>CM074718.1:575540096-576140096 GCA_037306005.1 Rhinophrynus dorsalis | reverse complement strand
AATGGCCTTTTGTCGCTGCGTTGTAAAATCATTGGCCCTGTGCACCTAACAGAATATGTCAGCTTGTCACTGCACTGTGAAATATTTGTCCCTGTGCACCTAGTACAATGTCACCTTAGAACATGTCCCCCCCCACAAAAAAATGAAATTCTGCCACCCCCCAAAAAAATTAAATGCTGCCTCCACACACAACAGTCCTAAAAAGGACTTTTGGGTCTTGAAAGAGTTTCAACAATTTTATTCTCCCTACACTGACTTCCTGTGCATCTAGTATTATATGTCACCTTTCAAATATCCCCCCCACAAAAAAAAGGAAATTGTGCCCCCCCAAACAAAATATAAATGCTGCCCCCACACACAACAGTCCTAAAAAGGACTTTTTGGTCTTGAAAGAGTTTCAACAATTTTATTCTCCCTACACTGACTTCCTGTGCATCTAGTATTATATGTCACCTTTCAAATATCCCCCCCACAAAAAAAAGGAAATTGTGCCCCCCCCAAACAAAATATAAATGCTGCCCCCACACACAACAGTCCTAAAAAGGACTTTTGGGTCTTGAAAGAGTTTCAACAATTTTATTCTCCCTACACTGACTTTCCCTGCCTAAGCGTATCTCTCCCTGGCTAAGAATGAGCCGAACTCGCGCGTCGGGTGCTATACAGCACCCGATCACGGGTTCTGGCCAGCCAATCAGTGTAATGCCAGCAGCCAACATGGCTGCTGGCATTACACTTATGTCAGAGCCTCCCCGCACGTTTATTGGCTGCGCAGCAGCTGCGAAACGTGCGGGGAGGAGACCCGAACATGGCGGGCGAGCACATGCGGTACTCGTACGAGTACCGCCATGTGCCGAGCAGAGCGATGCTCGAGCCGAACCGAGCTTCGGCCGAGCATGCTCGCTCATCACTAAAAGTCTCCTAAAATTAAGTATCCTGTGTATGTTGTCTGAAGCCCACATTGTAGTGTACATTGTGAAGCTTTGAATACTGTAGATTGAGCTATCTCCTCTCCCTAACTGTGTAGGTGGATATTGACTTGATTGAGCAGCCTGATTCTACCTGTAATTTGGTCTGAAAGCCCATTATGTTTCTCATCCTAAATGTTGCAAGATCCATTGGAGAACTTGACTGGTGCACTCATATTGGTTTCTCAAGAAAGGAAACATTCTGCACTCTACAGCACACCCTTCAACATCACAATGATATTCTGTATTATGCTATAACAGACCCTATCTTCCTTGGATATTATCTTTGCCTGATTAGGGCAGTAGACTTTCTCCTATCATTAAGAGAGCCTATGATTTAAGTTAAGCCCTTAACTTAGTGAATTCCTATCTAGTTTTTTAACTTTTGAAACCTCCATCTTGGTTTTATTATTGTACACATATTTTAGATGAGGTTTTGGCAGGTACAGTATTATTTTGTGTTACTGTCTTAGCCTGTCTGTATGGAAATTTAAAAGCCAAAACCTTTCACATGATATCAAACAAGCAGGCTGGATTGTATGCAACAAATATGTATAGAATACTTGGCCACAAACATATGTAGGATAGGGGTAGAGTTCATGGGCGTACAGAGGGGGGGCAACAGGGGTACTTGTGTGTCTCCTATACTGACCCACTCCATAGGTGCTGGGCGGCTGGCCTGGGGGACATACTATGGCTTTGCACCACCCTGCCCGGAAGCATTTCTATGGATACCTCTGGTAGAGGTGCTTGCAAAGGGAAAAGAGGAGGTGGGAGTGCAGGAAAGAGAGGAAGTGGGAGTAAGGAGCCTGGGGAGAGATGCAGGTAGGAGCAGGGAGTCTTTGAAGAAAAAGTGTAATAGTGACAAGTAAGGAATTGACAGTGGGGAGCATGAGGAAAGAAAAGGTGGCAAGGGGGGGTTAAGAGGTAGCAGTTTGGACCCTGGGTATAAAGGAGGTGGCAGTAGGTAACACAGAGAAAGAGGAGGAGAAGGGAGCAGGAAGCATGAGTAATGACATCCTGCCTCCCCCCAAAAAGACATACTACCTCACTGAGACAAGTAACTGTTTCAGAAACTGTTTCACATCTAATGGTGAGATCATCTGAATTTTTTTTTCGTGAAGTTATAATTGCTTTTCCTGCACATTGCTTAGTATCTGAAACAAAGAGGGAAACCAAACTCCTGTATTTCAAGCTGGGTTTCATGTCCTGTGAAACAGCATGCCTTGTACTAATAATGAACTTGCAGAATAATTTCACTCATCCCTAGTAGGAAGGTTGGAAGGACAATCTGTGGAATGCTGAGGTGGAGCGGTAAACAAAAAAATCTAATGATTATTAATCATGGGTTGTGTTGGGGATTGCTAAATGTTCAGGTAGTAGAAGCCTAATTCCTGGAAACATCTCAGTGTAACCTAACAAAGTACATCAATGTGCATGACTGGTCTGTCATTAGTGCTAACTCTGAATGATTCCAGTAACAGAGGTGGATGGAGAGTCTAACGGATGTCCTTTTATTATGTTCAAATTAATCACAAATTGAGTCTGAGCCAGTATAGGCATTAATCTAACTGTTTTCTGCTCTCTGCCCAGTCTATGCCTAATAGCAAAGGCTCCATTGGAGCCTTAAAGGGATAGTAATACTTCATTTTAACTTTATTTTATTTTGTAGGCATTAAAAAAACATGAAGAATGATATAAGTCTTATATCTGAAACCTTTATGGTTTAAGAGATATTCACAAACAAAGTATCCCCCCCTGTTCAACCAGATCAGAAGGGAGATGCCCAGGTAGACTGCAGAGAGGGACAATCTTCAATTAAGATAATGGAAAAAGCTGAAAAACTTGTCAAGGGGGGAAGGGCTTTCATTGTTTTCATACAAAGAAAATTGTCCCCTTCTGTTATCTGTACTGTCATACAACCAGACTCACATCTGAGAAGAGATGGCTTACACTAGGAAAAAGGGGCGGGGAGGGGAACTTTGCTTGTGAATATCTCATAAACCATAAAGGTTTGAGAGATAAGACTTATATCATTCTTCATGTTTTTTTAATGCCTACAAAATAAAATAAAGTTAAAACGAAGTATTACTATCCCTTTAAAACAAAGGCAGATTTCCTACGCAAAACTGGCTCTCCCTCTCTGCTATGGGTGCAGCCTGCCCTGCTGTAGTGAATCAGGTGCATGGGAAGCAAATTAAGCATACGTCTGCTCTCTTGCACCTGGATCAGATAGACCTTTTGGGCCTCTGTCTTACCATCCTACAATGACCCTTTTCTTAAACACCTTCCTCAACACATTAGAGCCCCATCTGTTAACCACACCATTGCTGCAGTTGATCAGATGGCATTGCACAGGAATGTATTCCAGTTGTATTAGCCCTTTGAGTGCCAGACTCAGTGGGTTAATTGGGATTAATCATAGCTAAAAATATGACACTATACCCCAGCACTCCTTATCCTAACCTGACCACAGATTAACCCCTGTGTTGCTGGATCATCTTGTTTTAGCAGAACAGGAAATGTGATTGATAATTGTTATATTAAAGAAACATTCCATTTGATTTAAATAAAATTTGGATAACACTAACCCCCTATCTCATCATCCTGATTTAAACAGGATGGAAAATATATTGAGAATATTCAGTCCGGGGACCCCACATCATGTTTTATTATAATAGGTAGTACACTTTCATTGCCCCATAACAAATTAAACAAAACATATGGCATATTCAGATGTAAATTAAATTTTAATATAGCGTCCATATACCCCATATTAATTCAACTGGCAGACCATGCACAACAAAGTTACAATATTAATTTAGCAACTGCCACAGTAATGGGTTCAGGACCCTCTCCTCTACTTGCCCACTGGTAGAGTCTGTGTGAAAATAACATTAATATTGGGTCTGGAGCCCCCATATTAATCAACCCATGTGCTAAGGAAGGAGTCTGGGACCCCTTCCATTACCCATCCCAAGGAGAGAGGAAGTGAAAATATAAATTAACTAGCAAAAGAAGCACAGCACTGCCTGTGGGAGAAGACTCAGTGAGAATGGAAAGATATTCCACAGTCCGCTGGTGGTCACAGACCCACACATACACCAACACCCTAGTCATGTTCCTCTCCCACTGGTTGCCAGAGAGAACCCACGCATAAACTGACATTGGGAAAACAATTATTTTATTTCCACACCTCCTTTCTCAGTGCGAGAGTAGAGATCGGGGTTCTGGAACCCTTCCTTGGACATCTGTTAAATTAATATGGGAGTTTTGTATCCCGTATGAATTTATTTTGTTGTAAATGGTCTGTCAGTGAATTAATATGGAGTTTATGAGCCCAATATTAAATTAGTATGTTGATATCTGGTTATAAAAATATGGGGTGAAGGTACTGCAAATAGTTTATCATTTCATTCATTAAGGGAGGGTATGAAAGTGCCCTCCCTTCAGCAACAAATCATGAGTTTGGGTCCCAGAATCCCATATTATTTTGAACACACTCTCCGTCCTGACCCAATCAAGATGGATAAATGAGCCTTAAATGAAATTGAATGTTTTGTTTTTTAGCCACGCAGACACTCCGGGAGCCCTGAACTCCATGCTGTGCCAGGACCGTCACTGGTCCTTATGTGCCGGACTGCCTTGACGGTCCTGGCACGTCAATAGTCCTTAAGGGTTAAACATATCACAATGATGGTAGTGGAACTGAATTGGAGAATAAAGTGGCATAACAAGGTATGCAGTGTCAGGTTTACTAAAATGGATTTATGGATTTAAACAGGATTTGTTTCTATACAGAGCACTTGTTTTAGGATAAAGTCTGGATGTTAATTTGTCAATATGATCACCAAAAGTGACGATGGGGTCAAGCCACATACAAAGATATTTGTAGGAGTTCACTGGAGCCAAGTTACAATTAGACTTTGTAACAATGGTCAGATGGGTATTACAGAGATTGAGTAGTTTGTGCTTTGTTCCAAATATCATTGAAATGTTTTGTCAGTGTTTAAGAGCAATTTGTTTTTAACTATCCATCTTTCAACTTCAGAGAAATCATGCTGTAATACTGCCTCAAGTTACGTTTGAATTCTTACTGTGGATTATAGTGTTATCTGCATAAAAAGGTTAAAACAATGCCATACCTTACACATTTCAGGTCTAAACATGCCACTTTATCAAACAACAGAACAAAAACATTATTTAGTTCAGGCAAGGCATGTTTCCTGGATGAATAATTCTGTGACAGATGTGAGAGAAATGGGAGCTGTTTTATCTGTTAGGAACCAATGCCCAACCCTATGATTTTGTCTTCACTTTGACACTATGGCAGTTGGGGACCCAGAGTCAGAAAGCATAAGACCATTATTGGCACTAAAGTCATGGGCAGTTTATGCAAGTGCATACAAGAAGTGGGATGAATTTGTAAGCAAGACAGTGTACTGTGCAGGGGGGTAGCTTAGTAATATTATAAAACAAGCACATGAAACAGAAAGGGACTTCCAGGTCAGGATGTTGGTCAAGGCTTTCTTCTTCTATATTAGGGAAATGGAGGATTTGACAGCCTTGTTCCAAGTGAGGTGGCTCTTGAAAGGCTGGGCGCGACATGAGGTGTGTGGGAAAGATGTATGCATGTCAGTAGATGAGGCATACTGAAAGCTCTCCCAAGCCTATGCAATAATTGTTATGAAGTTTTAATCATTTGTTATGGTCTTCAAAGTAACTTTTGGGGGTCAGCAAATTGGTGATGGTGGCTAAGGAGGCATGGGATATTGGCATCCAAGCCAATATGTGAAAATGGCCCTACAATCTGTGAGTTGCCTTATTCCATAGTCAAAGTTACCAGGAAGGAAAGTGTTAGTGGATAGTAGATATATGCATTAGTTTAGAAACGAATGTAAACTTAACAGCAAAGTATGTGGTTTGTGAGATTCGGATTAAAATGACATATGAATGGTATGGTTCCAGAAGCATCAGAATAACAAATGACATATTCTGTTTTATGTGCAAATCCATTCATGCCATTGTTCATTTGTTTGTTTATTCTCTAAACAACAATAAGGTGGAAAGGCTTTGCATGCAGTGCGAAAAGAGGTAGAAAGAAATATGAATGGTAATAACACCATAGAATGTATGACAAAACAATTCCTCCCTTGTAGAAGTGTTCTTACAATCAATAACAAGCTGTGTGATCATTCAATCAATAACCACCAGTGTGTCTGTCTGTCTTCATCTGCCTCAGATGGTGTTGGGTATGTACTCCTTTTACCCTGCCTTTCTGTGGTAATAGGTTATACAAACTTATCACTATGGAGAGATGGGGAAAAATGAGTACATACATAACAGCATCTGAGGTGAATGAAGACAGGGACGAAGACAGATGGGTACACTGATGGATGGATATTGGCGGAGAGGAGATGTGCAAGGTGATTTTACCAAAAAGAGTCCTCTAGTGAGCACATTTTGTGGAATTAATTCCATAGAGAACAAGCATGTGATTGTATGATCTCTTTGTTCTTCCCATAATCATACTACATCAAGGAGGGTAATCATTTTATCATACATTCTATGGTGATATTCCCAGTAATATTTCTTTTCTCCTTTTGTATCATATTGATGCACCGCACACTTTCCAGCTTAGTGCGATCGAGTCCCATAGCTTTTTATTTTTCCCAATTAACTATATGGATTGTTATTTATGTAGAAGATATAGTCCCGTTTTTGTTTAGTTCTTATTTTTGTTACATTGTACATATGTGACTATTAGTACCTTATTTGTTCACCTCTGTTCATTATTAATAAATTATACCATGGTGAATTGTTCCTCCATTTATTCTACACGTTTTATTATGTTATTCTTTTTCTTTTTTTTCCATTGCCAAATTAATTTTTTTTAGCAACTAATTTTTCCATGAAATTCTGGCTATTCGATCTCAATGGTAAAAGAATTTTGTTGCCTCCAAACACCTATTTTCAACCTGCATGAGCCTACAGGATAGTCCTTCACCCATGACGAAGGCTAGTTTGTCTAGTAAATATAGTAGGCTCATACATGAAGGTATGGCCCCCTGAATTTGTAAACCTATGCTCTCACATTTACAATTTAAGACCATAATGAAGAGAGCATTGGGGAATAAGGGTATGGATCCCAGCCTGTATGGCACGTACACTTCTTTAGGAGAGACATAGCATCGCAGGTGTATAAGAGGGAAAGTTGGAGTAGGATATTCACTACAGGGCTTAAAAAGTATATCAGACTGGTAATAAACTATCATTCTAACATGCTGATTTTGCCCACTCTGCCAGTAGAAAGAAGGTTCTACTGTAAGTATGACGCATTCTTTCATGTAATGGGCAGAGAATCTTTTACATCACTGCCATCCTGTCTTTGCCTGGACTTCTACCAGCCACCTTGTGGCTATGGATCCTGTGCTCTCCAGCCTAGCCAATAGAGCAACTTGATTCAGTAGGATTCTGTGGCAGCCTGGTTCTTTCTTCAGCTTCATGTACATGACCTTCTGGTTTGGCTATTAATATTAGCTAATTCCATGTCTGTAGGTATTTAATCCAGCCTCCCTGAGCACATAGGGCTCAGTTGTTTGGGCTATCCTGTGACACAGCGTTCCTGGTTACTGTTCATGAGAATACTCTGGTGTTGACCCTAACTTGTTGCTGACACAGTTTGACTTCTGTTTGGGACTTCTGGCTGTATCTGGATGTAAGACCTTGCCCTTTGCCTACCAATTTGGTACCTTGGTCTTCAAGTATTCTGTGCAGGCCTCATAAACTTAGAAGATCAACCTCTGGAACTACTGGTATCTCGTAATAGCTTCAAGGTTTTGTCCAGGGAAAATGGATGGGCTTAAAAGAGGTCCTGTACTAAGTCTCTCTTTTAGTGGGTGGCGGTAATGTGGCACTCCTTTAAACTGTGTTTTGGGGCATGCCATATGACTCTGGTTGAACACAGGATAGGGGCTGAACCTACCACCAGGTGTGCTGGCCACTGAGGAAGGTGAGGAGATGGCCATGGCCTGTTTAGGAGCATGACATCTTGGTCTATGGGTGTGGCTCCCCACTAGGATGTTAAGACGTTAATAGCATTATTAAAATGTGACCTCTTTTTACCACTGGACAATTTGTGTGTTGTGTTTTTTTTAATATGGTTATTGTGCCAAGAGGATTACTGCTTCCATTGGGTGATTCAATGGGGGTGTTTTGTTTGGCCCACCCACCACTATCTAAGGCTGAAAAAAAAAAAAAGGCTGCCTCTCACTCCTACACCACAGACACACACACATGCCCTCTACACGCTGGCAGACACATACACAAATATACACACACTCATACAGAGACACAAAGACACACGCTGAGCAGCTGATGTTGATGGGAACTATGTTCAAGCTACAGCTGGAAGGCCATGGTCCAGTCTGTATTATGCAGCTTCTTCATTCCCTGTCTGTGAGCCTGCACAGCCCTGCCAGTTACTACAAGTGAGCCGATTTCTAAACAATCAGCAGGCAGGATCCTGGGGAGCTGACTTGCTAGCACAGAGAAGCTAGGAAAGTGGAACAACGGTAGATACATGATCAGGGAGTGCAGAGCAGGGCTTCAGCTGAGCTGGTAAGTGTGAGACATGGGTGTGACTGTATTTATATATTGCACAAAGAGAGAGAGAGAGAGAGAGAAAGAGAGCAGATTGTCAGTCTGTCTGTAAGTAGAGGTGTCAGTTCCTGCAATCATATCCATGCTGTACATACCTCACTGTATAGCATGTATGACAAACTATTTATATATGGTCTGGCATTGTATAGTATATAGTCTGTGTATAAGGACTGGCACTATACAGTATAGGAGGTACAGTCCCTGTATGACAACCAAATCCATCTGCTCCTCTATTTAGGAGATCACACTGTGTGGTGTATATACCAGTGTATCAGATTGCTCCACATCAATAAAACTCACAGTGGTGTGGGTATAAACTTCTGTATATATCTGTTAAATATATATCTGTTAAATTAGTCTGTGTAAAAAAATACTTTCATCTTCTTCTAAATCATTCACTTATAGAAAGAGTAACTTAACCATTTCAATGCCAGAGGGGATGCAATGCATTGCTTACACCCTGGCACTCAAAGGGTTAAAAATTATCTAAAATGGTCTGGCACTGTATAGCAGTGGTTCTCAACCTGTGATCTCAGTGGCTATTAACAGGCCAGGATTTAAGAATTTCCTTTTAAGAGCACAGGTGAGTTAATCAATACAACTGAGCCTCTGATCAACACACTTGTGTTCCAGCAGGGAAATTCCTAAGTCTTGGCCTGTTAGTGGCCACTGAGGGCATGGGTTGAGAACCTCTGCTGTATAGTATACAGTCTGCATGTGTCTTTGTATAAGGACTGGCACTATACAGTATAGGAGAGACAGTCCCTGTTTGACACCCACATCCCTCAGCTCCTCTATTTAGGAAATCACACTGTGTGGTATATATACCAGTGTATCAGATTGCTCCACATCAATAAAACCCATAGTAATGTGGGTATACACTTCTGTATATATCTGTTAAATTAGTCTGTGTAAAAAAATACTTTCATCTTCTTCTAAATCATTCACTTACAGAAAGAGTAACTTAACCATTTCAATGCCAGAGGGGTATGCAATGCATTGCTTAACCCCTGGCACTCAAAGGGTTAAAAATTCTCTAAAATACACCACCAGCCACGCCCAAAGTAACACCACCTAAAACACAAGTGTCCCTCTTTGGCCATTTGAAATGTTGGTAGGTATGTTGCTTACACTGCTCACACCGTATGTATGTATGTATGTTCTGCTTTGCATCTGTGTTTCACTGTTTGTGTATGTCAGTGCATGTGTGTGTATGTATGTGTGTTGCATGCGTCTCTGTCTATCACTGTGTATCCCTTTATATGCGTGTGTTTGTCCGTGTCTGTGTATCACTGTGTGTATCTTTTTGACACGTACCCCCTACGCTATATTTCACTATCATTACATTTATTAAAAAAAACAAAAAACAAACATTCCCTGCATAACATGATGGGCAGCGCTGTCCCCAGTGGCATAACTATAGGAGTCGCAGGGGTCGCACCTGCGACTAGGCCCGTGCATTCCAGAGGCCCGGCCTCCCCCTGTGACCCCTCCGCCTGGTGTCTTCAATCTCCAGCCGGCACTCTAGTAATGCAGAGAGCTGGGAGATGACATCATCTCTCAGAGCTTTGCATTACTAAGAGTATCGCGCGAGAGCTCCAGATAGGAGATGGGGGCACTGTGGAGGGGGTCAATCTGGTAAGGGGGGCCTGTGGCTCTTCTTGTACCAGGGCCCGGAGGCTTCTAGTTACGCCTCTGGCCACCCCAGATTGCTAGTATATATATATAAAAGCATCCAGAGCAATTCTGGAATAAACCAACTGAGGGGAACAGAAAACCCTTATACATTGGAGACCTCTCTAACATTCAAGTGCTTTAAAGCTCAATGCAAATCAATGGAAATGTTAATTTGTCTAATATGGTGCAGTTGGTTTGTCCAAAATTGCTACAGTTTACTTTTGAGGGGTACACAAAACATTGCTTCTTAATGTGTTGTTTAACCATCTGGCATTTAAAGTGTTAATACTTACGGCCCAAGGTATTCACTAAAAATTCTTTATTATTATTATTTCATTATTATTATGTTTAATACTTTAACATTTTATTAAACATATTCATCAGAACGTTACATTTGAGAGTAAGAACTATAAAATAACATTTCACTTTGGAATGCAATGTGTTGGAGAACTTTCTAGAATTCAGGTGGATAAAACCCCATTTATATATATTTTTGGGGGGCGGCCCGAGGCACAATTGGTTTGCTCCAGTTCTAGTAGCGCAGCTTCACAGACTCCAGGGAAGTGAACTGAACTCTAGGGCCCATATACAGAAAAAAATGCAATTTTGGAGTGAACCAGCTGCACCATATGGGATAAATAACACTTCTCATTGGTCGAAATGGGGTCCTTGAAAGCTTCATAATGTGTTGGAGACCTCATTACCATTTAAAGAGTTAACCCTTTGAGTGTCAGAGGGGTACACAATGCCATGTGTTACATACACCTCTGGCTCTCAAAGGGTTCAAAGCCCCAGTTATATCAATTGGGATTTATGAAAGTATATTTATCTCCTGTGATGAAGTTGGTTTGCTCCAGAATTGCTATCATTCGTCTTCCTATATCAGCCTCACTGACCTCAGGGAGGAGATCTGTCTCTACATGTTCACCTGCCTATCACTTTTACCCATCATACAGAACGAGCAGCAGTATTCCTGGATCTAATTCTCCTGAGTCATGAATGTGAGTCCTTGTATGGCACACCCCATGTATGTCTCATCTTGCTGTGTCAGATTCAGCTTGCCTTCTAGAATAACAGGATGTCGCTAAATTCAGTAACACAGTCAAGGCCATAATAACAGGGGATGCAGAGGGAGCAGTTGTGATGAGTCCATGGGTACAAAGAGGTCCATCAACCCCTGGCACCAATAGGATCTAGTTAGACTCCTGGGAAAATATTTTTTGTTGCAGGCCCAAAATAATCTTTTGACCAGGACACTCCAATGACTAGTTACAGCACTGAACACAGTAACTGCTGTTGTCTCTTTTTCCTCTCTTATTCAGTTTTCTCTGGTTGCAGCAGTCTATATTCTGCCTGTCTGGATTCCAGTGAAGCTCTCTAATGCTTCCTTGCACAGGCTAATGTACAAAGTAAAAATGGTACAATTCTTGGATAAACAAACCAACATAGGGGCAAATAAAATGCCTATTGATCTAAATGGGATTTCTGACACATTGAATGCTAGAAAGGTCTCCAGTACATTGCTTTATGATGTGTTGAAGATCTCCTAGCATTTGAAGGATTATAGGGATAGTAATGTTTCACAAAAAGAGCAGCTCCAGTTAATCTTCATAGTATTTGGGCATGGAGAGTGTTATTTCAATACTGTCAGAGTTGTAGTTCAAGAATAATTGAATGATAAATTATCCCCCCTCCCGCCCCTTTTACCTAGTGTAAGTCACCTCCTCTCAGATGTGGAATCTCGTCTCTTGACCAGACAGCTCTCAGCAAGGGACAATCTTCTTACTGTGAGCATAAGGAAAACCCCGCCCCCCTTGACAGCTTTGTCAGGTTTTTCCCTTATGCTCTGAGATGAGCAGTGTTACATCAGTAAAAAAGGTGGGAGAGGAATAATTTATCATTCAGTTACTCCTGAACCACAACTCTGACAGTATTGAAATAACACTCTTCATGGCCCAAATACTATGAAGATTAATTGGAGCTGTTTTTATTGTGAAACATTACTATCCCTTTAATGTCCCATGTATCTCAGAGGGACAAAAATATCTCTGAAGTTTCCAGTTATGTAAAAAGGGACATTTAGACCCTCTGCGTGCTAGACGGGTATCCAGCACATTCCTTTGCAATGCAGTGGTTAACCCTCTGGCACTCAAAGGGTTAATCCCATGAATTTTAGAAAGGGATCCAATGTATTGCATAAAAAATCCCATTTAGGTCAATGGGAATTTGTAGTTACCCCTATAATACAGTTAGTTTGCTCAACATTTTTTTCTGGAATAGGGCTGGATTACATTGCAAGTGATAAATGTTATCACTGCTTTTGTTTCACAGATACCTAGTGAGGTCTATGGAACTTAAAAATCAGAAATTAAACCAGAAATAAAGAAGACACAGACCTCACCACTCCTGCTAGCGGGAACGGCATTCCTGCTGTGTAAAATTTCCAGGAACGCCGTTCCCATGCGTTCCTGCAGGACTTAAGCCCTGACCAGCTCTGATACAAACCAGCTACACCATCGGGTACAAATAAGAAATGCCATTAATCTATATTGGGATTTTATCCACATGAATGATATAGATGTATCCAAGGCATTATGAAGGCTTTTAGAATTTTTTGTTTCCTATGGCTCAGTTGGGTTCTTGCAGGATTGCTTTAATTTTTATGTATCCCTTTATATTTATGTTATGTGTATTTGAACGTAGAAAAATGCAGGGAGATGTTCTCACCACATCGGCTAAACTACAGACCTGCTCATTCGCTTTGTGTTGCTTCACACAGGATGTGTGAAACAATGGGCTATTAAGCTAAATGAGCTGGGAAAAGCCACTATTCAGGCCAGTCATTTAGGCAATGCAGGAAGAAAGGAACCTTCCAGAACTGACAAGGAGGGGGAGGGGGCGACTGCTGGGGGTGTGTCTCCAGGTAAGTTGAAAATATTTTTGCATGTGGGTCAGCTATTGGCCGATGGCTGGTGACGGTGTGGGAGGCGGGCTTTTTGTTGATAAATATTCCCTGCAGGGCTGTTGGCTCATTCAGCTTCCTGTCTTGCCAGCAGAAGTGGGCAAAATCTCTTCCTGTGTTCCCGCAGGAAATTCTGCAAAAACCAACATTGTTGTCTGTTTTTTCACGGGAAAATCCGCTTTAAAACTAGAGATTAAAATGTTTGCATTTTTTCGTCCATTGGCCAAACTTTTTCACCATTTTCAGTGGCTAGAAAGTTTCTGTCCATTGATTTACGTTGTTTTCACCTTTTCTCTATAAAAAGTGATGTATTTGCAGAAATCAAACACAATAGAAGCAGCTACAGAGAGAGAGATAGATGTGCTGTGCTATTCTTTGTGATCTTTTTCCAAATTTAAGGCAGGAGAGGCTCATAGTGACTGCTATCACTATGAGCAGGTTTAAAAATAATAAGTGGAGGAGCTGGAAGGACCCTTATGTGTCCACTGAGTCTGAGGAGGAGGAGGAAGTGAGCACTACTGAATCAATGCTGTCCAGTCCCCCTAAATTACCCCAAGGGATCTTGGGGAATTTAATGGGAAAAGAGGGAGAAAAGGGAATGGGAAGGGAGGGAGAAAAGGGTAGCACTAGTGAGAGCAGGACAGGTCAGCTGCTTATGCCTGCTGCTAGACGTGCTGCCTCTGCTGCCACGATTGCTGTCCCTCCTTCCACTAGTGCTGTGCCTGCTGTCAGACCTGCTGCCCCTGTTGAAACCAGTGCTGTGCTTGCTGCCAGTGCTGAACCTGCTGCCACCAATACTGTGCCTGCGTCCAGACTAGAGGTCAAGGAACCCACACCATTCCTCTGGTTCTGGGAGTCTTCCTCCCCTTCCCTTCAATACAGTGTCCAAGTGGAACATGATCCTAAAGAGGCCAGAACTGGTTTTGGGGAAGAGTAGGCTCAGAATTAATACCACCATCACCAGCAGGAGCACAGATCAGTTGACTGTGCCTGCTGCTACTGCTGCTAGACTGCCTTCTTCTTCAGGTCAAAAGGAAGTGGCAATTGTGACATTAGGGGACCCTCTGTCACATTGCTCATCATGTTCTCCAAGCAGCAGTGAGATGTAATAGAACAGCAGCAGCATGTAGGGAGTATGAAAAGTGGTGGTGGTAATGATGATGGTAGAGAAGCTTGGGCGGAAGAGATATTGATGGCCTTTTTATCAGAAACTGAGAAGGAATGGGAAACAGGGATGAGGATAGGCATCACCACCACCACACCACCACCACTAGCAATGAGCTTTTGGAATTTGCGGAATTTGCAACTGCTCTGATTCCTGCTGCTGCTGAGTTGCAAGGGCAGCAGGTTGCTGAGCAGCAAGCTAGTGTTCCACAGACCACCGTATACACAGTGGGAATGGGGTCAACAAGTGATGTGGAACTAGGACAGGTTCCACTTGCCAGTACCAGCAATACTCCTGGTCCTAGGTGCAGTGCTGATTTTGAGGCAGTAGCAGCAATAGCAGCAACATCATCCGCTGCCAGCACAGACAGTGAAGGGGAATGTAGAGGACAAGAAGAAAGAGGCCATTCTTTTCCACCTGTTCTCTCCCCACTGAAGTCATGGGTGTGGGGCAGGCACAGTGCAGTCATCACCATCGGCACTGTACACAATTTGTAACAAGTCAGTGAGAAGGGGAAAGGAGGGAACACACCTTGGCACAACCTCCCTGATATCACACATGAAACACAGACACCATGACATTTATGTCAAACATGTTAAAGCCAAACACTCATCACAGAAATCAAGCACCACTGTTACTGTAGCCCCTGACTCTCCAGAAAGGCAACAAGA
Source organism: Rhinophrynus dorsalis (assembly GCA_037306005.1). Classification (NCBI taxonomy): domain Eukaryota; kingdom Metazoa; phylum Chordata; class Amphibia; order Anura; family Rhinophrynidae; genus Rhinophrynus; species Rhinophrynus dorsalis. The sequence goes on along the minus strand of CM074718.1, from coordinate 576,124,994 downwards.
GGTGAGGAGGAGATCAAAGAGGAGGAAGAATAGAGAGTATGGTACACACTTAGAAATAGATATTAGTTAAGTGGCCACAGAACTATTTAGTAAGATTGCCTAGATTGGTTTTGTTATAGAGAATAAAACAGGCATTTTAATATATGTTCATACATGTGTCAGGAGCATAACCTTGGGTTCCCAACTATCTCAGTTTTCCAGAAAGATACCAGTTTAATCCTTTGGCCAGATGGTCAGGCTATTTTGGGTGCACAATACATAAATGTGACTACAACTAAACATAACAATATCCTAAATATTAAGCTATTAAGCTATTGAGGCTTCAGGGAATCAAATTTAAAAAATGAAAACATTTTATGAAATGACCAAAGTTTAATGCATATCATTTGAACTAAATTAAATATAATAGTTAGGATAAGCTGTGAGCTCATGAGCCAACCTACATTTTGGTAAACTAGATGCACAGTGCCTTCCAGACCAGAGGTTATAACAGTAGATTGTGAAGCAATACATTACATATCTCTTTAGTTGTTAATTAGCTCTCACACAATGTAAATGAACACATTAAAATAAAAACACAGACCTTTTGTAGCATAATTTTAAAAAATTGCACCTGTAGGTGTAATTACTGACAACGCCCCCTCGTCTAGTAGGTTCTGATATTAGAACTCAGTTACCTGCCTTAAGGCCCGCTAGAATCAACTGGTATGTCCCACTCATTCAGTTTAGTCTACAGGTGTACAGGTAGCACTCTTTTCAAAACCCTAACCTGTCTTAGGCTGGGAACACCTCCAATCCCCACTCCCAGCCTAGAGAGGGCAGACGTCTTTTCTTCCTTAAAGAAGCAGTAATCCTTTTTTAATGAAAACCTATATGTTATAGAACTTTTCCTGCTGAGTAAAACAAGGGCACTCCCATCTCTGTCATTTCTTTTATTCAAAAGCAGGTTAAATAACCAGGAAGTGAATTGACTGTGCGTTTATTTCCTGACAGTTCTAACTGTGACAGTTTCTATGTAGAACTGTATGTCACTGACTTTCCTATTCATTAGATTGTAACAGGATAACTAATTGGAATTTGACCTCAAGAGGGCATTGCTCAGTTAAAAAAAACACGGGTTTAAACTGTAATAGCTCTGGAATTATGCACTTCTCAGCTGTGGCAGTACAGTTATTTTACTCAACAGGAAACACCCTACTATATATGTGTTCATAAAAAAGTTTACTGCTCCTGAAAGCCTGCCCTCCCCAGCCACTGTGAAGGGGGAGAAGAAGAAGGGCTTGTGGCTCCGCTCCTTCACATTATTCCTGGTTTTGGGTGGAATTTCCAGCTACCTCCATCTTAAGCTGGTTTATAGTGTGGTAAACAACGGTATTAATCCATTGAGGACCAGAGGAGTATGCAAAGCATTATTTCTCAGTGAGTTGCATACCTTCTCCAGTCCTTAAATGAATAGTAATACCTTGAAACTAATGCAGCTCCGATTGATCCTCCTATAAAGAGGTTCATGTAACTCTTTATTTCAACATGTTCCATGTTCTAGTTAAAAAGAAATTCACTGTGAAAGAATTCCCTCCCTCTCTCCCCACATCATGCTTTCAGGCAGCCAGATGGAGCGCAGTGAGGGGCTATCTTCAGTGAGCATAAGGAAAATTCTGCCCTCCTTCCTCCTTAGTGAATGAAGATTGTTCCTCGCTCCACACTGTCTGGTCCCAAGACCGGATTCCACATCTAAGGGGAGGCAGCTTCCAGGCTGTAAAAGGGGCGAGAGAGGGAATCCCACATAGAAGAGACATCAATGACATCCCCTAGAAGCTTTCCTGGCCAATCATGCAGAGACTGTCTGTCTCCTCTCTTCCCCACAGTGTCAAAGATGGTTTTCACTAAGGAGCCTTCTATGGCAGCAGTTGAGAGAAGCTATTAAAAAGGAGTTTTAGAACTATATCTGGCACACATAATATATGAATAATTAGTTTTTACATATGTTAGCTGTAAGTACATGATATTTAAAGTTGTATCAACCTATTTCATTTTTGTTTTTAGTATTCCTTTAAATGTTCACAAGGCAAATATTCACTGTACAAAATATGTCCAAAAAACACTCTCCTAGACAAGAAGTGGTGAGAAAATGAGATCTCAACATTCTGGTTGTTGCCTTTCATTCCCGGGTATCCCCAATGTAGCCGAAATTTATAAGTATGGCAACCATACTTAAAGCTCATTTAAGGTGACTTTAATTTTACATTTCTCATTTTTACAAAAGCACAAGATTAATTCCTCTAATTCCTCCAGTGTTGTGCTATCAGCATACTACTCAGTCCTGGCATACAGGCAACCTCGTATGGAAACAATTAGGTCATGACACGCAGACATGCTCTTCATCCTTTCTTGGTTTCCCAGTTCATGAGTTGAACAGCATTGACATTCAGACAGCCCTTCCACTGGGAATTCTTCAGCTCCTTCAGTCTTCTCAAATCATGAAAATTAAATTAGCAGCATTATGTAGCCTCTGAAAACAAATACAAATTGTTAATAAACAATACATTCTTTCTTCTTTTTTCATCAATCAGTAAAAATATCTCTAGTGATGGGGGCATCCATTTTGTCTGAAACTATTTCAAATAAATTCAAAAGTCAAGCTTTATTTCTTGCAGAAGTGCAGAAAATGAGCTCAGTGGTAGATTAATGAATATGGACAGTGGCAAAAAACAGACAAATAAGCTAAATAACTTGAATTAATGTTTTAATTAAGAAATAGTTAACATAAATGTAGGTGGTTTTGAAAAATCTTTCAAAATAACCCAAGTTGTTACGAACATTTATGTTTAATTTTAAACCTTTGGGTGTCATAGGGCTGTGCAGTGCAGTTTGGAGCAATGTGTTTGTCACCACTCTGACAGTCAGAAGGTTAATGGTTTCAATCAAAGTAGCCAAATGGAAAAAACATCACTGTCCTCTGTAAATGGATTTATATTCTTATTACATATCCCATTCTGATATATCATGGAAAAAAGTAGTAAATAAACATGTTCATTGTATACACATATTTCTATCCCTCTTTATTGAATAAAATTCCATTAACTGAGTCATGTTGATCTTATTATCCTTACATTGAATCTACGTAAGCTATTCATTATTTCTCTTATTTCCTGGAATTACATTCATACAAAGAGTACAAAAAAACATAAAATGTCATCATAACCTAATAAAACTTCTGCAGGAGAGTCCCAAAATTAATCATCTACTTCACAGGTAATAGAAAGTTACTAACAAACCATGCAAATATATGGCACTCGCAGACAAATATTGCTTATAAAATGCAGCTGGGCACACATTATCCTATATAATAATTCGCTAGGATGTTTGTCACGATGCAGTCATGAGCAGTAGAGACTGTATCGCGTGAGTGAGGTGATGCAAGACTGCATTGGGTAGAGCAGTGAGGTAGTGGCCTCTTAACCCTTTGAGTGCCAGAGGGGTACACAACTCATTGCAAAGCAATGTGCTGCGTACCCCTCTGGCACTCAAAAGGTTAACATTACCCGGACCTTGGTCCGTGTACACAGGCTTTTACACTAATAGGCCATATGTAGAAAGTAAAAGGGTAGCAAGTCTGGAGCAATGCAACTGTACCATAACAATTAATAATTCAAAATATTGCAATTGCTTTAAATCCCTTTAACCCTTTGAGTGCCAGAGAGGCATCTCTATAAAAGGTAATTCATGTTTCCCACATAACATAATGTAACCGCATTATACCCCCTGTAAAGTTTACTTGCCTCTCTGACTGTCCTTGCACCTGCATGGTGCCTACACAGTATCTTTACTTGAGAGGATAACATGTAAACGATCAAGGCCGTAATTCATCAAAGCGAGGAAAGAGCAGCAGATCTGATACGAGGGCCGTACTTCCTAATAGTCAGAATTGGCAAATGCCTATCATTCCAAATTTTGAGGGGTGCTTCAGCTGTGCTGGCCACACCCACATGCTGAATTGTGGGTGTGACCAGAGCAATCTCAGTGTCTCTGCACCAATTTTATACGTCTGTACAGGCTACTTTTTAACCCTTTGGATGGTAGAGGGATCTAGTGCATTGCAAATAAATGCATTGGAGATTTCTCTAGTAAGCAAGGAGTTCAAGCTTTTTTGTCCTTGCTTGTTATAGGTCAAGGGTATTTTCTGTGCCAGGAAATAGAGGATTGTACTGGGGGAGGGACTATGTGAGGAATCTGGGTGTGGCCATAGGTGGAGCTAAGGGGACCTAAAGTACCTTGCCTAGGGGAGCTTGATATGTAAATCCGCCCTTGCATACTTGGGATCCAGATCTGTCCTGGAGATTCTGATTTTCTGACTTAATTACTGAGTCACCAAGGACAGGGGAATTCATGAGGCATGCACAATCTGTGATAATCCCACCTATTTACTAACCTGTTTCACCCACTCCACTCCTCATTCTGGCTATTTTTGGGACAAATCCCTATCTTTCCTCATCCCAGTCCCACCCACTTCTATTAAGCACCCCACATTGTGATGTGATTTCTATTTGTAAAGTCTCACCTCTACCCATACTAGTCACGCCAGGGGCTGCTGCAAACAAAATTCACAGGTATGAATATTAGTGATGAGCGAGCATGCTCGGCCGAAGCTCGGTTCGGCTCAAGCATCGCTCTGCTCGGCACATGGCGGTACTCGTACGAGTACCGCATGTGCTCGCCCGCCATGTTCGGGTCTCCTCCCCGCACGTTTCGCGGCTGCTGCACAGCCAATAAACGTGCGGGGAGGCTCTGACATCAGTGTAATGCCAGCAGCCATGTTGGCTGCTGGCATTACACTGATTGGCTGGCCAGAACCCGTGATCGGGTGCTGTATAGCACCCGACGCGCGAGTTCGGCTCATTCTTAGCCAGGGAGAGATGCGCTCAGGCAGGGAAAGTCAGTGTAGGGAGAATAAAATTGTTGGAACTCTTCCAAGACCCAAAAGTCCTTTTTAGGACTGTTGTGTGTGGGGGCAGCATTTATATTTTGTTTGGGGGGGCACAATTTCCTTTTTTTTGTGGGGGGGATATTAGTAAGGTGACATATAATACTAGATGCACAGGAAGTCAGTGTAGGGAGAATAAAATTGTTGAAACTCTTTCAAGACCCAAAAGTCCTTTTTAGGACTGTTGTGTGTGGGGGCAGCATTTAATTTTTTTTGGGGGTGGCAGAATTTCATTTTTTTGTGGGGGGGGACATGTTCTAAGGTGACATTGTACTAGGTGCACAGGGACAAATATTTCACAGTGCAGTTACAAGCTGACATATTCTGTTAGGTGCACAGGGCCAATTATTTTACAACGCAGCGACAAAAAGGGCCATTTTAAACGTGTGCCTAGCCATAGATTATTGTCACATTCTGTTTAGTGTGCAAATTCACAAATTAACGTCACATATTCCGTTCACTGTGCCTAGCCGCAGATTAGCGTCACATTCTGTTTCGTGTGCCTAGCCGCAGATTAGCGTCACATTCTGTTTCGTGTGCCTAGCCGCAGATTAGCGTCACATATTGTTTAGTGTGCCTAGCCGCAGATTAACGTCACATATTGTTTAGTGTGCCTAGCCGCAGATTAGCGTCACATATTGTTTAGTGTGCCTAGCCGCAGATTAGCGTCACATATTGTTTAGTGTGCCTAGCCGCAGATTAACGTCACATATTGTTTAGTGTGCCTAGCCGCAGATTAGCGTCACATATTGTTTAGTGTGCCTAGCCGCAGATTAGCGTCACATATTGTTTAGTGTGCCTAGCCGCAGATTAACGTCACATATTGTTTAGTGTGCCTAGCCGCAGATTAGCGTCACATATTGTTTAGTGTGCCTAGCTGCAGATTAGCGTCACATATTGTTTAGTGTGCCTAGCCGCAGATTAACGTCACATATTGTTTAGTGTGCCTAGCCGCAGATTAACGTCACATATTGTTTAGTGTGCCTAGCCGCAGATTAGCGTCACATATTGTTTAGTGTGCCTAGCCGCAGATTAGTTTTTATCTTCCTTTTTGTGTGTTTTACGGTCAGTCTGTAAAAATGGCGTACTACGGGCGAAACATCGTTCCCAGCAGCGACGTTGGAGTCCAAGATGCATCCAGACATCCTCCCTATGCTGTCCCTGAACCATTTCTGTGGTGTTTCCATCATTTTCTGACCTTTTCCTATGAACCAGGCACCCTCCCCTCATCAGAGCAGGGGGTGCCTGGTGTAATGCTCGAGTCCTCCCATTGACTTCAATGGGGCTCGGGTGCTCGGCCGAGCACTCGAGCCTCCGGAGGCACTCGGCCAGAGCACCCGAACACCCGAGCATCGGGGTGCTCGATCATCACTAATGAATATACATGATAAATGCCATCATTACTACAATACATACATAGGTACACATACAGTGAATGTGTGTATCCTCATCACAGATTTCTGTGGGATCTGATGGACTGACCCTGAAGGATAAGAATGGAGAATTTTTCTACTTCTATTTCAAATTAATGTGTACAAAATATGCATACTGCAGGGTTACTTTGATTTAGGTGTAGTCCTGAAATATGCATATTTCCTATCCCTGGTTAAAGGTGAGGCCTGGTCAGGCTAGTTAAGCATCTTTGTATTTGCACATATTTTGGTGTGCTTTGCTTTTTCTTATGTCTGCTGTATACATGAGGTTAAGGGGTTGTCCACACAGATATTGTTCACAAGCAGTTGTGCCAAAATCTACTCAAGTTTAAAAAAATGTTTACTTTTACTACTAGTTATTTGTTTTCTTAAATAGTTCTGTTACTTTATTAGTGTACTGCTTGCTTACACATCCAATACAGAATATTCTATGGAGATCCCCATCAGCTAAAAAACATTGGAGCCTCTATTGACTGCTCCCATCTTAACTACGGCTAGAGACCCACATGTTGTCAGTCCCACCATAGAAGAAAACTGGCCTCAAGGTTGACAAAGTGTATATCTATTCCATATTGTCGCTATATTAATAAAGTATAATAATAATTTAAATGGGGCTTTTAGGCTGTTCAGTGCTAAAGGCATCTCCAGCTTATTGCTTCACAATGCATTGTAGACCTCTCTAGAATTCAGTGGGTTAAAAGCATTATTCATTATCTCCACTTTTCTCTTTGATATAAGGCCCTTTCTGATCCAAAATGCCTTCCTCCACTGGCATAAGTAAGGTTTGTTTTTCCTCTGTGCTCTGTCATTTTTACTTAAGGCACCGAAAATGTCTCTAGCATCTAAAGGCTTTAGAATTATTGAATTATTTGCCAAAGTAAGTGGTAATAGCTGATTCAATGGACATATTTAAGAGAACATTAGATGCATTTCTAGCAGAAGGGAACATACAGGATTATACTCTGTATTAGTAGGTTAAATGGGAAGTTCAGGCAAATAGAGTAACACCCTTCTTGGAGTTGGGAAGGATTGTGTAATTCTCATTTTCTGGGTTATACTGAGGCAACTTGAAGGACATGTGTCTTTTGTCAATCAAATTTACTAAGTAACTATGTGAAAGTGGTGAAATTTTGGTGCATACCAACTACTCCATATTGAACAGATAAAATCATCCTATTGTTATTAATGGGCTTTTAACCCTCTGAGTGCTGATGTGTTGGGTACATCTCTGGCACTCAAAGGGTCAAACAGTAAATGCAAACAAGCCTCCAACTCTACAAAGCAGTCAAGGGTTAAAAGCCCAATTTAAATCATTATGAATTTTTACTTGTCACTTATGGTGTATTCAGTTTGCCCCAGAATTCCTCCACTTTTCACTTAACCCTTTGAGTGCCAGAGGTCTACTCAAAGCATTGCAAAACAATATGTTGCGTACCCTTTTGGCATTCAAGGGGGTTAATACATATGTGGTGCTTAGGAACATATTCATGAAGGTAAAAGGGGAGCAATTCTGCAGTAAACTAACTGCACCACAGAGGACAAATCAAAATTCCCATTGTTTTAAAAAGGGCATTTAACCCAATGAATGATATATAGGGTTAAAAGCCCTACTTAATTCAGTATGAATCTGAGTATTTTGTGTCCCCTATGGTGCAGTTTCTTTGCCTTTAGAGTGTACTATTAAACATGAGCTCATCAAAGATACATATTTCATTCTGCTTATTAACTATCCTCTGATTAATAAACACAGTTGCTATAAAATTTTGTATAGTTTGTCAAAATTACTATAACCTCTATTGTTTGATCATATTGTACAACTTCTACTGTGGGCAGTGCCCATACGACTCAATATGCTCTAGGATACAAACGTAACAAATGATTTGTCATTTCATTAGACATCTAAGCATGTATGTACTTGTCCTACACAGATATGATTTCCTTTTAAATCAAGATATATTTCTCACTGTAATAAAATGGCGGAAAAATCTGAGAAAATGTATTATGGGGATTACAAATCTAAACATGTAAAAACTAGTTTCAGATTATTGTGGTGTTTCACTCGTTTGCTATGAACCCAGGCAACATGCACATTACACGTCACAGAGAGACACAGCATGCAGCAACATTCCCCAGAGAGTGTGATAAATCAGCTACATACTGCAACATTCCCCAGAGAGTGTGATAAATCAGCTACATACTGCAACATTCCCCAGAGAGTGTGATAACTCAGTTACATATTTGTAGTAAGGAATACAATGGAATCACTTTGAAGTGGCAGAATTGTTGCACGTAGCTGCCTTTTACAGGAAATGTTGTCACTTCTGCTTGAATGGACAGAATGGGCTGACGTAAGTCTGCTACACTGTAGCATTAAGACCCCTTTCACATGGGTGACATGAAGGCAATAATGCAGCATGCTATCTGTCACCCATGGTGAAAGGTAACATGTTGGACTATGGTTCTTTTCACCCATGTGAACACACCAAAGTCCAGCATGCAGCAATTTTACTGAGTTTCCTCAAGAATGCAGTAAAGTTGCATTAAGGAAGGTCTGCACTGCAGCCTAAGGGCCTATAATGACCCTTCAAAGTGACTGCATGGTAGCAGTTGGGTAACTGCAACCAATCACCCTGTGCCTGCCTAGGAGCAGCTAATCTGCATGTTCTGGTTAACAATGGAGGACATACCATGGGGTCCTCCAGCAAGATGGAAGCCTGACACTAGGCAAAGGAGAGATAACATACAATGGTGCTCTGATTGGCTGGTTTGTGTCTCCTGTTCTGTGCCACAGAATATTTATCTTTTACTGACAGAAGCAGTGGAATCAAGCATGACCACAGGATACAGGTAACTTTTGTGTGGGAATTCCTGTAAAAGTACTGTTTTTTTATTTTAACCAAATATTAAACTGCGATTCCCTCCCAAATATAGTTTCTTTCCCATGTATTCCCGTATTCTAACTCAGTATTAAAAGAACTGTCAACTTATCATATTGTCACTCTGTGCTGGAACAGAGAGAAAGCTGCTCAAAAGTAGCCTTGTCCAACTGGTAGTCATAGAACCACACATACTGACCAAACAGCCTCGTCCCACTGGTAGGCATTGAAAGACACATACTGATTCCACAGACAAAAAAGACTAGTGTTTCATTACCAATACTGCAACAATCTGGACACTCACCACTGTTGATGAAAGGGTGGGTGCTATTCTGCATAGGTATTCCACCCTCGTAGTGATGCAATTCCAAATCAAGATCTGTGACGGGACTGCAATCAAAACGCTGTACACTGGCTCCATAAAAACATATGATGAAATATAAAAAATGAAAAGAAGTGTACTGAAAGGTAGAACAAGACTCTGGAATAGCCTTATCCATTTTGTGCTAAAACTATTAGTCATAGACTCAAATCATGTACTGAAAGAAGAGCTATATATATAAAATATGGTAAGAGAAAAGGGAATACGTTATTGGTTAAATAAAAATGTGTAATTAAGTCCTCCAATCACTTAATACGTAAATGGAGTTAAAAAAAACTACTGCGTCTATGACTAAGTGCTGGTTTTAGAGCAAAATGTGTAAGACAATCCCAGAGTCTTACAAGCCCTGCTTGTTCCACCCTCCAGTGGCTGTTTAATCTTTTTTCATTTTTAATGCGTCAAACATATGTTTTTATGGAGCCAGTGTATAACATTTTCAATTTGTCAGTTGGAGTGCTGCAGCAGATCTTGATTTGAAATTGTTCCCATGATAGCAATTCAAACATATAGAGTGACTCTTCCCAGCCTTGTACCAGTGGTAGACAAACCAGTAACCATAGAAAACACATACTGACCCCACAGCTTTGTCCAACTGCACTGGAAGCCAAAGAATCACTCGCACTGAGCCTCCCAGCCTTATCCCACTACACTGGTAGCCATAAAGAGTCATACGGAGTTTTCCGACTTAGGCAGGGAAACAATACATTTCTGCTGAGAAATGTATTGGTGGTATAGAAAATGCAGTTTTTGTAATTTTTAGACATGGTAATTTCAATAGAAAAATCAGCAGTTTTTTCCTGTAAAAATTCCTAGAAAACCACCCAGACTTTTCACCCATCTCTATCTGGGAGTTGATCGGATTTGACAGGGAGACAAATATGTCTTCAGACAAAATGGACACAGAGTTTAGCAATGAAAAGCAAGGGCATCCAATAGCTATGACAGCAGAGGTGTACCCCAGGTAGGGGTGTGGGCAGCCAGTATGAGTCCCCAGCCTGCCTCTCTGAACAGAACACCAGCAAGTTCTGCTTCTTTTGAGAGGAGAGACAGTGTGTGTGTGTGTGTGTGTGTGTGTGTGTGGAGTTGGTGGCAGTTGGAGATGGCAGCATAAAGACATTGCTCTGTCCTTGGTTCCTCTTAAAATCCCCCATATAACTTATTTAAAGCATTTACTCTTGAATTCTGTCCTCCCTGGACTCTGGTTATTCACCCTGCATCTTCTCTTAAATTTCTGGAACCCTGCTCGCTGTAGTTATGGCCTCTAGAAGACAGAGCACCAAAAAGCCAAAGTCAAAGCCAACGGACTCTATAAGGCAGCAATGGAGAATAGTGTATCACAGCAATCCCTGATACAAGGTAACACTACAATGGTAAACATTAACATTGTTGCTCAAAGCTCAGCTGTAATGCCGGCTCCTGCATTGTCATCTCCTGCTAATGAGATCTTAATACAGGAATTCCAACGAATGTTAGACCTCATGAGACATCAAATAATGAGTATGATGGATGGTCTGGTAGATGCTATTAATGGTATAAGGTCTGACATTGTGGTTATCCACAACAAAACTGTTGAGCTCTCTAAAAAAAACTTAGCGTTAAAGGAATTATAGAGACCTGTGCAGATCTGCCTAAAATGTGTGAAGAACTTTTCTCATATTTGTATGATCAAGACCTTGATGTACCAGATAAATGGTTTTCAAACATTTACAGATTTGGGAGGAAAAACACCAGAGCTGACATCTGTAGGGAAGTTATAATAAGATGTACTTCCCTGGATGTTAGGAATCATTTATTACGTCTGGCCAGAATGAAAAACCTTAAGAACTTCAAAATATTGAGAATCTCAATTTTCCCTGATATAGCACCCACCTACCTACAAAAAAGTTTACGTTAAAACCATTGGTGACATGTTTAAAACTGAAGGGAGTGAGGTATGTTTGGTGCTATACACCCTTCGCCCTCTCCTTCACTTGTAAAGGAAAGGCCTTTTTAGTCAGACGGAGAAGAGGGGCATGAGGTCCTGCAAAAACTGGAGGAGTCAGTTGCCGGCATGAGAACTCAGTCCAGGAGCCCAGTGGAGAAGTCCTCCTTAAGATCTAGCAGAAGTTCCTGGTCTCCAGCTACTGCACATTCACCAGATCAAGAGAAAGCAGATGACACATCGGGGTCCTCCTTCCAGGAGATGCTTTCAACTCCTGGCGTGCAAACCAGCCCGAAACAGCAGAGGACAGAAAACTCAGCAGTGAAAGATTGGTGAGCGCAGTAGCCCTCTTACTTTTATACCTTAAATATGTGGACTTTTTAATCTGGCAAATCCTGGTCTATTATTGGGTCCCTTGATGCAGTACATAGTGTATTGTTAATTTTTTCTGCCCTTCATCCGCGTTAGGTTTTATTGTCCCATACAAGAATGTTTCATGTGTGTCCACATATTTATACCTGTTTCATATTTATGCCACAGTTTAACTGCTTCTACATGGTCATGCTGCACGGCCACTGGACTTTGCTACATATTTACTCTTTGCCTTTGTCTCATGCTTATGTTTTAATACTCATGTTTTATGTTGCAAACTGCAAACCTAACTTAATCCTAAATCTCATAAATGCTGGACGGTCCTTGCCAGTTTCAAGTCCATAGTGTCACGGGTCTCATTTGTGATGCTATCTTTGTATTGCATTGGTGTTTTATATATTACATCTATATATATTTATGGCAGTGTGCTTATGGTGGTACGTGTGACACTATGTGACTTTGACATTATATCCAACAGTATTTTTGGCTTGTTTATATGTATTAGGTATATACTACAATAAATAGTTTACAGTACAGGGAAACAAGATCAATTTAGTGCCGCAAACAGCTGACATTGTGGCAGTTTTTTGATAGTGTGAGTGTAAGCATGAGTTTGACTGTATGAGTATGTGTGAGTACGAAAGTTTGAATTAGAGAGCAAGTGTGTGAGTTTGAATGTGTGTAAGTGTGGATGTATGAATGACTGTGAGGGTAGAGCATGAGTGAGTGTAGGAATATGTGAGTTTTGTACGTCTATAAACAGATATATTTATTTTCACTATAAATGTGTATAATACAGAATATAGTTTATAACCCAGGTAGGATATTGTTAGACAAATACCTGTGAAGTTTAAATTATTAGAGCTAATGTTTAGCGGGGGGATTTAGAAAATTCTTCTCTCTTTTTCATTTTTATTGGAACTGGGTATTGGGGTAATGTTTTTCGTTTGTACATTAGGCAGCTTACCTATTCTTCATTAAATTATAAAGCCTTATTCTTGTTAGACTTGCATTCTTATTGGTGATCTTTGAAACATGTCTACCTTGTGTATAAGCTCTGTTATTGTTAGGGGCTTTTGCTCCCAAAGGAATAGAAGGAAAGTTTTCTTAAGCCTGAGTAGACATGATCCTGAGTTTATCTTCTTGCAGGAAACTAAAATGAGTAGGAGTAACAAAATTAAATTCATGTGTTCTTTCTGAGTAGCAATTTATCCATAAATTGTGGAGTGGCAATCCTTATCAAAAATAGTGTCCCTTTTATTGAGGAGAAGGTAATCAAGGACAATGAGGGGGATATATCCTTTCAGTAGGCTCAATTTCAGATTATTATTTTACATTAGTCTCAGTTTATGGCCCACAAAATCAAAGATCAAGATCTCACATGACAAAAAGAAGGCTTTTAACCTCAATTATAAAGAATTATTTTAAAAAGTTGACTCAGTTTCTTTCTGGAAAACCCTTCCCCTATCATTGTTGGCAGAATAAACACAATTAAGATGGTTATCTTACCAAAAATATTGTACCTTTTTAGAGTCCTTCCCCTTGAAGTTAACATTACAAATTTGATGGGACTACTAAATACTACCGTATTAAAACGGAGCTGTTATATAGACCCTGTGACATGGGTGGACTGTTAGTCCCAAACTTCTACAAATACTATGTTTCTTGCACCTTGACTCACATTTTGCACCTCAGTTCCAGACCTCAAGAAGCATGTACCCTTCCTAAATGGGTAGGCCAGGAATGTTTTTTATTAGACCTTTTAGACCTTGACAACCACTTATGGGCTAGTAAATCCATGAGGGGACCCCCAACCAAAACTTGCCTAGAGAGCACCAGTGTAGTTTTCAAAATTTGGGACAGACTCAAAGGCCCTTCGAAACTGGTAGACTTCCTCTCAAAGATGCTTCCCCTTAGTAATCGTATCCTATTTAAGTGGAATAAAGATGAGGTAGAAAAAATTAAGAGTCTGGAGTTATCCAAAAATATTTATACAATCAGGGATATGATTTTTAGGGGGGAGATAAGTGAATATGAGTCTTTTTATAATGGCAGTGAAGACACTGTTTTCTGAGGGATTTACTCAAAACTGAAGGTAGCAATTGAAAATTATTTGGGAGATTATATTAGATTCCCCCTTCTACCATTCGAACACTTTGTAAGATTTTGGCAACCAGGCACCAAGTCAATTTCTCAACTCTATAAAATGTTGTATCTGGAGACTTGAGCATGCACTGTATGGACAAATGGGAGGAGATAGTTGGACAAGTGCTGAGAGACGATGAGTGGATGGAAATCTTGAAAAGACTACCTAAAACCTGTATTAATTTAAATTTAAGGGATCAGACCTATAGAATGCTCCATGTTACCTATTTAGTCCCTTCTAGACTGTCATAAATGTTTCCCAACCTTTCTGGTGATTGCTTTAGAGGTTGTAATGAATCTGGCTCTTTTTTGCACATTTGGTGGGATTGCACATTTTGTAACAGGATCTCTGATCTCCTTTCAAGGATCTTTGACAAATATATCCAATTAGATGTATGGGATGCTCTTCTTGGGAAAAAAGTTTCCAACCTTAAAAAGTGGGAAGATGGTCTTCTCAAGCTTATAGTCCGAAGTACAAGGATATTTTGGGGCACATTGGCGGGAACTGAAAATCTCCTGGAGCAAGGTGCTGGATAAAATAGCTCAAACCTGCTATTATGAGTAATTTAGCTCCATAGAAAATTACTGCTACAATATATTTCAGGATATCTGGTCCCACTTGTTAAACAGTAGTTTTGCTAAAAGATCAAAAGGTATCTCTCAGGCAGTAATAAACTAAAACATTTCTCTTCTCTTCCTTTGTGTTAGGCTTTTTTTCTTTTTAATAGTCACCCATTGAACCCTTCATTTAACTTATTGTGTTACCCATAGTACACTTTCTTTCAATTTCTATATTTTACTCTAAAGACCTGTTTCTATAAGAACACTCAAAGTAAATTATTTTCTTTACAATTTACAAGAAGCTGTATAGAACCAAAAATTATCTTTGTTATTCTTAATGTTGTCAAGATTTTAACCTTATAATAAAACTATTTGTTTAAAGTATGTGTGTGTGTTAGACTTGTGCACGGGGAAAATTTTCGGTAAAATTCGAATTCGGACAAATTTTTTTTTTTCTAATTCGGATGATCCTAATTTCGGACCGGGCCTATTCGATTCGGACGAAATTCTGATCCATTCCAAATTATTCGGCCGAATTTAACATGGGTTAAATTATAGCAGTGCGCCTCCGTGCACGCTGCTATCATTATTTGCAGACAGGGTGTGCATTTAGAAAAAGATCCATCCCAAAAACGGACATTGTCATACATTGAAAGTCTGTGCATGCCTCTACTCTAGCATGGGATGCCAGTCACAATGCAAACGTCGAACATCGAAAACCCATGCCTGTCATTCAATTTAGCATGTTCGAACATCGAAACCCCATGCCTGTCATTCAATTTATCATGTTCGAACATCGAAACCTCATGCCTGTCATTCAATTTAGCATATGCTCGACATCGAAAACCCATGCCTGTCACATCCTACTCAACATAAGTGGTCGACTCGAATATGGACAAACTACATGTCACATTCTATGTTAGTACATGGGTAAAGATTAAGGTTTCATTTTCTGGTACCAGCCTCCTACCCTACTGTCCCTCTTTAGTACCCAAATTCCTCTCTCTCGTTTTCCTATCCTGATTTCCCCTCATATCAGATAACTCTATGTGTATATACATTGTAGAGTTTCATACTACATCAAGAATAAACATCAATGATTGTAATGTGATAGATGTAATGTGTTAACCCTTTGAGTGCCAGAGTGGTACGCAATGCATTGCAAAGCAATACGTTGCATACCACTCTGGCATTCAAAGGGTTAAAAAGAAAAATTGAGACATTCTGTTGTGAACAAACTGCAACACAGGAGAGAAATAAAAAAAATGCTTGACATCTATACTGAAGAGGGGTCCACAGCATTGTGTTAGTATAGCAATATCACCGTTTTCCGTGAGTGTGCAATACAGGGCTCTACGGTAATTGCTGGGCATTTCCCAATGTCATAATCAGGGGATGATGGGAGTTGTATTCTAACTACTGTTAGGAAACACATAAGTGATGCACATTCATCTCCCACCTAGAAATTATTTACACACGAGGCAACTCCCCCAAGTAATACCTAGCCCCTTTCCAAGTGAAAGGACTTCCAGAAAGGCTTCAGATCTCTTAGTGACTCACCTGTTATTGCCAGTCAGCGGGACCCGGAGAGTAGGAGGGGGTGATGCTATGGCTGCACGGCATGGTGCTCTTAGTTGGTCACTTGTCGCAATGTTGAAGCTCAGCCCGGCCAGCACCTTCTGGGTGGAGACACCTCACAGCAATCCTGTTCAGGACACATCATGCACTGTTGTGCACTCATACTAGGGATCCCAAATGTTTAGACTCATTTTGTACAGGGGGCACCCTCCTGTATTTGTAAAACCTCTCTAGCAAATCTGGGATGGTAGACCTATTTACTCAAGTCTTGACTTTAGGTGGGCGATAAACAATACAAAATAGGCATAATGTTTCACTATCACATAATTCACGTCACTGAAGCAGCCAGCAGGCATCACCACTGAGTGAGCATAGGGCTGCCCGGCTGCTGACAGTCACACTGATGGGACACCCTGCAACACAGAAATGGCAGAAGAGCACAAAATAAACATGCTATGGGACGGCAAATTGCCGCCCCTGTCAAAGTGCCGCCTGGGTCCATGGACCCACTGGGACCCATGTAAGGGCCGGCCCTGTATTCGAACAAATACCTAATATTT
Organism: Rhinophrynus dorsalis; assembly: GCA_037306005.1. Classification (NCBI taxonomy): domain Eukaryota; kingdom Metazoa; phylum Chordata; class Amphibia; order Anura; family Rhinophrynidae; genus Rhinophrynus; species Rhinophrynus dorsalis. Next base: position 576,108,185 of record CM074718.1, on the reverse strand, counting down.
TTTTATATTTTGCACAGGAACAAATATTACTTGTTCTTGCAGTGGCAATAACTGGAACTAATGCTGGCTGCCTACCTATGCCTAGCCTAATGCTACCTGCCTGCCTACACAACAACTGTACACTCTCTAATCTCTTCTCTCTCTGAGCTCCAACAACCCAATGAGGAAATGCAGGCAGTCTGTCTGTGTGACTGTGTCATTAGTCCAACCCCCATCATGAAACGAAGAAGGCTATTCGAATACAGACAAAAGAGGGAAGTAGTGCATGAAACGGAGAATGGAATTGGACTAGAGACATGGAGGGAAAATTATGGAGGGAAAGTAATTGAGCGCGCACAGGAAGTACAAAATGTCCTGGTCAAAAGTAGTCAAAACTTTTGGAAATGTGTCGATTGCCGAAACTTCCGAAAGTTTCGACGAATTTCGGACCTGGGCTGTTCGGAGTCGGATCATTTTTTCCGAATGACCCTTGAGTTTCGGATTGGCCGAATGTCTCCGAATGACCCCATTTTCGACGAAATCCGAATGTCTCCGAATGAATTCGAACATGTCTAGTGTGTGTGTGGCAGCTCTAGAGGGAACTGGATCCTGACCAAAGGATTCCAGCTAGACAGAGCTGATCATCAACAGTTCCTTCAGTCAGTGATCAATATAAACTGAGCAGAAGTGAGTGACTTTTACACCAAAAGAGTTATTAAAATTGGGCAGGGCTGCCTAGTACATCTGTTATTCCAATGCAGCCCTGAATGAACAGTCCTATTTAACACTTTCAGGGCTGGGTTGTTCATCTGTGCATCTTAGAGATTTTCTGCAAGTTACAAAGGTAGCTGACCCCAGCATTCATGGAGATGGGTGAACCCAAAACCCAACACACTAGATCATAGTCAAAGAGAGCCATGGGTTTGGCCCCTTCTGGAGGACCACTCTTGTGGGGTTCAACTGTTTATCTGCAATCCTAGGGCTGGAGGCTGTCTGCTTTGGGAGACCAGGGCCAGGATCCTTGATATCCCTTTATCCCTAGGATGTTGGAGTACAAGGGTGGATAGACTTTGTGCTGTTTAGGAGTAGGGAGTCAGATAAGATAGGTAACCTGCTGCCTCCAGCCTGAATTGGGACAGACTAATTGTTTTGGCCCTCTAGTTGGAATTGTGTGACTGAAGTGGGCCTCTTAAACACCGCTCTGCAACTTACATATGTTCTTTGGGAAGAAGTTATGGTGACCCCCTACAGAGACTGCATGTTATCAGGTGGGTTCCAGCAGCCAAGCACACGGTGCCTATCTGGGAGTAGCCAGGTGCTTGCTTCTTGGTGCTTGCAGGTACTGAATGGAAACAAGCTGATGCTCAAATCCAGGCACCCAGCATATATCTGGGAGTAGGTGGGAGCCTGGTTTATGTGCATGGAAAGCAAGCACTGGGCATCCCTAACCTGTAGTATGAATTTGGAACTGTGTTCTGTGACCTACTCTGGGAGCTTGACCAGAGCTGACAGGATGGCCAGTGATGGGCCATGACAGCTCTACACATTGGACATATCCCCTACCACTTGCTCATGGTTGTCATATTGTGTATCAGACCCCCACCCTCAACACTGAAAGACTTATTACATATTTTGCAAAATGTACAACAATTTGTACTGTAACGTAAGTTGCTTGTGTTTCATTTAATATGAGAACACTTTATTAGATACAAAATACCATCAGGTAGTGTACATGTATATTGCGTGTGGTATATTTTAAGATTATTCGTGTGATATCATTCATTCAGCATCATGGCTAAATCAGTTTACTGGTACCAGGAAGTCTGCACATACTCAAGTATTGTCCTGAGTATAAGGAATTGTTCTAGTGAACAATGGTGGAAACTCAAGTTGGTCCTGCAGAAAGCTGATGGCCTGGCACAAGGCAGGGGAGGAGATAGAATAAATGATTGCTCTGTCACTTTCAGTTGCTACTTACAATGCATGGAAGCATTACCTGTACTCTGACTAGCTTGTTTATATTTCCTTATCTGGAACTCTGGATTTATCATCAGCCATTCAGAGGTCACAGGAAGAGAGATGCATGCTGCAGCTGGCCCAGAGATCCAAGCAGTTTTGCATAGTTATAGGGTCCCTGCCACAGTTAAGAGTTATCTCGATCTGTTCCTGCAGGGTGGATACAAGGTTAAGCTGTACTCTAGCACCCCATGTTCCTGTGATGCCCTTTATGCTGTGAATGCCATGTTATGCTGAATAAAGGTGAAGTTTACCATTCACTTTCCTGATCTGCTTTATTTTCATTGACTACTAAGAAAAAAAATCCTTTAAAGGGATAGTAATACTTCGTTTTATCTTTATTTTATTTTGTAGGCATTAAAAAAACATGAAGAACGATATAAGTCTTATCTCTCAAACCTTTATGGTTTAAGAGATATTCACAAACAAAGTATCCCCCCCACTGTTCAGCCAGATCAGTAGGGAGGTACCCAGGTAGACTGCAGAGAGGGACAATCTTCAATTAAGATAGGGGAAAAAGCTGAAAACCTTTTCAAGGGGGGAAGGGCTTTCATTGTTCTCATACAAAGAAGATTGTCCCCTGCTGTTATCTGTCTGGTCTTACAACCAGATTCACATCTGAGAAGAGATGGCTTACACTAGGAAAAAGGGGCGGTAGGGGGAAATTTTGCTTGTGAATATCTCTTAAACCATAAAGGTTTGAGAGATAAGACTTATATCGTTCTTCATGTTTTTTTCATGCCTACAAAATAAAATAAAGATAAAATGAAGTATTACTATCCCTTTAAAGCCATTTCTAATTTCCTTCTCACATCCAGACACAATGGACGATTGAACTGCTAGACCTTCCTTCACCATGCTATCAGAACTATAATGAGTCTTGTTGTCCTCTTCAGTGTTCTTACATGTTGTTTTAATATTTCTAGTGGTGGTGGAACTTTTTATGGGACTTTGACAAACTGCCACCTCAGGATGAGAAGGATCATCATTTATTGCACACACTGCAGCAACCATGGCTGCAGTCAGTTGTTGGACTGCTATTTGGGGTAATTCACCTTTGCTCCCTTCTCAAACCCCCTGACTCCCCTACAACAGAGATAACAGCTAGATCAAGAAGGATCACAGCTTCCTGTCTCAAGCAACCAAGATTCTGGGATATTTTGGTTCCACCTTCTATCTACTTTCACAGTCCTCCAGAGTTGTCCAGACTCACCTAACACAGAGATCAAATTGCCTGCCAACAAGATTCGCTAAACTACAAATTTTCTTTGTTTGCCCATCCTAGCTAGTTAAAATGTTGCTGCTTTGTCATTCTGTCAGAAATACAGAGATGACATGCTGCGCTATCCCTGTGCGAAAGAAGATAAATTCTATTTGGTGGGGAAATTCAGTCTTACCATTGATTTCAATGCAATAAGCTAGGGGAAAAAAGCAGAAATCTGCACTTTTCATGAAAAATGAAACACTTGACAGGAAGTGACAATTTTTCTTCTGTTTTTATTTTTAGATGAAAAGTTTCACCCATCCCTACATAATAATAATAATAATAATAATAATAATAATAATAATAATAATATCTGAACACCATGTCAAACCTCATGTTTAAACAATGCATGATGTAGGCTACAGAACATGCAGGGAAAAAGTAGTTGTCCTATTATGGGTGATTATAGAAAAGAGCACTGAATAATTCCTAAGGAACATGCACAACCCAACTTTATTTATCTTTGTCTCTAAAATAGTATGCAGTATATAAAATAACATTCAAGACCAAGATGTCAATAGTAGATGTCAGTGAACTATTTTGGTAAGTTAGGTAATCATTTTGATTTTTGCAAACTAACAACATCATAGGAGATATTTTTCCATTGAGTTAAATTAGGTTTTTAACCCATTGAATGCTAGTTAGGTTATGCACTGCAAACGTCAAATGCTAGGGATTTTTATTTGTCCCCTATAATGTAGTTGGTTTGCCCTACAATAGCACCTTTTTAGCTTCCTGAATACAGCCCTAGATATTTTCCATTTTGCCTCAGCCAGATGCAAGCCAGGAGTTGTGATGCAATACTTATACTAATCTTTTTAATAAGTATCACTGCCACCTTTATTTTGACTAAGACGTGGGATAAATTATGCCATATCCTTATTTGCATATCTAAACTCAGCTCTACAACTGGGCAATATCTAGTTATCCACATGGGCTTCACATACAGTAAAATACAAACAGAACCTTGGAATTCTGTAAAACAAATTAAACCTTTGTTCATTTATTGGGAAAGGATTATAGACAAGCTTAGAAAGCAGCTGCAGATAAACAGCTGCTGAGGAAGCTCTTCAGGTGGTCATTTATGCACAAAGGTACATTGTTGAACTTTCCTTGCTATACACACATATATTGAACTTTCCCACTGTAGCTGTAACAAGTTTAGGTATGCTTTTTCCAAAATGAACCCCCAAAGTCACCAGAGACATCTCCAAACAGGTTATTCTGTAACTAGTTGAAAAGCCCGTGTACACGGGCCACAGTGCCACCCAGCAACCTTGGCTAGTGGCTGGATCCTGTTGGCCGCCCTGCAGTCATGTACAGTACTGACTGCCCGAACGCGCCACAGCTGATAACGGAGTGGGGCTCCAAATTCAGAACGTAGTCCTCTCTATGCACCTTCCTCGGACCCTGATCCCAGGAAGGTGCACAGAGAGGACTATGGTCTGAATTCGGAGCGCCCTGCTCCGTTATCAGCCGCTGCGTGGGCAGTCTCTACTGTGCATGACTGCAGCGCACGTAGCCATCCTTACTGCGCATGATGGCTTCTGACAAACATACTTAGCGAATTATTATATAGGATGCATTGGTAATGTCTCTAGCTTCCATGGCGTTAAGCACTACATGATGATGTTGAGCTCTTTCAAAAACAAAGATTATAGTGGAACTGTTACTTTATAACAAATAGGTGATTTCAAAAGAGCATACAAAATCACCTATTATTTTAGCCCTTTTGTATTTAAAATAACAGTTTATGTGGGTGGAGCCTGGCCATGACCCAGGATTGGAGCTTAATCCAATAATGGGATCCTCAACCCAACACCAGCAGATAGCACTGCTGCCACCACATCCTCAGTGACCTGGTGACAGGTATGTTTCTAAAAAGGGGAATTTTTGATTTTCCCTAGGTGGGTATATGCAGTCGTAGTACAGATGCACAGTTTTTTGAGCCTTCTACAGTTAGGGAAAAAATGATCTGATCCCCTGCTGATTTTGAAATGCGTTTTTCAGGATTTTTTTTGTTGTTATTCTGTTCAAATAAACCTACCATTAAAATTATAGACTGATCATTTCTTTGTCAGTGGGCAAACGTACATAATCAGCAGGGGATCAAATAATTTTTTCCCTTACTGTATACCTGTGAATGTGATGTCAGATGCTCCACTTATGTTACAACCAAGAGAGGAGGAAGAGACTGGTGGTGATGATGACAGTGGAATGGGAGCTTTCTTATTTCAAAGTGTGGTAGTGAGATCTTTGGGAATGGGCATTAGCACCAGTGGTATTAACGTGTTTACTATAATAGTTTCTGAGTAGCCTGAGCATCAAATGTCATTGATCAGGCTTATCATAGCATGTTAACAATTTTTTTCAAGGCTGATGCTAATAGCAAGGTATGCCTTGAAAACATTTTTACCACTTAGAGCAGTCCATCAGCAAAGTCAGCCTTGACATTTTTTGTTCCTTGTGGTGGGTTGGTGCAATGACTATTGGAAATAACAAGTGACTGATGGTGATGGTGGGTCACTAACCTTTCATCAGTCATTACTCATTAGCAACCAATTCATAAAATAATTTACCCTCCCTGCAATGAAATATGCATATTCTACAGAATGGACAGTCTGTATCCTTTTATCCTCCAACACATTGCCATGTTAAGTCACTGCAGCACACAATGAGCATTGTAAGGAGATATATTATCATTTTCACATCTACAGAATTGCTGTCTCCTGGTGGTACTGGTCATGGCAATGCCTGTGCTAGGAAGGACACAGAGGGCCAGGCTTTCAAAGTAAAAGTGGAGTTATTATGGGGCAAACCAACTACTCCATAGGGGCCATTTATTGGAAAGTAATGTGTCGGAGACCTATCTAGCAATCAAGAGTTTAAAAGCCCATTTAACCCTTTGAGTGCCAGAGGGGCATCCAGTGCTTTGCTTTGGATACCCCTCTGGCACTCAAAGGGTTAAATCGGTGGATTTTTTCTTTCCCCTAGAGTGCAGTTGTTTTCTTTTATAAATAAGGCTCTCTCATGAAGAACCTTATTCAACCAGTGGTGCTATTCTAGAGAAACTAGCTGCACCATGGGAGGGAACTTACATTTCCTATTGATTTAGATGGGGCTTTTAACCCATTAAATGTGAGAGAGGTCTCCAGTGCATTGATTTTCAATGTATTGGAGAACTCTCTGTCATTAAAGATTTGAAAATTCCCATCAAAATCACTGGAGAATTTGGTTTGCTGCAGTAATTTCTTTAGCTTGAATGAGGCCCTTAGGCCCATACCAATAAAAGCACACTGGAGTTATTCTAGACTAAACCAACTGCACCACAGGGGACAAATAAAAATTAATAAATTCTAATGCACTTGAATAGTGTTTTTCAACCCTAGAATGCTAGAGAGGTCTCCATTGCCTGGTTTTGCAAGGCATTGTAAAACTCTCTTGCATTCAAAGTATTAACAGACCAATTTAATGTAACAGGAATTTTTGTTTGTCCTCTGTGGTGCAGTTGGTTTACTCCAGAATAACTCCAGTTTACTTTTATAAATATGAGCCTTAGTCTTTTATTTATATGGTCTAATGAATGTTCACCATATAAATAATATATGCCTTGGGATATTGTCTATGGATATTGAAGGTGTTTTTTTTAGATTATACGTACTTGCTTAAAACCAGTTGTTCTATAAACAAACGTCAAAGCAAATATAACATGTCTTTTGACGTCAAGATATTGATTCTTGTACAACAGTTGAACTAGATTTTTTTTACTCACTGGTATAGAAGCAATGTATAGTTGTTACAAAATTTTGGTATATTTCTTTCTTGTGGTCTGTTTGGAGACATGCCATGTTAACTGTGGAGGTGCTCTCCTAGCCAGTGGTGCCACTCCATGTGTTCTTGCAAGAAACTAAACAATAACTTGGCTGAATTCACCAAGATGCAGGTTTATCAAGAAGAAGAATATGATATGGGGTGTTAGTACCTGACCTAAGTTGAGACCCGTCCTGCACACATGTAGAGAACCTATCTCAGTTCCATGGGCACAGACCCATACTTTATACACAAGCACTTAGGCACCTGACATGCCGAGCTTGACTGAGGTGGCCTGCACGCTGACACAGATACAGTATAATACATTACACGCTCAATAAACTAAATGTTACACAATACTGTTCACATTCAGCCCCCCTCTGGAATTTCATTAGACAAAAAAATTACATTAAAATTCCATTACCTCTGACACTCCCAATCTTCAGCCTGTATGCATCTTACCTAGATGGGCCCGGGGTCAGATGAGCGGGGCTGCATTCCCCAGACTGGCCATGGGTGGGCTTAACATTTTTTTCAATCTTTCCATCAATCCATCTTGGAAAAGTCCGAGGAAGTAAAACTTGGGAAAAAGGGGTCAAGTCCACCCAAGAGCATGGATGCATCCATGGGTAAGGGAACTCTCCACATTCTGGATGTTGAATGGCTGGTTACTCTGTTGGGTGGTAAGAAAGGCTTTAGTGGTACCAAGGGACAACAGTGATTAAGTTTACGTATATCCACATTGTCCATTTTTCTATACCTCTGTACAATGAAGTGTGTTTGTCACTGAATTCTTAAAAATACCTGTGTATCTCAAAGCTACATAGACAATTATCTTAAACACAGTTCAAATACTCATGCACTATCAAACTGGAGACAAATACAAATATAAGCATATATAAATAGGTCTTTTGAACCCTTGGATGCTAAGGAGATCTCCAACACATTCCTTTGAAAGTGTTGGGGACTTCTATAACATTCAAGAGTTCAATGAATTAGTGGAGTTTTCTTTTTTATCAAACTGAGTAAAACAAGGATAATCTCATTTCTGGAAACTCAAACATTATAGTAGTTCAAACTGTGTCAGCTATGGCACAGTTAGTATCACATAATATGGAGAATTGTAGTCAATAACTCACCTCTTCAGTAGTAGAAATCGCTGGAATACGAACAACCACAGGTATATAACAGAGTGCCATTAGTAGTCACCTACAACCCCAACTTAAAGTACTGGGTAAAATCTCAATAGAGCTCCAAACAAAACTACATACTGATGGCAGATTAAAAAGAATATTCCCAAAACCTCATCTCCTCTTCTATAAACATCACCCCAACATGAAACACCATGAAACAAACTCCCCATTTTCCAAAAGAAAATGGTACATATCCCTACAAAAGAGATGTGAAACCTGTACTCATATATCTATACCACAAATTAGGTTCACTTACCACCAAAATCATAACATCAAAGGCAACTTCTCCTTTAGATCACCTAATATTTTCTACTACATCATGTGTTTGTAAAATGTCTCAACACAGAATTATATGTAGGTGAGTCAGGACAAAAACTGGTCACAGCATCAATGATCTCAGCATCCCTGTACTGACAGGAAACTTTCAGAAAAAAAGAGACACATCTTTCCACACAATATATATATTCTGGGTCCTTTGGGTGACAAAGGGGTATGCAATACATTGCAAGAGATAAGTTGAGAACCCTCTAGTGCTTGGAGGGTTAAGCAATGCATTCCATAGACTTAGCTATATTTGGCTACAGTCATAAATTATCCATACACTAAATTTATTAGAGCTATTCACTAGTGTTGAGCGAGCATGCTCGGCCGATGCTCGGATCGGCTCGAGCATCGCTCTGCTCGGCACATGGCGGTACTCGTACGAGTACCGCATGTGCTCGCCCGCCATGTTCGGGTCTCCTCCCCGCACGTTTTGCGGCTGCTGCGCAGCCAATAAACGTGCAGGGAGGCTCTGACATCGGTGTAATGCCAGCAGCCATGTTGGCTGCTGGCATTACACTGATTGGCTGGCCAGAACCCGTGGTCAGGTGCTGTATAGCACCTGACCATCGAGTTCGGCTCAGTCTGAGCCAGGGAGAGCTGAGGATAGGAAGGGAAAGGCAGTGTAGGGAGGAAAAAAAAAAATTGTGACAAAAAAGAACCAAAAGTCCTTTTTAGGACTACTGTGTGTGGGGGCAGCAGGTTATTTTGTGTGGGGGGAAAAAAACAAAAAAAAAAAAAAAAAAAATATTCTGTTTAGTGTGAAAAGTTGCAGATTAGAGCACATTCTGTTTAGTGTGCACAGTTGCAGATTAGAGCACATTCTGTTTAGTGTGCAAAGTTGCAGATTAGAGCACATTCTGTTTAGTGTGCAAAGTTGCAGATTAGAGCACATTCTGTTTAGTGTGCAAAGTTGCAGATTAGAGCACATTCTGTTAAGTCTTCAAACTAAAATATCAAAGTCACGTATTCCATTCAGTGTGCGTCGCCGCAGTTTAGCAGCACATTCTGAGTACTGTGCAGAGTTGCAGAATAGGAAGAAATACTGTTAAGTCTTCAAACTAAAATATCAAAGTCACATATTCCATTCAGTGTGCTTCGCCGCAGTTTAGCAGCAGATTCTGTGTACTGTGCAGAGTTGCAGAATAGGAAGAAATACTGTTAAGTCTTCAAACTAAAATATCAAAGTCACATATTCCATTCAGTGTGCTTCGCCGCAGTTTAGCAGCCTATTCTGTGTACTGTGCAGAGTTGCAGAATAGGAAGAAATACTGTTAAGTCTTCAAACTAAAATATCAAAGTCACATATTCCATTCAGTGTGCTTCGTCGCAGTTTAGCAGCCTATTCTGTGTACTGTGCAGAGTTGCAGAATAGGAAGAAATACTGTTAAGTCTTCAAACTAAAATATCAAAGTCACATATTCCATTCAGTGTGTTTCACCGCAGTTTAGCAGCCTTTTCTGTGTACTCTGCAGAGTTGCAGAATAATAAGAAATACTGTTAAGTTTTCAAACTCAAATATTAAAGTCACATATTCCATTCAGTGTGTTTCACTGCCGTTTAACAGCCTATTCTGTGTACTCTGTACAGTTGCAGAATAATAAGAAATACTGTTAAGTTTTCAAACTCAAATATTAAAGTCACATATTCCATTCAGTGTGTTTCACCGCCGTTTAACAGCCTATTCTGTGTACTCTGTACAGTTGCAGAATAATAAGAAATACTGTTAAGTTTTCAAACTCAAATATTAAAGTCACATATTCCATTCAGTGTGTTTCACCGCCGTTTAACAGCCTATTCTGTGTACTCTGTACAGTTGCAGAATAATAAGAAATACTGTTAAGTTTTCAAACTCAAATATTAAAGTCACATATTCCATTCAGTGTGTTTCACCGCCGTTTAACAGCCTATTCTGTGTACTCTGTACAGTTGCAGAATAATAAGAAACACTGTTAAGTTTTCAAACTCAAATATTAAAGTCACATATTCCATTCAGTGTGTTTCACCGCCGTTTAACAGCCTATTCTGTGTACTCTGTACAGTTGCAGAATAATAAGAAATACTGTTAAGTTTTCAAACTCAAATATTAAAGTCACATATTCCATTCAGTGTGTTTCACCGCCGTTTAACAGCCTATTCTGTGTACTCTGTACAGTTGCAGAATAATAAGAAATACTGTTAAGTTTTCAAACTCAAATATTAAAGTCACATATTCCATTCAGTGTGTTTCACCGCTGTTTAACAGCCTATTCTGTGTACTCTGTACAGTTGCAGAATAATAAGAAATACTGTTAAGTTTTCAAACTCAAATATTAAAGTCACATATTCCATTCAGTGTGTTTCACCGCCGTTTAACAGCCTATTCTGTGTACTCTGCAGAGTTGCAGAATAATAAGAAATACTGTTAAGTTTTCAAACTCAAATATTAAAGTCACATATTCCATTCAGTGTGTTTCATCGCCGTTTAACAGCCTATTCTGTGTACTCTGCAGAGTTGCAGAATAATAAGAAATACTGTTAAGTTTTCAAACTCAAATATTAAAGTCACATATTCCATTCAGTGTGTTTCACCGCCGTTTAACAGCCTATTCTGTGTACTCTGTACAGTTGCAGAATAATAAGAAATACTGTTAAGTTTTCAAACTCAAATATTAAAGTCACATATTCCATTCAGTGTGTTTCACCGCCGTTTAACAGCCTATTCTGTGTACTCTGCAGAGTTGCAGAATAATAAGAAATACTGTTAAGTTTTCAAACTCAAATATTAAAGTCACATATTCCATTCAGTGTGTTTCACCGCCGTTTAACAGCCTATTCTGTGTACTCTGCAGAGTTGCAGAATAATAAGAAATACTGTTAAGTTTTCAAACTCAAATATTAAAGTCACATATTCCATTCAGTGTGTTTCACCGCCGTTTAACAGCCTATTCTGTGTACTCTGCAGAGTTGCAGAATAATAAGAAATACTGTTAAGTTTTCAAACTCAAATATTAAAGTCACATATTCCATTCAGTGTGTTTCACCGCCGTTTAACAGCCTATTCTGTGTACTCTGTACAGTTGCAGAATAATAAGAAATACTGTTAAGTTTTCAAACTCAAATATTAAAGTCACATATTCCATTCAGTGTGTTTCACCGCCGTTTAACAGCCTATTCTGTGTACTCTGTACAGTTGCAGAATAATAAGAAATACTGTTAAGTTTTCAAACTCAAATATTAAAGTCACATATTCCATTCAGTGTGTTTCACCGCTGTTTAACAGCCTATTCTGTGTACTCTGTACAGTTGCAGAATAATAAGAAATACTGTTAAGTTTTCAAACTCAAATATTAAAGTCACATATTCTGTGTAAGATGAAGAAGGCGGGTAAAAAGGGACGGGGAAGTGGACGTGATCCTGAAAGTTCAGGGCGCGGGTCAGGACGCGGAGAAACTGTGCCTGGTGCCAGAGCACAAGAAAGAAAGACATCCACCATACCTAGCTTCATGTGTAATTTTACAGGGCGTCGCAGGACATCACTCTCGAGGTCCGACCACTGCGAACAGGTGGTCGGTTGGATGACAGCTGATACTGCTTCCAGTCGGTTAAGCACCACCCTGTCTTCCACCAAGTCCACTCTCAGTAGCCAAGAGTCTGGTCAACATAATCCTCACTCTGATCATCCTTCCTCCCACCATACACGGTCTGGTCAAAGAAGTGATCCCACACTGGGATATAGTGAGGAGCTCATCTCATCACCAATCCTTCATTTGACCCTCTCTCCAAGCACGCTTGCAGAGGAACATGACATCTTGTGCCCTGATTCACAACCTCTAGAGGCTACCCAATCTCAAGAAGATGACAGATGTGAACGGCATTTAAGGTCAAAGGAAGTAGTGGATGATGATGATGATGATGAGACACAGTTGCCATTAAATCAACCACTATTTCCGTCTCAAGACCTTGTTGAGGAGAATGTTATACAGTTGTCAATGACTGAGTATGTGGTGGGATCAAGACTTGAGGAGGATGATCAGAGTGAGGAAGTGGAGGAGGACTTGGTGGACGATGAGGTGACTGACCCCACCTGGGAAGGTGTAGAGCCGAGCGATGACAGCAGTCCTGAGGGTGAGCCATCTGCAGCACCGCAACAGGCTGGAAGAGGCAGTGGTGTGGCTACAGAAAGAAGGCGGACCGCACCAAACCGGCCCGCAAATGTTCCACGGAGCACCCCCTTGCGTAAATCTACCTTGCCAAGGGGTAGGTGTTCCGCGGTATGGCGTTTTTTTAAGGAAAGTGCGGATGACAAAAGAATTGTAGTTTGCAACCTGTGCCACACCAGAATGAGCCGAGGCATGAACACTAGAAACCTCACCACCACCAGCATGATCCGACACATGGCATCCAAGCACCGTAGTAAGTGGGAGGAACGCTTGGATCGCCCATCTGTGTCTGCAGGCCACACCACTGCCTCCTCTTCCCCTGTTTTCGGTGCCGGCCAATCGCCTGTCGAAGGCGCAGGCCCGCATACCTCCCGCCCTGCACCTGTAGCATCTGAAGCACCATCAGCGACCACATCCACTTCCCTGTCCCAGCACAGCGTCCAAATGTTGTTACCCCAGGCATTTGAGCGCAAGAGAAAGTACCCAGCCACCCACCCACAGGCCATAGCACTAACCTCACACCTTTCAAAATTACTGGCCATCGAAATGCTGCCATTTAGGCTTGTGGACACTGAGTCCTTCCGCAGCCTGATGGCAGCAGCTGTCCCTCGGTACGCGGTCCCCAGCCGCCACTACTTTTCCCGGTGTGCCATCCCCGCATTACACCACCATGTGTCCCGTAACATCACCCGTGCCCTGACCAACGCAGTTACTGGGAAGGTCCACTTAACGACTGACACATGGACAAGTGCTTGTGGCCAGGGACGCTACATTTCCCTGACGGCACACTGGGTGAATGTCGTGGAGGCTGGGAGCGACTCGGACCCTGGGATGGCACGGGTGCTACCCACGCCGAGGATTGCGGGCCCTACCTCCATCAGGGTTTCCACCAGCACCTACGTTATTGGCTCCTCCTCCTCCGTTTCCACCTCCGAATTCTCTACACACACCGCCACTCCCCCATCAGCCAGTAGCTGGAAGCAGTGTAGCACTGCAGTGGGGAAGCGTCAACAGGCCGTGCTGAAGCTGATCTGCCTTGGGGACAAACAGCACACGGCCTCAGAGCTGTTGCAGGGGATTAGTCACCAGACCGAGCAGTGGCTCTCGCCACTCAACCTGCAAGCAGGCATGGTTGTGTGTGATAATGGGCGTAACTTGGTGGCGGCTTTGGAGCTCGGCAAGCTCACACACGTACCATGCCTAGCGCATGTATTTAATTTAGTGGTGCAGCGATTTCTAAAAACCTACCCCAATGTGCATGATCTCTTGACCAAGGTGCGCCGCGTGTGTGCACATTTCCGTAAGTCATCAACAGCTTCAGCCGGCCTGTTGAAGCTGCAGCAGCGCTTACAATTGCCAGCTCACCGGCTGCTGTGTGACGTGAGCACGCGCTGGAACTCCACCTTCCACATGTTGGCCCGGCTTTGTGAGCAGCAGAGGGCAGTAGTGGAGTACCAGCTGTTACACGGTCGTCGCCTCTCCGTTCAACTTCCTGTAATCAGAAGTGAGGAGTGGGAATGGATGTCAGACCTCTGTGAGGTTTTACGCAATTTTGAGGAATCGACACAGATGGTGAGCGGCGATAACGCTATTATCAGTGTAACCATCCCACTTCTGTGTCTACTGAAACGCTCGCTGCTCACAATTAAAACCGACGCTTTGCATGTGGAAGAGGTGGAAATGGGGGAGGAAGAGCTTACACAAGGTGATAGCCAGAGCACCCTCACTTCGTCTTCTCAGCGACAATTGGAGGAGGCGGAGGAGGAGGAGGAGGAGGAGGAGGAGGAAGACACGGTTGCCTCCGCTACAGAGGGTAGCCATGGAACTTTAGTTCCATCTCTTCAGCGTGGGTGGGCAGAAGAGGAGGAAGAGGATGAGGAGATTGAGAGTCATCCTCCTGGTGAGGACAGCGAAATCTTGACTGTTGGTACTCTGGCACACATGGCTGACTTTATGTTAGGCTGCCTTTCCCGTGACCCACGCGTTGTACGCATTTTAGACAACACGGATTACTGGGTGTTCACCCTTCTGGACCCCCGCTACAAAGAGAATTTCTCATCTCACATTCCTCCGGTGGAGAGGACAAGCAAAATGTTGCAATACCAGAAGGTTCTTGTCGAAAAATTGCTCCAAAATTTTCCATCTGACAACGCTGGCGGCAGAGTACGTGCTACCTTGGCCAACCGAGAAGGGGAGAAAAGGGGAGCACACAGCAGTTCCGACAAAGGCAGGGCAACACTCTCCAAGGCGTGGGACACCTTCATGACACCCCGCCAGCACCCTCACCCTGATGCGCAGCCTAGTGTCACAAGGAGGGAAAAGTTTTGGAAGATGGTGAAGGAGTACGTAGCAGACCGTGTCAGCGTCCTCAATGATCCCTCTGTGCCTTACAACTACTGGGTGTCCAAGCTGGACACGTGGTATGAACTGGCACTCTACGCCTTGGAGGTGCTGGCCTGCCCTGCCGCCAGCGTTCTGTCTGAGCGGGTATTTAGTGCTGCTGGTGGCATCATAACAGATAAGCGTATCCGCCTTTCCACCGACAATGCTGATAGGTTGACACTTATAAAAATGAACAAGGCCTGGATTTCCCCTGACTTCTCCACTCCACTGGAGGAAAGCCCCGGGGGAACATAAACTCACTTTATATATGTTATTTACAATGATGGGAATACTCTGTATTCCCATTCACCCCTTCCACCCAAAAAACGGGTATATGGTTGACTCTTAATCTTCTCATCCTCCTCCTCCTCTTCCATATGCCCTGGGATATAATTTTTATATAGGGCCAGCTCACCAGCGTGCCCTGGGATATAATTTTTATATAGGGCCAGCTCACCAGCGGGCCCTGTGATATAATTTTTATATAGGGCCAGCTCACCAGCGGGCCCTGTTTGACAATTTTTATATAGGTCAGCTCACCAGCGGGCCTTCTCATATAATGTTTTATTGGGTCAGCTCTCTAGCGGGCCCTCTCATATAATGTTTTATAGCGTCAGCTCACTAGCGGGCCTTCGCATATAATGTTTAGGATGGTCAGCTCTGCAGCAGACCCTCACCCATAATGTTTTAGATGGTCAGCTCAGCGCACGTTTCCATCTTAATCATGGCCTCAGTTCTGAAAATCAAGGAAATTTTTGGGAGAATTTGCCTCTGCGCACGTTTCCCTCTTAATCATGGCCTCAGTTCTGAAAATCAAGGAAATTTTTGGGAGAATTTGCCTCTGCGCACGTTTCCCTCTTAATCATGGCCTCAGTTCTGAAAATCAAGGAAATTTTTGGGATAATTTGCCTCTGCGCACGTTTCCCTCTTAATCATGGCCTCAGTTCTGAAAATCAAGGAAATTTTTGGGAGAATTTGCAGATGATATACAAGTAAATATACAGCAAATATTGTTTGGTAACAATTTTTCGCCTAAAGTCGTTTTTATTTTCCTTTTTGTGTGTTTTATGGTCAGTCTGTAAAAATGGCGTACTACGGGCGAAAGATCGTTCCCAGCAGCGATGTTGGAGTCCAAGGTGCATCCAGACATCCTCCCTATGCTGTCCCTGAACCATTTCTGTAGTGTTTCCATCTTTTTCTGCCCTTTTCCTATGGACCAGGCACCCTCCCCTCATCAGAGCAGGGGGTGCCTGGTGTAATGCTCGAGTCCTCCCATTGACTTCAATGGGGCTCGGATGCTCGGCCGAGCACTCGAGCCTCAGGGGGTGCTCGGTCAGAGCACCCGAACATCCGAGCATTGGGGTGCTCGCTCATCACTACTATTCACACATCAAAAGGAAAAAAAAATCATGTACTACTTGGTCAACTACAAAGAAGTGCCTCTACTGGACTCTAGGTAAAGATTTACACAGACAATGGTGATCAGAGATTCACTTTCAGCAGAATTCAAACGTAAAAACAATTTGCATGAATGTATCACCTAACTTTTAATGTATTTTGTTTTCAGCCTTCATTCTAAGTATATCTGAAGAAGTGACCTATGTTGTCTTAAAACCTTGCGTTTTAAAGCTACTCAGCCAAAAAAGGCATCACTTTTGGGGGTAGAGTCAACCACAGACCAAGATGGAAGTGTAGCCTTGGTGCTCTGCTTGTCTTGGGTATTTTATCCTGCTTTCAGCGGCAGTTAGCATTCATCTTCACTTACATATCTATCTACTTGCATGAGATTCATGTCCCGTCATGGGAAACCTGGTAAATGGGCAGTGAAACAGATCACAGACTGCCTACCAATGAGATGCGGCCTACCTCTTAGTAGCAAGTAGGGAAGGGTGAAAATTTTCCTCTCAAACTTAAATTGGCGAATAATAACACTTCCCGCTTTGCAAATAATTGAAATCAATGGGACCATTGAATTCACACACAAAACATAGCAAGTATTCTTTTATGTCCCAAAAGCATGGTATAAAAGGGGCATGAGGGTACCTGTGTTGGTGAGGTATGGGGAAAGAATCAGTTGAACAGGGAATGTTATTTTTGGGGGTTATTGGGATTGAGGGCAGCTAATAAAAAATAAATCCTAAATACAATTAAAAAACCCATAAGACATGGTATAAAAGGGGTCTGAGGAGGGTGACTGTGTTGGTGGGTGGAGTCTGGGGAATGAATCAGTTGAACAGGGAATTTGTTCAACTGGGGGTACAGTTTTATAATAAATCAATATAATAAATAAATACATTTATATGTAAATTGATAGAGATAGGAAACCCCTGACATAAGCTGCCACTGAGGTGGACTGATACTTGACTTGATAGAGTATTTTCTAGAAAATGATTTATTAGATTTGTTGTTAGAGGCCCAAGACCTGAGGAAGCATTTATTTGTAGGACTTAGACTTATTAGAAACAAACCCCCAAAAATTGTTTATTTTTCATGTAAGTCTATGTTTTTTTGTGCATGTGTTTTTTTTTAAAGCACAAGCCCTGAGGACAAAAATGCCCTACTGGCCTAGTGCCAGCAGGTCATGTTGGCCAGTGGCCACTGGCCATTGTCACATATCCTCCTGAGTCCATAATTGTGAAATTTGCAACTGCTGTTCTTGCTTCTGCTGTTTAAAGGGATAGTAATACTTTGTTTTATCTTTATTTTATTTTGTAGGCATTAAAAAAATCATGAAGAACGATATAAGTCTTATCTGGTGCTAATAGTAGCAAGGATACGATCAGTTGTAGGATCGCAATCCTCTTTAGACAAGGCCCCGAACTGACGGGACAGAGCATCAGCCCTCACATTCTTAGTACCAGGCAGATAAGAAACTATGAATTTAAAGCGGGATAAAAACAAAGCCCACATAGCCTGTCTGGGAGACAGGCGTTTAGCCTCGGATAGGTACGTGAAGTTCTTGTTGTCAGTGAGAATAAGAATAGGCACAGAAGTGTCTTTGAGTAAATGCCGCTATTCACAAATTGTCAGAATAATGGCTAACAGTTCGCGGTCACCAATGTCATACAGAGTCTCAGCCTTAGACAGTTTGCGGAGAAGAAGCCACATGGCATGAGTGGTGCCTCTGGAGAAGACCACTGAGACAAGAGGGTCAACCTCCAAAGTGAACGGCAATTTCGGATTTGGATGCCGTAGTACTAGTGCAGCGGCAAAAGCAGCCTTTAAGCGTTCAAAAGCCTGTAAAGCCTTCGGGGACCATTTGTAAGCATTAGCACCCTTGTGTGTCATGTCAGTAAGGGATCTGACAATCATAGAGAACTGACTAAATTTCCTGTAGTAATTAGTGAAACCCAGGAAACGCTGAATCGTTTTAAGTCCCATGGTAAGGGGCCATTGAAGTACTGCCGAAAGCTTCCCGGGGTCCATAGCCAGCCCGGAAGAGGAGATCACATAGCCCAGAAAAGTTACTTGAAATTCACACTTCTCTAGTTTACAGAAAAGATTGTTGGCCCTTAAGAGTGACAACACCTTCGCAACATCCTAGTGTTCCAAATTCGAGGAGTGGATGAGGATGTCATCTAGGTAGACAACCACGCAACTTAACAACAGGTCCCTCAAAACATCATTAATGAACTCCTGGAAGACAGCGGGAGCATTGCAAAGACCAAAGGGCATTACCAAGTATCCGTAATGCAGACTCCTGTTGTTAAACGCTGTCTTCCACTCATCGCCCTTACGGATACGCACCAGATTATAAGCTGCCCAAAGGTCTAGCTTGGTAAAGACCATTGGACCTCGCAACCAGTCAAACAGCTCCGTGATCAGAGGTATCGGATATACGTTCTTGCCCATGAGTTTGTTAAGACCTCGTAAATCAATACATGGCCTCAACTCACCATCCTTCTTCTTAACAAAGAAGAACCCTGCCTCAGCCGGGGATGAGTATTTCTGAATAATCCCTCTGGCGACAGCATCAGCCACATACTCCTCCATAGTCTGATTCTCTGCCACGGAGAGAGGGTATACGCGACCCCTCGGAGTAATAGCTCCTGGCACCAAGTCAATCGAGCAATTGTACAGCCTATGAGGAGGTAGAGTTGTGCCCTGTATCTTGTTGAATACATCACGGTTAGCTTGATACTTCTCAGGTAAAGCGGAGGAGGGAGAGGAGGAGGAGGAAGCCATGCCAAAAATTCTGATAAGAAGAGTCAAACACGAAACCATACAATACGGAGACCAAGACAAAATTTTGCATCTGCGCCAGTCCACTCTAGGGTTATGTTTTTGGAGCCATGGGAACCCCAGGCTGACCGCATAATGAGGAGAGTTTATGACCTGGAACTGGAGTATCTCATGATGAAGGGCTCCAACCAACAGGGAAACCGGAACGGTCTCATGAGTAACCTGAGGAGGTTGTAGAGGTCTACTGTCAATAGCCTCAATAGACAAAGGAGATGCCCATGGTAATAAAGGGATTGCGTATTTCTCCACAAACCCAGCATCAATGAAATGCCCCACTGCCCCTGAATCAATTAATGCTGGGGTAGATACAGAAGAAATCGCCCAAGATAGGATAACTTCCAGAGTAGGCTTCTCCTGGAAATCTCCTGGGGACTGAGACACCCCATCTAGAGTCTGTCCCCTATGTGACTCTAGGTGCGCCCGTTTCCTGGACGTATGGGACAAGCACGCAACAAATGTCCAGCTTTGCCGCAATATAGGCAAAGACCCCCCTTTCTACTCTAAGCTCTTTCTTGAGCAGAAAGCCGGGTGAATCCCAACTGCATGGGTTCTCCCCCTCCTAGCTCTGAACCCGGAGGCATGGGAGGAATGGGTGGGCAACTGAAATTCTGAGCCAAATGTGCTGGAGGCCTCCGTATGCGTTCCTTAAAGGATGGTCTCTCCCTGATACAGGTGTCGATCAATATGGTAAATGAGATCAGTTGGTCTAAGTCCGAAGGCAACGCTCTGGCCGCAATTTCATATTTAATGACATCACTTAATCCCTGCAAGAAAGCGGCTACCAGTGCCTCATTATTCCAACCTACCTCTGCTGCTAATGTGTGACTGCCCTGGTGGATAGACATAAGATGTTTAGCAGCAGAGGTAGAGAGGGCAGGTACGTCAAACACCCGTTTGAATGCAGGCATAAACTCAGAAAAATTGTGAATGATACGCCTATCATTCTCCCAAAGGGGATTCGCCCATGCCATGTGAGACCATCAGTCCGACTTTACTGCGCTCATTGGGGTACCATCTCCATATAAATGCCCAGTTGGTTTAGGAACCCATGACACAGCGATGGGTCTCCCCTATACCACTCAGGAAGCGGAGCTCGACAGGAAAAACCCCTGATCACACTTGCATCAGGGGCTGCTTGTACTACCGGTGCCGTACTAACTGAGGAGGCCACCGGTTGTCCGACAGGACAGTCAAGGTTAGCAGTGTGGTTCAACAGTGTTTGCAAAACCATCGCAATCTGATCAATACGTTGCTCCTGAGCCTCAACCCTGCTTAGTAAGTGCGGGACAGAAGAGCTACCAGTTCCGTCCGTAGACATGGCCCTTTCGTACTGTCACAGACTCAAGAACGAGAACTGGACCAGTACTGCAGGTAACACAATCTTTATTAAGGTACACAACGTACAGAACAATGGTAACAGCAAGAACACCAGGCAAAGTAAATGACGTCAGGAAGGATAGTGCTGCTGTAGTAGTATGACCGAGTTCCAGAAGGCAAGAGGAGCAAAACCATCTCAGGTCCATACCTGAGGATCACTACAGGTTTACACCTGTATCTACAATGTACCAGGGTAGGCAACTGTGTTACAGGTCCACACCTGTATAGACAACGTTCACAAGGAGGCCAACTGCACTACAGGTCCGCACCTGAATGCCACAGATAAGTAGAGAAACGAGAGAAAGTCCGCCAGAGTCACCAAGGGCACCTACTAAGTTATCCACTGGAGCTTTGGTATGCTGAGTGTGCAGTGGACAACCCCAGGCCACGCCAAGGTGGGGACAGAGCGAAACATAATATCACGGTGCCCGTGCTATTCGGCGACATTCTGTCAGTCTACACTCCTGTTTAACACCTATTGGCTGATCTGTGATTGTCCCGCCCAGTATTGTCCTTAAATACTGGGTTCTGGCACATCTCCGGTGCCCTTTTGTGGTGTTCCAGTACCAGCGCTTGTTTCTGACTATTGTGTGTTCTCAGTGTATCGACCCAGCCTGCCTGACTACTCTGCTTCTCGTTTCCTGCCTGTACACCGACCCGGACTGCCTGACCATTCTGCTTTTCATCTCCTGTGTACCGACCCGGCTTGGCTGACGTTCCTGCTCCGTGTACCGACTTGGATTGGCTGAGGTTCCTGCTCTGTGTACTGACTTGGATTGTTCTACGTTCCTGTTCTGTGTGGCTGCTGCCTCCTCTGCACGCCCTGACCGGTCTCCGGTTAAGGGTAGTGCTTCACTCTCATCTGGGGACAGCTGTGCAGTTGGTCTTGGTTGCCTCCGTGTCACCCCGGCGACTTTCCTATTGGTCTGCCTTACGTACCATTCCAGGTTGGGTGCCTCTCAGGGCTAGTTGCTCAGATTCTGTTACTGCCATGGCAGTGTCCAGTTGCTTTGTCTCCATTACTACCACGGCAGTGCCCAGTTGCCTAATCTCCGTTACTGCTACGGCAGTGCTCAAGTGGCTCAGTCTCCGCGACTGCTATGGCAGCACCCCTATTGCTCAGTCTCCATTACTGCCATGGCAGCTCCTCAGTTGCTCTGTCTCCATTAATGCTACGGCAGTATCCAGTTGCCTAGTCTCCGTTAATGCTACGGCAGTATCCAGTTACCTAGTCTCCACTACTGCTACGGCAGCGCTCACGTGGCTCAGTCTCCGTTACTGCTACGGCAGTGCTCAAGTTGCCTCGTCTTCGTTACTGCTACGGCAGTGTCTAAGTCACTTAGTCTCTGTTACTGCTACAGCAGTATTCACGTTGCCTAGTCTCCATTACTTCTACTGCAGTGCTCAAGTTGCTCAGCCTCTGCTACTGCTAAGGCAGTCCACAATTGTCTGGTATACACATTGTTGGGCGTTACTCGTACTACAGCTCTCACCTCTATTTGTGCTCCTTAAAAGGACTTACCTCACATGGGCCTGTCAACGTTCTCTGTCTGCTATTAACCCATGCAGTACCGATATACTGGGACTCACTCAAGATCTGCCTGACCTGTGTCAGTATAATGTTATATGGACTCTTTACTTATACTGGACCTGTGTGGGCTTACCTCTATATAACCTGTCTAGTGGCTGTACTATAATATATATATTACAGAACCTGTGAGGGTTATTGTGATTTTAATTGTTTAATAAAACTGTGTTTTATTCAAACCTACTGTGTCTGTGTGTCGAACAAACCGTTACACGTAACCGAGACCCACAGGTTTGCACTAGATTGGATGTCAGATAAGCCAAGGGTCATACACAGAGCGGATAGTCAGACAAAGCCACAGGTCAACACCAGAATGGATAGTAAGATGAAACCGGTAATACACAGAGCAACAAATCACAACTGCACTGGAACACCACGAAAGGGCAACTGAAGTGGTATCCAGGCAGTTTATAAACAAATTGCTCCACTCCAAGATGTGGAGCAATAACTGTGATGTCCCTTTAAGAACCGGCTCACGACGTCATCAGGGAATCCCTGTGATGCGCGCCCGAGTTCCGATGCGGCTGGAGCTGCCAGGGGGAGCAACAAGGAAACCAGTTGCCTGGAAGGACACCAGGGCGCACTGGCACCCCTGACAACCGCGGCAAGCCGCGAGGACACAGAAGGTGTAGTTACCCTAGAAGCTGAAGGTGTGCTAGTTGTTTCACTCATTGTGGAACTTCCAGTCTCTACCTGGGTTTTTCTACTCTTCCTCCTTTAACATGTTTGACATAAATGTTATGGTGTCTTTGTTTCATGTGTGATATCAGGGCGCTTGTGCCAAGGTGTGTTCCCTCCTTTCCTCTTCTCACTGACTTGTCACAAATTGTGCACAGTGCCGTTGGTGATGACTGCACTGTGCCTGCCCCAAGAAAAAATAGTCACACACCTGGGGGGGGGGGGGGTAGAGTACAGGTGGAGAATAATGGCCTCTTTCTTCTTGCTCTCCACATCCCCCTTCACTGTCTGTGCAGTGGATAATGTTGCTGCTGTTGCTGCTACTGCCTCAGAATTAGCACTGCATCTAGGACCTGGAGTATTGCTGCCACTGGCAAATGGAACCTCTCCTAGTCCTGCATCACTTGTTGACCTCATTCCCTCTGTGTCCACGGTGGTCTGTGGCACACAAGCTTGCTCCTCAGCATCCTGCTGCCCTTGCATCTCAGCAGCAACAGGAATTAGAGCAGTTGAAAATTCTGCAAATTCCAAAAGCTCACTGGTAGTGGTGGTGATGCCCATCCTCATCCCTGTCTCCCATTCCTTCTCAGTTTCTGCTAAAAAGGCAATCAATGTCTCTTCCACCCCAGCTTCTCCAGCATATTCACCCCCACCACCACCACTGCTAGTCCCTATGTGCTGCTGCTGCTCTATTACAAGCATCTCACTGCTGGTTGGAGGAGGTGACGAGCACTGTGACAGAGGGACCCCTAATGTCACACTTGCCACTTCTTGGTGATGTGAAGAAGGCAGACTGGCAGCAGTAGCAGCAGGCACAGGCAGCTAATCTGTGCTCCTTGTGGTGGTATTATTATTTCTGTGCCTGCTATTCACCAACAGTTCTGGCTTCTTCAGGATCTTGTTCCACTTGGACACTGTCATGAAGGGAAGGGCCAGAGCAATGGTGTGGGCTCCCTTGACCGCTAGTCTGGATGCTCTCAAATGCTTCCCCTACCACTCCCCTAACACTAATTCCACCGACTGCTTCACCATCACTGCCACTACTACTAACACCAACCACATCAAGTTCAGCCGCAGAGTCTTCCACCTCACAGTCACTAGTAATATGAGGAAATTGATTACCTTCTCCTTCACTCCTAATACTAAAAAGCTGCTGAACCTTCTTAGTAGTAGTAGTACTAGCACTGGCGGTACTGCTTGGGGATGTAAAGACTTAGGGTCCCCTGTTATCACACTTGACATCATCTTCTCCTTCCCCTTCCTGAGTATTCAATACACACTAGCAGCAGGTTCAGCACTGGCAGAAGGTACAGCACTGGTTGCAGCAGGGGTAGCTTGTCTGCCAGCAGTCAAAGTACTGTTGGCAGCAGGTTCAGAACTGGCAGAAGGCACAGCACTGGTGGCAGCAGTGGCAACACTGGAAGCAGGCACAACACTGGTGGCAGCACTGGCAGCAGGCACAGCACTAGTGGCAGCAGGCACAGCACATCTGAAAGCAGGCATAGCACAAGTGGCAGCAGGGGCAGCATGTCTGGCAGTAGGTACAGCACTGGTTGCAGCAGGGGCAGCATGTCTTGCAGCAGGCACAGGCAGCTGACCAGTCCTGCTCTCACTAGTACAACCCTTCTCTTCCTCCCTTCCCATTAAATTCCCTAAGATCCCTTGGGGTGATTTAGGGGGACTGAACAAAATTGGTTCAGTACTGCTCACTTCCTCCTCCTCCTCAGACTCAGTGGATACATAAGGGGCCTTCCAGTTCCTCCTTTTACTATTTTTAAACTTTCTCATAGTGACAGTAGTCACCATGAGCCTCTCCTGCCTCAATTTTCCAAACAAATAACAGCAGAACATCACAGCAAGTCTACCTCACTCTGTAGCTGCTTCTATTGTGTTCCTCTTTCACAAATACTGCACTTTTTATAGTGAAAAGGTGCTAAATCAATGGGTGGAAACTTTCTAGCCATTGAAAAATTGGCATATAATTTTGGCCAATGGGTGAAAAGATTTTAATCGCTGGCTTAAAAGCAGATTTTCCCGCAAAAAAGTGAACTATAACATGGTTTTTGCAGGATTTCTCAAGAGAACATGGCAATAACATTTGCACACCCCAAGTGGCAAGACCTCAGGCACACTTGCGTATAAATCGGAGGCCTCTTCACTGCTTCACTGCTGGGGGATACCTCTTGCAACCAATTGCAACTGATTCACCTCGTGCACAGGGCTGGCGCCACCTATAGGCGAGGTAGGCGCCGGCCTAGGGCCACATCTACTGGGGGCAATGTGCAGAGAGCACAGCCAGATCGTGGGCAAGTATTCAGGGCACCCTGAATGTGCACATCATGAGTACACAACAGTGAGATATTACTCCTATGCTGGCCCAGCGCAGCACTTAAATGCTGTTTTACACGAGGGGATGGGCTTTATTAGAAGTTTTTGACTTTCTCCCTCGGATGAGATAGCAGCAGGAAAGATACAACCGGCAGCCAAAAGGGATCGGCAACTCTACTGAACAGAAAGTAACATGATGATTAGTTTATTTTTTAACTCCATGTGGATCAGAGGGTTGTGCAAAGCATTGTGAAAAAATGCAGTGCAAACCCCCTGGTTATTTATGGGTTAATGTACTGAGCATCCAAGCATAGCGGTTGCTGAATTTATGGTTGTGTGCATTCCATACCCACCCAGTCAGCTCCCTGGTTTGCAGCCTCCTAACAAATATATGTCACACTCAGTGACCCAGGCAACTGTAACAAAACAATTGTTCACAAAGTGCTGTTATCTGCTCTGTCTTTATTAATGCCTGATCCCATCTGATCAACTAGAATAAGCCATAGGAGTATAGACAGAGCAGAGCACACATCGTAAGCCCTTGTCTGTGTGATGGCACCTGCACGTCTTCCATCTCCTTAGTGCATTTTATAGCTTTTGCTCTTCTTGCACTTGAACTTATATGATTTGAATTTGAAGAACCTCAGGTGTACCTGCAGCATCCTTCCAGTGGCTGTGTTGATTTCTTCAGTTTCAAATTTGCCACCAATCTTAGGTCGGTGGGAACCTGAGTAGAGAAAAGGGGGGTGGGGAAGGATTGTGTGTGTGTGTGTGTGTGGATGAAAGGGGGAGATGGATCTATTCGGATATAGAGAATAATGAGTGTAGGAGCAGTAGAAAGCTATTAAATGCCATTGTTGTTAAAATGTAGTTCCTAACCATCTGAGTGCTATAAGTGTTTGCAACACACTGCACAACCCTGAGGCACTCAGAGTGTTAACTGCAATTGTCAGGTGAGGGAATTGATGTAGAAATGTATTACCTTTGCTTTGCTTTTGTAGTGGTGTGTGTTGCTGAATGCATACTGCCCCATATTAATTGTAAGCTCTGTGATAACACTAGTGTAGCTCCACTTCAATTGTAAGCTCTGTGGCACTACTAGGGTACCTAAATTTAAATTGCAAGGTCTGTGGTATCACTTGTGTTGCTCCATTTCATTTGCAAAGCTCTGTGGTATCAATAGTATACTGCCATTTCAATTATAAGCTCTGTGGTATCACTAGTTTGGTACAACTTCAATTATAAGCTCTGTAGTTTCACTAGTGTAGCACCATTTCAGTTATAAGCTCTGCTGTATATTTTCAATATATTTAACAGCTTGGATACCAGGGGAGTGTCCAGTGCATTGCTTTGGTGACTTCTCTATCATGCAGAGGATTAAAACATTTATTGTATCTTTTGTTAATATGTTACTATTACCTCTACTGACAAGAACAATGGACTGCTGTGTGAAGAAACTGAGGAGTAAGAGAGAGAGGGGTGCCACTCTGAAAAGAGAAAGTACCTAGAAAGTCTCCTCCTGTTGCCCCCAACGAGTGTAAGTTCTCAGGATGGAAAGCATCCTACTAGGTGTGGAGCCAAGGTGGTGGCAAAATTAGGTTTTACCTAGGGTGGCAAAAGTCCTTGCACCAGCCCTGATCATACAGACAACACACCAAGACTGCAGATGCAAACTACCTTTGCCTGACACAGTGTCATGTCTTTCCCTGCCTTTCCAAGTTTTCCTGGCATTTCTTGCCAGATATTATGCTAAATCTCTCTGCCTTGTTTTGTGACACTCTTGCTGAGCCTTTTTCAAGCTCCTGCTTCTTGTGTCAGTGCACAAAGCTTTCCTGTCGAGATCTAGTTCCTCGAGTTCTTGTTGTTTCCATAGCTTCCAGTGTTTGACACGGGTTTCCCTCAACTTTGTTCTTACCTCCTGATTCGGCTTCTGCATCCTGTGTTGGTTTTATCTTGGGTTGTTTATTTAACTCCTCTTTTGCCTGCTGATTGTGTACTGCTTTGCTCGACTGGTTATGACCTTGGCTTGCATGACTATTCTTCTGTCAAATCCCTGGTACCATCTCTGCCCGCTTGTTACTGACTTAGCTTGTTGACTACTCTTCCTCTGACTCTAGAGGCTCTCCTATGCTCACTGTGTCGAGTTAGATGCTGTCGACCACCTTGTTGGGTTTTAAGCTGTGAACCACTTTTGTGGAGTTAGACTTCTTCAACCTCATGTCGGGTTCGACCCTAGCAACCCCTCGAGTATACAACTGGCTTTTCCTGTTCTACACTATGACAGAGACAACTGCACTGCTGGTAGGTTATTTCTACTGATTCCATACTTGGTGAGCAGCTGTCTGTTTCTAGGGTTGTCATCCTGCTATCTGGCTCAGCAAGGCTTTCCAAGAACAGCCTCCACTAGCTGGACATGCTCCCAAGCCAGCGCACCATAGCATCTGGCTCACTGAGGCCTACTGAGCAGTATTTCCTGTTTTGTTGTGTTTGTGTATTTATATATTTATAGTAATAGCAGTCTGTACTCTCTTTGTGGGGATCCCACTCTGCAAAGCTTTACCCAGACAGCTTATATTGGATACTTCCTGTCCGAATAACACAGGGAGACTCCACCGTACAGCAGGAGCAGTTTCTAACTAAAAATGACTTCACCCACCTGGTAAATAAATAAAAGTCAGATCTTAGATCCACAGACAAGGCAGAGATTTCTGATTTGCGAAAGGATCTGGCACGTGACACAGCTAGACCAGAGGATACACTTTTTAGAAGAGGACCACGAAGCCTCAATCTAGCAGGTCTTACTACAACAAGACAAGACTATTTCACAACTTCTCAGAAGAATTGATGACTTAAATAATAGGAGAAGGCGCTCCAACATCTGCCTAAAATCACGTACTTGTAACGTCTCTTTGAACTTCTGGATGCCCCAGATGACTCATCTCTGAAAATTGACAAGATGCATAGGGCCTTGAGATCCAAGGGAGTGTGTGGATCTAAACTGTGAGATGCAGACTACTGCATGTATAACTACTCAGACAATAAGAGGCTCATGAAAAGCAGCAGGGAGCTTAATGAGGTTAAGTTTGAATATCCTGACATATAATGATACTACCAAACTGTCTGCTTAAGTGGATGACATTCCACTTTTCACTTCACATTCTTAGAGATCTCCTCTATCCCTTTACTTTCTCTCTCTTGGAGGAGTATGGTCGGTTTTCCCAGTTTTAAATTAACCTAATTTAATTAATCTAAATCCAAAGTCCTTAATATCAACATTCCGCCCATTCCTGGGCGAATGTTACGTAACAGTTGTCATCTCTCTTGGGTGACGGCCTCTATAAACTAGTTTGGCGTTCAATTGACAAATAACCCACACAACAACATACAAAACAATATGGCTTCCTTCTTGAAGTCTATAGAAACAGACCTCTCAATGTGGAATAGACTGTGTCCTGGATGGGAAGTATCAGTTTTGATAGATAAACGGCAGAGCATGATTAATTCCTTCATCTGGAAATATAAAATGCCTAGGCTTGGTTGGAAATACCTTACACACACCCCTACCACCACCTAACGTGAGTTTAGGAATGAATCATTTGAACACATAGTATAAGGCAGTAGCTATGGCTTACTTAAATGAATGTAGAGAATCCCTTCCAAAGAACTGATCCAATGCTCGAGTTTAGTTTTCACATCTATAGACCTTGCTCAACTATTCTGGATTTTGAAATCCTTGATCCCACTGGTGATGAGGAGGCATGTTATCTGTGGGCACTTGCTCACAAACTGGGAGAACTTAAACAAACAATCCACTTTGCCACCTTTCCATCTTCTGGAAAACAGGTTTCCCTCCTGGTCTTTTAGATGTCTTCTTTGCTAGTTGACAGGCTTTAAAGGGACAGTAATGTCCCATAAAAATGCTTAGAGTTTTGTAGAGATTAAAAAACTAAACAATATGCCACAAATCCTATCTCTCAAACCGCTATGGTTTGAGAGATATACTCCACTAAAGTTCCTATTCTCCTGGTGTCAGCTGTAAGGCTGACAGAAGGAGACACTTGCTGGCCGATAAGAGGAGGCTCTTCAGCAGAGCCGCAATAGCCTGATTTAAAAAGAAATACTTCTTTCGAATGGTTTAAAAAGTGTGCTTTAATACCAGGCACACTTTGACTGTTCCAAAGAAGTATTTCTTTTTAAATCTAGCTGTTGCGGCTCTGCTGCAGAGCCGCTTGTCGGTCCCCGGACCAGGAACTCCTGCTGGCAGCTTACAACTAACATCAAGAGAAGGGGAGGGAGAGGGGAACTTTAACGGAGGATATCTCTCCGACCATAGTGGCTTGAGAAATAGTATTTGTGGCATATAGTTTATTTTTTTAATCTCTACAAAACTCTAGGCATTTTTTTATGGGACATTACTGTTCCTTTAAATACACACACAACTGATGGCAGGTAAACACCTGTTATCATTTGACGATTTCATCCATAACTATGATCTCTCTTCAAACTCCCACTGACAGTAACTACAACTCAGACAATATTTATTCTGACTAAACGGGAAAATACCCCTTTCAATCGCTTGATCCTATCCTGCTCCATTACTAAGCATAACCTCTCCAAAGCATATGAGATTCTACTTCATGCCCAAAATACTTGACTACCATGCTTCATATGGGAGTGGGATGCTGAACTGAACTCTACCATTATTTTGACCACTTAGCTGAAGGTCAACACTATCTTATGGAAATACTGCCACAAGATAATATAATCTCAAGCTTCTCATCCGCTGACTCCGCTCCCAATGCATTTATTGAGAATCTATCCTCAGATTTCTAAAATGTTTTAGTAAATGTAACATATCACCTAGATCACCATTACATATTTGGTGGTCCTGCTCCCTTATGACATCTTTTTTGGAATGATGTAGTAACAGTTTTATCATCTATCCTCAAGCAAAAACTTCAGTTTGATCCAGGTGTTTTACCCAGTTTTGTAAATTTCCCACCTACCTTTAGTTTGCTGGCTCATCAGAGTACTCTGTTTTACCCTCTCATTAACTTGGTGAACTGTTTTATGCCACTTAAACACTGCCCCCCTCCCAATCCCAGTGGAGGTCTAAAATCCATACTGTCTACTCCCTAGAATGCATATATATGCTCTCACCACTAACTTTGTACACTTTCCTCTCTATCTGATCACCTTGGGAACTATACTACACCATGGTATCGGCTCTGCCTTAAAGGACTCCACCCACCATTTTGCTGTGCTAATTCTTAGTTTTGATGTTGAGCTCTCAGTTTATGTGCCGTAGTGAAGCATTTATTAGAGGATGCCTAATTGGGCAGGACTTTTCCTCTCAGTCTGCCCTTATCTCTCCTTTCTGTCCTTGTTTTATAAGTGGCTGTCTCTCCTACATTATTGAGAAATACTCTTGAAACACGTGACCAAATGCTTTCAGTGTTGAGTCGTTGCTGCTATGAATGTTATACTTACAGGTTTTTAACCTGCTGACAAGTAGGCTCTGATGTTCATTATTACATTGTATGATGACACATCCTCTTATCTGCTAATTACGTTTTCCTTATTGTACTTTGTTGCTAATACATTACTTATGTATTACGATGAATCCTCGATAACAATCTTTAATATATAAAAAAAAATCACTTTTACCATATAATGCTCTGAATCACTCCATCAAAATTCTTCAGGCAAAAATACTGTTTCATATAAGCAGCACTGCCAAACGTCAAAAACATATTAGTCAAACAACCACTTTTGTGCTGATATGGCACACTAATTTAATTTTAAGTAAATAGAAAGTGAAAAATGGATAAAGAATATGTTCACACAGGTAATATCAGCACAATTTTTCCTATGTAGGACATAAAATAGCTGTCTAGTTTGGATGTTCATATGCTGTTCATGAATAGCCCAAGGCAACTTGCTGCAACTTCCATGCAGCAGAGAAGGTGCAGGACAGACTATGGATCCGCCATATAGATTTTTTTAAACAGACAAATCAGGCTAATCATTTATGATTTGTGTTGGTGTGGGATGGCCATCTGACACCCCACCCCAAATGGTGGGATTATTGGGGAATGCAGGACAATGCAGGTAACATGGGTGGCTGGTATGGAGTAACATTTTGGACATGTTCAAATAGTCCATGTGAACAAGGCCTAACACATTGAAAAATAAAGAGGTCTCTAATGCATTACTAAGCATCCACGTTTATTAATGTATTAGGGATACCATGGCTTAATAAAATAAACTGTTTAATTTACATAAAATGTGGACATAATCTTTTCCAATTTGAAGCTTTTGATAAATCTCCTCAGCTGCAGTGTTTCAGCTCAAGTGAAATATATACTTGAGGGACAACTTTCCCACTTTCTATTTTATTTAAATGTACAATCCAAATGTTACAATTAAATGTAAGTTTAATGTGAAACAGCTGCTGAAGCCACAACTGCAATGTATATATAAGATTTATAATACAAGGATCTTTATGAATGGCTGATGATAAGCGTGTAAGCATGTAAAGAAACAGTGTAGAGTGATCTGTACAATTAACCTTAACATCAGGGATTAACATGTAAATCTCTGCAGGGAAAAGTAGCATAAAAAGTTACAGAATAACCATACCTTTTTCCAATTCATCTTGTATAACAGGTCACAGTAGATTCATTTCTTAGCAGAATTATGTATGAGGATTTTTTGGTCCATATTTTTGGGAAAAATGGTCTAGGTTTAAGATAAATAATAATTAACCCCATGAGAATCAGATCCGTGGGCAGCACATTGCGCTGTATAACCCACTGGTTATCAAGAGGTAAAAATCTACATTGTGGGTGCCGTATGCACAAACAAAAGGAGAAAACCAACTACATGAAAGCTTTCAATACCTCCGCAGCATCCTTGTGCTTAAAAATCACTGGCCTGGCAATTTTTATTTGTTCCCTATGGTGTAGTTGATTGTCTCCAAAGGTGTTCCTCTTTTCTATGTGCTTATATTTCAAAATGTTTTAAAACCTTGAACATGAAAGTGATCTCCATGGCATGGCAATTAGTTCTTGGAATTACACGTGCCGACAGCAGTCAGAAATGATAGTGTTTATAACAAATGGTTTATGTAAAGGTAAGAACCTTTCTTTCATTTACTTTCTACTTATGTAGCAAAGATACAGTCTTACATATGTATGTATATACATCTATATATATAAAAGAAGACTTCTGTGTGCCTGGCAAACACACCCAGGGGTGGTATTAAGGAGGAGTTACTGTTCCCATTGGGTGATTCAATGGGGGTGTGATTTTCATAGGACTTGCAGTGGCCGAAGGCCACTGCTAGTCTTATGAAAATCATGCAGGGACTTGCCCCGCCCCCACTATCCAGCCCGCCCACCAGTATCCAAGTAATGAAAAAAAAATGGCTGCCATTTGCTTTGAAACCACAGACACACGCACAAGCCTCCCCACACAAACACAACCAAACACACACTAACACCTCTCCCCCACACCACCAAAACCACACACCCACACCAACAAAGTAGCCCCACACAGACACTACCCCCACACACACAAAAACAATAACAATTACATGTGCCCTACACACACTCTCTCTCACTTTTTAGCACAATCTCCTGCCCTCCCTTCATGCCGATTCCCCACCACCCTGGACTCCTGCTTAATCTTCTCCACCCAAGTTGCATTTTCTACCGTGCTCTGTCCGCATGCTAAATATACTAACCTCTTGAGTGCCACAGATGTTTCCAATGCATCTGGCACTCAAGAGGTTAATATATTTAGCATACGGACGGAGCACAGTACAAAATGCAACTTCGTTGGAGAACACACGCTCAGTGGGCCTGACTGCCTTCCCAGGAAAATCCCCATATGCACTGGGGCCAGCCGGGGCTGCCTGCTTCTTAAAAATGCGCCAATTTCATTTATTCGCGGTCGCAAGGTGACAGGACCGCAGGCCAATCTCATGAACCACCGGAGCCAGGAAGCGTCTACTGAGTGGGGGCAGGATGGGTCTACACCCAGTGACGATAGAAACATACACAAAACAATCTTACGAAATACCTTCAACACTCCACCTACAACATTTCATACAAAACATAATACATAACACATATCCTAATACAATGACGGGCAATGCCGTCCCATATTGCTAGTATACATATAACTCGCTTGCAATGGAGGTAAGACAATATCACTTCTTCTTAATTGTATAATATTAAATACATGTTTACTTCACATTTGAGAACGATAGGAACTTTCACAGTCTCAGGTACCTTAATGTGAGAAAGCTACACATGCTTTTGTCCATAAGCATGTCAATGACCCTCATTGTTTATTATGTGTATTAATTGACAGGTTATATAGAAACTTATAATTTGACGGCAGATAAGAACCATTCAGCCCATCTAGTCTGCCCATTTTCCTACTGTAAAAAACTCAGAACCAAGTTATTTGGTCCTTGGTCTTATCGTATGTTCAGGACAGCTTAATGCCTATCCCCTGCATGATAAATTCCGTCATTGTATTAACTTCTACCACTTCTGCTGATAGGCTATTCCACTTATCTATTACCCTCTCAGTGAAGTAAAACTTTCTTACATTACATCTAAACCTCTGTCCCTCTAGTTTTAGACTATGTCCTGTTGTCCTAACATTTTTACTCCGTTATTCTGCTTGTTTGAAATACATTTTCCACAAACTAAATTGGGACAAAAAGTACTTCAGATCAATAGTGATTATCTAGATGACTTACGTTTTGCAAATTTGCTACTTTACCAGTAGTCCTGAAGAACTTCAAGAATGCATTGAAGACAGAGCCAGATTAAGACTCCACAGGGCCCTAAACAG
The DNA here is from genome assembly GCA_037306005.1 of Rhinophrynus dorsalis. Classification (NCBI taxonomy): domain Eukaryota; kingdom Metazoa; phylum Chordata; class Amphibia; order Anura; family Rhinophrynidae; genus Rhinophrynus; species Rhinophrynus dorsalis. The sequence goes on along the minus strand of CM074718.1, from coordinate 576,073,994 downwards.
GATCCCAAATCAGGGCCCCCTGCAAGCCTCTCGGTTTGATCTTTGTTCCTGTGGTTTGAGGTACTACCAACAACTTAAAGGGATAGTAATACTTTATTTACACAATCTTTAATATTGTACCTATTAAATAAATACAGCAAATGACCTAAGTCCTGTTGCATTTGTATAATTTTAGTTTAATAGTAATTAGATATGTATTGGCATGGCCAGGGGTGGGCAACCATAAAAACAATATTTCTGTATTACATATACACCAACATACAGTAAATGTATTGGTGTATATTTTAATTCTGAAATGAGGTTATTATGACTACCCAACCCTGGCCATAGTTTTTTTCCTTTTTACCAACAAAACCATAAGCTTAACAGGATCATTTTATCAAATCTGGTTCAAAGTTATGGATATGGTTTAAATATATGATGCATAATGCATTTTTTAAAACCACATCCCTGACTTTGAACCAGTTTTGATAAAATTGTCTTGTTAGTTTATGTTTTTCTTGGTAAAAAGGAAAATAAAAAAACTTTGGCCAGGGTTGGGCAAACAATATATCTCATTTTTGCACTGACATAATGTTAGTGCAGAAATTAGATTCTTATAATTGCCCAACAATTGCCAAGATGTTTTTTTCCTTTTTATGAACAAAACACATTTTACATGATAATGTTGTCAAAACTGGTTCAAAGTTAGGGATAGGGTTTTCAAATATACATTATGCATGTATTTAAACCCTAACTTTGATCCAGTTTTTATAAAATGATCCTGTTAAGTCTCTTATTATTATGTATTTTTTTTATTTAGTTTTTCCTTTTTGTAACCTTATTTTGGATGCTTATTACAAATACCTCTTCTATGGTCCGGTAGAATAATGCAGGCTGGGCAGCAGTAACAGCCACTGAGGGTCTCTTCTCACACTCGGGCAGCAGGGCATGGGAGCACTCTCACTGTTTACCAGCTACATGCCAAGCTGGTTTGTAGAGTCTGCAGATTTTATGCAGCCCGCGCTAGTGCATCATGATTGCTGGGCACTGGGAATCATTGCCAGTCTTCTGCAGAGTAGAAGCATCGAGTGACCTCTGCTCTGTTTCTGTTCTGCATCCGTTACTGAGCTGTTACGGCATCCGGTTGGGAGGAAGGAAGGAAGAATAAAGTGAGAAGCTTTCTCACTCTATTACTAGATTTTGGCGCCTCCGGCTCCTTACTATAAAATGTATGGGCTATTGATATTTGATATTCTGTCAAAGTGCTTGAGACCCACGTAAGGACCGGCTCTGCTGTACTGCAGTGGTTTGGTAATTACACTATCGTTTTTCTGGGGAGCAGTCTCCAGCGGGCCCCCTCAACTTGGCCGGGCCCTAGGCAGGCGCCTAGTGCGCCTTGCCTGTAATCCAGCTCTGATTGAAGAGCTACAACAGGAAAGCAAAAGAAGCTTGTCTGAAGATGAATATCAACAAAATGTTTAACAAATTTATCATACCAAGGGATATCACAGTAGATGGACAAGAACTATAAGAGATCAACAAGTATGTTTACATTGAATAGGAAATGTCAACAGATGGAAATACCATGATGTAAACAGAGAGACAAATAAAGTTGGGATGGCAAACATTTAGAAAACTTTTGGAGTGCAGCTACACTCTCTCCATCAATGAGTGCAGCTGACAAAGACTCTCAGGATAAAGTAAGTTAAGGTTAGTAAATGCCTAAAGCAGGATAGATTCAGCTCATAAGAAAAAGCATATTAAGGTTAGGAACTTGCCTTTAAGAATGAGGAATCTTGTTCTGGTGGCAAGCTTAGCATTTTATGGCCATATAATGGGACTATATCCTCATCTTTAATATAGTAGTGATATGTAGGCAAAATGCGGCAGACTAAAGGATTAATAATGATTAAAATTTGGATGCAAACCAATACTTTGTGTATTTGATTTTATACATAAATATATATATATATATATATATATATATATATATATATATATATAATTCATATTTCCTCCCCCTTTAAAATTAATGGATTTTTGTGGAATTTGTTTTGGCCCCTATTGTGCAGTTGGTTTGCCTTAGAATTTAGAATGTAGGGCGAATTAACTCAAGGTCAAATTTCTACCACTGGTATAATAAATACAAAGAAGAAACAGATGGCATAGAACTGTCACTTTAAATACATTCTCTCCACATAGTTAACAACATATATACACATAATAAAATCAGCTTATCAGTGCAATAGAAGAGTACCTTTGTACTTATCTGTCTAATGTACTGAACTAAATGTTCTTGTGACCTCCACTCTCCTCTTTCTTTTTATATACACACCCCCCAACTGGACAATTATGACATTTTACTAGGTCATTAATCTGACTCCCTCAGCTAGAACACAACTCAGAAGTATGTCACACACAGCCACAAACTCCTGGGTTCCATGTGCATTCCACATAGGGTGGTAGGCTTTCAGGACAGATGCAGAGGGTCTGTGGGGTTCTGCACCATGCAGAACAGGAAACTGACATTTTTACACCCTGTTATGCTCCCCTGTAGGTCTCCCGTGGGGGAGTTAACAGACCTGTTGGCTAGAAACTATAGGATTATAATTGCACTTTAAAAGCAAAAAGAGTTTTAAAAATACTCATTTCTACCTGTAATATTAATGCAGCAAAGTGTAGCTCACTGATGGTATGGCAGTCAGAAAAGCATTGATTAACAATGATCCACTTTCCTCGGTTTACTTTATTTTACAATGAAAACACTAGACCTTATTAACCAAGTTAAAGTGAACCCATAACTCCCAAAAGTCACCGATTTAGTGTCAATTATATTGGTTCTGTCAACTCACGTGTCACAGCTGGTGACACTGGACCATAAACGTGAGGCTGTCCTATATATGCCTCGCTCTACTGGTGTGGCAAATCCTTCCTCACCAAGTGACCCTGCAGCTTCCACTGCTCATCCAGTTCATGGAGGACCTACTACCGTCACAATGGAGAAACTTCCCAAGACGCCTCTGCTAGACAAATATGCAGGAGCTCTGGCAGAGTGTAGAGGTTTCCTCAACCAGTGCCTTCTCCAGATTCTTACCCTGCCTCAGGCCTTTTCCGTGCATTCATTTAGGGTGGCCTTCATTATTTCCTTGCTTAAAGGGAAGACACTGGCTTGGGATTCACCTTTTGTAGAGAAAAATTCTAATCTCCTGTAGGACTTAGCCGCTTTTCAGGCCACATTCCGGTCAGTATTCGACCTAACTGGTCATCATGCCTCCACTGAAGCCTCTCTTCTAGAACTCCAGCAGGGGTTCACTCCTTAAGCGACTAGTCCATAGCATTCTAGACTCTAGGTCATGAGACAGACTTGAACCTGGGGCCCTTGAAGGCTTCTTTCCTCCGAGGGCTTAGTGAATGCCTTAAGGATGGTCTGGCATGTAAGTAGATCCCAGACAACCAAGAGAGAGCTCACTTAAAAGTTACAGGTGGTCACAAACACCTACTCAACAATCCAGCATCTCTACAGAAGCATTTATTGACTATGGTGCTGCCAGAATATTTATTGATCACACATGGACCACAGGTTTGGGGCTTCCCCTTTACAGGAAAAAACATCTTTCCAGGGTTAACACTGTTGATGGACAACCCCTGGGTCAACGACAAGTCATCCCAGAAACCTAGCCAGTCCAAGCTACTATTGGACTACTGCACACTGAGACTTTTACCTTGGATGTTATCAAATCTCCTTCAGCCCCATTAATATTAGGGTTGACATAGCTTTGACTACACAATCCAGTGATCAACTAGAGTTTAGGTAAACTCATCTCATGCGGGGCATCATGTTTTGAATCTTGCATGTCAAAATGTTAAAACCATATTCCTTGGCTGTGGTGACTGAGAATGCAGCCCTGGCGACTTACATCAAGGATAACATAGAAAAGGACTTAATTCATCTCTCAACTTCTCCTATAGGGGCAGGTTTCTTCTTTGTGGCCAAGAAGGATGGGTCCCTCAGACCTTTTATTGATTACCGGGGTCTTAACAAGGTCACCATGAAGAAATGGTATCCATTACCCCTCATTGTTATTTGATAGGGCGCTACTATCTTTACAAAATTGGACATATGAGGGACATAGAACTGGATCCGTATTAAGGAAGGCAATGAGTTGAAGACTGCCTTTAATATGCGTTACAGGCACTATAAACACTTAGTGATGACCTTTGGCCTGTTTAGCAGTCTTTCAAACCCTAATGAACAAAATTTTTCATGATATGATAATGTCCTTCATCCTAATGCCAACCCTGCTAAGTGGTCACCTACAGCTTTAGCTGCATTCCAGAGGTTGAGGCAAGCATTCACTTCTGCTCCTATCCTCTGCTACCCTAATCTGAACCTACCTTTTGTAGTAGAAGTGGATGCTTCAGAGGTAGGCACAGGGGCAGTTTTGTCTCAAAGGGATTCTGTTTCTGGTAAACTCCCTTTGGCAATTCTCACCTGCCAAGAGAAATTATGATGTCGGAAATAGGGAACTCCTGGCTATCAAGCTAGTCCTCTAGGAGTGGAGTCATCTACTTGAAGGCACTTCCTCTCCAGTCCCCATACTCATCGACCATAAGAACATGCAATTTTTGGATCAGCCCAACTCCTCAACCCAAGGCAGTCTAGGTGGGCGCTCTCTTTTACTAGATTCAATTTCATGATAACCTATCAACCCAGGTCAAAAAACACAAAAGCAGATGCCTTATCCCATCGGTTTCCTTCTGCTCCTGCCCTACGTCAAGAACCTACCCTGCCTGTTGAAAGATTCATTAACACCATTTGTACTAAAACCTTATCCAAAATTCAACAAGCTCAAGGTTCTTTTATCACACCAGCCCCTAGACCCAATGTCCTTTTTGTTCCATCATGATACCGGGTGGAAGTTCTCATTTGGGCCCATGCATCTGTTTCTTCCTGTCATCCTGGTGCGGTCCAAACCCAGGAGCTTCTGGTGGCCAAAGGTTTCACAAGACATCATCAGCATCTCAACTGTCATCCATCTTTTTTGTGTGAGGTGCATAGCTTGCATGGCCTTCCTTTCCAAATTATATCTCATCGAGGATCTCAGTTTATCCAAATTCTGTAGGGGTCTGTGCTCTTTGCCTTTCTATACAGCTTTGGGGTTACATCCTCTATTGATGCCTAATACCCCTCCTTCTGGAGATCCTGAGGTGGATGCTATGGTAGACAACCTGCATGCCCATTGATCCAATATCCAGCAACACTTGGAATCCTCATCACTTCGCTTCAAGTGGGTGTCAGACAGACACTGTAAGTCACCTCCGGCCTTGGTACCTGGAGACAGGGTGTGGCTTTCTACCAAGAACTTAAGCCTTCATCAACCATCCATCAAATTTGGGCCCTGCTTCATTGGGCCTTTCCAGATCAAGAAGCAATTAATTATCACCTGTGTCCATGAGGATTCCACCATTATTCCATGTATTTTTATTGAAACATGCGGTACGCAATAGATTTTACAGGATCTCCCAGCCTCTGCCTCCAGTTCAAATTCATGACCATGGGTGTTAACCCTTTAAATCCTCATGGTTTATAGTTTCCCAAGCCTGATCTTCGAGCTACACTGTGTTCAAGATGAAACTCTGTCTGTTTGTTCCTGCATCACCTTGGCCTGTTACTGACAGCCATTATTTTTTGATCCTTTGAGACTGATTACCAGTTACGACCCAGCATGATTCTCAGATATGATCCTTCTGTTCTGTCCCCGGCTTGACCTCTGCAACTTTATGCTAATGTTCATGCTTCAAGAGCTGTCTTCTGTTTCTGGTTGATCACTGACCTTACCGTGAGTTGGGTTGATCCAGGTTGCTGCAATAGGCAGCTAGATCTCCTACAGGGCCTTCTATACCTCAAAGGCCTGCGGGATTGATTCCAGCCTCCTCCCGCAGGTTGATCTCTGATTGGGCCTTTTCTTGCTCCTACTGCCTGTCTGACTGATCCCAGCTTTAGCAGCTTGCTGTTGACTTGACAACCCGTGTCTTCATCAACTTCTCTGGTTGACTGGTCTACCATCTGTAAGCCTCCGACTCCATGTTAACCTTTCGGTTGTTGATTGACTTCCAGTCGCACAACTCCAGGAGTGGTAGACTACTACAGTTCAACTCCCAGTCGGATTACGAAGGGGTCATAATTATTTTACTACCTATCTAGCCTCAGTTGCTTAGCTCAAGGGGTTGTAGAACTCCTAATACTGCCATTCAACTCCCTCTTGAATCTTTAAGAGTCACAACTCTTCGACCTTGCTCAACTCATTGTCAGTACCCAGTAAGTCGTAGCTCACCAACTGCTCCTCCTATTTCAGTCAACTATTGACAGACTCTGAACTCCGACCACCAGTCTGTGCATTTACTGCTTACTGTCATCCACTTGTTGATCTCGAATTATTGAGGTTACTTGTCTCTCATCAAAGCCTACCTTAACTGCTATCTCTAGTCTGTTGTTGAACTTTCCTAGTGCTGCATCCTTCTTAGTCCTGCAAGGGTCCTCTATCCTCTTCCTAGACTCAGTTACAACTTCTTCATGTACCTTTTCTGGTTTGCTCACAAATATCCCCCAGATCCCAAGGGACAATGTCAGTGAACTGGCCATCATTGGGTCTGGGGAATCAGGGCTCCCAGACCCTTCTATTCTTGTGCGGTCACTTCCTCCCCCTTCTCTGACTCACTGAATGCATCACGGTCCTTCCAGCTCCTCCTGTTGTTTTTTGAAGATGGCTGCTCATCCTCTCAGCCAACAGACTCAGCTACCCTTATTTCCCTATATAAATCAGTCCAAAATTGCCTAGCACCCTTTCTATCTCTCTAGCTGCTTCATTTTGTGTTTCACATTCCTGGAAACATCAAGTATTTTGTGAGAAAATGCAATGTACACGTAAGTAAATGGGCTGGAACGTTTTAGTCATTGAAGAAAATAACAAAACAATTTTGGCAGTAGGCAAAAATTTTAAGGGGTCTGTTTAAGGCACAAAAAAGTGGACAACCATTGTCAGTTTTTTTTTTTTGTTGGAACACAATGGGACCTTTCGTCTACCCCTAATTAGAAGAGTACATGTGAACTTTCTGCATGTAACTACCAGTGGGCAATGGGACAAATTTGTGGTATCAGAAAGTATATGTGTGGCCCTATGAGTACCAGTGGAACAAAGCTATGGTGGCAAACATTGTATGTGTGTATCAATGAGTACCAGTGGAGATTGGAACAAGGCTGGGTTGCTAGACAGTTCATGCATAACTCGCAACATTTAAGCTCTATTTGAATTAAAAAAGGTCTGTTGAAATTGGGATTTATTTTGTATTGTTGCAATTGCACATTTCATCTGCTGTATTTTAAATGACAATTAATTTGGGTTATACAGAAACAAAGTCATAACTACAGGGGGTGGAAGGAGTTGCAGTTTTGATGGTGCCAGGCAGGTCCGGATTTCCCAGTAGGCAGAGTATGCAACTGCCTAGAATTCCAAAGTTTGAGGGGCACCTCAGGTGTGCAGGCCACACCCATATCCTGAACTGTGGGTGTGACCAGAGTTTCCTACCCCATTATTCTATTATTTAACCTGATAGATGTTAAGCAATGCGTTGGAGATCTCTCTAGCAACCAAAGGGTTAAAGCTTTTCTTTTTGTCCTTGCTTGTTACAGGCCAAAGTTACTTTCTCTTCCAAGAAATAGTGGATGGGACTGGGTGGGACTGTGATTAATGGAGGTGTTGATGTCGGTGGAGCTAAGGGCACCTAGATTGCCTTGACTAGGAGAGCCTGGGATATAAATTCGGCCCTGGGATATAAATCCGGCCCTGGTGCCAGGCATTTAAAGGGTAGGCTTTAGACATGTATCTGTGAACATATTTTTTGTGTTAGGTGGCCCCAAGAAACGTTTGCACCGGGGCCCTGCAGGGACTGCACATTAGTCTGACATTTTATAAGTGCTGTTGTTTGCCATATGGTATTTTAGTATGAAAGTTTACAAAGGTTAGTTCCTTAAGGATTAGTCACTTGCATGCGCAAACAGTTAGTGTTTGTTTTTCTTCTTACTGAATTCTGGCTTACTTCACTACTGTTTGTCCTTTATATCTGAAGGATTACAATAAGCATGCTCTATCAGGCTTGTATTTCCATTCATTGTGGGAAGTAGTCATTTAAAGGGAAAATATAACTCCCTTAACCTTTTGATGAATAACAAAGCCTACTACTAATAAACTGTCGCCTTATTCTGAGTAGAAAATGCCCTCGATGACCATTATGAATGACCAGTATGAGACAGTTCTGTAAGGATTGATTTTCCAAATCTAATATTTAAAGGGATAGTAATACTTCAGTATTACAAATTCATATATTAAAGCCCTTGTAAAAAGAAACGTTTTGCCCCCAGTGTCATCTCTCAAACCTTTATGGTTTGAGAGATGATCGCTACTAAAGTTGCCCTCTCCCTCCCCCTTCCCCGTAGTCAGAGTTGTAGCCAGGGCTTATAATTTTAAGTCCTTTGCTACTAGCCAGACCTGAAAAGTTACTCGCCACTGCAAGCCAAAACATACCCACCAGGGCTGAATTTCTACTCGCCAGGGCTAAATTTTCACTCGCCATTGGCTAGTGGCGAGTGGAAATTTTGAGCCCTGGTTGTAGCTGACTGCAAGGAAGAGAGTCGTAGGACTTTCAGTCGGCTCTCCAGCACAGCCGTTACTAAAAAAAAAACTTTCACTGAAATGGTCTTCTACGTGTGCTTGGCTTGCAAGCACACGTAGAAGACCGTTGTAGTGAAAGTTTTTTTTTTTTAGTTAACGAGATCGCAGCTCTGCTGCAGAGCCGCCTGATGATCTCTGACCGGATTTCCCTGAGTCAGCTAAAATGCTGACTATGGGGAAGGGGGAGGGAGAGGGCAACTTTAGAAGCGATCATCTCTCAAACCATAAAGGTTTGAGGGATGACACTGGGGGCAATACTGTTTTTTTACAAGGGCTTTAATATAGGGATTTGTAATACTGAAGTACTGCTACTGGAAATCATGTCTAGGAGGTATGTTTATTTTTGTAGGACTCAAGGACTCAGCTCCTCCCACTGACATCCTCTTAGGAAATTTTCAGTGGGAGGAGTCTGGACTGTATGAGTCCTGCAATTAAAAAATTACATCTGCCTCCACTGACAAATCCTGTATTAATTATATATTAATTTTCAAGAAACAGTCCACAAATAATTGGTTTAAAGAGGTCATTAAGATTTTATGACTAGATTATGGTAAATTTTATTTGGAGGTTTTAGTGTCTCTTGTCACAGTTATCTTTGTTCGTCAGATTCGCAGCCTTCTGCTATTTATTCTCAGCAGAGTAACTAAATGAAGACAAAGGTGCTTGTGTTCACTTTACAAAAAAAAAAATTAGATGTAGATGACAGGAGTGTACACACTGCATACCTCCCAACATTTCAAAGAGGGACACTTTTGTTTTAAGTGGTGTAGCTGGTGGGCGGGGCATTACTAAAAACTTTTAGGCTGTTTCATGACCTATCAACACCATGAATATCAAATGGCGGCGAGTGGCTAGTCCACTTAAAGCCACATAAGGGGCACTGCTCTCCCTCCCCCCCCCCCGCAATGGTGTCACCCCCACTTGCGCGTAGGCAGCCAGGGCAAGAACAATGGAGGGCTGCAGACATGCGGCGGGAAAGGTGCTGGGGGAGGGGAGAGGGGTGGCCTCTCACCGGGCCAGGTAAGGGGGTTGCAATAAGGGGAGGGCTGTATAGTATAAAAAGTTGCCAAAGCTAACGCCAAGTATTAACCTTGTTTTTCTTTGTTCCCTCCCTCCCTCCCTAGATAAAGGTCATGTGAAATTCTTGGATCCCAAGAGGAGGTCGCGGATAGGTCAAAAGGAATATTCCCGGCAGCTGTAGAATTACATATGGTCGATAATGTAGCTCTCCTGGGCACCGTGCCGGTGTGGCATGCCTAAGGTTAAGATAAGAATCAGGGCACTGGTTGTGCGGTTGGTGTGGCCTGAAGGGGAAAGGCGTTGCCAGGTGACAACACCAGGTACAAAGTGATGAGGCACGGCAGGGGGTGGGGACGCTGGACTAAGAACGTCTGGTACATGGCCTTCCCACCTAGGTGCCTGCCCTGGATGGGAGGCGCAGGGGCGCTGGTCCCAGGCCAGGACGTCATGGTCCAGCAGCGCTACATTATGAGGGTGGGTCCAGGGGCTTAAATAGTTAAATAGGCCTTAAATAAACCGTGACCTCCATTTTCCCACAAATTGTTGTCTTTGTCGTTATTTTTATAAGTTTTATCTAGGCAGGGGTGGGTGTGATGTGTGTGTTTGGTTTGGGGTGAAAAATGGGGAAAGGGGGGAAGCGGTAGGGCATGTTCTCCTTAATGATTTAGAACAAGACCAAAGTATTTAATTACACAGACTAATGTATACATCCATATATTGAAGTTTAAACAAACATTAATGTGGGGTTTATTGCTGCGGAGCAATGTGATACACTTATATACATATAAAACAGTCCGATCTCCTAAAAAGAGTGACACCAGGGCAGGAGTAAGTGACAGGTGGATTTGGGTCTCGTAAAGAGGGACACTTGGAAGGTATTACATTATGAAATTGGACCAGATATGCACAAAAATAAAAGTGGAAAATTCTGGGTCAAATCAGCTGCAAGTCTGGGACAGACTTCTCTAACATTGAAGGGGCTGAAAGATTTCCATACCTCCCAACATTTCAAATGGTCAAAGAGGGACACTTTTGTTTTAAGTGGTATTGTTGGGGTTTGACTGGTGGGAGTGAGGGTGGCATTACAGATACTTTTTAGATAATTTCATGACCTATTGACACCTCTTTGTGTGACTTAATAAATGATTTAGAGCAAGACCTAAGTCTAAGGCTAATTTATATACACATACGCTGGTTTAAACAGACATTAGTGTGAGTTTTATTGCTGTGGAGCAATGTGATACACTTATATAAATACCACACAGTCTGATCTCCTAAACACAGGGACCCCATGGTGAGATAGAGGGACTGAGGGATTTTGGGGGTGCCTCAAGGCTCCGTTCTTGATCCTCTACTTTTCTCACTGTACACCCTTTCACTGGGTGAACGTATTCATTTATTTGGCTTCAAGTACCATCTATACGCTGATGATACCCAAATTTAAATGTCCACTTCTGATCTTTCACCTCAAATCCAGTTACAAATTTCAGACTGCCTCTTGGCCATATCCGCCTGGATGGCCCATCATCAGCTGAAGATAAACACGTCCAAAACTGAACTTCTCTTTTTCCCTCCAAGACCTTACACAACACCTAGCTTCGCCATTACAGATGATGGAATTTACATTGATCCGGTCAGCTCAGCACTCTGCCTTGGGGCCATATTTAATACCTCCCTTTCCATCTTCCCTCACATTAACTCCGTGGTTAGAACATCTAGCTACTTCCTCCACAACATTGCCAAAATCCACCCATTCCTCTCACAACAAACTACTAAAACTCTCATACATGTCCTCATTCTGTCCCGCTTAGTCTATTGCAGTATCCTACTAACTGGCCTCCTTGCCACCCATCCTTCACCTATGCTATCTGTTTTAAACTCGGCTGCATGAATCACCACACTCTCTCCAAAAACTGAACCTGCTCGCATAATTCTTAGACATCTGTCATATCTCCCTATTCAGCAACGCATCACTTACAAAGTCCGTCTTCTCACCTTAATGCTGTCCACACTGATACCTCTCCTTATATCTCTTCCCTCATCTTCTCTTATTTTCTTGGCTGCCTCCTTCACACAATGCCCTTTTTGTTGCACCATCCACACCCTCTGCCCTCCCCTGTCTCAAACCTTTCTCGCTTTCCGCTCCCTACCTGTGGAACTCCATACCCTTCTCCCTACTTCTTGAACAACCCCCCTTGTCTACCCTGAAATCTTATCTTCTGGAGCACTAGGATCATGCACCTTTTGTCAAACTCTGCACTTGTAATCTCAGCACTTGACATCCTCATACCCTGTTGTCTGTCTCCTATTACCCAATTAGACTGTAAGCTCCTTGGGGCATAGACCTCTCTCCTATTGTTTCTATGAGTGACACTTATTTTGTCCCCTCTTATTTACTGTAACATATGTCTATTTTAAGGTGCTGCATACAATGTGGGGCGCCATATAAATAAAGACATACATACATACATACAAAGAGAGAGTCTTGCTGGAAGCATAGTATCCTGCATTTATTTCAGTAGGAATTTTCATTTGTCCCCTGTGACAAAGTTGGTTTCCCCAGAATTGTTCAGCTTGATCTCCCAGAATACAGCACTTAGTATGAGCTGGTAGGTGTGCCTTGAGATGGCAGTGAAAAGGAACATCATTTGAATAGTCCCTTGTGTGTGTTCACCTCTTCCCAGTTGGGAACAAAAAAATATATCTGAAGTCTCAAGAGGCTGATGTACTATGAAGGACAGGAACAATTTGGGGGCAAACCAAGTTTATCTTAAGGGACAAATTAATACTCCCATTGATTTAATTAGGCCTTTTAACTTGCTGAGTACTAGAGAGGTTTCTATCACATTACACTGTGTTGAAGACTTTTCTAGCATTCAAGAAGACAAAATACCCATCTAACTCAATTTTGGTCATTTTCATTTGCTCTCTATACAGCAGTTGGTTGCTCCAAAATTGTCCCAGTTCTCAAAGTCTCTTGTGACAGAACAGTGCAAATATGTGTTAATCATGCAGTTGCACAATGTGCTACTGTAGAATTTCCTTTGATCTATTACCATACAATAAGGTCTTCATATTTACCAAGACATTCCTGTTATTTACAAGTATAACATGCTTTTTTAAAGGAGCTCTTTACCAATATATAATGTTGGGCAATTATTTTTAAATACTAAGTACAGGACATTTTTATTTTTTAAACATATACATATTTTTATACATTGAAAGAATTTAAGATATGTGAGATAAACTATAGATCACCGAAAATGAAGTGAGTGTTGCATTATAAATTGCTTCCCCACTCTTGCAGGAAGTGCAGTATCCTGTATCTTATGCTCAGTAATAATACAGTTACATTATTTTTCCTATAAAAGCATGTATAGAAGTATTATTGTTCCTTTAAAACAGAACTATCACACAGCTTAACGTTACTCCCAAATCATTATGCACATAGTGATACTTATATACATACTAGTACTATCCTGAATAAGTCAAGCATTTTGAGAAATCCAACTCGTTCTGAGACGCACAGGAAGGCATTTTGCTGTACTCGCATCTGTGCGCCTGCACCGTCTGTTCATTCCTTTACTTTAAGGTACAATGCAGCTCCTCCTAGAGGAGACCGGGACGGACAGCGCAGGTGCACAGATGTCTCTTTGGCAAGATGCCTGCGCTGATGCCTGCCTGTTCATCTTTGAACGAGTTGGTTTTCTCAAAAACGCAAACTTATTCAGTATAGATATACGTATCGCTATGTGCATAATTATTTTGGGGTAACTTTAATTTGTGTGATAGTTGAGCTTTAAACTGTGCTATTATAGTCTCATTACATCCAGATGGTCCATTCCATTCTACTTTCAGCTAGGTATGAGCACAACTCTAACCAGAGTCAGATTTATATACTGTGTGCAATGAAAAGCATGCCTAACTTGTTTGATCTCCTGCAGCAGAAGATGCTTGTAATGGCATGGTCCCACTGGATCCTCTGTTATTATTAACTCCGCTGCACGTTTTTTTTTATTCACTATTTTCACCTCTCTTGTAGATATACAGTGTTGTTATTGGGTACATTAACTTTACATATACTTAGGGTTGTACAAAAGAAGTTAATGAGGCTCTGAATTAATACCTTTAGGTATACGAGTGTCTAGGTAAAATATCCATTTCACCTCACTCCTATCAAGGAGAGCTTCCAAATCTCCTCCCCGTTCAGGTAATATAATTCTTTCAATTCCCTGAAATGTAAATTTAGAAATGTCACAGTCATTACAACTAAGGAAGTGTCGTGCAACAGGTTTCGAAATATCTTTATTCTTTATAGAGAGAACATGTTCTCTTATTCTCTGCTTTAAGCATCTAGTAGTACGACCAACGTACTGTTTTTAACAGCTTAAACATGTTATTAAATATACTACAGATGTGGTACTACAATTTATGTATTGCCTAATTTGATATTCTTCACCTGTTGCAGTACTCTTAAAAGCTGTCCCTATTTTCACATATAAACACGCAATACACATCCTTGCTCCACATTTGAACATACCTGTAGTATTGAGCCAGGTAGGTTTCTTAATCGGTGTACTGTGAAATAAACTAGGAGACAACCTATTTCCTATAGTTGGTGACTTTTTCGCTACAAAATTACATCCATTTTCTAAAATCTTCATTAACCGCACATCTCCAAATAACATTGGTAAGCGTCTTTTAATAATTTGCCTAATATCATTAAATTCAACACTGTAATCTGTAATGAAACTATTTTTTGGGTCCTCCTGTAATTTATCCTTCTTATCCCTATTTAATAATGAAGATCTTTTTACTTTCACTGCCTTCTCATAAGCATCATTCAACAGGGTTCATGGATATCCTCTATCCAAAAATCGATCTCTTAATATATCACATTGTCTCTCAAATTCACCTTCCTCCGAACAATTCTTCCTGACCCTCAAGAATTGACCATAAGGTATACTACATATGAGGTGTAGGCACTACTTTATTCCCACTGAAACTCAACTTGAGATCTAAAAACACAATCTCTCTCAAATGAAATTCCTGTGTGAACCTTAAGTTACAATCATTCTGGTTCATAAAATTGACATATGCCACAAATGATTCACTCGGTCCACACCATACAAATAGAAGATCATCAATGAATCTCCTATATCATTTAATATAATCACGAAAGGGGTTCTTCACTCCAAACACGTGGGACTCCTCAAACCAACCCATAAATAGGTTGGCGTACGATGATTAAGTGGGACACACCCACGAAAGGCGTTAGGTGGTATCTTCGGTGAAGTTGTCGTTTCGTTTGAGAACCCATGTTTGTTGTTTTTAAATATACGATTTAATAAAATCTTTTGTAAAATCATTTATAAAAATCTGGATTGGGCTCAAGTGTTGTTGGTGGTCCCGAGAGCGCTCCCTTCCTGTTGTCCTTACTTTTTTAAATATGACTTGCCTGGACTAAAATGGTTATAATTAAATAAATAATGAAAGAGTAGACAAAGCATAGCATTTTGGAAATTAAACAACCAGTTACATCACATGAGAGGTCACTTGTCTTTCTACCATGAGGTATTTCCAAAAATATTTTTTACATATCAGTTACTTCAAATACACTAAAATGGTTCAACACCATGGGATTTCCTAGAGTATTCAATTCCTACCACCATTATAAGAAAAATAGATGACATATCATAGTGGGTGCCAGGAGAGTGTCTACCAGTGCAACAAGGCTGGGGAGTCAGTTTATGTATGATTCCATGATTACCAATTGAAGAAGGCTGGGGAGTCAGACAGTGTATGTGGGAATCTATGATTATCAGTGGTTAGTGGAACCAGGTTGGGTGGGGTCAGACTGTGTATGCAGATATCTGGGACTACCAGTGGGCAGTGGAAAGGGGCTGGGGGGTTGAACCCATGTACGTGGGTATATGTGACTACCAGTGCACAGTGGAAACAGGGTAAGGGTCAAACAGTGTATGTGTAGGGTCTAGGACTACCACTGGGAAGTGGAACCATGCTGGGGGGTCACATAGCATGTAGGAATGTGATTATCAGTGGGATGTGGAACTAAGCTGGTGCTGGGCAGGGTACGTGAGCATGTATGAATTCAGGAGGGCAAGGCACCAGACTGGGCAATCAGACAGTGTGCATTCTACAGGAGTATTTACGCACATTGCAAAGCAATGTGTTGAACATCCCGGCAGCACACACAGTGCCCTACTGATGCTTCCCAGCTATTGATCTCCCATCTGATAGCACTGGGAGACCAAAATGAGGTGGTGCAGGGGAGTAGTGTGGTTCCCCTGCTTCCATGACTACCCGAACTTCTGTGAAGGAGTGGGAGGAATTGGGGATTCCACATCACTGGTGACTTGACCAATGTCACTGGTTATTTGGAGGGATTTCCCCAATCCTGCCAACTCCTACCTGGATGTATGGATAGTAGCAGAAGCAGGGGAGCCATGCTACTCCCTTGTGTTACCTCTACTTATCTCCCAGTGCAGTTGGGAGATGGAGAGGGTCCAACCACATATGGGACACTGGCTTGACCTTGCTGATGCACATGGCTAAGGCTGTGTCTCCCATGGGATTGGCACCCAAAGTGTTAAATATTCCTCTTTCTGTTATTTTGGTGCAATTTCAAACTAAAGGTACCTGCATTAATTGTATTTCGTTTGTAACTGCTGCTCCTTTCTTTCTTCAGTATTCATTTCCATTGCGGTTCCTAGCTTTCTTCTGGATATAACAGTAAAACATTGTCTCCCTAATGTTAGAAACTAAGAGGATATGCAATTAAATCCTCGACTTGCTGCTTATGGCTATCATCCCAGTTATTATACATTACACTAATATATGAGCTGAGATTACTTATGTAATAATCTGTCTTATGCTACCATTCTAGTTTTGTACATCAAGGAACAAGATTTGTAGTAGTCAAAAATTAAAAATAAAATAAAAATAGGTGCTCTGCCCCAAACACCCACTACCCAATACAATATACCACACAGAGCATGCTACCATCTATTAGCTGGTGTGTGGAATATAGCTAAAAATAAAATATTTCTGTCTGAAATATGTCGCAATTCCTATAGGCATTCAACCTATAAACAGCAGCTTTTTATACCATATGTTATATTTGTTAAGTGCAAAACATTTTCTTTTCCGTACTGAGTGACTTCCTTCAGAGTCTCTGCATTCAAGTGGTTCCAGCTCATATAGCTGTTCACTCCATAGCATCTGCTACTTTTCAGCTGAGCCTATAAGTTGTTGGTTGTTGAGTCCCCTGTTCTACTTGGCTTTGACTGAATGATATGCTTTTCTGTTGTTCCTACCAACCTGCTGTTCTATCAGTGCTTGCACCACTTCAGTTTGAGCCTTCGGATAAGTGTAATCTGAGCATAAGGATATTTTTGGTACTGGTTTGAATCACTGCATTGCAGTCCTCAATGCAGTGATTCTGAGCATAAGGATATGTCTTGTACTGGTTGGAATCACTGCATTGTGGTTCTCAGCTGTCAATCTATCTGTCTCATGGTGTGGTCATTTACTGTCAGCTTTTGGCTTTATGATGCTGATGCCCTGCTCAGTTACCTTTTAAAGCTTTGTATGTTGTAACAAATTTTCTGAGATGCTATTTTTTTGTGAAAGTATTTAACCAGGAAGAATACATTGAGATTATCTCTTGTTTTCAAGTATGTCCTGGACTCATTTTATCTACTTCATAAGGGTGAGCTGAGGTTGCCTGGACTATATTCTTGTATGTATGCTTTTGGGAATTAATTTGTGAACAATGGTAGTCTCTAATTCAGGATATCTCTTTTATATGTTAGTTTTGTCTCTGCTGGTTGCACTTACTGCAACTCTTTCTGATGCCACCTCATATATATTCCTGGTGCTTTCATCCTGACTTTCCACTGGCTCAACTAGAGAGAAGGCTCTGCTTCTTGGTTATCATGACATATGGGTGAATTTCTAAAAAGAAAGGTACCAGGTCCCCTTATTCAATACTGGTATATTGCTTTGCTGATGTCATGTATCACCAGGTAAAAAAGGTACCAGGTACTCTCCTTGGTTACATTTCCCTTTCAGACAACAGACCAAACAAAATAGTGTAAATTAAGATTGATTTCAGAGGCTTTCCTGGCATTCCCATCATGTTCCATATTGTGCCAAAGTCAATTTCACTCTCCTTGCACTAAAGCAAAATCAAGCCAAAAGATATTGTTAAATAGTTTACTGTTCAATTAGCTCTTATCCTGAAGATAAGTATAATAAAGAAAAAGAGTGAGTTGTGATAGCATTTCAGTTGAAAAGAGTTTTTATATTATTCTCAGATTTTGTACATTCTTACATTTATGTATTTTATGGTAGCATTATCTGTAGACCTTGACCTCTTCTCTGGGTTCTCTCCTTATCAAAATTTTCATCCCATCTGTGAGCATCTCTCTAATGGTTGCATCTCAAGGTCTCCTAAATTAATTCCTTAGACTGCCTTTTCTTGTACAGACCTGTAACTACCTTTTTTTTCCTGCAGTGCAGGAGTCTATATTGAGGACCTGGAACCCTGTGTTGGGTATTCAAGGTCTTGTGTTAGCCCAGATGGAGCTGGACCTGGTGGATTTCTTTGTGTGTGGATGGGTGGGGGGATTATCTTGGTTCTCTGCTATTACTTACTTTTTCTCATAAAAGACAACAGTATACCAAGATGTTTATTTAACCCTTTAAGAGTGTACATCACATTGCAAGTATCTCTAAGCCTTAAAGAGGTAAAATGTGGTAGATGGTTTATAGTAACAATAGAAGACAGCAATAACCTTGCCACATCATGGAGAGCATTTTACCACCTGCCTTAGGGACATTTCAGCATTCTTGGTGTTGCTGACAGTCCAAGTCTGCCCTGTTTTCACACTGTACTGTCTACTTCTCATATCATTATGCTTTTTTCATAATCAATTTCACTCTCATAAATGGACCTACCATCCCAGACTACTACCAGTACTGTAGAAGACAAAAGAAAATTAAACAAAAAAAAGAGCTCATGTAGAATAGTTACACTGGAAATAGAGTTATTTAAAAGCATCAACAAATTATGCACTCAACTTCAGTTGAGGCTAATCTAGCCTCTAAGGAAGGAGGAATAGGCTGAAGAAAGGGTACTTGGGATTGGTGACTGAAAGACCTGGCGGTGAGAGACTATACATGTGATTGTACTGTTTAACTACTCTTTGAGGCTGGATTGGCCTCAACTCAAGTTGAAACTACAAATTTGAAATGCTTTTTTTAATACATCTGTTTATAATATAATAGTAAACTATATGAGCTCTTCTATGTTTGTTTTTTCATTTTGTCTTCTACATTTCTATTATTGGGGCCATCCTACCCCTGCATAGCAGTCACATGGTAGTGTAGCTCTTAGTTGTTTATATTTTGTATCTTTTAAAGGTACTTATGGGGTTGTTGGTGCTGTTTTACTTATGTACTCCCAGGACTGCTGATCCCAGTCCCACCTGTGTTGCCATTTGTGATCAAATGACAAAATATTAGTTAGGACTTGCCTTATATTGGGGTACATTACAAGATATAATCTACAATTGGCATAGTAGGTTCAAAGCACCAGTCACAGGCAACTTTAAAGACCCATACTATATGCTGACAAAGAATAATTTACACAAGTGCTAGTGATAAGAGTTTCACAGTTTCATTCAAACAAATCAGGATCTTGCATGAATGTACAGTCTATATCATGTATTTTGTATTCATCCTTCATTGTATAATATGCCTGTTGAAAAGACCTACGTTGGATTGCATTTTGAAGCTTGCATTCTAAAGCTAAAGTTATCCAAAAAGGGTTTCACTTTTTCTCTACCAGTCTCCTGCATTTTCTATGGTTATTAAGGTACCACATTTGAACTAAATTTTCAGATACTTTAGCTTTGCTGTGTTGAGTATATATTTGTGTGAAAAGTGACGTGTCCAAGATTTCACTCCAGAGAACATAATTAAGGAGATAAACTGTCCAATACAATGAACTAGAATTCTTAAACATTTAAAAAGCATAGGTAACATAGTAACATAGTAATTTAGGTTGAAAAAAAGACTTGCATCCATCTAGTTCAACCCTATTCCTATTCCTGTTTACCATTGTTGATCCAAAAGAAGGCAAAGAAACACCCTCAATATAGCAATTTCAAATTCTGCCTTGAATGGGGGGGGGATTCCTTCTTGATTCCAAATGGCAATCAGATTTCTCCTTGGATCAACAAGCCCTAAGTAAATATTAATCCCAATACTAACATACATAGCCCTTTATGTTATGCTCTTTTAAATAAGTATCCAGGCCCTTTTTAAAGGCATCTAATGTATTCAATAGCACCACCTCCTCAGGCAGTGAATTCCATACCTTTATTGTCCTTACAGTAAAGAAACCCTTCCGCTGTTGTAGATTAAATCTCCTTTCCTCAAGTCTAAGCGGGTGGCCCCTTGTCCAATGTACTGTTCTGTTAATGAACAGGTCTTTGGAGAGCCCTTTGTATGGGCCCTGAACATATTTATATAGTGTTATCATATCCCCTCTAAGACACCGTTTCTCTAGTGTATACAAGTTTAACTTTTCTAGCCTTTCTTCAAAACTAAAACTTTCCATTCCCCTTACTAGTTTTGTAGCCCTCCTCTGCACTTTCTCTAGTTCCATCATGTCCTTTTTCAGAAAGGGCACCCAGAATTGAACGGCATATTCTAGGTGGGGTCTTACCATGGACCTGTAAAGAGGCATAATAATATCTTCCCCCCTTGAGTCAATACCCCTTTTAATACATGCCAATATCTTATTGGCCTTTGCAGCTGCCAGCTGGCACTGCATGCTATTGCTAAGTCTATTGTCTACCATTACTCTCAAATCCTTTTCATTTGTAGATTTCCCCAGAGAAACACCATTTAAACTATATGTTGCATTTTTATTATTATACCCAAAATGCATAACTTTACACTTGTCTATATTGAATCTCATTTGCCATTTGCCTGCCCAGTTACTCAATTTGTCCAAATCCTCTTGTAATGAAGACACATCCAGTTCAGACTTTATTACCTTACTTAATTTTGTGTCATCGGCAAACGCTGATACATGGCTCCCTATGCCCTCTGGGAGGTCATTAATAAACAAATTAAAAAGAAGAGGACCCAGGACAGATCCCTGAGGTACTCCACTTATCACGTTTATCCAACTGGAGAACTTGCAATTTACTACCACTCTTTGCATTCTATCTTTCAGCCAATTTCCAATCCACACATAAACATTTTCCCCTAGGCCTATAGGTGTTAATTATATATTTATTACAAAACACATGCTTAGATTTAAAACTAAGTGGGAAGGTGACTCTATCTATCCCTCTGTTATCACTATAATAGTAGCAGTTAAATGCCTAAATAATAAAAACTTACCTATTTGTATCATTAATACTCAGAGTAAGCAAGAGAGAAGCTTTCAGCTTTTCAATACTACTTATATTATCATAACTTATAAGAAACCTTTAATGTATACTTTAAGAAACTGTCTGCTCAGGTCTTTGAGATGAAATGTAAAATGTCATTTTGTAGCAGATTTATAATATAGCTAGCACACATCCCCTATGGTAACTTAATAAATTCATTAGTAAAAATACAAGTTTATTAGACAACGATATGTAAGTAGATGTAATCCAGTACATTATATCCAAATCACTTTGCATAGAGCTTCCTGCTCTAGTCGCTAATGGGCTAAAAATTCTAACACACTAAAATGGTATAAATATGTACTATTACTATATACTATTAATAAGGTAATTATGGGATACAGCTTTCTTTGTTCCTCCTCAACAGTGACAAGACATGTATACGTTCCTTCCACAATAGGCCACATCAGCCACCACCCAGTGCAAACATGGACTCAGTGCTGTAGATACAATGTAGCAATTGAAAATAGGAGACTGTTCAGTGCACTCAGTTTAATACATTTCACTTGTAATCAATAGAATAAATAATAGAATAAAATGAATAGTTTCTGAAAACCATCCATACAGTCAACTGTCTTCCCATCCTACTATACTGATGTTTGTTGCAAATTATCTGCTTTTATACATTTAGTTAAGTAAATAAATGTGGATTTTAATAAGCTATGTGCGTCAAACAATCTTCTACTTAAAACTGCATATTTAGAAGATATCCTTCTGCCATAGACTACACGTTTTAGCTCCCTCACATAATTCATTAACTGGCAAATGTGAATATAGCACTATTGATCAAATAGTGTTATCAGATCATGAACCAATTAGCATTAAGATTGATCTTACCAGTACCCATCTTCCTGCATGTTATTGGTAACTCCCAGATTTAAATGATTAGATAGTACAAACTATAAAGAAATGTTATATTTCCTACTGGATAATTATTTAAATGATTAGGTAGTTCAGACTATAAAGAAATGTTATATTTCCTACTGGATAATGCTGGAAAGCATCAAAATCAGTATTATGGGTTTCATTTCTGGGTGTAGGAAAAACACTACAGCAACAATCCAAGTTCAAAAACAGTGATGACCTAAAAATGCCCTAATAGTGCTTAAAAGCAAAGAACAAAAAATAATAAATATAAAAAGAACAAAAAGTACTAGCTCAAGAGAAAAAAAATATTTCATATAAATCAAATTTGGATGCCAAGATCTTCTTCCAAGGAAATAAATATGAAAACATTCAGCAAAAATATCTAAGCAAATAAAAAAATGACTCCCCAATTACTACTATGAAAATTGCTAAGAATTTGCACACTGTGGATCCTAGAGAAATAGATAGATATATAGATAGACAGACAGACAGACAGACAGACAGACAGACAGACAGACAGATAGATAGATAGATAGATAGATAGATAGATAGATAGATAGATAGATAGATAGATTGGCTCTGTGAGCCAAGTCCTAAACAAGCTGTTGCTATGCAATCATTCTTTATACTCAACACCTTATTCTGAGTTTATAACACAGACTTGAATTACCTAAGTAAACCCATAGAATCATAAGAAATTATAATTATCATGAAAAAATAACTTCAGAAAAGGTAAAGCCAATGGTATAGATGGCTTATCCTCATTTTACTACAAAGTCCTTAAAGAACAGCTGATTGTACTTCTCACCTCTGATTTTGATTAAATATTAGTGAATGGTTCTAATAAATAGCTTACATGAGAATGATACATAAACCTGAGAAAAATCACTAGTGCCAGAATTTGTCAGACTAGGGGCCCCTTAAATCAAGTTGATAAATTGTCCATTAATCAGTTAGGGTTCACCAAGGGTACACACTGAGTCCTCAAAATTAGCAAAATTATAGCTATCATCCACCACTCTCATTGACTAATGGTAAAAACACATTATGCAGAGGTGATGCAGTGAAGGCATTTGACAGTATGTGTTGGAACTATCTAGATGAAGTGTTATAACAGACATAAAATGAAATATACTCAGTGTCATTCACTCTATATACTCTCATCCTAGTGCCAAGATAAGTACCTGTAAGGGTTGTCCCCTTTCCCTATTGCTTTTCCATGTGGCTATTGAGTCCTTGTCTGTTACATTTAGAAACACTAGTACATGCTGTAAATGTACAAAGATAGGTCCCTTTGACTTAAAACTAGCCACGCATGTCTCTGGTTCTTAAAAGGTTAAAAATCAAAAAGACTCACAAACCATATACTGGACCTACAGTAATGAGAGCTAGCTGAGATGCTAGCTCAGCTCTTTGTTAACCCCCTGAGGGCTATGCATTGCATTTAACACACTCTGTTTCTCAAGGGGTTAACTGAGAATCACAATGCTCATTATTAAATCCCATCCACTAGACCTCTACACAGAAGCATTCGTCTGTGTGGGAGTGGGAAGGGGATAGGAAAATACAAACCTACCATAAGGTGGTGTGTGAAGTTGATCCCCAAGAATACATTTTTTTCTCTTATTCCAAGTATAGCTCATTTTATCAGATAAATACTCCTGGGCAGAAGCTCTTAGTGGGGTTTTTCCAGTCTATCCCCAGACATGAGGTCTACTGCCCAGGCTCGTTTCTGTGATAATATGAGCTCTGATTGGTCAGCCATACTATAGAGGAAAAGAACAAAATGTTCTCAGGGACCAGTCTCACACATCCTCTCTGAATAACAAATTTTCCTGACTGCAAGTTTACAAAAGATCTGTGGCATCTCTGTAGCATTCAGTTAACCCCTTAATGACCGGCCGATCGGCGCAGCATGGTCAGTTAATGACCACGGAGCATTTTTTTTTTCAGATTCCAGTTCCAGACTCCCCGAACGGCGTGCAGCTGTGGGTGGAGCCCGGAATTCCATGACGGTCATAGTACGTCATGGGTCGTTAACTCAGATTGACCCATGATGTACTATGACCGTCCAGGGTCGTTAAGGGGTTAAAGTAATCCTGTAGGGGTGGGGTCCTGAGTGGGAAGCCCCCATTTAGGGTGACACGTTTCCATTCTGCCATTCAGGGACACTGTGGAGATGAAAGCAGATGAACACGTGTCTTCAGTTCTAGGGCAGCTAGACGGGAGGGGTCACTATATAACACTGGACATCAAGGTGCTACCTGTTCTTTGTCTGGTACCCCACAGAGTTCTAAACACTGCTGTGACAGAAAATGATTCCTGTTGTGGGCTGCCAGAAAATATACATCACATCCAAAGCCTTAGACTAGCATTACATTACAACAAAATTGTGCAGCAGCTCCTGTTTGATGTCAGTATCAAGGCTCAGTTAGATCTGCCTCTAGTGTTTAGAGTTCTGTCTGGAAGCCATTTTCTTGTAGCCCAGCAGAGGTGATACTTTCTGTTACAGTAGACAATAGAACGTTCTCTTTCTAATGTTTAGACCCCTGTGCTCTGGAGTCTTCATTCAGGGACTTTGTATTGTCCCTGAAGGCGGCTGCCCGGGAAATGGGACACACATTTAAAATCACGAACTGTCCAAGGGAATCAGGGACACGTGGTCACCCTAACCCCACTATACCCTAATTGAGAGCATTCCCTATCAGTAATATTTAATTTAATGACCCATTAGGATCAGGCAGTTATTAGAGACTGAGATAACCACCAATGAATCCAATAACACTAACATGAAAGATATGCAATGAATTGCTATGGTAATGAGTGTCAAGGAGCTCTGGAAAGTGCAGAAATGGCTGCACTTAGAAAACATAGACAAAACTAGATTTTAGGCTTCAGGTAACAAACAGGGACTTTTTATAGATTCCAGAGTTAAGTACAGGGTATTTAAGTGTAAATATAACCCCAGAACATTTTTAATTGTTAGTGTTCCTTTTATCAGACATTTTTCATCTGCACGACCTCCACTAAAACTGATGGGGATAAACATAACTGGGAAATTATGCTCAAAGTGTAATGTCTTTCTAATACAGTATTATTACTCTGCAAACAGCAACAAGTAGCTGTTGGGAGACAGGAATTAACTTGCTAGGGGGTTACAGAGACTCAGGCTGAAGCCAGACTGTGACTCAGCAGTGGCTAAATATCATGACTAAGCTGTCTCCACCCAAGCCAGTGTTTAGAAAAGTACACATGTCACTCTGCTGTTCTGATAACACATGCAGGGGTCCATTAAACATGATAGCTCATAAAAGCCTGCTGGCATTGATAAAGTGACAGATAGGATGCTGCATAGGCTGGGTCGGCATAGATAACCATTTTTAATGAAGCACAAATATGAGAAAAGCTTCTGGCAAAATGTTAATATCAGAATATGTGTTCCCACACATGCTCATTATCTTAATTAACCCTTTGAGTGTCAAAAGAGGTGTCTCTCATTGTTATATTAGAAAGGCTACAATTAATTTAAAGTCGTGGAAATCCCAAAAAAGGGTTTCCCTTTTTAACCCTTTGGATGCTAACGAGGACTTCAATGCATACCTCCCAAGTGTCCCTCTTTAGGAGGGACAGTCCCTCTTTTAGACCAGAATCCCTCTGTCCCTCTTTCCTTCCCTGATGTCCCTCATTTTAGCAAATCAGATTGTGGGGTGTATATATAAGTGAATCACATTGTTCTACAGCAATAAAACTCACATTATTATTTGTTTAAATGTCAGTATATTGGTTTATAAATTAGTCTGTGTAAATGAAATACTTTGGTCTTGTTATAAGTTATTTAGTAAGTTACACAAGGAGGTATCAATAGGTCATGAAATTGCCTATACATTCTCTGTAATGCCCTGCCCACCAGCCACGCCCGCAGCAACACCCTCTAAAAAACAAGTGTCCCTCTTTGGCAATTTGAAATGTTGGGAGGTATGTCAATGCATTACAAAGCAATGTGTTGTAGACCTCTATAGCATCAAAAGGGTTAATAATCAAACATACAACTATCCATATACTTATATTTTAAGGTGGATCTGTCACCGTAACATAGGTTTAGTAAATTATAAGTAGAATTAAAAATGCTCTGTATGTTGTGTAACCGTTTGTAATATAAATATTTTTTGAGAAGTTAAAGGGCCAACACTTATATACAAATATGTCCCTATTAGTGGTAAACAAGAACAGAAGCATCAGGCAGACTCCCAAAGTCTTCTGGGGGGTTCTGTGTACCATATAGAGCATCTCCTGGAACCCTTCTGAAGCCCAAAGCAGCAGTCATCTACATCTCTTGCACCCCATCTCCATGATGACATATGTTGGAGCTCTGCCTGCCCTACTGAACTCTGTGGACATGCTCCTGGAAGTAACCGTATGTCCAGAAGCATAACTTTTTCATCAAAACAATGAGAAAGGGTGTATTTTAAATGACTGCCTAGTCTCCCAGGAAAGCAGTGGCCAATAATCTCTATTGGGGGAAGGCAGTCCAACGTGTGCAAGGAGCCACCCCAGAAAACTTTAGCAGGCTGCATGATGCATCTCTTTGTGTACTCAGGTACTGGTATTAGTGTCCCTTTAGTCTTCATTTGTTAGTGGCACTGTTTGGCACTATATGATAATTTATATGCTGGACAATGATTACCACACATTGCTATGAATGAATTTAGGCAGAGTCCAAACTAGTATAAATTCTAATAGCAGAGCCTGCGGTAAGATTGGCAGATCTAATTAACATATTCTTCATGGAATTAGCATAAAGTGTCACATCTCCACCAAAAACATAAAAGGTATATTCTCAAAACCTATTTATTTTACAGAAATATGACTAGCACAACATATAGCCGATTTTAATTAGCTTTAAAACAAACTAGACTTGTCTTAAGATGACAGATCTACTTTAATTCCATTCACATTAACCCTTTGAGCACCAGAGAGTGACGCAATGCATTGAAGAGCAATGCGTTTTGCACTCCTCTGACACTCAAAGGGTTGCTGCTTCTTTTAATATTTTTAGTTTATTGTGATTGAATCAAGATGTAATAAAAAGCATCACTTTTCTAAATCATTTACCTTGCTTTTTTATTGAAACAATTGTTTCAATACACTAAAGGATAATAAAACAAGCATAAAATGTGTATGCACCAGTCTACTATTTCTGGTTAAACAGAGTCATCATCTTCCCTAGTTCCCATTTGCTGCTAGAGACGTCACCAGTGCATTGCTTTGAAAGAAGATTCATCATGACACCGATGCACTGGGCAAAAGATAAACATGAGAAGACTAACATTTATATGGATCTAAGGGCCCTGTGTTAGAAATGTTTCCAAAATAATAAAAATGCTTTTAAAGGAGCAGTAAACATTTTTTTATGAAAAAATATATATTGTAGGGTGTTTCCTGTTTATTAATATAAGGGTACTCCCACTTCTGAGAGAGACATATTTCATGAGTTATTACAGTTTCAACCCATTTTTTTTACACCAGCAGTGCCCTCTAGTGGTTAAATTCCATTTTGTTATTCTGTTACATTCTAATTGAGAGGAAAGTCAGTGATATACAGTTCTCCATAGAATGTGATAGAAAGTGCCTAATCACATCCTTTCAGTTAGAGCTATCAGGAAGTAAACACACAATAAATTCACTACCTGATTATTTGTTATAACTTTGGAATAAAACAAGTGACAGTAGGAAAAGCTCTATAACATATAGGTTTTTGTAAAAAAATGGTTATTGCTCCTTTAACTTGTAGCAATAGACAATTTATAGAACATTATCAGAAAACTATTTTTTAGCTTTCTGTTTTTAATTCTTTATGACACATTTGCAAAAGTAATGGAGATACTACTGAAAATACCATCCTCCTTTTACCACAAACTCTCGATTTAAAGGGATAGTAATACTTTATTATTACTATCCCCCATATTGTACATATTTGTAAAATAATTTAATAGCCCTCAGGTTCATCTCTCAAACCTTTATGGTTTGAGAGATAACTGAAGGCAAAGTTCCCCCCTCCCTATTACTATCCCTTTAACATTGTTTCCATTATGAAGCCATTTTGAACATTGCTTAAAGGGGAACTACCACCCCACAAAAACTTCATCTTATTTAAGTCTTCATCTGATGATTAGCTGCTTAGCTCCAAAAGGGACTGACAGCGCAGGGGCACGGACGTCACTATGGCAAGATGTCCATGCTTCCTGCTACTGTCCGCCTCAGAGTAAGCAGAAAATCTTTTAAACCAGGTAATATTTCTGGCGACTAGCGCTACTAAGCAGCTAGTCACCAGATGAAGACTTAAATAAGATGAAGTTTTTGCGGGGTGGTTGTTCCCCTTTAACGTTCTTTTGGCTTTTAGTAGCTGGGATATAGGTAGTGACTGTTTAGTCTTTTGTGAAAAAAAAACATCATATCAAGAGCCTTTTCTTAAAGTTCGTTTTTACAAATAGGTTTGACAATAGTTATTCATCCTTCTTACACACCATAGTATTTAAAAATTCAGTACTTGCTATATAGTATATTGGACCTTCAAAAAATTATATAAACTAGTTTTAAGTATTTTTTTTCTCTCCATCCTCTGTGTCACTCTGTTCCACAATGCTGGAGTGCGATGCTTGTGAGCAGTGACAGTCTCTTTTGTACTCTTGCTGCAGGACAAGTCTGAAAGTGCTCAGTAGAAGACACACTTTAGGGGGTGTTGGGCAAATTACTGGAGAAATACTGGAGAATTAACACTTTGGCAGATGTTGGGCAGATGTCTGGAGGCAAATGTAGACTCTGGCAAATGCAGGGCGTATGAGATATTCTCTGGCAACAGCCAAAGGAGAAGACTGCCAGTTTTACAGGACCAAGAGATTATACAAAGATTAGGTTATACAAGCCAAGGTCAGGTCAGCAGAATTGGATTGTAAGCAATGAGCCAGACTGAGGCTGATGCAGGTGAACAGGTTCAGAAACAAAGACAACTCGAGGTCAAAGCCAAAGAATTAAGAACTGAAAAAAAAATAAGTCACTGAGCAGGAGCGCAAACAACATGGCTTGATAATAGGGAGAAGAGAACTGCCCAGGCAGGTATATAAGGACTGAAAGAGCCAATCAGGAACAAATTCTGTGCAAAAGAGATACAGAAGCACCATATCACAACAGGTTCACTATTAAAAAAGTTGCATACAAAACAGTGCCTCAATAAGCATGTTGCCATGATGAAAAAGATGACATGAGAATCTCCCCCTTCTTAAAAGCACGAGATTCTCATGTCGCCTCTTTAAATTGTGCTTCCACCCAGTCCGCGTTCATTTCTCTGCAATGTAGCAGATGTATCCTTTTACCAAGCTACATTATCTCTGAAAAACATGGATATTTCTTACAGCCCATAAAAAAAACTTTCACTGTAATGATTATTTGCCACACCACAGCTACCAGTTCTTACAGTCTACTAGAATCACTATTCCTAAAACTGGGAAAGAATATACCTCTTGCCTGAACTTCCAACCTTCCACTTTCGGCACTTCCACACAACCCGCATTCATTGCTAAGAGAGCAGGAGGAGACATTTGTGATTCATACCCTGGGTTGTGCTTCTGTCATGTCACTCACTCAATTTACAACCAGACTAAGTGCCAAACAGAGAAATGATCTTCAAAAAGTAGGTTGGAAGTTCAGAAGGCATGGATTCTCTCCAAATGTTGTATTCTGTTCACTTTGGCCAGTCATGAAGTGAGAGAATGGGTAGAGGCAGACTCCCAAAACCTTGGATTGATGTGTTTTTTTTCAGATAGAATATATCTTGGTAAAAGGATGCAAAATCTACATGTTAAACAGAGAAATGAAAGTGGGCTGGGTGGAAGTGCCGTTTAAAGAGACAACATAAGAATCTTGCACTTTTATGTAGTGCGAGTTTCTCATGTTGCCCTTTTCATCATTGCGACCTGCTTAATGCAGCGTGTAGCCGCACAATGTTTTGCCTTCAACGTTTTAAACGGTTTCCACCACAACACAGTAAATAGTAAATGGAGGATAAACAGCAGTCACAGAGACTCTGGGTCTTACTTATTTTGTGTTTTATATTGTAGATGTGCTATTTATGCTTAATACCTTTGTGCCAGGGGAAAGGTACCGTGGGCACAAGTGGCATAATGCTTTTGTAACAGTGAGTTACAAAAGTCTAAGCAGAATAGAATAAGGGCATTCCCAAGAATTCTAGTAGTTACCTGGGAAAGGAATGGGTGGATTTTAATTAACTCCTTGAGGAACTGTGGACTCTTGAAAACCACAGACTTCTTCAATGACCCCTCAAGCACCAGAATGGTCCTCTGGGGTCCTATTCAAACATATTTAGGACCAGAGGGGTATGTAATACATTACTTTACAATGCATTACGCAACCCCTGTGGTCCTCAAGGGGTTAAAATATACATTATGGGGGCTATATGCACAAAGCATAAAAGGAGAAAATATGGGGCAAACCAACTGTACCAGTGCACCGCTCTAGAACTGAAGGAGTCAAAAAGTCAATTCAAATCAATGGGAATTTTGTGTCATTTTATTTGTTCCCAAAGGTGCAATTGTTTTTTTCCAGAATTGCTCTAATTTTCTTTTGTGCATAAGTCCAGGGAGTGGTAAAGTAATAAAAATGATATAGCTTAAGCGAAAAAAGTGTTAAAAAAAGAATTGTGCACTGCACCTTTGTTACAGCAAATATGCTCTTGATGTAGACTTGATGCAGTAAACATATATGAATCAACCTCATTATGAGTAATGAACGAGAACATTGTTAGGCAATCTGCATGCCTAATTTCAGCTGTCGTTTGACTTAGATTACCAGCTGCGTATAGTGGGAGATGTAGTCATACAACCATTGGGACACTACAGATTGCCCATAGGTCCAACATACTATGCAGATTAACTACTTATCACCACATTAATCTTCACACACCTCTGTTCCCAAAAGTTTAAAACATTTTCTTCCAATTTCACAGAACATTGAATATTTCTGGTAAAAGCGAAAACTAGCTAACTAATATTTCCACTGTTTATATATGTTTTACATTATAGAAAACCATACATGGTGAGGTCTTGGTGAAAGAAAAGTAGACAAATATTTGGGTGAATCTACAAAAACAATTCAATTAAAAAAACAGGTACTGGATTAGATTTTCAAGCCATATGCCTGCCTTTTTACTAAGATTTACAGATTTACTAAGCTACTCATTATAGAAGTTCTCCCCTTAACATCTCCAAAGTGAGGGAAGTGGGTCAGTTTATGGGAATGCTAGGGTGTTCCGTTCCCTTAGGCATTGTTTAATGACACGTATTAAGGAAGGCATAGAGGAAATGGTCTAACTTTACTCTGTTTTCTGAGGGAAATCATGGACAATTAGTACTGCTACATCTGTAAGATGTACCCATGTGCTCAATGCAATCACAAAATCTTTTTCAGTTGATAAACAGCTCCAATTAA
The DNA here is from genome assembly GCA_037306005.1 of Rhinophrynus dorsalis. Taxonomy (NCBI): domain Eukaryota; kingdom Metazoa; phylum Chordata; class Amphibia; order Anura; family Rhinophrynidae; genus Rhinophrynus; species Rhinophrynus dorsalis. The sequence goes on along the minus strand of CM074718.1, from coordinate 576,042,403 downwards.
CTTGATAGTGGTGCATGAAGATCCTATTGTTTGTTGCCAAGCAGAGCTAGGAAGACACACTAGGTAGCAGGCATTTCATGGAAGTCTATGCCCATTACACAGGCAGAAACATGAAGTGTGACATGCCAGTTAACCAGAAGATGGGTAGAACACAGTGGAAAACACAGGATCAGCAGGTTTCCAAGCGCACAGGAGACAACTCCAGTCCTTTTATCAGGAATTCAGCAGAAGGAGCGCGAAGAAGACTCCAGATGTAGATGGAAGAAGCCTTCAGAAATACAAGCCTTCATAGATGCAGAAGTGGTGGACAATCCTCAGGTTTAATGAAAGAAACAGACTGGTGAATTGTTAATATATCTAACACTATAGCTTTAAAGGTAGTTTTAAGCTCACTGTCACAGATAACTCATTTAGGTAAGGGACTGGGAGGGGGAAGATTTTTAGAGTATGGGATACTCTCAGTGATAGTACTGGTAATATTAATGTCAGGGATAGCATTTGTTTAAATCCCTCTGTTCCTACTTATTTTCTAAGTATGAATAACATACAAAATGTAGGAAAGTCATGTCTTAGGGAGGCTTTAACTTGTGAATGGCCCATGTTTGCTTTTCACCTGTCCACTCAAGTTAAAGATATGTTTTGTAAAGGGGCATTTGTTGACATATTGTGTCTAATTCCCTCTTCCAAAGATTTTATCATTAAGAAAGTAGATGACAAATCAGAAGTGGACAGAAGAAGGCCTATTCTGAGAACAGTTGGCTGGAGACTTTTTGTATCTTCACATAGGTCACTGGAAAGAAGCTTTCTAAATACTGCTTGGTTTTCATCAGGTTGAGATTATTTTAGAGGCTTTTAGGACTGTTTGCAGGGTTGCCTGATTTTCCTATGATGAGCATTTTTTCCAAAAGTTAGAAGAACACACATTAGTTACAAGGAAACAAAAAGATGTGGTTCTTTGAGTGTCCCATGATGTAACCACAGGCATCTGGGAATTTACAGCTGTCAGTTGTACAAAATGGGGGTTATGTTCGGCATTCACAGTGTAGATTCTCCAACACTTGTAAGTTCAAACATGAATGTATGGTCTGCACTGGGGCAAACCCTAGGTTTCCACTGTTTCAGAAGACAACTGGTGGAAGGAGGTCTTTCAAAAAGTGGGAACTAAACATGGGGAAAGTACTTCTCATGAGACAGTGCTTTCAAGGTGATTTTGAGTTATCACTTTTAGACCTACTCTCTAAAAAGGCAGAATCCTTCACATTGCCTCTCTTCTCCTCCTGGGACATCAATGAATGATGTATATTTTAACAAGGCTTTGGATTTGGTGAAATGTGGAACTGGGACTTTATTGCCTAAAGCAGACTTTAAATCCATGTTTTGTATTAGTGATGAGCGAGCACCCCAATGCTCGGGTGTTCGGGTGCTCTGACCGAGCACCCCCTGAGGCTCGAGTGCTCGGCCGAGCACCCGAGCCCCATTGAAGTCAATGGGAGGACTCGAGCATTACACCAGGCACCCCCTGCTCTGATGAGGGGAGGGTGCCTGGTCCATAGGAAAAGGGAAGAAAAGGATGGAAACACCACAGAAATGGTTCAGGGACAGCATAGGGAGGATGTCTGGATGCATCTTGGACTCCAACATCGCTGCTGGGAACGATCTTTCGCCCGTAGTACGCCATTTTTACAGACTGACCGTAAAACACACAAAAAGGAAAATAAAAACGACTTTAGGCGAAAAATTGTTACCAAACAATATTTGCTGTATATTTACTTGTATATCATCGGCAAATTATCCCAAAAATTTCCTTGATTTTCTGAAGTGAGGCCATAATTAAGAGGGAAACGTGCGCAGAGGCAAATTATCCCAAAAATTTCCTTGATTTTCTGAAGTGAGGCCATGATTAAGAGGGAAACGTGCGCAGAGGCAAATTCTCCCAAAAATTTCCTTGATTTGATTGAACTGAGGCCATGATTAAGAGGGAAACGTGCGCTGAGCTGACCATCTAAAACATTATGGGTGAGGGTCTGCTGCAGAGCTGACCATCCTAAACATTATATGCGAAGGCCCGCTAGTGAGCTGACGCTATAAAACATTATATGAGAGGGCCCGTTAGAGAGCTGACCCAATAAAACATTATATGAGAAGGCCCGCTGGTGAGCTGACCTATATAAAAATTGTCAAACAGGGCCCGCTGGTGAGCTGGCCCTATATAAAAATTATATCACAGGGCCCGCTGGTGAGCTGGCCCTATATAAAAATTATAGCACAGGGCATATGGAAGAGGAGGAGGAGGATGAGAAGATTAAGAGTCAACCATATACCCGTTTTTTGGGTGGAAGGGGTGAATGGGAATACAGAGTATTCCCATCATTGTAAATAACATATATAAAGTGAGTTTATGTTCCCCCGGGGCTTTCCTCCAGTGGAGTGGAGAAGTCAGGGGAAATCCAGACCTTGTTCATTTTTATAAGTGTCAACCTACCAGCATTGTCGGTGGAAAGGCGGATACGCTTATCTGTTATGATGCCACCAGCAGCACTAAATACACGCTCAGACAGAACGCTGGCGGCAGGGCAGGCCAGCACCTCCAAGGCGTAGAGTGCCAGTTCATACCACGTGTCCAGCTTGGACACCCAGTAGTTGTAAGGCACAGAGGGATCATTGAGGACGCTGACACGGTCTGCTACGTACTCCTTCACCATCTTCCAAAACTTTTCCCTCCTTGTGACACTAGGCTGCGCATCAGGGTGAGGGTGCTGGCGGGGTGTCATGAAGGTGTCCCACGCCTTGGAGAGTGTTGCCCTGCCTTTCTCGGAACTGCTGTGTGCTCCCCTTTTCTCCCCTTCTCGGTTGGCCAAGGTAGCACGTACTCTGCCGCCAGCGTTGTCAGATGGAAAATTTTGGAGCAATTTTTCAACAAGAACCTTCTGGTATTGCACCATTTTGCTTGTCCTCTCCACCGGAGGAATGAGAGATGAGAAATTCTCTTTGTAGCGGGGGTCCAGAAGGGTGAACACCCAGTAATCCGTGTTGTCTAAAATGCGTACAACGCGTGGGTCACGGGAAAGGCAGCCTAACATAAAGTCAGCCATGTGTGCCAGAGTACCAACAGTCAAAATTTCGCTGTCCTCACCAGGAGGATGACTCTCAATATCCTCATCCTCTTCCTCCTCTTCTGCCCACCCACGCTGAAGAGATGGAACTAAAGTTCCATGGCTACCCTCTGTAGCGGAGGCAACCGTGTCTTCCTCCTCCTCCTCCTCCTCCTCCTCCGCCTCCTCCAATTGTCGCTGAGAAGACGAAGTGAGGGTGCTCTGGCTATCACCTTGTGTAAGCTCTTCCTCCCCCATTTCCACCTCTTCCACATGCAAAGCGTCGGTTTTAATTGTGAGCAGCGAGCGTTTCAGTAGACACAGAAGTGGGATGGTTACACTGATAATAGCGTTATCGCCGCTCACCATCTGTGTCGATTCCTCAAAATTGCGTAAAACCTCGCAGAGGTCTGACATCCATTCCCACTCCTCACTTCTGATTACAGGAAGTTGAACGGAGAGGCGACGACCGTGTAACAGCTGGTACTCCACTACTGCCCTCTGCTGCTCACAAAGCCGGGCCAACATGTGGAAGGTGGAGTTCCAGCGCGTGCTTACGTCACACAGCAGCCGGTGAGCTGGCAATTGTAAGCGCTGCTGCAGCTTCAACAGGCCGGCCGAAGCTGTAGATGACTTACGGAAATGTGCACACACGCGGCGCACCTTGGTCAAGAGATCATGCACATTGGGGTAGGTTTTTAGAAATCGCTGAACCACTAAATTAAATACATGCGCTAGGCATGGTACGTGTGTGAGCTTGCCGAGCTCCAAAGCCGCCACCAAGTTACGCCCATTATCACACACAACCATGCCTGGTTGCAGGTTGAGTGGCGAGAGCCACTGCTCGGTCTGGTGACTAATCCCCTGCAACAGCTCTGAGGCCGTGTGCTGTTTGTCCCCAAGGCAGATCAGCTTCAGCACGGCCTGTTGACGCTTCCCCACTGCAGTGCTACACTGCTTCCAGCTACTGGCTGATGGGGGAGTGGCGCTGCGTGTAGAGAATTCGGAGGTGGAAACGGAGGAGGAGGAGCCAATAACGTAGGTGCTGGTGGAAACCCTGATGGAGGTAGGGCCCGCAATCCTCGGCGTGGGTAGCACCCGTGCCATCCCAGGGTCCGAGTCGCTCCCAGCCTCCACGACATTCACCCAGTGTGCCGTCAGGGAAATGTAGCGTCCCTGGCCACAAGCACTTGTCCATGTGTCAGTCGTTAAGTGGACCTTCCCAGTAACTGCGTTGGTCAGGGCACGGGTGATGTTACGGGACACATGGTGGTGTAATGCGGGGATGGCACACCGGGAAAAGTAGTGGCGGCTGGGGACCGCGTACCGAGGGACAGCTGCTGCCATCAGGCTGCGGAAGGACTCAGTGTCCACAAGCCTAAATGGCAGCATTTCGATGGCCAGTAATTTGGAAAGGTGTGAGGTTAGTGCTATGGCCTGTGGGTGGGTGGCTGGGTATTTTCTCTTGCGCTCAAATGCCTGGGGTAACGACATTTGGACGCTGTGCTGGGACAGGGAAGTGGATGTGGTCGCTGATGGTGCTTCAGATGGTACAGGTGCAGGGCGGGAGGTATGCGGGCCTGCGCCTTCGACAGGCGATTGGCCGGCACCGAAAACAGGGGAAGAGGAGGCAGTGGTGTGGCCTGCAGACACAGATGGGCGATCCAGGCGTTCCTCCCACTTACTACGGTGCTTGGATGCCATGTGTCGGATCATGCTGGTGGTGGTGAGGTTTCTAGTGTTCATGCCTCGGCTCATTCTGGTGTGGCACAGGTTGCAAACTACAATTCTTTTATCATCCGCACTTTCCTTAAAAAAACGCCATACCGCGGAACACCTACCCTTTGGCAAGGTAGATTTACGCAAGGGGGTGCTCCGTGGAACATTTGCGGGCCGGTTTGGTGCGGTCCGCCTTCTTTCTGTAGCCACACCACTGCCTCTTCCAGCCTGTTGCGGTGCTGCAGATGGCTCACCCTCAGGACTGCTGTCATCGCTCTGCTCTACACCTTCCCAGGTGGGGTCAGTCACCTCATCGTCCACCAAGTCCTCCTCCACTTCCTCACTCTGATCATCCTCCTCATGTCTTGATCCCACCACATACTCAGTCATTGACAACTGTATAACATTCTCCTCAACAAGGTCTTGAGACGGAAATAGTGGTTGATTTAATGGCAACTGTGTCTCATCATCATCATCATCATCCACTACTTCCTTTGACCTTAAATGCCGTTCACATCTGTCATCTTCTTGTGATTGGGTACCCTCTAGAGGTTGTGAATCAGGGCACAAGATGTCATGTTCCTCTGCAAGCGTGCTTGGAGAGAGGGTCAAATGAAGGATTGGTGATGAGACGAGCTCCTCACTATATCCCAGTGTGGGATCACTTCTTTGACCAGACCGTCTATGGTGGGAGGAAGGATGATCAGAGTGAGGATTATGTTGACCAGACTCTTGGCTACTGAGAGTGGACTTGGTGGAAGACAGGGTGGTGCTTAACCGACTGGAAGCAGTATCAGCTGACATCCAACCGACCACCTGTTCGCAGTGGTCGGACCTCGAGAGTGATGTCCTGCGACGCCCTGTGAAATGAGACATGAAGCTAGGTATGGTGGATGTCTTTCTTTCTTGTGCTCTGGCACCAGGCACAGTTTCTCCGTGTCCTGACCCGCGCCCTGAACTATCAGGATCACGTCCACTTCCCCGTCCATTTTTTACCCGCCTTCTTCATCTTACACAGAATATGTGACTTTAATATTTGAGTTTGAAAACTTAACAGTATTTCTTCCTATTCTGCAACTGTGCAGAGTACACAGAATAGGCTGCTAAACTGCGGTGACGAACACAGAATGGAATATGTGACTTTAATATTTGAGTTTGAAAACTTAACAGTGTTTCTTCCTATTCTGCAACTGTGCAGAGTACACAGAATAGGCTGCTAAACTGCGGTGACGAACACAGAATGGAATATGTGACTTTAATATTTGAGTTTGAAAACTTAACAGTATTTCTTCCTATTCTGCAACTGTGCAGAGTACACAGAATAGGCTGCTAAACTGCGGTGACGAACACAGAATGGAATATGTGACTTTAATATTTGAGTTTGAAAACTTAACAGTATTTCTTCCTATTCTGCAACTGTGCAGAGTACACAGAATAGGCTGCTAAACAGCGGTGACGAACACAGAATGGAATATGTGACTTTAATATTTGAGTTTGAAAACTTAACAGTATTTCTTCCTATTCTGCAACTGTGCAGAGTACACAGAATAGGCTGCTAAACTGCGGTGACACACACAGAATGGAATATGTGACTTTAATATTTGAGTTTGAAAACTTAACAGTATTTCTTCCTATTCTGCAACTGTGCAGAGTAGACAGAATAGGCTGCTAAACTGAGGTGACGAACACAGAATGGAATATGTGACTTTAATATTTGAGTTTGAAAACTTAACAGTATTTCTTCCTATTCTGCAACTGTGCAGAGTACACAGAATAGGCTGCTAAACTGCGGTGACACACACAGAATGGAATATGTGACTTTAATATTTGAGTTTGAAAACTTAACAGTATTTCTTCCTATTCTGCAACTCTGCACAGTACACAGAATGTGCTGCTACACTGCGGCGAAGCACACTGAATGGAATATGTGACTTTGATATTTTAGTTTGAAGACTTAACAGTATTTCTTCCTATTCTGCAACTCTGCACAGTACACAGAATGTGCTGCTACACTGCGGCGAAGCACACTGAATGGAATATGTGACTTTGATATTTTAGTTTGAAGACTTAACAGTATTTCTTCCTATTCTGAAACTCTGCACAGTACACAGAATGTGCTGCTACACTGCGGCGAAGCACACTGAATGGAATATGTGACTTTGATATTTTAGTTTGAAGACTTAACAGTATTTCTTCCTATTCTGCAACTCTGCACAGTACACAGAATGTGCTGCTAAACTGCGGCGACGCACACTGAATGGAATATGTGACTTTGATATTTTAGTTTGAAGACTTAACAGAATGTGCTCTAATCTGCAACTTTGCACACTAAACAGAATGTGCTCTAATCTGCAACTTTGCACACTAAACAGAATGTGCTCTAATCTGCAACTTTGCACACTAAACAGAATGTGCTCTAATCTGCAACTGTGCACACTAAACAGAATGTGCTCTAATCTGCAACTTTGCACACTAAACAGAATATATTTTTTTTTTGTTGTTTGTTTTTTTCCCCCCACACAAAATAACCTGCTGCCCCCACACACAGTAGTCCTAAAAAGGACTTTTGGTTCTTTTTTTTCACAATTTTGCTTTTTTTCCTCCCTACACTGACTTTCCCTTCCTATCCTCAGCTCTCCCTGGCTAAGACTGAGCCGAACTCGCTGGTCAGGTGCTATACAGCACCCGACCACGGGTTCTGGCCAGCCAATCATTGTAATGCCAGCAGCCAACATGGCTGCTGGCATTACACTGATGTCAGAGCCTCCCTGCACGTTTATTGGCTGCGCAGCAGCCGCAAAACGTGCGGGGAGGAGACCCGAACATGGCGGGCGAGCACATGCGGTACTCGTACGAGTACCGCCATGTGCCGAGCAGAGCGATGCTCGAGCCGATCCGAGCATCGGCCGAGCATGCTCGCTCAACACTATTTTGTATGTTACCTCTAGACTTCAGTAGCTTTGGGTTTTTGGGCTTCCAGTTTCAGGGATTTTTATTTTTCAATGAGATGGTACTTATTCTTTTCTAATTTTATTGAATGGTAGTAAAGTTTAGATCCGGTCATGAAAGTATTATGCCCTATCTGGACAAATTGCACCATTTGTCTACCAGATGATCCTTAGGTCCTTTTCAAAGAACAGAGCACTGTATGTTATGTTATGTTATGTTCTTCTCCCGGTTTACCTGCGAGTGTCAGGTTTATCTATTTAGGTAAAGAGTAGTACTAAGTTGACAACAGAAAAAGCAGAAGACTGGTAGAGTAAAAAATATACCTTAATTGGCTGAGTGGCTCTGGTATGCAAGCTTTCAATACACTTTCTGCCTTTTCTTCAGGCATAATAAGAATATTATAACTGAAAAGACCTAAAGTGTCTTGAAAGTTTTCATCCTTGGCCCACTCATTTAGCTAATAAAGGTATAGTTTTTACTATAGCAGTCTCCTATCTATTTAGGAGATGCCTGACAGGTATTACTTTCTTAATAAATTGTTAGAAGTGTTGAGCGAGCATGCTCGGCCGATGCTCGGATCGGCTCGAGCATCGCTCTGCTCGGCACATGGCGGTACTCGTACGAGTACCGCATGTGCTCGCCCGCCATGTTCGGGTCTCCTCCCCGCACGTTTTGCGGCTGCTGCGCAGCCAATAAACGTGCAGGGAGGCTCTGACATCGGTGTAATGCCAGCAGCCATGTTGGCTGCTGGCATTACACTCATTGGCTGGCCAGAACCCGTGGTCGGGTGCTGTATAGCACCTGACCAGCGAGTTCGGCTCAGTCTTAGCCAGGGAGAGATGAGGATAGGAAGGGAAAGTCAGTGTAGGGAGAAAAAAAGCAAAATTGTGAAAAAAAAAGAACCAAAAGTCCTTTTTAGGACTACTGTGTGTGGGGGCAGCAGGTTATTTTGTGTGGGGGGAAAAAAACAAAAAAAAAAAATTTTATATATTCTGTTTAGTGTGCAAAGTTGCAGATTAGAGCACATTCTGTTTAGTGTGCAAAGTTGCAGATTAGAGCACATTCTGTTTAGTGTGCAAAGTTGCAGATTAGAGCACATTCTGTTTAGTGTGCAAAGTTGCAGATTAGAGCACATTCTGTTTAGTGTGCAAAGTTGCAGATTAGAGCACATTCTGTTAAGTCTTCAAACTAAAATATCAAAGTCACATATTCCATTCAGTGTGCGTCGCCGCAGTTTAGCAGCACATTCTGTGTACTGTGCAGAGTTGCAGAATAGGAAGAAATACTGTTAAGTCTTCAAACTAAAATATCAAAGTCACATATTCCATTCAGTGTGCTTCGCCGCAGTTTAGCAGCACATTCTGTGGACTGTGCAGAGTTGCAGAATAGGAAGAAATACTGTTAAGTCTTCAAACTGTAAAATATCAAAGTCACATATTCCATTCAGTGTGCTTCGCCGCAGTTTAGCAGCACATTCTGTGTACTGTGCAGAGTTGCAGAATAGGAAGAAATATTGTTAAGTCTTCAAACTAAAATATCAAAGTCACATATTCCATTCAGTTTGCTTCGCCGCAGTTTAGCAGCACATTCTGTGTACTGTGCAGAGTTGCAGAATAGGAAGAAATACTGTTAAGTCTTCAAACTAAAATTTCAAAGTCACATATTCCATTCAGTGTGCGTCGCCGCAGTTTAGCAGCACATTCTGTGTACTGTGCAGAGTTGCAGAATAGGAAGAAATACTGTTAAGTCTTCAAACTAAAATATCAAAGTCACATATTCCATTCAGTGTGCTTCGCCGCAGTGTAGCAGCACATTCTGTGTACTGTGCAGAGTTTCAGAATAGGAAGAAATACTGTTAAGTCTTCAAACTAAAATATCAAAGTCACATATTCCATTCAGTGTGCTTCGCCGCAGTGTAGCAGCACATTCTGTGTACTGTGCAGAGTTGCAGAATAGGAAGAAATACTGTTAAGTCTTCAAACTAAAATATCAAAGTCACATATTCCATTCAGTGTGCTTCGCCGCAGTGTAGCAGCACATTCTGTGTACTGTGCACAGTTGCAGAATAGGAAGAAATACTGTTAAGTTTTCAAACTCAAATATTAAAGTCACATATTCCATTCAGTGTGCGTCACCGCAGTTTAGCAGCCTATTCTGTGTACTCTGCACAGTTGCAGAATAGGAAGAAATACTGTTAAGTTTTCAAACTCAAATATTAAAGTCACATATTCCATTCAGTGTGCGTCACCGCAGTTTAGCAGCCTATTCTGTGTACTCTGCACAGTTGCAGAATAGGAAGAAATACTGTTAAGTTTTCAAACTCAAATATTAAAGTCACATATTCCATTCAGTGTGTGTCACCGCAGTTTAGCAGCCTATTCTGTGTACTCTGCACAGTTGCAGAATAGGAAGAAATACTGTTAAGTTTTCAAACTCAAATATTAAAGTCACATATTCCATTCAGTGTGCGTCACCGCAGTTTAGCAGCCTATTCTGTGTACTCTGCACAGTTGCAGAATAGGAAGAAATACTGTTAAGTTTTCAAACTCAAATATTAAAGTCACATATTCCATTCAGTGTGCGTCACCGCAGTTTAGCAGCCTATTCTGTGTACTCTGCACAGTTGCAGAATAGGAAGAAATACTGTTAAGTCTTCAAACTAAAATTTCAAAGTCACATATTCCATTCAGTGTGCGTCACCGCAGTTTAGCAGCCTATTCTGGGTACTCTGCACAGTTGCAGAATAGGAAGAAATACTGTTAAGTTTTCAAACTCAAATATTAAAGTCACATATTCCATTCAGTGTGCGTCACCGCAGTTTAGCAGCCTATTCTGTGTACTCTGCACAGTTGCAGAATAGGACGAAATACTGTTAAGTCTTCAAACTAAAATTTCAAAGTCACATATTCCATTCAGTGTGCGTCACCGCAGTTTAGCAGCCTATTCTGTGTACTCTGCACAGTTGCAGAATAGGAAGAAATACTGTTAAGTTTTCAAACTCAAATATTAAAGTCACATATTCCATTCAGTGTGCGTCACCGCAGTTTAGCAGCCTATTCTGTGTACTCTGCACAGTTGCAGAATAGGAAGAAATACTGTTAAGTTTTCAAACTCAAATATTAAAGTCACATATTCCATTCAGTGTGTGTCACCGCAGTTTAGCAGCCTATTCTGTGTACTCTGCACAGTTGCAGAATAGGAAGCAATACTGTTAAGTTTTCAAACTCAAATATTAAAGTCACATATTCCATTCAGTGTGTGTCACCGCAGTTTAGCAGCCTATTCTGTGTACTCTGCACAGTTGCAGAATAGGAAGAAATACTGTTAAGTTTTCAAACTCAAATATTAAAGTCACATATTCCATTCAGTGTGCGTCACCGCAGTTTAGCAGCCTATTCTGTGTACTCTGCACAGTTGCAGAATAGGAAGAAATACTGTTAAGTTTTCAAACTCAAATATTAAAGTCACATATTCCATTCAGTGTGCGTCACCGCAGTTTAGCAGCCTATTCTGTGTACTCTGCACAGTTGCAGAATAGGAAGAAATACTGTTAAGTTTTCAAACTCAAATATTAAAGTCACATATTCCATTCAGTGTGTGTCACCGCAGTTTAGCAGCCTATTCTGTGTACTCTGCACAGTTGCGGAATAGGAAGAAATACTGTTAAGTTTTCAAACTCAAATATTAAAGTCACATATTCCATTCAGTGTGCGTCACCGCAGTTTAGCAGCCTATTCTGTGTACTCTGCACAGTTGCAGAATAGGAAGAAATACTGTTAAGTTTTCAAACTCAAATATTAAAGTCACATATTCCGTGTAAGATGAAGAAGGCGGGTAAAAAGGGACGGGGAAGTGGACGTGATCCTGATAGTTCAGGGCACGGGTCAGGACGCGGAGAAACTGTGCCTGGTGCCAGAGCACAAGAAAGAAAGACATCCACCATACCTAGCTTCATGTCTAATTTTACAGGGCGTCGCAGGACATCACTCTCGAGGTCCAACCACTGCGAACAGGTGGTCGGTTGGATGACAGCTGATACTGCTTCCAGTCGGTTAAGCACCACCCTGTCTTCCACCAAGTCCACTCTCAGTAGCCAAGAGTCTGGTCAACATAATCCTCACTCTGATCATCCTTCCTCCCACCATAGACGGTCTGGTCAAAGAAGTGATCCCACACTGGGATGTAGTGAGGAGCTCGTCTCATCACCAATCCTTCATTTGACCCTCTCTCCAAGCACGCTTGCAGAGGAACATGACATCTTGTGCCCTGATTCACAACCTCTAGAGGGTACCCAATCACAAGAAGATGACAGATGTGAACGGCATTTAAGGTCAAAGGAAGTAGTGGATGATGATGATGATGATGAGACACAGTTGCCATTAAATCAACCACTATTACTGTCTCAAGACCTTGTTGAGGAGAATGTTAAACAGTTGTCAATGACTGAGTATGTGGTGGGATCAAGACATGGGGAGGATGATCAGAGTGAGGAAGTGGAGGAGGACTTGGTGGACGATGAGGTGACTGACCCCACCTGGGAAGGTGTAGAGCCGAGCGATGACAGCAGTCCTGAGGGTGAGCCATCTGCAGCACCGCAACAGGCTGGAAGAGGCAGTGGTGTGGCTACAGAAAGAAGGCGGACCGCACCAAACCGGCCCGCAAATGTTCCACAGAGCACCCCCTTGCGTAAATCTCCCTTGCCAAAGGGTAGGTGTTCCGCGGTATGGCGTTTTTTTAAGGAAAGTGCGGACGACAAAAGAATTGTAGTTTGCAACCTGTGCCACACCAGAATGAGCCGAGGCATGAACACTAGAAACCTCACCACCACCAGCATGATCCGACACATGGCATCCAAGCACCGTAGTAAGTGGGAGGAACGCCTGGATCGCCCATCTGTGTCTGCAGGCCACACCACTGCCTCCTCTTCCCCTGTTTTCGGTGCCGGCCAATCGCCTGTCGAAGGCGCAGGCCCGCATACCTCCCGCCCTGCACCTGTACCATCTGAAGCACCATCAGCGACCACATCCACTTCCCTGTCCCAGCGCAGCGTCCAAATGTCGTTACCCCAGGCATTTGAGCGCAAGCGCAAATACCCAGCCACCCACCCACAGGCCATAGCACTAACCTCACACCTTTCCAAATTACTGGCCATCGAAATGCTGCCATTTAGGCTTGTGGACACTGAGTCCTTCCGCAGCCTGATGGCAGCAGCTGTCCCTCGGTACGCGGTCCCCAGCCGCCACTACTTTTCCCGGTGTGCCATCCCCGCATTACACCACCATGTGTCCCGTAACATCACCCGTGCCCTGACCAACGCACTTACTGGGAAGGGCCACTTAACGACTGACACATGGACAAGTGCTTGTGGCCAGGGACACTACATTTCCCTGACGGCACACTGGGTGAATGTCGTGGAGGCTGGGAGCGACTCGGACCCTGGAATGGCACGGGTGCTACCCACGCCGAGGATTGCGGGCCCTACCTCCATCAGGGTTTCCGCCAGCACCTACGTTATTGGCTCCTCCTCCGTTTCCACCTCCGAATTCTCTACACGCAGCGCCACTCCCCCATCAGCCAGTAGCTGGAAGCAGTGTAGCACTGCAGTGGGGAAGCGTCAACAGGCCGTGCTGAAGCTGATCTGCCTTGGGGACAAACAGCACACGGCCTCAGAGCTGTTGCAGGGGATTAGTCACCAGACCGAGCAGTGGCTCTCGCCACTCAACCTGCAACCAGGCATGGTTGTGTGTGATAATGGGCGTAACTTGGTGGCGGCTTTGGAGCTCGGCAAGCTCACACACGTACCATGCCTAGCGCATGTATTTAATTTAGTGGTTCAGCGATTTCTAAAAACCTACCCCAATGTGCATGATCTCTTGACCAAGGTGCGCCGCGTGTGTGCACATTTCCGTAAGTCATCTACAGCTTCGGCCGGCCTGTTGAAGCTGCAGCAGCGCTTACAATTGCCAGCTCACCGGCTGCTGTGTGACGTGAGCACGCGCTGGAACTCCACCTTCCACATGTTGGCCCGGCTTTGTGAGCAGCAGAGGGCAGTAGTGGAGTACCAGCTGTTACACGGTCGTCGCCTCTCCGTTCAACTTCCTGTAATCAGAAGTGAGGAGTGGGAATGGATGTCAGACCTCTGCGAGGTTTTACGCAATTTTGAGGAATCGACACAGATGGTGAGCGGCGATAACGCTATTATCAGTGTAACCATCCCACTTCTGTGTCTACTGAAACGCTCGCTGCTCACAATTAAAACCGACGCTTTGCATGTGGAAGAGGTGGAAATGGGGGAGGAAGAGCTTACACAAGGTGATAGCCAGAGCACCCTCACTTCGTCTTCTCAGCGACAATTGGAGGAGGCGGAGGAGGAGGAGGAGGAAGACACGGTTGCCTCCGCTACAGAGGGTAGCCATGGAACTTTAGTTCCATCTCTTCAGCGTTGGTGGGCAGAAGAGGAGGAAGAGGATGAGGATATTGAGAGTCATCCTCCTGGTGAGGACAGCGAAATCTTGACTGTTGGTACTCTGGCACACATGGCTGACTTTATGTTAGGCTGCCTTTCCCGTGACCCACGCGTTGTACGCATTTTAGACAACACGGATTACTGGGTGTTCACCCTTCTGGACCCCCGCTACAAAGAGAATTTCTCATCTCTCATTCCTCCGGTGGAGAGGACAAGCAAAATGGTGCAATACCAGAAGGTTCTTGTTGAAAAATTGCTCCAAAATTTTCCATCTGACAACGCTGGCGGCAGAGTACGTGCTACCTTGGCCAACCGAGAAGGGGAGAAAAGGGGAGCACACAGCAGTTCCGACAAAGGCAGGGCAACACTCTCCAAGGCGTGGGACACCTTCATGACACCCCGCCAGCACCCTCACCCTGATGCGCAGCCTAGTGTCACAAGGAGGGAAAAGTTTTGGAAGATGGTGAAGGAGTACGTAGCAGACCGTGTCAGCGTCCTCAATGATCCCTCTGTGCCTTACAACTACTGGGTGTCCAAGCTGGACACGTGGTATGAACTGGCACTCTACGCCTTGGAGGTGCTGGCCTGCCCTGCCGCCAGCGTTCTGTCTGAGCGTGTATTTAGTGCTGCTGGTGGCATCATAACAGATAAGCGTATCCGCCTTTCCACCGACAATGCTGATAGGTTGACACTTATAAAAATGAACAAGGCCTGGATTTCCCCTGACTTCTCCACTCCACTGGAGGAAAGCCCTGGGGGAACATAAAGTCACTTTATATATGTTATTTACAATGATGGGAATACTCTGTATTCCCATTCACCCCTTCCACCCAAAAAACGGGTATATGGTTGACTCTTAATCTTCTCATCCTCCTCCTCCTCTTCCATATGCCCTGTGCTATAATTTTTATATAGGGCCAGCTCACCAGCGGGCCCTGTGATATAATTTTTATATAGGGCCAGCTCACCAGCGGGCCCTGTTTGACAATTTTTATATAGGTCAGCTCACCAGCGGGCCTTCTCATATAATGTTTTATTGGGTCAGCTCTCTAGCGGGCCCTCTCATATAATGTTTTATAGCGTCAGCTCACTAGCGGGCCTTCGCATATAATGTTTAGGATGGTCAGCTCCGCAGCAGACCCTCACCCATAATGTTTTAGATGGTTGGCTCAGCGCACGTTTCCCTCTTAATCATGGCCTCAGTTCAATAAAATCAAGGAAATTTTTGGGAGAATTTGCCTCTGCGCACGTTTCCCTCTTAATCATGGCCTCACTTCAGAAAATCAAGGAAATTTTTGGGATAATTTGCCTCTGCGCACGTTTCCCTCTTAATCATGGCCTCACTTCAGAAAATCAAGGAAATTTTTGGGAGAATTTGCCTCTGCGCACGTTTCCCTCTTAATCATGGCCTCACTTCAGAAAATCAAGGAAATTTTTGGGAGAATTTGCCTCTGCGCACGTTTCCCTCTTAATCATGGCCTCACTTCAGAAAATCAAGGAAATTTTTGGGATAATTTGCCTCTGCGCACGTTTCCCTCTTAATCATGGCCTCACTTCAGAAAATCAAGGAAATTTTTGGGAGAATTTGCCTCTGCGCACGTTTCCCTCTTAATCATGGCCTCACTTCAGAAAATCAAGGAAATTTTTGGGAGAATTTGCAGATGATATACAAGTAAATATACAGCAAATATTGTTTGGTAACAATTTTTCGCCTAAAGTCGTTTTTATTTTCCTTTTTGTGTGTTTTATGGTCAGTCTGTAAAAATGGCGTACTACGGGCGAAAGATCGTTCCCAGCAGCGATGTTGGAGTCCAAGATGCATCCAGACATCCTCCCTATGCTGTCCCTGAACCATTTCTGTGGTGTTTCCATCCTTTTCTGCCCTTTTCCTATGGACCAGGCACCCTCCCCTCATCAGAGCAGGGGGTGCCTGGTGTAGTGCTCGAGTCCTCCCATTGACTTCAATGGGGCTCGGGTGCTCGGCCGAGTACTCGAGCCTCCGGGGGTGCTCGGTCAGAGCACCCGAACACCCGAGCATTGGGGTGCTCGCTCATCACTAATTGTTAGGCTTACAAGTTGCTAACCAATTTTTGGCAGCCAAGCAGATTGTAAGGGGTATTGCAAGGATGTGGTGTCACGGGATGATAGGAACCCAGTTTCTTTAGAACTGTTGATGTTGTTGCTGGTTGTACCTTTCACTTGTTGCTTTATTTCTAAAGCAATTTTATTTAAAGTGTTCTTTGTGTTAATATTCTGTTGGGCTTTGAGTGAAGAAGTGGTTGAAATAAAGAACAGGTGAGTTGATAGTGGTTTTAAGGCACAGTATTTTATGTTAAAGACTCAGCGTCGGTTTTGAGAGATCTAACACAGATCAGGAAGGTAAAGGGCAGTGGATTTTTCTTAAAGCTTTAGGAGAGGAGGATCTTTTGTCTGATTAAGAGTACCAAACAGTTTCTTCTAATAAGGACTTTGTTACCAAGTCATTTTTTAATTTGCGAATTTGGTTTATTGGTGTTTAAACTTCAGTTCATCATGTTTTCTTTTTTTTAATTTTCTTTATATATATATTAGATTTGGCTGACCAGAAGTTTTCACTACAATCATTTTGCATCGGGGCAGGAACTTGCAGCTTACAGGTCAGATTTTAAGGAGGAGGTTATTAGGAGCATTAGTAGCTGTAAATCGGGTAGGCAGGTTTAGAATCTTTCTAACCCTAGACATAACTATTTCCAGAAAGTGATATCATATTTTTTTTCATTTCAGACATTGCAAAGATGCTAAAATCTTTCAGAACCATGTATTCAGTACCTATTGCCATCCAGAGAAAATGTTACCCCATTGGTTGACTTAAAATACAGGGTGCCAGTAGAATAACTGTTAGTGGAACAAGGCTTGTGAAGCAGACAGAGTATGTGTGGTTCTATGGTTACCACTGGAACAAGGCTGGGATATCAAAAATTATATGTGTGGCCATTAGTGGGACAAGGTTTGGAAAGTAGACAATGTGTATACATTTCTAAGGCTACCAGTGAGACAGTAGAAGACTGGGGTATCAGACAGTGTATGCAGTGCCGGCCCAAGGCATTGTGCTGCCTGGGACCAAGGATGAAATGCTGCCCCCCAAACCACGCCCACAAATATTGTATACAAACATACATGCAGATTCACATACACTCTCTCAATCTCACACACGCACACACAAAATCTTATACCAATGCACACTCACTCATACACATATATGCTCACTTGTAAATACGCTATTCGCCAGCACAAAAAGAAAGATGGATAGAAGAAGATGGGGATATCCTTTACTCCCCATAACAGAGCCCTTTGGTATTCCACCTCCTGTTGGACTGAAATGCCCATCATCCAACAGCTGAGCATCAGATAGACTGGGCCCCCCCCCCCAAGAACACACTGGAGATAAAATAAGAATTTTTGTTTTGATTGGGGTGTAGAAAGACAAAAGGGTGTGTGGGGGGTGTAAAACAGAGCATAAATACAGAACAAAGGAAAGTACAATAAAGGTGATATTGTAGTAATCATAGCAAAAAACACAAAGCTGTATTACAATAAGAATACCTAAAGTGTGGAGTACTGAGTATGCATTACAGAGTAAATGCAATCACAATATGTGGAATGGATATATGTCCAAGTATTGAATGGATGTAAAATGTAACATAACAACTGCAGGTACATCACAGTCTAATATAGCTACGCAGCTACTTAGATGACAAATGACAGTCATAAGTGTGCCCTTACTTTCAATATGCCAGATGTAAGCAGAAATGATACCCACAAAGTCGTGTAGTCTGACACAGCCCATATGAGACTACATGGCTTTTTGGGTACCAATATCTGCCTACATTTGGCATATTGAAAGTAAGGGCACACAGCACACTCATACCAGCTTTTCTTATGACTGTCATATGCTCATCATCTGAGTAGCTGTGGGACTATATTGAATATTTTTTTTTTCATACATCGATTCCACATGATTGCATTTACTTGGTATTACATAGTAGGTGCTCCACACTTTATGCATTTTCATTGTTTGTATTTCTCTTAGACTCACCAAGCTGCTGCTCCTGTTCCTCACCGGCATAGCATTGGAATGGAGCACAGCTTTTGGACGGCACGCGAGCGCTTCCTGTGACGTGATAGCACTCTGTGTGTGCCAGGACTCACAAAGTGTGCTCATGCTCCTGCTATTCTCACTCCTTATTGGCCCAGCAGCACCAGTGGGAATGAAGGAGCACACTGTTTTGGCTGCCACCACGTACACACGCGAGCATCCTGTGACAGGCTAGTGTGCCAGGATTGTGAACATGTAGGGAGGTGGTTGGGCCGGCGGGCCCCCCCAAGTCACCGGGCCCTAGGCGCAAGGATGTTTTGTCAGAAGCCGTCATGTGCAGTAGAGACTGTGCAATTTGGGCAGTGTCTACTGCACAAGACTGCATCGCGTGGAGCAGTGAGGTACCAGCCGCTTAACATTACCCAGACTTTGGTCCGTGTACACGGGCTTTTACACTAGTTTTTTATAATGGGGCATGTTTTTTTCAGTCTGGGTTTTATAAATTTATACTGACGTATATACTGTCCCAAGTTTTATTTAAGATGCACATTATGATCATCTGTGTACCATAGTCATTTTATATAAGAAAAAAATAACTGTGTGAGTCTACATTTACTTTTCTCCCCAAATCAACATGTGGACATCTCCCCCATTATATTTTAAAAACCTTTTTCATAGCTTTGAAAACTTGTTTGTTTCTCAAACTGTAAACTAATGGGTTTAACACTGGAACCACGGCAATATACATTAATGAAAGCAACTTGTCTTGTTCTTGAGTTTGTTCAGATTTTTGTTTAATGTTCAGGCTGAACGATGTCCCAAAGAATAGTGTCACGACTGTGAGATGAGAAGAGCAACTGGAGAATGTTTTGAGTCTCCCTGCTGAAGTTCAAATCTTTAGGATAGTGGATACATCACAGAAAATATGATCGATTTCTTGAGAATCACAGAATGATAAATTAGCTATCAATGAAGAATGCAGTACTGCATGCATTGCACTAATAATCCAGGAAGCAGAAGACATAAGTGCACAAACCCTGTGTCCGGAGAAAAGTGCTGTCAGGACTGCTGTGTGCAGCATGGAACCTCTGTCATCCATGTTATTGTTGAAACCGGCAGGGGGCTGCTGTGTCATAACGCTTTGTGGTCAGCAGAGGGCACCCATGTGCGTGTGTTTTGTGTGGGTGCCGCTCGGACTTGTTGTGGGTTAAAGTTTTTCTGAGAGGAAAGAGGCGGTTGTTACACGGAGGGAGAGGGGGGATTTTGTGTCAGTGCTGTGGGGGGTCGCAAAGAGGCTTGGAGGGGGTTCTGTGTGGTATTGGTGAGTCTGGGAGGGGGCGGTGTGTCCGGGAGAGGCTGGTATGTCGGAAGAACAAGTTGTGTCCCTGCCTTGCCGTGCCTATGATCCGGCTCTGCATGCCTTGGGGCAGCAAATTGCCGCCCCTGAAAAAATGCCGCCTGGGTCCATGGACCCACCAGGACCCATGCTAAGGGCCAGCCCTGAGTGTATGTGTGTTTCTGTGTCTGCAACTGGACAGTGTAAAAATCTGGGGTTTTAGAAGGTGCATTAGTGGTTCAGTGGCTGAAAGAATTGTGGAGGGCAGGAGGAGGAAGCGTTGGGCACCTCTTACACGGAAGGGAATTCAGACAGTGGGTGAATAATATACAAACAGCCAACATAAGCTAAGATAGCTGACTTGGATAATGCACCAGTTGTAGAATCTGTTCAAACTCAGGGTCACAGGTTCTAGCACTGACAAGATCAACTCAGCCTTTCACCCTTCTGAAGTAAATAACATGAGTATCCAGCACATACCTGAAAGCAAGAGACAATCTCAATGTATACTTCCTGGTAAATGATTTCATAAATCAAAAAAAAAAAAAAAAGTGATTGTATCACCAGCTGTTGGCAAGTTGCCTTCTTTATGATTTCACCTAAGAGGTGGATACCGCTTGATAGAAGTGGATACATTACTTAATATGAAATAGTGAAGCTCATGTACTGTGATGAACTGGGACAATTCTGATGCAACCCTTCTACAATACACGAGACAAATAAACAGTGGCGTTTATTTAAAGGGATAGTAATACTTCGTTTTAACTTTCTTTTATTTTGTAGGCATTAAAAAAACATGAAGAATGATATAAGTCTTATCTCTCAAACCTTTATGGTTTAAGAGATATTCACAAGCAAAGTTCCCCCCTCCCACCCCTTTTACCTAGTGTAAGCCATCTCTTCTCAGATGTGGAATGTAGTCTATAGACCAGACAAATAACAGCAGGGGACAATCTTCTTCCTATGAGAACAATGAAAGCCCTGCCCCCCTTGACAAGCTTTTCAGGTTTTTCCCTTATCTTAATTGAAGATTGTCCCTCTCTGCAATCTACCTGGGCACCTCCCTTCTGCTCTGGCTGAACAGTGTGACATCAGTAAAAGGGGCGGGAGGGGGACACTTTGTCATTGAATTACTCTGGAACTACAACTCTGACAGAACTGAATTAACACTCTCCAAAGTCCAAATACTATGATGATTAATTAGAGCTGCTTTTATTATGAAACGTTACTATCCCTTTAAATGGGACTTTTAATCTCTTGAAGGATAGTGAATTCTCTGACATAACAAAACAATGCATCTGAGAGTTACATATTCAAGGGGATAAAACCCTGTTTTAATCAATGTGAATTTTGGGAACTTTTAGTCTGTGTCTATAGAGTAGTTGGTTGACTCCATAATTACCCCAGGTTTTGGGTACATCAGCCTTACTATACCTTTTGATATAAAAAAAACCCTGAAAAAAATATATAGAGTGTAGTGTGGCGCTAAT
Organism: Rhinophrynus dorsalis; assembly: GCA_037306005.1. Classification (NCBI taxonomy): domain Eukaryota; kingdom Metazoa; phylum Chordata; class Amphibia; order Anura; family Rhinophrynidae; genus Rhinophrynus; species Rhinophrynus dorsalis. The sequence goes on along the minus strand of CM074718.1, from coordinate 576,021,276 downwards.
ATAATACACTAATTGAATACAGGGAATACCAAGGCTGCTACTATCCCATAAGCCTTATAGTGCAAATGGGCTAAGAAAAACTGGAAACATTTTGTAAATAAAGTAGAGCACCTAGATATTACAAAAGTAAAAAAAAGAATATACTTTAATAAAAATAGATACTGACGAGCAAATTATTGCACCAAATATAGTCAACAAATAATCACTTTCATGATTTTAATAAAACAGTATATCTGTAATATAATACTTATGTTAACAAAATAGAAAATATGTTGTGATACCGTAAAAATAAAAATAAAATATAGAGTAAAATAAGTAGCTTGCTATATAATGTTCACACAAATGTTGCCCGCTGAAGGATCGCCATTAGTGATGAGCGAGCATGCTCGGCCGAAGCTCGGTTCGGCTCGAGCATCGCTCTGCTCGGCACATGGCGGTACTCGTACGAGTACCGCATGTGCTCGCCCGCCATGTTCGGGTCTCCTCCCCGCACATTTCGCAGCTGCTGCGCAGCCAATAAACGTGCGGGGAGGCTCTGACATCAGTGTAATGCCAGCAGCCATGTTGGCTGCTGGCATTACACTGATTGGCTGGCCAGAACGCGTGATCGGGTGCTGTATAGCACCCGACACGCGAGTTCGGCTCATTCTTAGCCAGGGAGAGATGCGCTTAGGCAGGGAAAGTCAGTGTAGGGAGAGTAAAATTGTTGAAACTCTTTCAAGACCCAAAAGTCCTTTTTAGGACTGTTGTGTGTGGGGGCAGCATTTATATTTTGTTTGGGGGGGCACAATTTCCTTTTTTTTGTGGGGGGGATATTTTTAAGGTGACATATAATACTAGATGCACAGGAAGTCAGTGTAGGGAGAATAAAATTGTTGAAACTCTTTCAAGACCCAAAAGTCCTTTTTAGGACTGTTGTGTGTGGGGGCAGCACTTATATTTTGTTTGGGGGGGCACAATTTCCTTTTTTTTGTGGGGGGGATATTTGTAAGGTGACATATAATACTAGATGCACAGGAAGTCAGTGTAGGGAGAATAAAATTGTCGAAACTCTTTCAAGACCCAAAAGTCCTTTTTAGGACTGTTGTGTGTGGGGGCAGCATTTAATTTTTTTTGGGGGTGGCAGAATTTCATTTTTTTGTGGGGGGGGACATGTTCTAAGGTGACATTGTACTAGGTGCACAGGAACAAATATTTCACAGTGCAGTGACAAGCTGACATATTCTGTTAGGTGCACAGGGCCAATGATTTTACAACGCAGCGACAAAAAGGGCCATTTTAAACGTGTGCCTAGCCATAGATTATTGTCACATTCTGTTTAGTGTGCAAATTCACAAATTAACGTCACATATTCCGTTCACTGTGCCTAGCCGCAGATTAGCGTCACATTCTGTTTCGTGTGCCTAGCAGCAGATTAGAGTCACATTCTGTTTCGTGTGCCTAGCCGCAGATTAGCGTCACATATTGTTTAGTGTGCCTAGCCGCAGATTAACGTCACATATTGTTTAGTGTGCCTAGCCGCAGATTAGCGTCACATATTGTTTAGTGTGCCTAGCCGCAGATTAACGTCACATATTGTTTAGTGTGCCTAGCCGCAGATTAGCGTCACATATTGTTTAGTGTGCCTAGCCGCAGATTAGCGTTACATTCTGTTTCGTGTGCCTAGCCGCAGATTAGCGTCACATTCTGTTTCGTGTGCCTAGCCGCAGATTAGCGTCACATTCTGTTTCGTGTGCCTAGCCGCAGATTAGCGTCACATATTGTTTAGTGTGCATAGCCGCAGATTAACGTCACATATTGTTTAGTGTGCCTAGCCGCAGATTAGCATCACATATTGTTTAGTGTGCCTAGCCGCAGATTAGCGTCACATTCTGTTTCGTGTGCCTAGCCGCAGATTAGCGTCACATTCTGTTTCGTGTGCCTAGCCGCAGATTAGCGTAACATTCTGTTTCGTGTGCCTAGCCGCAGATTAGCGTCACATATTGTTTAGTGTGCCTAGCCGCAGATTAACGTCACATATTGTTTAGTGTGCCTAGCCGCAGATTAACGTCACATATTGTTTAGTGTGCCTAGCCGCAGATTAGCGTCACATATTGTTTAGTGTGCCTAGCCGCAGATTAACGTCACATATTGTTTAGTGTGCCTAGCCGCAGATTAGCGTCACATATTGTTTAGTGTGCCTAGCCACAGATTAGCGTCACATTCTGTTTCATGTGCCTAGCCGCAGATTACCGGCATATATTCCGTTTAATATGAAGAAGGCGGGTAAAAAGGGATGGGGAAGTGGACGTGATCCTGATAGTTCAGGGCGCGGGTCAGGACGCGTAGAAACTGTGCCTGGTGCCAGAGCACAAGAAAGAAAGACATCCACCATACCTAGCTTCATGTCTCAGTTTACAGGGCGTCGCAGGACATCACTCTCGAGGTCAGACAACTGCGAACAGGTGGTCGGTTGGATTTCAGCTGATACTGCTTCCAGTCGGTTAAGCACCACCCTGTCTTCCACCAAGTCCACTCTCAGTAGCCAAGAGTCTGGTCAACATAATCCTCACCCTGATCATCCTTCCTCCCACCATAGAGGGTCTGGCCAAAGAAGTGATCCCACACTGGGATATTGTGAGGAGCTCTTCTCATCACCAATCCTTGATTTGAACCTCTCTCCAAGCACGCTTGCAGAGGAACATGAGATCTTGTGCCCAGATGCACAACCTCTAGAAGGTACCCAATCACAAGAAGATGACAGAGGGGAACGGCATTTAAGGTCAAAGGAAGTGGATGATGATGATGAGACACAGTTGCCATCAAATCAACCACAATTACTGTCTCAAGACCTTGATGACGAGGATGATACACAGTTGTCAATGACTGAGGATGTGGTGGGATCAAGAAATGAGGAGGATGATCAGAGTGAGGAAGTGGAGGAGGACTTGGTGGACGATGAGGTCACTGACCCCACCTGGGAAGGTGGAAAGCCGAGCGATGACAGCAGTCCTGAGGGTGAGCCATCTGCAGCACCGCAACAGGCTGGAAGAGGCAGTGGTGTGGCTAAAGAAAGAAGGCGGACCACACCAAACCGGCCCGCAAATGTTCCACGGAGCACCCCCTTGCGTAAATCTCCCTTGCCAAGGGCTAGGTGTTCCGCGGTATGGCGTTTTTTTAAGGAAAGTGCGGACGACAAAAGAATTGTAGTTTGCAACCTGTGCCACACCAGAATGAGCCGAGGCATGAACACTAGCAACCTCACCACCACCAGCATGATCCGACACATGGCATCCAAGCACCGTAATAAGTGGGAGGAACGCCCGGATCGCCAATCTGTGTCTGCAGGCCACACCACTGCCTCCTCTTCCCCTGTTTTCGGTGCCGGCCAATCGCCTGTCGAAGGCGCAGGCCCGCATACCTCCCGCCCTGCACCTGTACCATCTGAAGCACCATCAGCGACCACATCCACTTCCCTGTCCCAGCGCAGCGTCCAAATGTCGTTACCCCAGGCATTTGAGCGCAAGCGAAAATACCCAGCCACCCACCCACAGGCCATAGCACTAACCTCACACCTTTCCAAATTACTGGCCATCGAAATGCTGCCATTTAGGCTTGTGGACACTGAGTCCTTCCGCAGCCTGATGGCAGCAGCTTTCCCTCGGTACGCAGTCCCCAGCCGCCACTACTTTTCCCGGTGTGCCGTCCCCACCTTACACCACCATGTGTCCCTTAACATCACCCGTGCCCTGACCAACGCAGTTACTGGGAAGGTCCACTTAACGACTGACACATGGACAAGTGCTTGTGGCCAGGGACGCTACATTTCCCTGACGGCACACTGGGTGAATGTCGTGGAGGCTGGGAGCGACTCGGACCCTGGGATGGCACAGGTGCTACCCACGCCGAGGATTGCGGGCCCTACCTCCATCAGGGTTTCCGCCAGCACCTACGTTATTGGCTCCTCCTCCTCCTCCTCCGTTTCCACCTCCGAATTCTCTGCGTGCAGCGCCACTCACCCATCAGCCGGTAGCTGGAAGCAGTGTAGCACTGCAGTGGGGAAGCGTCAACAGGCCGTGCTGAAGCTGATCTGCCTTGGGGACAAACAGCACATGGCCTCAGAGCTGTTGCAGGGGATTAGTCACCAGACCGAGCAGTGGCTCTCGCCACTCAACCTGCAACCAAGCATGGTTGTGTGTGATAATGGGCGTAACTTGGTGGCGGCTTTGGAGCTCGGCAAGCTCACACACGTACCATGCCTAGCGCATGTATTTAATTTAGTGGTTCAGCGATTTCTAAAAACCTACCGCAATTTGCATGATCTCTTGACGAAGGTGCGCCGCGTGTGTGCACATTTCCGTAAGTCATCTACAGCTTCAGCCGGCCTGTTGACGCTGCAGCAGCGCTTACAATTGCCAGCTCACCGGCTGCTGTGTGACGTGAGCACGCGCTGGAACTCCACCTTCCACATGTTGGCCCGGCTTTGTGAGCAGCAGAGGGCAGTAGTGGAGTACCAGCTGTTACACGGTCGTCGCCTCTCCGTTCAACTTCCTCTAATCAGAAGTGAGAAGTGGGAATGGATGTCAGACCTCTGTGAGGTTTTACGCAATTTTGAGGAATCGACACAGATGGTGAGCGGCGATAACGCTATTATCAGTGTAACCATCCCACTTCTGTGTCTACTGAAACGCTCGCTGCTCACAATTAAAACCGGCGCTTTGCATGTGGAAGAGGTGGAAATGGGGGAGGAAGAGCTTACACAAGGTGATAGCCAGAGCACCCTCACTTCGTCTTCTCAGCGACAATTGGAGGAGGCAGAGGAGGAGGAGGAGGAGGAGGAGGAAGACACGGTTGCCTCCGCTACAGAGGGTAGCCATGGAACTTTATTTCCATCTCTTCAGCGTGGGTGGGCAGAAGAGGAGGAAGAGGATGAGGAGATTGAGAGTCATCCTCCTGGTGAGGACAGCGAAATCTTGCCTGTTGGTACTCTGGCACACATGGCTGACTTTATGTTAGGCTGCCTTTCCTGTGACCCACGCGTTATACGCATTTTAGAGAACACGGATTACTGGGTGTTCACCCTTCTGGACCCCCGCTACAAAGAGAATTTCTCATCTCTCATTCCTCCGGTGGAGAGGACAAGCAAAATGGTGCAATACCAGAAGGTTCTTGTCGAAAAATTGCTCCAAAATTTTCCATCTGACAACGCTGGCGGCAGAGTACGTGCTACCTTGGCCAACCGAGAAGGGGAGAAAAGGGGAGCACACAGCAGTTCCGACAAAGGCAGGGCAACACTCTCCAAGGCGTGGGACACCTTCATGACACCCCGCCAGCACCCTCACCCTGATGCGCGGCCTAGTGTCACAAGGAGGGAAAAGTTTTGGAAGATGGTGAAGGAGTACGTAGCAGACCGTGTCAGCGTCCTCACTGATCCCTCTGTGCCTTACAACTACTGGGTGTCCAAGCTGGACACGTGGTATGAACTGGCACTCTACGCCTTGGAGGTGCTGGCCTGCCCTGCCGCCAGCGTTCTGTCTCAGCGGGTATTTAGTGCTGCTGGTGGCATCATAACAGATAAGCGTATCCGCCTTTCCACCGAAAATGCTGATAGGTTGACACTTATAAAAATGAACAAGGCTTGGATTTCCCCTGACTTCTCCACTCCACTGGAGGAAAGCCCCGGGTGAACATAAAGTCACTTTAGATATGTTATTTACAATGATGGGAATACTCTGTATTCCCATTCACCCCTTCCACCCAAAAAACAGGTATATGGTTGACTCTTAATCTTCTCATCCTCCTCCTCCTCTTCCATATGCCCTGTGATATAATTTTTATATAGGGCCAGCTCACCAGCGGGCCCTGTGATATAATTTTTATATAGGGCCAGCTCACCAGCGGGCCCTGTTTTACAATTTTTGTATAGGTCAGCTCACCAGCGGGCCTTCTCATATAATGTTTTATTGGGTCAGCTCTCTAGCGGGCCCTCTCATATAATGTTTTATAGCATCAGCTCACTAGCGGGCCTTCGCATATAATGTTTAGGATGGTCAGCTCCGCAGCAGACCATCACCCATAATGTTTTAGATGCTCGGCTCAGCAGCAGACCCTCATTCCTAATGTTTTAGATGGTCAGCTTAGCGGCATGCCCTCGCCCCTAATGTTTTAGAGGGTCACCAGCAGGCCATTAATCCTAATTTTTCAAGGGTGTGTATGATGCCCTCCTTTATGTGTAATAAAGGGTGTATTGGAGTGACATTTCAGTCTAATTTTTGGCAGCCCTTTCACTTAGTGCATAGGCTTTATGAGTGTTGGACCACTACCTGAACTATTGTACCACAATGTGAATGAGGCCCTCCATTTTGTGATATACAGGTTGTATCGGAGTGCCTCAGGTCCTCCCATTGAATTAAATAGGGCTGGGGTGTTCGACAGAGCAGAAGGTAGTTCTTGGCTTCATCCACTAAGTCACTTCGTCACTTTTACTCAATGGATCAGACCCCACTGTTCCAACTATAAATTTTGGACTTAACAAGGGCAAACGGACATGTTGTAACACCTGTGGTAGCTGCGGCCTCCGTTCCTGAATGCTGTACCTTACCCGGGCCATAACCACGTTGAACACCTGCTTTACGCTGCGCATGTTTCCCTCTTAATCATGGCCCCAGTTCCGAAAAATCGATGAAATTTTTTGCAGAATTTGCAGATGATATACAAGTAAATATACAGCAAATACTGTTTGGTAACAATTTTTCGCCTAAAATCGTTTTTATCTTCCTTTTTGTGTGTTTTACGGTCAGTCTCTAAAAATGGCGTACTACGAGCGAAACATCGTTCCCAGCAGCGACGTTGGAGTCCAAGATGCATCCAGACATCCTCCCTATGCTGTCCCTGAACCATTTCTGTGGTGTTTCCATCATTTTCTGACCTTTTCCTATGAACCAGGCACCCTCCCCTCATCAGAGCAGGGGGTGCCTGGTGTAATGCTCGAGTCCTCCCATTGACTTCAGAGCACCCGAACACCCGAGCATCGGGGTGCTCGATCATCACTAATCGCCATGCCTAGCAGATGCATGGTCAGAATGTCGCTGTGGGTTAAAAACTAAAGAGCACACTATGCAGGCAACTGGAGACAAATGCTTGTGTCACTAACATGTAACAATGAAAACACACTGCCAAGGAAGAAGACCTTGCTGAGCGATGTGCTGGCGACCAGCACTGAACTTGCTGCCAAGAGAACATCTCACAAGTAGTCGTAATCAATTTGCGGAGAGTTCAGTGCAGGTCACCAGCACATCTCACAGTAAGGTCTTCTTTTTTGGCCATATGTATACATTGTTACATGTTAATGACACAATCATTTGTTTCCAGTTGCCTGCATAGTGTGCTCTTTAGTTTTTAACCCACAACTTCCCACAATAGGCTATAACAATGGGAAATATTGTTTTCAGACACAGTTTTGTTTATCAGATTGTAACCTGAAATTTGGATAACCAGAATTCATTTCTGTGTATTGGCAGCGAGTTTATTGCAGGTTTTTATCCTTAAGAAGGCCACATTCTGGCTGTACGTCTAGAAGGCATGGCAACCCTTCAGTGGGTGACATTCTGATATCGCCCTTTTGATGCAGGCGACATTATGATGTCACCCTTTTCGTGGGCACCAAATAGATGCTGACATTTCAATAGGATACCAGATTGGTGGGAGCGAAACCCAGTGAGCAGTCACAGTCATATAGTCTGTACTCTGACCATTTTATCACAGTGCCCGTGATTGCTGCAATCCAGTGTCTATCACCTGTAGGGGGCTCCCATTGGCTGTCTGTCTTCAGCCCGCCTCACATTGCCTTTTTAAACTCAGTCTGGGCACCCTCTGGTTGCCCTTTCGTGGTGTCTCTGACAGCATCCAGTTTCACCTTGCTACAGTAGCTGATTGGGTCTGTTGCTGTGTTCCTGAGTTCCTGAGTCGACCTGTTCCTGAGTTCCTGCCTGCTATGTCAGTTCCAGTCCGGTTCCGGTTGTATTCGTCAGTAGCTGATGTTCCTGCTGCCAGTCTTCATTGCCGTACTTGATCCGGTTGATCTTCTTTGCTGGTTCCTGTTGTTTCCTGCTTCCAGTTCCTGCATCTGTAGCAACAGTGTTCCTCGCTCGCTTCGGAGACATTCCTCCTGTTGGTTTCCAGCGTGCGGATGCTGGTTCGCTCCACTAGCCTTGCGGCTACATTTAACACCTGTTGGTCCCAGCGTGCGGACGCTGGTTTGCTCTATTAAGCCTTGCGGCTACTCTCACAACCTGTTGATCCCAGCGTGCGGACGCTGGTTTGCTCCTTTAAGCCTTGCAGCTACTCTTACACCTGTTGGTCCCAGCGTGCAGGCGCTGGTTTGCTCCTTGGCCTTACGACTGGATACACTACATTGCTGGTTCCCAGCGTGAGGATGCTGGTTCGCTCCACTGGCCTTGTGGCTACTCCTTGCTGCCTGTTGGTTCCAGCGTGCGGACGCTGGTTTGCGCCACTAAGCCTTGCGGCTCACTTCACTGCCTGTTGGTTCCAGCGTGCGGGCGCTGGTTTACTCCTTGGCCTGAAGGCCCATACATTGTACTATTGTTCCCAGCGTGCGGATGCTGGTTAGCTCCACTAAGCCTTGCGGCTACACTTCACAGCCTGTTGGTTCCAGCTCGCGGGCGCTGGTTTACTTCTTGGTCTTACAGCCAGATTACAGTACTGTTGGTCCCAGCGTGCGGATGCTGGTTAGCTCCTTTAGCCCAGTAGCTGTACTTTACTAGTCTGTTGGTCCCAGCGTGCGGACGCTGGTTTGCTCCACTGCCTTGTGGCGACATTTCTCTGTTTGTTGGTTACCAACGCGCGGGCGTTGGTTTCGCTCCATGACCTGTGGGTTCACTCAAGATCTTGCTTCATGTTTCCCAACGTAAGGGTGCTGGTTTACTCCCGGTCTCTACACTCATGTACCTGATGGTCCAGAGTGCGCTGTCCAGTCCTAGACAGCTATGATTCCTACAGTACACGGGTACTAGCGTTTCAGACTACAGTGAAACCACTTGACCTGGTAGCCGCTATCGTTTCTCCTATAATGTCATTGCCATCTGACAGTCACTAAGGTCATTGTGGTGGTCACCTTCCCTTTGGGCTGCCCTTGCCCGGTATATTGGTAAGGCCAGCAGAACCATTCACTATTCCATCTTAAGGTTGCCTTACCCGGTATTGGCAGGGCCGGTAGAGCCTACTACATTGGTATTCCATCAGGCTGCCTTGCCCGGTATATTGGTAAGGCCGGTAGAACCGTTTACTATTCCATCTTAAGGTTGCCTTACCCGGTATTGGCAAGGCTGGTAGAGCCTAATACTCTGGTATTCCGTTAGGCTGCCCTGCCGGTAGAGCCACCTGTTCCAGACTCGCCCAGGTTGCCTTGTCCGGTATATTGGCAAGGCCGGTAGAACCTGTATGGCTATTGTCATTATCGTCTGCCTATTCTATGTATTGTTTGTATGTGTATAAAACCCTATGGGATTATCTTAAAATTTTCAATAAAGTTGTGTTTTTACCTAACCGTACGTCTGAGAGTCTTAACAAACCATGACACATTTGTCCACATATCTTCTGTCAAGGTATTGTTCTTTCTATATGAGGTTTCCAGCCCTCTGCCCACCACACTAACCACCTGCTTGTGCAATTCTGGCACAGCCGTCGTTCAAAAATAACTGTGGCTTGGGATATACCAGCATTGTGCAACACAGGCCATCAGTTCTTTCAAACCTTTGTTTTGTTTTACAAAAGAATAAGGCAGAATATCAACTGAGAATATTTTGGCAACGTCGCCATTTCACAGGTGTATTTTGGGATTTTTTATTTGAGGTTTTTGACTCCATTTCAATAACAATAATAATAATAAGTCTGGGTTGGCAATACATGGAAGAAGATCTGTGTAACTTTATTGCTTTAACAACATGACTGTATTGAGGGTTTTTTTGCCTTCTTTTGGATCAACGATGGTAAACAGGAATAGGAATATGTGCTCCAGAGCCCAGGAACTTTTAGGAGTGCTTCTGCTGATGCTAGTTGTGGCACCACTGACATGTTGATGGTGTGCCTCCCAATCAAACCTATGGTTGTGCTTCAAGTTGGATGTACCTAGGTCTGCTACTGCTTTCCCCCCTGCTCACATGCTTCTTACACATACAACATATGGCAGCATGTTTAGCTTTTGGATTGTGAGTCAGACTTTCCAATTGAATTCTCAAACAGTTTATAAACAGGCACCGTGCTCCTTTTCAGTGGTGTAAGATTGATCCTTTGTCTTTCAGGTAATTTTGTGGCCATGTCATCACCTCTCTCACTCACAGCTTCATCTATAGTTGAAAAAGAAGATGATGGAGGGATCTATTCTAGATTATCATCATCAGGATCATCAACTGACTGACTGGATGAAGTTAGATCAGTAACAAAAATGCTATAACTGGATTGAATAACTCTTTGTACATGTGTTAATATTAATAATATTATTTTATTTTCCAATACACTTTGAAGAAACCAGCTCATTATACATCATTTTCATTGCTGATCTAACTTCAGCCAATCAGTCAGTTTGTGGGAAATGAGAGAGTTAATTTGGCGTGCTGGAACTGAAAGGATTAATAATAAGTGTGGATCTTAAGCATAAATTATCTGGGCCTGAGGCTGCAGCTTAGATATTTTGGTCCAGATGCAAAGTTTCTGGAGGGAAGAGTCAGTAAGTGCTGCACGGAGGAGGGTATTTTGTGCCAGTGCAGCATAAAATCCCCATTAAATGCCAGAGAGCTATTCAAAGAACAGGCATTCAAGGGGTTAAATCAGTATTATATTACATTGCAGGGGCTGTTTAATTCTAATTCTTTTAATTGGGGCTACATTATGATGTAGCCCTCTTGATTCATGCAACATGTTTATTGAGCCTTTTTGCTGGTTGCCTAATAGATGTAAGCATATCAGTAGGATACCCACTGATCTTACTCCTTTTGTCCTATCCCTGCCCCTAGTAATTTTGCTGTACATTATTAAAGTAGTGTGTATCTTAACAGTGAAATACACAACAGATCTGATTGTACGTGATGTTTTAACCTTTACAAAATACTCTATCTCTTCTAGTATATGTCAGCATCAGTCACAGCTACATTCAGGGTCCCTGTCCCTGTCACCTATCAGTCAAACTATCTTTAATTTTTTATATATATTATGCTTCTTCTCTCTCCCAATGTGACTACTGTCTTTTTTTGTTTAACAGTTCAAATGACTATAGACCTTACTAAACATGCTCAGTTAATGAGTCAGTGTTATTTGAACTTGCCTGTCTGTTGAGTATCAGGCTGCCAAATATTTTGTCAGTCAGTCAGTCAGTCAGTGTTAGAGGCTTAGCCAGCTTAGGAAAGAACTTCTTATCACCTGCCTGTCTCTTCTCAGTCATCCAAGATTTTGAGATATTTGGTATAAATCTCCTTTCTCCCTTCACACACCCCCAGGCTACTCTAACACAGAGAACAGCCAGCAGGAAGGAATTTGGATCACACACAGGGTCAGTGCAAGAATTTTTGTCTACTTAGGTGAAGGTGCATTTTGATGCCCCCCCTACTGCCAATCCCCCCACTGACTGTGTGTGAGTTCAAACACTGCGAAATATAATTCCTTTTGGATTCACACATGGTCAGGTTTTCCAATGGACGCACTGAAGGCCACATCACAAGGAGAACAGACTCCTGCCCTGGAGCCTTCAGCAGCCTAACAGTAGCAGCCTGGGAACCCTGTGAACGCATACAGTTTTTTGGGACAAATGTATGAGGTAGGGGGCAATCCAGGACCCTCTTGTGATCTCACATCTCACAGAAAATGATCTCCAGGCCTGCCAGTTTGCCTCTCTGACACTAAATGTCCCTTCCTTCAGCATGGGTAATGATGGAGGCAGGATAATACCCCCCTTGTTCATGGTGCCCACTGTGCCCTACCCTAAAAGTGGCCCTGGCACAAAATTTTACACAACTGACCGACTTAAACATTATTGGTGATTACTCCTTATGCAATGTAGTATGAAAACAAATCACTCTTATTCTAATATTACATGTAATCAAATTACAGGTCACCAGATGTTACAATTAATACTATTACAATCAGTGAAAGATTATGTCTCACAAAGCTAAGCACTGTCATAATTTGCCCACTATTCACATAAATAAAGTAGGTGTGTGCTGACTTGCCTGCTGCTGATATTGTGCTCCTCTTCTTCCTGGCGTAGCTCCTCCATGAGCACTGAGCACTAGTTGCTTAACGGCTGCTGAAAATTCAAGCAAGTCCAGTGTGGTGACACAGAGATGTCACAGCACAATTGGTGTGTGGGGATTTTATCTTGGATGCCTCTCGCTGCCTCCTCTCTCCTTCACAGGCCTCCACAATGCCATCTGCTCTCTCCCTCATTACCCTCCACATTGACACAAGAGGGGGAGAAAAGAGAAAGGCAAGAAGAGGAGAAAGAGAGAGGCAAGAAGGAGAGAAATAGGAAAGAAGGATAGAAAGAGAGAGGATAGAAGGGGAGAAATAGAGAGGAAAGAAGGGGAGAGAGGCAAGAAGGATAGAAAGAGAGAGGATGCAAGAGAAAGGATAAAGGAGAAAGAAGAGGATAGAGAGGATGCAAGATGAGGGATAAAGAGACAAGAGGTGGATAAAAAGGATGAAAGAGAAGGGATAAAGAGAAAGGCAAGAGGAGGAGAAAGAAGGATACAAGAGGAGGGATAAAGAAGGGGGAGAAAGATGCAAGGAGGAAAGTGGCAAGAAGGGGGGAAGAGGCAAGAAGGGGGAATAAAGAGAAAGGGGCAAATTGAGGGATAAAGAGGCAAGGGAAAGATGCAAGAGGAGAGACAAAAGCAATAGGGGGATAAAGAGGGAGGAAAAATAAGGGATAACGAGTGGAATAAAGAGGCAAGGGGTAGAAAGATAAAGGGGAAAGAGGGAGGAAGAGTTAAGAATGGGATAAAAAGAAAGAGGCAAGGGGCAGATAAAGAGGCAAGAGGGGGAGAAATAATATATTTCTTTGCATCTTGCCTCCCCTGTATTTCTTTCACCCCTTTGTGCCTCTTTCTCCGCTTGCACCTCTCTTTCTTGCCCCATGTACTTCTTTCACCCCTTTGTGCCTTCCCCCCCTTGCACCTCTCTTTCTCCCCCCTTGTACTTCTTCCACCCCCTTGTGCCTTCTCTCCCTTGCACCTTTTTGTCCCCCTTTGTACTTCTTTAACCCCCTTGCACCTCTCTTTCTCACCCCATGTACTTATTTCACCCCCTTGTGCCTTCTCCCCCTTGCACCTCTCTTTCACTCCCTTGTACTTCTTTCACTCTCTGCACCTCTTCCTCCCCCTTCCACCTCTCTTTCTCCCCTATGTACTTCTTTTACCCCCATGTACTTCTTTCACCACACCTTGTGTCTCTTTCACCCCTCTGTGCCTCTTTCTCCCCATGTACTTATTTCACCCCCCTTGTACTTCTTTCATCCCTTTGTGCCTCTTTCTCCTCTTGCACCTCTCTTTCTCTCCCCATGTACTTCTTTCACCCCCTTGCACCTCTCTTTCTCCCTCCTTGTACTTCTTTCACCCTCTGCACCTCTATCTCCCCCTTGTACCACTATCTCCCCTCTGTACCTCTCCTTCTTGTACCTCTTCCTCCCCCTTGCACCTCTCTTTCTTCCCCCTATGTACTTCTTTCTCTCCCCTCTATTGTGCATCTTTCTCCCCTCTGTACCTCTTCCCCCTCTTGTACCTCTCTTTCTTCCTCCTATGTACTTCTTTCGCTCCCCCCTCTGGTGCCTCTTTCTCCCCTCTGTACCTCTTCCCCACTTGTACCTCTCTTTCTTCCCCCCCATGTACTTCTTCCCACCCCCACTGTGCCTCTTTCTCTCCTCTGTACCGTTCCACCCCCCGTACCTCCTTAAGCCTCTTTCTCTTCTTCTCCACACTGCCCGCACTGATGGCGGCCGGGACCGCGTCACACATGGAGACGCTGCGTGGTGCATGCTGGGGTTTTCTTCCTCAGGTTCGGCACCAGTTTTAAACTTGCACTGGCCTCAGAACAGAAGAAGGAAAACACCAGAATGCTCCACACAGCATCTCCGCGTGTGACGCGGTCCTGGCGTCCCGGCTGTCATCATTGCGGGCAGTGGGTAGACACAATAAAAAACTTAACAAAATGGATAATAAATAAATAAATAAATAATTGTCCCCGTTTCAGCGCCCCTCCTCTGCAGCCCCCTAAGGCAGCTGCCTAAGCCGCCTTATGCTAGCGCAGGCCCTGGATACATCTCCTTTAACGCATGGGTGCTAAAAAGGTCCCCAATACATTGTGAAGCCAGACCACTCTGGCATTCAAAGGGTTTATCTTTTATAACCCTTATCTACAATGTATAACCCTAGTGGGCACACTTGCCAACATTGCAAAGCAATTTCCAGGGACAAGTTCCCCTGGGCAGTCACTGACAGAGTCACTAGTGTGCACAGTACCATGTAGAGTGATGCCAGCAGAAACCCTTGTACAGCAGACTTTATAGAACTCTCTACAGCAGAGTCTGCCCACAGGTAAATCCTGCAGGAAATGATATAGATAAGCTATAGATATGTGAGGTAGCACTATCCTTTAACCCTCTGGCACGCAAAAGGGTTAAATGTTTAATGACAATCCCATAGAATATAGGGCTGAAATTCAGTTTTAAAGGTGACACGACACCTAATAATAACCTTGCAATTACCTTACTATGGCCCAAAAAATTTAAATGGTCCTAAATGAATGTTGCCCTTGTGCCTTTTTTCAAAAGATACCATCTTCAGTCAGTGTTGGATATCATGTCCATAGAGGCAGACATGACAGTTGCTAGAAGGTTTTAAAGACTGAAGCATGAACAGAGGATTGTACAATGTGTTGTGAAACAATGGCCTGTACACCCCTCTGGTCCTTAAAGGGATAGTAATACTGCTAATAAAGTGGAGGTACAAATTTTCTTTATTCATTTTTAAGAAAGTAGTGATATATTTCAATACTTACAGTTTTATAGTTCAAGCCCAATTGAATCTGAAAGGCTCCCCATCCTGCACCTTCTGGCTGCCTCCCATTATATTTAGAATCCTGTTGTGGGACCGGACGGATCTCAGTGAGGGATAATATTCACTTGGTAAGTATAAGGAAAACACTGTTTCCCCCTTGAAAAAGGAGGGCAGGATTTTCCTTATGTTCACTGTAAATTGTCCATCGCAGCTCTCCATCCGGACCAGATTGAGGTATGAGTGTCACAAGAGACACTCATACCAAAAATAAACAAAATCATGTATATACCTAAACATATTGAAATATGGGGTCTAGATGTGTAAATGCTACTAACATTTCACACTAACACGTTATAATGACTTGGGTGTTTATGATAGGTCTTTCAAAATCATCTAATAAGTGAGCCATTCTTTATTTAAATCTGTAGTTTAAGAGATATTTAGCATTATTTATCTGTTTATACAAACTATCCAGCACTTCCTGGTAGGAAATGGCAGTTGGACGGGAGAGTAGACTGTTAGTATATGACATAACAGGCTGTGCTGACAAGTACTGCTGAATATAAAGCGACATATAAATAAAGCTAAATATCTCCTAAACTATTATGTTAAATAAAAGATGACTAACATAAATATAAATAACAATGAAAGCTCTTTCAAAATCACCTACCCTATTATATAGTGTAATTCCACTTTAAATTACACTGATAAAAAAAACCTATTAACCCTTTGATTGCCAAAGCAGTATGCAGTGGGTTAATTCTAAGGCCCCAAAATCCATGACTTTAAAACTATTTATTGCTTTAAGTGACATTACAGATCAGAAGACAGTGACAGTTAGTTAATGACCTGCAGCAACCTTGGTCTCCACCAAACTAAGACTGCAGCTCCAGCAATAAAGTTAAGTTTATCACACAGTGAAGGAAAATACAACATGTGCCTCTCCAGCTGTTTTGGATACAAGTCATTTTCTGCCAGAGACAGGTTGTTTGGGAATGATGTCATTTGTAGTCTCCATTAGCTGGAGAGCCAGATATTGCCTGCTCCTGGTCTAGTGTACAGAACTCTGCCATCAATACCCATTTGCTCAGATGGAACTTTACCGTTACTGTGAGGTCACTGTATGCGGATCCTGAGAACCAGTTAGTGGGCAGCTCTCAGATCATTTCAATCAGTTTTGAGAATTAATTGTGGAAAGCCATGGCTTCACCACGGTGCTCAGGAAGTTTTTGGTTTATGCTCTTGATTTTGCTTCTACTGCAAAAAACAGTGACTGGAGAGACTAAAAGTCTGATAAAGAAGGATAAGATCAAGCCCCAGATGATTGGGATGGATCGTCCTGATCCTATACATGACAGAGAGATGAATTTATTCCCTGCTCTGTTCTTTAGCCTGCTTTTTGTCGCAGTGATTGCCAGACCCGGAAGGCGAGAGGAACGCCAAAAGAAGGCACGATCCCGCGCAGACTGCTGCAGAACCTTGAGAAGCTGCAAGTCCAACGGCAGCCCTGGCAAAGTTACTTCAAGCTGCGACTCCAACAGCAGCCCCCACACAGCCACTGAAAGCTGCGACTCCAACAGCAGCCCCCACACAGCAGCTGAAAGTTGCGACTCCAACAGCAGCCCCCACACAGCCACTGAAAGTTGCGACTCCAACATCAGCCCCCACACAGCTGCTGAAAGCTGCGACTCCAACAGCAGCCCCCACACAGCTGCTGAAAACTGCAACTCCAACAGCAGCCCCAATACATTTATGATAATCGAAGGGTGCAACACCAGCCCTACCAAAGCGTCTTCAAAAAAGAGACACTACAAAGCCGGTGGAAGACGCAAGGGTAAATCAAAGCGCTACTCAGAATACAGAAGCTGTCAGGCCAACATCATAATCCCTGATAAGCCTCTAGAGGATGCAGAGCCAGCGCTATCCTCTACAGATACACTGGAAGCTGCAGGCCCAACTCTGGACCCTACTGAAACTCTGGAGCCTGCAGACCCAACACCGGCCCCTACTGAGAATCTGGAGCCTGCAGACCCAACACCGGCCCCTACGGAGAATCTGAAACCTGCAGACCCAACACCGGCCCCTACAGAGACTCTGGAACCTGCAGAACCAACACCAGCCCCTACAGAGAGTTTGGAAGCTGGAGGCCCAACACCGGCCCCTACGAAGTCTCCTTAAACTGCAGACTCAACAGTGGCCCATTCACAAAAATCTGTTGTAACATCACAGAAATAAAGACCATAAAATGTGAAACATTGGACTTGTTTCATCAATTTATTATATATTTTCAGTGATTTCTATAATCCTGATAGTTGAAAATCATATATATTTTAAAGTGTAACCCTTTGATGCAATGAAGTGACATTTACTATGGTAATACTGCAGACACAAATTTCTCATGGAAATACTGTTTCCTTATTTAACCATTTGAGTGCTAAAGAGGTATTCAACACACTGCAAAGAAGTGAGCTGGATATCCTTCTGGCACCCAGAGGGTTAATAAACCTTTTGGTGTTTTTTTCCCATTTGATGACTGTATCCCATGATCCTGGATACCCCTGGCTGAATATACCTGTATATGTTATGTCTATGGGACATGCACCATGTAGTTACACTGTGGGTTTATTATAATAGTTGTAATGTCACTGTACCCTAATATTGAATATATAATATATATTTATATCGCCATAAGCACCAAAGTTTGAAAGGAGCCGGAACCATCTTTTCTGAAAAAATTCTAAGGTGTTTTTCTGCTAAGTTGAAGTGGAACCGCATTAAACTTACACAATTTGAAAACGTTCTGCAAAATGTATGCCATTAACACTTTGAATGACAGAGAGGTATCCAACGCAATGTGTTGCAATGCATAGCACACGTCTTTGGCACTTAAAGGGTTAAACCTTTTACAATGTTAATAAAACATCCCTGTGTACGTGTGAACAAGGAAGCTTCTTTATAACCTAGGGGATACCTGCCCCATACCTCCCATCATTTAAAATGGCCAAAGAGGGACGCTTTTGTTTTAGGTGGACTTGCTGGGGGGCATGGCATTAGCAAGAACTTCCCTGACTCTTCCACACTGGCATCTCAAGTTCTACCACTCACTCTCCCACCTGCCCAAAATTTCTTCTCTGCTGGCCTGGCATACTCACCAGTTCAGGGCCCATGGCAGGCCTGCTCTATATCTTGTTCCCACTGGTCTGCATTCTCTCTTTCCATTGGTCTGCTCTTCCTCCCACTGGCTCTCTTTTTCCTGCTAGCCAACTGACCCCATCACAGCCTCAAAAGCTATGTGGCCTCCAAATGGTAAATCCTTCTGCTCCACATTTTCTCTCAGCTGCTCATCCTCCCTCTTAGAACTATGCCTTTTCTCTGCCTCCCATACTTACTCTTTACCCTGTTCTCTCTTTCTGTCCCCTCTCTCTCTATTATGCCACTATCTGTTCTCAGTTCCCTGTCCTCTCTTAGCCCCCAACCCTGAGTAGAAGGACTATTTATATTCTCACTAGCAAAACAGGCATGGCGTTGCCCGTGGTGATTGAGTCTTTCGTGTGCTTCAGTCTTATTCAATGCATTGATTGAGAATGGTTTGGATATGTTTGCCACAGTGAAATGGTTAACTGTTTGAGCACCAAAGGGGTTTGAAGGCAGAAATAAAATGTGCAATTGCCAAAGAGGTATGCAACACATTCCACTTCATGGATACCTCTCTGCCTCTCAAACAATCGTTTCACTACCGCAAACCTACCCAATCCATTGTCAATCAATATGTTCAATACCCCTGAAGTACTCAAAGGACTTAATACACACAGGCAACACTGTGTTTCTTTTTGCTAGAATATATATATATATATATATATATATATATATATATATATATATATACATATAAATATATATATATATATAATATATATATAGATAGATAGACAGATAAATAGATGTATATATTCTTGTGAACAGTGAAATATCTCTTTCTCTTGCCTATTTTTGCTGTACTTTGTGCTTCCTTCACCAGCAAAACAGCAGCTCTGAGGACGGCTGCTGTTTTGTATCCCAAACATTGATCGATAAATCTTGTTCCATTATTCTATTTGTGCTCATGTTTCCTATTTCCAAAATTAATAAAACCCGGGATCGATTCAAATACCCCCGTTAGTAAACCCAAACTAATGTTGGTAGTTTTAAGTCACCGTTTGGTGTTCTATTACCTCTGCTGTGACAAACTACTGACCATTAAAAAAGCACAACTGGTACAAAATTAGAGCCTCTTGAAAACAATGAAAAGCATAAGAATTTGTGATTCAATTACATGTGGGGGCCACTACCATGCTTTTCTGCATTAAATTAGCTCCTATCAAACCTAGCCATTGATGGCCAGATTCTGTGCTAAATGTTAACTCCTGTTTTATCAAACCTTTTCCTGTTGAAGTATATGTGGAAAACTTGAGATAAAAGCACAGATGAAATTAGCACCTGTAGTAGAATCTGGCCCTGAGTCTCTAATGCATGTTAAAACAACCAACATGTAATTGGACAATTTAAAAAAAAAAAAAATGAAAAAGTATGTGCGCAATTAGGGATCCTTACACTAGTGATGTGCATGTATTGATATTGGGGCCCTAAGCCCCTAAGCAACACAATACACAAACACACAACACACACACACACGTAACACACAAACGCACAACACACATGCAAATTCAACAATCCAGACATCAAGACATTGTCTCATTTCTGGAATTACGTGGATATTAGGCAAAAATACCCCTATATGTAAATCCACTTAATTTTTTAACCCTATTACTACCAGACAGGTATCACATTCTGTGTGTAGTCATGCATACAACTGCACAAGACTTTTTTTTTTTCTGGAAGGAAGGGGTTATTTTCTTATTAACTTTACGGTAAAACCGCGCCAATATTCCTAATATAATACATATATTTACACAACACAACTCACTGTCTACATATATATTTATATTTATTTCAAAAAGATGGGCATCACCCATGGGACTTTTTCAAAATATTTATTAAAGAATTAGAAAGCAAAGGTACAGACCTTTCAGGGATTGTGCACCTGGGCCATAGTATTATTTTACAGTGAATGCTTTCCAAATCCTACTTTCCTACTTTGTGTATATATATATATATATATATATATATATATATATATATATATATATATATATATATATATTAGTTTTAAAGCCCGAGTACATGGGCCAGCACTGGTGGCGATGCAGGGCAGGGCCTGTGTAAGAATTTTTGTCTACTTAGGCGAAGGTGCATTTTGATGCCCCCCCCCCACCGCCAATCCCCCCACTGACTGTGTGTGAGTTCAAACACTGCGTAATATAATTCCTTTTGGATTCACACATGGTCAGGTTTTCCAACGGACGCACTGAAGGCCACATCACAAGGAGAGCAGACTCCTACCCTGGAGCCTTCAGCAGCCTAACAGTAGCAGCCTGGGTACCCTGTGAACTCATACAGTTTTTTGGGACAAATACATGCAGTAGGGGGCAATCCAGGACCCTCTTGTGATCTGGGTTCCAGACTTTGTAATGCATCTTTAATCTGTGTGAGCACACCTCTCACAGAAAATGATCTCCAGGCCTGCCAGCTTGCCTCTCTCACACTAAATGTCCCTTCCCACAGCATGGGCAATGATGGAGGCATGATAATACCCCCTTGTTCATGGTATCCATTGTGCCCTACCCTAAAAATGGCCCTGGCACAATATTTTACACAACTGACTGACTTAAACATTATTGGTGATTACCCCTTATGCAATGTAGTATGAAAACATATCACTCTTACGCTAATATTACATGTAATCAAGTTACAGGTCACCAGATATTACAATTAATAATATGACAATCAGTGAAAGATTGTGTCTCACAAAGCTAAGCACTGTCATAATCTGCCCTCTATTCACATAAATAAAGTAGGTGTGTGCTGACTTGCCTGCTGCTGATATTGTGCTCCTCTTCTTCCTGGCGCAGCTCCTCCATGAGCACTGAGCACTATGTGCTTAACGGCTGCTGAAAATTCAAGCAAGTCCAGCATGGTGACACAGGGATGTCACAGCACAATTGGTGTGTGGGGATTTTATCTTGGACGCCTCTCACTGCCTCCTCTCTCCCTCACAGGCCTCCACATTGACACAAGAGGGGGAGGAAAGAGAAAGGCAAGAAGAGGAGAAAGAGAGATGCAAGAAGGAGAAAAATAGAAAATAAGGATAGAAAGAGAGAGGGAAGAAGGGGAGAAATAGAGAGGAAAGAAGGGGAGAGAGGCAAGAAGGGGAGAAAGAGAGAGGATGCAAGTGGAAGGATAAAGAAGCAAGAAGAGGATAGAGAGGATGCAAGAGAAGGGATAAAGAGAAAGGCAAGAGGGGGAGAAAGAAGGGGGAGAAAGACACAAGGGGAAAAGAGGCGAGAAGGGGGGAAGAGGCAAGAAGAGGGAATAAAGAGAAAGGGGCAAATTGAGGGATAAAGAGGCAAGGGAAGGATGCAAGAGGAGAGATAAAAGCAATTGGGGGATAAAGAGGGAGGGAAAATAAGGGATAACGGGTGGAATAAAGGCAAGGGGTAAAAAGATAAAGGGGAAAGAGGGAGGAAGAGTTAAGAATGGGATAAAGAGAAAGAGGCAAGGGGCAGATAAAGAGGCAAGAGAGGGAGAAATAATATATTTCTCTGCATCTTGCCTCCCTTGTACTTCTTTCACCCCTTTGTGCCTCTTTCTCCCCTTGCACCTCTCTTTCTTTATCATGTACTTCTTACAGCCCCTTGTGTCTTCTCCCCCTTGCACCTCTTTCTCCCCCCTTGTACTTTTTTCACCCCCTTGCACCTCTCTTTCTCCCCCCTTGTACTTCTTTCACCCTCTGCACCTCTTTCTCCCCCTTGTACCTCTTTTTCTCCCCATGTACTTCTTTCACCCCACCTTGTGCCTCTTTCACTCCTCTGTGCCTCTTTCTCCTCATGTACTTCTTTCACCCCCCTTGTACTTCTTTCACCCCTTTGTGCCTCTTTCTCCCCTTCCACCTCTCTTTCTCTCCCCATGTACTTCTTTCATCCCCTTGCACCTCTCTTTCTCCCCCCTCGTACTTCTTTCACCCTCTTCACCTCTTTCTCCCCCTTGTACCTCATTCTCTCCTGTGTACCTCTCCCCGCCCTTGTACCTCTCCCCCCCCTGCACCTCTCTTTCTTTCCCCTATGTACTTCTTTCTCTCCCCTCCCTTGTGCCTCTTTCTCCCCTCTGTACCTCTTCCCCCTCTTGCACCTCTCTTTCTTCCCCCTATGTACTTCTTTCTCTACCCCCTTTTGCCTCTTTCTCCCCTCTGTACCTCTTCCCCCCTCGTAGCTCTCTTTCTTCCCCCCATGTACTTCTTTCTCCCCCCCATTGTGCCTCTTTCTGTCCTCTGTACCGCTCCCCCCCTTGTACCTTCCTATGCCTCTTTCTCTTCTTCTCCACACTGCCATCACTGATGACAGCCGGGACCGCGCCACACGCAGAGACGCTGCGTGGTGCATGCTGGGGTTTTCTTCCTCAGTCTGGGCGCCAGTTTTAAACTTGCACTGGACTCAGAACAGAGGAAGGAAAACACCAGTATGCTCCACGCTGCATCTCCGCGTGTGACGCTCTCCCGGCTGTCATTATTGTGGGCAGTGGGGAGACACAGTAAAAAAAATAACAAAATGGATAAAAAAAAAATAAAAAAAAAAAAAAATTCTCCCCGTTTCAGCGCCCCTCCGCTGCGGCGCCCTCAGGCGGCTGCCTAAGCCGCCTTATGCTAGCGCTGGCCCTGATCACACCTGCCTGCCTCTTTTCAGTCATACAAAGTTTAGGGTATTTTGGGTAAATCTCCCTTCTCCCGTCAGATAACCCCAGACTTCCCTAACACAGACAGAAGTCAACTCAGGAAGGAACCTGGATCACCTGCCTGTCTCAGTCTAAAAAGAATTTTGGATATTTTGGTTAAATCTCCTTTCTCCCTTCACACTCCCCCAGAGTCCTCCAGACACAACTAAGACAGAGAACATATTGTCCATCCATTGACCATCAATGTATTAAGGGTCCTCTTTACCATAATAGCGTTACCAAAGTCAGGGCCGGATTTGCCATAAGGCAGAGTAGGCATCTGCCTACAGACGCACCCCACCCCACTGAGCTCATGCTGCGCACAGTTGCAGCAGTAACCAGCCGCATGGTAAGGTCTGTGCCTCCTTCATTGGCTCTTTAGTAATGCAGAGCACTTGGAGATGACATCATCTCCCAGCTCTATGCATTATTGAAGAGAAGACCATGCGGGAGCAACACCATACAGGTCTGTAAGGTCTGTGAAGATGATGGGGGCAGTGTGGAGATGATGGGGGTAATGTGAGGGCAAGTTGGAGCTGATGGGGGCAAGCTGGAGCTGATGGAGGCACGTTGGAGATGATGGGGGCAATGTGAGGGCAAGTTGGAGCTGATGGGGGCAAGTAAGAGCTGATGTGGGCAATGTGGAGATGATGGGAGCAATTTGAGGGCAAGTTGGAGCTGATGGGGGCAAGTTGGAGCCGATGGGGGCAATATGAGGGCAATGTGGAGCTGATGGGGGGCAAGTTGGAACTGATGGGGGCAATATGGAGCTGAAGGGGGGAAATGTGAGGGCAATATGGTTATGTGGGGGGGTAATGTGGAGATTTGGAGCATTGTGTAGGTGTCAAGTGGAGCTGGCCAATGGGGGGGGGCTTCAGATTTCTGTGCCTACAGGCTCCTGAGATGTAAATCCAGCCCTGACCAAAGTGCACCATTATTCGAGTCAATAATGTAAAAGAAATCCATTAACTACACCTGATGTTCCTAGATTGCCCCTTCAACTGCAGGTGCCAGAAGTTATAGTTCAGCATCATTTAACAATAAGTTCCAGAGGGGTGTTCAAAGCATTGTGAAGCAACGCATTGGGCACTCCCTGGAACGCAAAGGATTAAAGTGCCACAGGTTACCCATATTTTTTAGTGATGGGGTTTATTTTGCATTATTGACACTAATAGAGCTGAACCTCTGTAGACCTGTTTCATGTAATTGGCCACTTAATGTTTTCACGCATTCCGCACAAGCTGTATTTTTTTTCACTACACTCAGAAAGCTCAAACTTTTATCTTTTTTTGAAATGAAACTGCTAATTTTTATTGTGTTCACCAGATGATGTTGTTGCTTTCATTTTCAGTGGAAAGCTTTAGTACAAGATTCAAGCTCTTCCACAAAAAGTGAATGAACAGAAAATTAACCCTGTGAAAACCAGTTAGTTGGTTGCTAACATTTTAACTTACAAAAAAAAGTCTTACAACATATTTTCCATAAAAACACTTTACTGTTTCCTTAACCCACTGAATGCCAGAGGGGTGTGCAATGCATTGCTTCACAGCACGTTGCGCAAACCTCTGACACTCAAGGGGTTAACCTGTTGAGTGCCAGAGGTATCCAACTCATTGCAACGCAATGCTCTGGATAACGCTCTGGCGCCAAAAGGGTTAACAGTCTACCATGAACTAAAGGGTTACTAAAGCCCCAATGTTCCCTGGTACAGAATAAGGTGAGTTACTAGTACTTGACTTAACCCCATGAGAGGCAGAGAATTGTGCATTTAATTGTAGTGTAATGTTTGGCACAATGCTATGGCACTCAAAGGGTTAAACTAAACACAATAACCCCTGACAGCGAGCAGCTTCTTCATTTATATCTTGTTCCTGCCAGAACTTGAAGCTACAAATAATATCAATCAATGTTGTTCTTGGATTTCAGGGAGATTACCTTAAACCATTTTGGCAGGGTTTTGGCAGAGGCTGCTCCTGCTGATGTGGCAGAAGCTGTTGATCCTTTCCATAAACTCCCATGTAGTTTCAACAGATGTTTCTAACAGTATGTCAGTATGTCATTTCTTTTCCTGTAAGAAAAAGTCACGTAATCACTTAATGATGCCGTTATCTAAAATCACATCATTTTCCACTTACCTTAACCCTTTGCGTGCCAGAAAGGTATCCATAGCATTGCAACACAATTCGTTGGATACTTCTCAGCATGCAAAGGGTTAATATGGGCAGAAACTCATAAGGGTCCCAACGAATTTTGCTCTTGTGACTTTGTTCAAGAGATAACATGTTCAGTCACTCCATGAAGGCAGCCATGACATCCATGACTGACAAAGAAGCATGTGTTGGGGCCATTAGGATCCCCTGGTCATAGTAAGGTAAGGTATCATTAGGAGGTATGAGTTCTCTTTTAACTCATTGTACACGCACCTCTGGCCCTTAAAGGGTTAATATTATTAATGAAAAACTGACAATTATTAATTTTCTCCAAATAAACCAGGATGACTGTCTAGAAAAGTAAGAGCCATATTTACAAAGACAAACATGTAGTAGAATAAATGTAGAATATGGAACAGATAGCAAAATGATTGAAGCTCTAGAGCAGGAGTGGGTAACATTTGGCTCTCCAGCTGTTGTTAGACTCCATCTTCCATACTAATCAGCTGATATGTGTGAATGACTATCCAATGTAGCATCCAAGTGGTTAAACTACAGACTTCTATTGTCTCCCTTAAAGGGATAGTAATACTTAAGATGTAAAGAAATATATGTCGTAGGGTTTTGCCCCTGAGTAAAACAAGGGTACTCCCACTGCTGAGAGATATTTTATTAAAAAATTATAACAGCTCAAACTTGAATATTTTAGGTGCAATATCACAGTGGCCTGAAAATTTACAGTGGTGCTGTTGCTACACCATCCTATGGAGATTTATGGTCTATGGACCAAAGCAGTTTATAGGATGGTGTAGCAACAGCGCCACTGTACATTTTCAGGTCATTGTAATATTGCACCTAAAAAATTGAAGTCTGAGCTGTTACAATTTTTTAATAAAATATCTCTCAGCAGTAGGAGTACCCTTGTTTTAATCAGGGGGCTAAACCCTACAACGTATATTTTTTTACATTTTAAGTAATACTATCCCTTTAACAAAATGATGTAGCAGAATGTATTGATTGGTGCTAGAGAAATGAACGTTTGTATTAGCTGGATGTACCTTAAAGTGGACAAATACAGTAAAAGTGATGCTATGTATTATAGTACTAACAAATATTTTAACAGTCTGTGCATCAGTAGTTGCATTTATGTGGCTCCAGTGGTTCCTAAGGTGCAGATATCAGAAGTCATGTTCTCTTGTGGAAGGAGTAAGTGGTTGCACGTGTATATTTTGAATGCCAGCTTCTGGTTTCATGAAAACAGACTTTGGGATGTTTAGTTTTATTTACCTTGAGTGCAAGGATTACATTACACCCTGCTTTTCATTCCTCAGTTAGCTGTGTCTTCCATCTTGCTACAGACCAACTTCCATCTCCTCTGTTCCACTCCCCCCCTTTCTTCTCCTGTTCCTCTCCATTCCATTTACTCTGTTCTGTTTTAATCCCTTTCAGTGCCTCTGGCCTGCTCCATTCCCTTCTATCTGTTCAGGTCTGCTCCATTCCATCTCCTCTGGCATGCTGCATTCACTTTCTTTTTTTCTGACCTCCTTCCCTTCTTTCCATGACCTCTGGCCAACTCCCCACCCTTCCATCTCCTACACTCCCCTTTCTTCCATCTAGTCCAGTGTGATCCCCTCTCATTAATCTCCTCTGATCTTCTCCCCTCCCTTACATATCTTACAACTCACTACTCACCATTCAGTCCCCACTGGTCTGCTCCCCTTCTTTCAGTCTCCTCCACTTGTTCACCTCCCATTGATCTTCTCCTTCCCATTCCCTGCTCTTTGGTTTTATCATGCCCACTACCCACTTATAAACATATTTGGGAGCTTCCCTTGGCACGACTTTTGCCCTCTATTCTCTTTGTCCCAGATCCCCAAAATGAATTGCCAATGTTTGCTCATCCCTATTTAAGAACTGCTGGAGCTAGGTAAATGTAACTAGTGATACAAGCAGTGAGGCTGCTGTGCATAATAACATAGTTGATGATGCTGAAAAAGACATGTGTCCATCAAGTTCAGCCCATACCATAAAACCCCTGTTGATCTAGAGGAAGGCAAAAGAAAAAACATCAATACCATTTCCAATTAAGCCTTAAGTGAGTAAAGTATGTCCCTTACGGTAAAAAAATCCATGTAAACCCTAAGTGAGTAAAAAAAAAATATGTCCTTTACAGTAAAAAAATCCATGCCTTTGTTTTAGTCTAAATCACCTTTCTTCTAGTCTTAATGTATTACTTCTTCTTTTTGCTCAGTTCTTTGTGCAAATAGTTCCTTAGAGAGTTCTTTGTATTGACCTAAAATATATCCACCTGCCTCTCCTCCAAAATCATGGGTGTGTTGTTATTAGAATATACATTTTTCCATTGAGAGCAGGAACTGTGGCTCTCATCAGCAACTGCAATGTGCACAATGTGTGGTAAATAACATATGGGGGCTTAACTGTAGCCAAACACCATGAAACCAGAACCCAAATACTGCCGCTGTCACTATACCCCTTGTCAAGACCCTGCTAAGGACACATGACAACTTGCTAATAGTTTAATAGTAATGTTGCACCCTCACTGCCACTATCTTAGCATATTTTGTGGAATTCAGTCTACTCAGATGCCGCTTGATGCCCTGCTTGCGATTCTCCTCCACCAAACTACCATGTGTGGTCAGTGCACCACACAGTGTGCAATGTGTAGAGATGAACTGCCACAACCTAACATCAACAGAGTGGCTTGGCAAAAGATGTAGTTACCTTAGAAGGTGGTGGTGATGGCGAGCTGGTTGTTTCACACATCATGGAACTAACAGTCACTGCCTGGGTTGCTCTACTCTTACTCTTTGATTTTTGCCTCACCTCTTGTTGCCTTTCTGGAGAGTCATGAGGTACAGCAACAGCAGTGCTTGATTTCTGTGGTGGGTGTCTGGCTTTAACATGTGTGACATAAATGCCATGGTGTCTGTGTTTTATGTGTGATATCAGGGCTCTTGTGCCAAGGTGTGTTCCTGCCTTTCCTCATCTCACTGACTTGTCACAAATTGCGCAAAGTGCTGTTGGTGATGACTGTACTGTGCCTGACCCAACAGAAAAATAGTCACACACCCATGACTTCAGGGGGGAGGGAACAGGTGGAGAAAAATGGCCTCTTTTTTCTTGTCCTCCACATTCCCGTTCACTGTCTGTGGCAGTGGATAATGTTGCTGCTCTTGCTGCTACTGATTCAGATTCAGCACTGCAACTAGGACCAGGAGTATTGCTGGCTGTGGCAAATGTAACCTGTCCTAGTCCTACATCACTTGTTGACAGCACTCCCACTGTGTCCACGGTGGTCTGTGGCACACTAGCTTACTCCTCAGCATCCTGCTGACCATGCATCTCATGGATGTAATAATCAGTGTTTCAAGGTCGTATCTGAACTTTTCATCAGGATACAAACAATTATATAATTGCATATTATTGTGCCCTACTTCTGTTTATTTTGTTTGCTGGTTTCTGGCTGTTGTTTTCATTTTTTCAAAGAACCACGAAAACACCATTAGAAGAGGCTGCTGTTTGAGATCTGTATGGGGCTAGTTTTAATATCCTCCACATGCTGATATGCTACTCGTACGTGTAGCCAGGGGCGGATTGCCCTATCAGGGGATCGGGCATACCCCGGTGGGTCGCCCAGTCATGGGCCGGCAGGGAGATCAGATGATCTCTCCTCTTCAGCCCACAACTCTATGGATGCAAGGCACAACTCACTCACCAGAGCTGTGCAGCACTGAAGACCGGGTCCTGTTCTCTGTACCTGTCCCAGCCCCAAGGCTGACTAAGCTGGCCCTGCTCTGCCTGCAGCGTGTGTCCTGGTGCAGTGCATGATTGATTAGCAGGCAAAACTTCTGGGACCTAACTACCTAGCAGATTATATAGGTATTATTTAATTATTTGTAACTAATTGTACCCATTGCTAGAGAAGCTTAATTTACCATCTGTTAACCTTTTAACCCCCTGTATGCTTTAGAGAGGTATAGATCAGTTATTATTATTATTATTATTAATACCATAAACTTTTGGGTATAATACGCACAATTTTACCCCACTTCACCTTATATGGAGTGGGGTGTGCATATTATACTCGAGAGTTTTTTATTTTAAAAAAAATTAAGCCGGCCAGAACCTTTCCCTCCCCTGGCGCTATCCTATTCTAAAATGCCACTTACTTTTTTAAAAAGACAAGTCCCCGCATTTTCAACATTATCAGGAAACATGTAAACGATGTGAATCTTCCCCTGTGGGCGGCATGCTTGCATTCGCCGCCCGATTCCTTCAATTGGCTTTCAGGACCTACCGGCTCCAGTAATGCCCTGTGAGAATCTGAAGGTCCTCACAGGGCAGTACCATAGCCAGATGGAAGCGGGTGGAGAATGGAAGCGTGCAGGGGAAGATTCACATTGTTTACATGTTTCCTGATAATGTTGAAAATGCGGGGACTTGTCTTTTGAAGAAAGTAAGTGGCATTTTAGAATCGGATAGCGGCGGGGGAGGGAGGGAAGGGTTCTGGCGGGCTTAATTTTTTTTTTTTCAAAAGAAGGGAAAACAAAGTTGCGTGTTATACATAGGCGCTCTTGTTTATCCCTAAAATCTTGGGTATAATATACACCTGCGTATTATGCACAGGTGCGTATTATACCTGAGATTTTACGGTAATCTTTATTTATGTATCGCCAACTTATTCCGCAGTGCTTTACAATAGGGGATAGACATAGAGATGATAAATAGTACAAATCAAATGTGGAGAACAGAAGGATCAGAGGGCCCTGCTCGTGAGAGCGTACAGTCTAGAGGAAGGTGGGTTGGATACAGAAGGTGTAAGTGCTGTTCGGTGTAAGTGTCTCCTTCCACATAATCTGCCGGTCAGTGGGTGGGAGAGAGAAGTGCTATTGAGCACAGTGGTCTAGGGAATGGTTGGTTCTTGGTGATAGTATTTATGAAGGTAGTTGATTTGCTTCCCTGAAGAGGTGAGTGTAACGGTTTTATTGACACTCAGACACGGAAGGTTTGGGTAAAATGCAATTTTATTAAAGAAAACCGTAACGAATAACCCTCGCGGCTCCAGTATGTATGCAACAGTATATTACTGACACAGGACAGGTAGTAGTACAAAATACCCACACAGGTCCAGTATAAATATAGAATACAATACTATACTGACACAGAACAGGTTTCAGTTATCAGTACCCACACAGGTCCAGTATATATATACAATACTATACTGACACAGTTCAGGCACAATTTCTGTGAGTCCAAAAGATACAGATAATGGTTACTATTAGGCCGGGAGGACGGGTAGGTCCTAATAGTGCAGTGGCCCTTAATATACTCTCTACGCAGAGAGTGACACAATGGTGACCAAGGCAGCAACAGCAGCGAAGGACCTGGACAACGACAGACTACCGGTGCTGCCAGAGGAGAACTGCCTCAGAGGCATGGAGTAACGCCAATCAGAGACTGCTAAAGCTGTACCCAATGTGCCAGGCACCAACCCACAAGGGGTTAACGAACGCTGAGACCTAGAATCGAGTACCAGATGGAGAAAGCGTGAGGTGCCCAGGAAGCCCAACCTCAACTAGGGCAGTATAGGTCAAGCGTACCGTGGTGCTACAGCGGGACACACAACACCGGATGATATCACAAGGCACAATACCGATTGGGTTACAGTAACTGGCTGCCTGAGCAGCAATGGAGGCAACAGAGGATCTGTCCGAGGACAGAAAGAGAGACTGCCGTATGGCCCACAACCGGATACCGGATGGGTAGAGACAAGGGCCGGAACAGTACACAGAGTAGGAACGTCAGCCGGGCCGGGTCGGTACACAGAAAAGGAACGTCAGCCAATCCGGGTCTGTAAACAGAACAGGAACGATTCAGGAAGAGTAGTCAGGCAGTCCGGGTCATACACAGGAAACACACGAATTCTGGAACAAGTGTTGGTAACGGAAACACCACGAAAGGGCACTGCAGAAGTGACAAGGCTCAGTATATAAAGGTATTTGCTGGGTGGAGCAACACCATGTAGCCAATAAGAATGACTCAGGAAGAAGCATAGTAACAATGTCACCAGCAATAACATGGGCACCGTGATAGTGAGTTTTCAGGGAGCCTCTGAAGACCTGAAGGCTAAGGGGGAGTCTGATGGGGCGGGGGAGGGAATTCCAGAGCTCGGGTGCAGCACTGTAGAAGTCCTGTAGGCGGGAGTGGGAGGATGTAATAAGAGTTGTGGAGAAGAGAAGGTCATGTGCAGAATGAAGATGGCGAGTGGGAGTGTATTTGGAAATGAGAGATGAGATATAGGGGGGTGAGGTGTTAGTAAGGGCTCTATAAGTTAGCACCAGAATTTTGAATTTAATTCTATGTGCTAATGGGAGCCAGTGTAGGGACTGGCAGAGGGGACTGGTGTTGGAGAAGCGGTTGTTGAGGTAGATTGGTTGTGCTGCGGAGTTCCTTATGGACTGTAGTGGGATTAATCGGGTGAGAGGAAGGCCAGTTAGCAGTGAGTTACAGTAGTCAAGACGGGACATGATGAGTGTTTGGATTAGAATTTTAGTAGTGTCTTGGGTGGGGAAGGGTCGGATTCTAGAGGTGGAGGTGGAGGCGGCATGATTTTGAGATTGACTGGATGTGAAGAATAAAGGATAGGGTGGAGTCAAATGTGATTCTCAGGCAACGTGATGTAGGGGTTGGTGTGATGGTAGTGTTGTTGACAGTGAGGGTAATATCTGGGGAAGGGCTGGTAGGAGAGTGAGGGAAGATAATTAGTTCGGTTTTGCCATGGTTAAGTTTGAGTTGATAGGCGGACATCCAGAAAGACGCACCAGACAGACAGTCAGATATCTGGGACAGGAGGGAAGGGGAGAGGTCGGGGGAGGAAAGATAGATTTGAGTGTCATCAACATAGAGATGATGGTGAAACCCAAAGGAGTTTATTAGTTTGCCCAGGGATGCAGTGTAAATTGAGAAGAGCAAGGGACCCAGGAATGAGCCCTGAGGCACTCCGACAGACAGACAGTGGGAGGGGTGGGGAATTTGGGCCAGAGTAGGACACACTGAAGGAGCGGTTGAAGACATATGATGAAAACCAAGAGAGGGCAGTGTCACAGAGACCTAGAAAGTGGAGGGCTTGGAGCAGGAGTGGGTGATCTACTTTGTCAAAGGCAGCTGAAAGGTCCAGGAGAATGAGTAGGGAGTAGTTGCCTTTTGACTTGACAGACAGCAAGTCATTGGCCACTTTAGTGAGGGCAGTCTTGTGTTGAGGACGGAATCCAGTTTGCATGAGATCAAGCAGGGAATGGGAGCAGAGGAATTTAGTGAGCTGGTTATATATGAGACGCTCAAGGAGTTTGGAGGCGAATGGAAGTAGGGAAATGGGCCGGTAGTTTGACAGTGAGTTTGGGTCCAGGGAGGGTTTCTTTAGAATAGGTGTGATTAGTGCATGTTTGAAAGAGGATGGGAAGGTGCCAGCTGACAGAGAGAGGTTGAATAAGAGAGTAAGGGGTGGCGTTAGTAGAGGTGAAAGTTCTTGAGTGAGTTGAGATGGGACTGAGTCAAGAGTGCATGTGGTTAGGTTTGAGCGATTGAGGAGAAGGGAAACTTCGTCCTTGGTGACTGGAGGGAAGGAGCTTAGTGAGTGTGTGGGGGAGGTGGCGGGACTAAGCTGGATGGGTGGGAGTGGAAGTGATGAGATATCATGTCTGATTGAGTCAATGTTGTCCTTGAAGCAGGTGGTAAGGGTTATTAACCCTTTGCATACCAGACAGGATTACAGCAATGTTTTATTCTGTAATTAACCAATTGAATTCCTCATAGGTGCAGTACCTCATGCATTAACCCCTTGTATGTTAGAGGCATAATTCATCATTAATCAACCCCTTGTATGCCAGAAAGGTGAATAAAGTTGTTAATTACTGGTGAATTTTGCCTTTTTTGCACACAAGGGGTTATTCATTGAGATACACATCCCTGTGCAATGTGTTGTGCACCTATGAGACATTCAATGGGTTAATCACAGAACACACTGATGTACACCTCTCTGGAATGAAAGGGGTTAATAACTGATCATTTATTGCATACAGTATGTTAAGGGGTTAATAGCCAACCATTCCATGAACTATACTTGTATGTTCACTTCTTTTACAAACATTATTACCCTATGAGGCACCCTTTCTTTTTTCTCATTTACAATTGTCCCTATGACGAATTTGGGTTGTTCCAATATGTCACCCCTTTTTCCTTAGACTTAGAGTATGTGCTACAGTCGCAGACAACATTTGGTTCACATTTGGCTAACTCTGTCAAGCTGGTTAGGAATGTTAGGAATCACAGGGCCGTATGTTCAAAACAGGAGTAGAGGAATTCTGGAGCAAACTAATTGCACTATAGGGGAGAGCTAAAAAGCCCCATGTATTGCAATGTATTGGAGTCCTCTCTAGCATTCAAGGGGTTCAAATCCCTATTTAAATCAATGGGGATTTTTGGTATTCACCTGTAGTGTAATTGGTTTGCCCCAGAATTTCTCCAGTTTTCTTTTGAACATACATCCATAGTCACCAACAGCTGGTGCGTCAAAGTTTGCTTCCCACTGTGCTGGCACATAGTAATAGTTTTAGGCTATCAAATTCCTTTAATTGTTCTTCATAAATAACAGCTTTTGGATTCCCACAGGTTCTGTCTTCAAGTATTCTCTGGCAGTTCATATTGTAGGAGAATTTAAATGCAGAGGTGATTAATGTGTATAAGAATCGTGCAAGAGATAGCATAAGGTTGATGTGCGGTAGCCATTGCGGAGCCAGGTTAATAGTAGGTGTCAAGTCATTATGCTTTCAGCTCAGTAATTGGATTAAATGTTGCCATAGTGAGATATAAATTCTGTGTTCTGGATGGGAGGGGACATGTAATCCACTTACTGAAGTGTGAGCATAACAATCTGACATATTTACTATTAACCCAGCTCCACATTAGCTACTGCAGAACTTTCTAAGACTTTTGTCTGCTAATAGTCTTAGGCAGTTTTTAAAGGTGCAGTAACTATAGGTAGTGTTCTGACAAGTATCGGAATCAAGTTCCCATAGCATAATACTCTCCCATTTCGACTCCGATTGGCTGCAGATCTCCATGATCTGCAGTGCAGAGTAATGTCAACACGTCACTTGGCTTTAAAGGAGAGTAAGTGACATTGATATTCTGTTCTCTATAGCCCAGTATAAGCAAATCCACAGACAGTGGGCTTGAATGAAGAAGATAAAAATCACCCACAAGCATAACTGGGAACTCTCCGGATTTGCCCCGGAGACTCCGGTTCTGACAGAGCTTTACCGGGTCTCCGGGGCAGAGGCAGATTCCTCCGGATGTGGAGAGTTTCTATTGAAACTCTGCCACATCTGCTTTTTCTCCCGTTGTGCCTCCGTCCCCAGCCTTCTGTGTGACACATTTAACCCTCTGAGTACCAGAGTGGTACGGAATGCATTGCTTTGCAATGCATTCCGTACAACTCTGGCACTCAAAGGGTTAAATCCCCCCAACACTCGAGTTAAGCCCCGCCCCTTTTTGACGCGATTAGCGTCATTTTTGTTACCCCCTGCTGAACCAGAGGACTACCCTCCAGGTAGCCCTCAACTGAAAGTTCCCAGGTATGCCCACAAGTGTCTAGTGAAGGGAAGACATCAACCAGCCCAGCAGATCATGGAGATCTACAGGGCAATCAGAGAAGTAATGGGAGAGCTGATAACAACTCAGTGGCTCTCTAAATTTTTTTACTATAACATCTCTACACACAATGTGGACTTTCCAGGGCAGCAGTAACTTCTTATAGGTATTTTACAATGGTGCAAAGAAAAGGACACATAGAAAAATGTTACTTTCACGTCCAAGAACTAACGTAACAAAAATAAGCAGAACAAAGAAATTACCATAAATTGTAAAATGTAATCTCAAAATTCAGAATATTAAGAGCACAGTTGGAGGTGCATGTGTGCATCTGTATTCTTGACAGTGATTGGCTATTGACTAGTATTGATCAAGTGTGCTCTACCAATAGGAATCCTCAGATGAGCTACAAGACACTGAAAGTGTGAATATGATCATCTAACCTTCCTCTGTATCATATGAGAAAAAGAAAATACCCGCAACCCAAACACACACAGTAAGGTGACCTTTCCTTTATTGCAGCACTCTTATGAAAATTTACAACCCTGAGTGTGTTTTTCACATGCATTAAAAGGAGGTGTTGTCAAACTACTCTACAGAGGTCATCTTTGTACTCCAAGCAAGTTCAGGACAAGCATGACCATAGTGTTCTATGTAGGACAATAGCTATTACAGGTATGTCACCTTAAATCGCTATTCACTTACAATGGATTATGTATTCTTTGTTCACACTGGTTACTTTAGTGCAGTGCTTTGTAACTATGTGCTAATCAGTAGTGAACTGAACATTTTGAACCCAATGTGGCTGTTTTGCACTGTTAGGGGTCACCATGCATGACACTGTCTAATGAAACTTTCATGTGTCCATAAGTTGAACTCAAGGACGTTAAGCATAGTTCATCAGCGCGGAGGGCTAATGCTGTTCACACTAGCAATGTGGAATATACACTGTGCATCTAACCTCCAATGAATATACAGCTCACATACTCATGAGCGAATGCTACTGCCATGCCTCCTTAGAGATGGGATCACCAGAGGAACACAGGGACATCAATTAAAAGGTAACTGCATTCTGTTCACCGATGTGAATGTCCCCTTAAGAATATGCATTAGGTTGTAATCACCTATTGGATCACAGCCCTTATTAGAGCAGTGTCAGGAAACATATTACACGTTTAACCTACTGGGCAATAGTTATAAAGTCAAAATAGGAACAATTCTGTGTAAATAGACTCATATGCCACAGATCAGTGTCTAAAAGCAATAGTGGAGCATTTCTGGGGCAAAGCACCTGAACCATAAAGCACAATTAAATATTTCAAATTATATAAATGGGAAGGGTATCCACTGCACTGCAACAAAATGCATTAGATACCTCTCTGGCCCTCAAAGGGTCATTGCTTGTATTCATGGATCTAAAAGTCCAGTTTAAACCATAAATATTTTATTTGTTTGTTATGGCTTGCTCTAGAGTTGCTCTACTTCTGTGTTTGTACATAAGGCTAGCTCTGTGTCTCAGTGATGAGTTATTTATATCAGACAGGTTGTATCAGCACAGGAAGCTGCTAAAGATTTGCTCTGACTGAAAAGGGATTCTAGCCAAACAGGACTAGAGAAGAAGGTCATGGAGTGGTTCTGAAAGGTCAGGCAGATGATAATTAGCCAGAATGAATATTAGTAGTTGAAATGTGTCTGCTTCACCATATAACTATGCAACCCCATTCCCTGTAACTGGGAATTAAAGTGGCTAAAACAAATCCTAACTAGGTTGTAAGTCCCCAAAGTCAGGCTGGAACAATTGTTGAGAATTGGAAATTCCCACAATTCTACTACATTAATGGGAGCTTTTAATCCCTTAAATGTGTTGGAGACCTGACTAGAATTGAACAGGTTAGTAGCACCATATTAATCAATAGGAATTTCCCCTTGGGTTTCCTCCTGTTCTTCTTACTACAGCAGCCTCAATGTGTGGAGGTAAGACTCCCTGAATCTATCCTGGACATGTAGTGATAGCAGGATCACCGCAAGAATGTGTCTTGCTGCAGGCTCACATTTAGCTTGTGTGCAACAGATCCATATGTATAAGATCTGATTCTATAATATGGCTAGTGCTCCAATGAACCTTTTTTTGTCTTTAGCATTCAGTGCTGGCACGTAGCCAGCTTGTTTGGCTCCTTCTAAGTCACTAAATTCCAGCATTACATCTGTGTTTGGTCCTGGAGGCTAATAAACTATGCAATATCTTTCTCTAAAACTATCAATGCACCTTGTCTGTCTGACATACTCATTCCTTTTCAGTGACAAATGCAGAGAGACATATTTATTTATTTATTTATTTATTTATTTATTTAAATATTTAGAAAATGTTTTACCAGGAAGAATACACTGAGATTTCTCTTGTTTTCAAGTATGTCCTAGATAGTTTTCAGTAAAGGATTAAATATTTACTCACATAGGCAATCATTATAAATATATTGTGAAGACAAAAAAGGAGACAAAACCAGGGAGCGCCCCTGTGCAGATCACAGGATATCAGTTGGAACCTCTACCGACACCCAAAAAGTGCCTACTCACAAGAGGAATTGCTGAATCTTGGCATATACCACAGATACAGCTATTCTAATGTTCTGGGATAGATCACTGAACCCAGTCACAGTATTATCTTCTAGAATATTCTTGGCTGCAGTCCTCTCCTCACGCTCTCCCCAGTGGTAAAAGTCTAAAAATATACTGAATACTGAGGATCTGTGTACCTGAGCGGAGACGGGTCTGATTTTCTCCGAATGCTTATTGAGTCAGTCTCCGTGATAACATCTGCGAGTAGTTTAGTCATTTTTTATGTATTTGAAAAGTTTAAATAGAGTTGCACTATTCTTTTTGCATATCATATTATAAATATATACACACGTAAATATACATACACGCATATTAAAATTTATTTACAGTTACATATTGTTTTTAGATATAAAGAAGCATTTACTTTTAAGGATTTTAGACTGGGAGAAGAACTGATTATTTCAGGCAGATTATTCAAGGCTTATGGAGCTCTGAAGGAGAAGGCAGATTGTCCAGTTTATTTCCTATATTGTGGTATACACAGTGAGTTGTCAGCAGTGGAGTGGAGTTTATAGTTAGTATGGAGAGCTGGAGTGAGCAAACTGCTTAGGTAGTCTGGTAGTTTTCCAGAGCAGTGGTTGTGTGCAAAGCAAGAAGGTGAAGGGAATGTCTA
Organism: Rhinophrynus dorsalis; assembly: GCA_037306005.1. Taxonomy (NCBI): domain Eukaryota; kingdom Metazoa; phylum Chordata; class Amphibia; order Anura; family Rhinophrynidae; genus Rhinophrynus; species Rhinophrynus dorsalis. The sequence goes on along the minus strand of CM074718.1, from coordinate 575,983,324 downwards.
CATTCGAGTGTTAAAGTGATAGTAATGTTTCACAAAAACAGCAGCTCCAATTCATCTTTATAGTATTTGAGCCATAGAGAGTGTTATTTCATTACTGTGAGCATTGTAGTTCAAGAGTAATTGAATGATAAAGTTTCCCCCTCCCGCCCCTTTTACCTAGTGTAAGCCACCTTCCCCCAGATGTGGAATCCAGTCCATAGACCAGACAGCTCACATCAAGGGTCAATATTCTTACTGTGAGAACAATGAAAGCCCTGCCCCCCTTGACAGGTTTTTCAGCTTTTTCCCTTATCTTAATTGAAGATTGTCCCTCTCTGCAATCTACATGGACACTCCCTGCTGCTGTAAGCTGAGAAGTGTGACATCAGTAAAAGGGGCGGGAGGGGGATACTTTATCATTCAATTACTCTTGAGCTACAAGTCTGACAAAATTGAAATAACACTCCATGGCTCAAATACTATGATGATTAATTAGAGTTGCTTTTATTATGAAACATTACTATCCCTTTAACCAATTTAGTTCTTTAAGCATATCACAGTGATGGGTAGTGTAATTATATTGTAGGATAAAGCGGCATAATGAATTATACAGAGTGTCAAGTTTACTAAGATGGATTTGTGGCGCTGGAGCATATACTACATCCCCATAGTCTACGACTGGCAGCAACATCTGTTGTACAATGCGTTTTCTCATCAGGGAACTTAAACATGATTTGTTTCTAAAGTGATTACTTATTTTGGGATGTTTGAATGTTAATTTAATATGAAGACCACTCAAATACAGAGACCTTTCATTACTAGAGACATATGTACAGAAACCCATTCAGTGCTTTAAGCACACTTACACACATGCATGTTTACATTCACATATGCACAGAAACATGTACACATACCACACAAGCATACACACACATATTCACACACAGATGCAATTTCATTAGTAGGGACATACACAAAGACCTTTTGCCTACACATCTTTTAAAGCGGAACTACCACCCCACCAAAAGTTTCCCCCCAAGAATTACCCATTTGGCGACTAGCTGCTCAATAGTACTAGTAGCCAGGAAACAGCTCAGGCACGCAGAAGTCATTATGCAAATATGTCTGTGCTGTTTCCTGGTTGTCAGTTCCAGGAACAGCAGGATTTCTCTATAAGGAGGTAATAATTCTGGCCACTAGTACTACTGAGCAGCTAATCACCAGATGGGTAATTCTTGGGGGGAACTTTTGAAGGGTGGTATTTCTGCTTTAATGTCATTAAATGTATATATTTAAACTGACTAAAACTTCAGCTTTTTGTTTTACAAACAGGTTAACAGGTTTAGAGATATTTTATTTTGTATTTGGGTTATCTCATCTCTGCAGAGCTGTCATCACTAACTTTGTCAGATAAAGGAAGCATAATTAATTAATTATATATCCAGAAAATCCCCTGTCCATACCTTCCTCAGCTTCTAGAACTAATGAGTTTCCACCATAGGGATGGAATAAATGAATAGGGAGAAATTGCAAATCCTTTTAAGATGGAAGCTCCCACTGTGGGTAGGATTTGGAAAGGTGTTAGCTTCTCTTTAAAGGGATAGTAATACTTCGTTTTAATTTTATTTTATTTTGTAGGCATTAAAAAAACATGAAGAATGATATAAGTCTTATCTCTCAATCCTTTATGGTTTATGAGATATTCACAAGCAAAGTTTCCCCCTCCCGCCCCTTTTTCCTAGTGTAAGTCATCTCTTCTCAGATGTGGAATCTGGTTGTAAGACCAGACAGATAACAGAAGGGGACAATTTTCTTTGTATGAAAACAATGAAAGCCCTTCCCCCCTTGACAAGTTTTTCAGCTTTTTCCATTATCTTAATTGAAGATTGTGCCTCTCTGCAGTCTACCTGGGCACCTTCCTTCTGATCTGGTTGAACAGGGGGGGGATACTTTGTTTGTGAATATCTCTTAAACCATAAAGGTTTGAGAGATAAGACTTATATCATTCTTCATGTTTTTTTAATGCCTACAAAATAAAATAAAGTTAAAACGAAGTATTACTATCCCTTTAAGGCACACACAATCACCCTTCCTGCTAGAGTGGTTGCCTGGATCATTTACATTATTCATGTATTTTTTCATGGTATCTGCAGTTGATTGTATTGCTGAGCTCCATTTTAGCTGACTTTAGTTCATACTTATTCACAATAGACAATAGGTTTCAACAGTCTGAATGAATCATTCTATAGAGCAAAATCCCAACTCTGCTTCTGCAAAAAGCTATAAACACCAGATAGTGGAAGCTAATGTCCAGTTATAGACTACAAAAAGTTACTATGAAAATGTATATATGACCAGATCGCTATACCCTAAAAATAGGTGGTCTTAACTCAGAGGGACTTACCAATAGGTGCCCTTAACCCCTTACTGATCAGGGTTTCATAATAAAAGCAGCTCTAATTAATCATCATAGTATTTGAACTTTGGAGAATGTTATTTCAGTTCTGTCAGAGTTGTAGTTCAAGAGTAATTCAATGACAAAGTATCCCCCTCCCACCCCTTTTACTGATGTAACACTGCTCAGTCAGATCAGAAGGGAGGTGCCCAGGTAGATTGCAGAGAGGGACAATCTTCAAATAAGATAAGGGAAAAACCTGAAAAACTTGTCAAGGGGACAGGGCTTTAATTGTTCTCATAGGAAGAAGATTGTCCCCTGCTGTTATCTGTCTGGTCTTACAACCAGATTCACATCTGAGAAGAGATGGCTTACACTAGGTGAAAGGGGCAGGAGGGGGAAACTTTGCTTGTGAATATCTCTTAAACCATAAAGGTTTGAGAGATAAGACTTATATCGTTCTTCATGTTTTTTTAAAGCCTACAAAATAAAATAAAGATAAAACGAAGTATTTCTTTACCTTTAAGTACCACTTTGGTCTTTCTGACATGCCGGTACACATGACCTGTGACGTGTACCGGCACGCCACACTGAGGACTGAGAAAGCCCGCTCCAGTCTTGGAGCAGTCAATTTTATTCCCTGTTCTTACTTACAGAGCTCCAGGAGGAGTGCTGTAAGTAAAATGTACCTGATGTGTTATGACCGTCACCAGTCCTTAAGGGAAAACCGTGTGACGATCATAGCACAGCACACGGGCGTTAAGGGGTTAACACTGCAGACAAGTATTTGTATTTACAGTTTTTGTTTGCATTTTCTCTGTGTTTTAGTCTCCTAGTTGTTTCAGTTTCAACCTGTTTCAATTTAATAACATCTCCATTATGACTTATTTATGAGGAGATGTGACCTAGAGGCAGGCTTGAATAGAAATTACCATATACAGGAAACTAAAGAAACAAGCGTGCGTGTATATATATATATATATATATATATATATATATATATATATATATATATATGTGTGTGTGTTTATACTGAGGAGCGCTAATAGCAAGAGACAATGAGTCTCTTATGGTATATGCAGACAAGACAAAAACAAAAGTAAAATAAATATACTATTGATTACTACATATATAAAAATAAATGACTATTTGAAATTGAGCGTATGTAGAGTTAAACAATGGGATTCCCAATATTACATATAAATATAAATGTGTAAAACACTATGCACAAGCTACTTGCAAAATAAATACTGTTTGGTCATTGACAATAGAGACAATATGCAAGTCATCAGAGATCTGTTAGAATAACATTGTGTGTTAGCACAATACCTCTCCCATCTAAATGTTCACAGAGTACAGTCTTATAATTGTTTGGATGTAAGTGGTCAGTACAATTCTCCTTTGATCCCTTTTATTGTAGGGAGGAATCTAACAATTTTCCAAAACAATATACTGGAGACCTTTTATGATGGCAATGCATCATTTCCCCCTTTTCTCATAACCCACCACACCATACAACGATGCATGAATGACAAACACATTAAATTAAAACAGAAGACACAGATTGGGGTGGCAAATAAAGAGGTCATAGCTTTATTGATATTAGTTTTCTCCTATTTGCTCTTGGAGGCCCCTCCCCCCCAAAACAGGACCCCAGGTCTATAGTAGGAACCTCAGGCACAAACTCAGTGCCTTGGCACCTGGCTATGCTTTCTGTGGCAGCATGGGCCCCCACTCAGCTGTCTGCCACCCAAGGTATGTAGGGGATTCTCAGGCATCATAGCCTACATGTGATCAGGACTGGCGCTGCCATTAAGGCAGAACAGGCAGCTGCCTTAGGGCGCCGCAATGGAGGGGCGCCGAAAAGAGGTAAGGTTTTGGGTTTTTTTTATTACATATATATCTGCCTGGGTCTCTCTGCGGTGTGTTACAAAGACGCCGTGAGGGAGCGCTTGGTAGTGTTAATCAGCGCTCCCTCGCAGCGTCTATGTTACACACCGCAGAGAGACCCAGGCTCTGTAGTAATACAGAGCGCTGAGAGATGACATCATCTCCCAGCGCTCTGCATTACTGAGTGCAGCGCTCGGGAGCCTCAGCTCTGTGCCGAAGGAGGCACAGAGCTTTAAGCTGTGGCACGCCGATAGACCACCAGTGACTCAAGGTAGGGGGATGAAGGGGCATTATGGAAGGGTCAATGTGGAGGGGGCGTTGTGGAGATAAAGGAAGCATTGTGAAGGGGAATTGTGGAGATGAAGGGGCGATGTGGAGTTAAGGGGGCATTGTGGAAGGGTCAATGTGGAGATGAAGAGGCATTGTGGAGGGGGCATTGTGGAGATGAAGGGGGCATTGTGGAGATGAAGGGGCAATGTGGAGGGGGCATTGTGGAGATGAAGGGGGCATTGTGGAGATGAAGGGGCATTGTGGAAGGGGCATTGTGGAGATGAAGGGGCAATGTGGAGGGGGCATTGTGGAGATGAAGGGGGCATTGTGGAGATGAAGGGGCAATGTGGAGGGGGCATTGTGGAGATGAAGGGGGCATTGTGGAAATGAAGGGGCATTGTGGAGATGAAGGGGCAATGTGGAGGGGGCATTGTGGAGATGAAGGGGGCATTGTGGAGATGAAGGGGCATTATGGATGGGTCAATGTGGAGATGAAGGGGGCATTGTGAAGATAAGGGGGCATTGTGAAGATGAAGGGGCAATGTGGAGATGAAGGGAGCATCGTGGAAGGGGCATTGTGGAGATGAAGGGAGCATTGTGAAGATAAGGGGGCATTGTGAAGACGAAGGGGCAATGTGGAGATGAAGGGGCAATGTGGAGATGAAGGGAGCATTGTGGAAGGGGCATTGTGGAGATAAAGGGGCATTGTGGAGATGAAGGGGCAATGTGGAGATGAAGGGAGCATTGTGGAAGGGGCATTGTGGAGATAGGGGGCATTATGGATTGGGCATTGTGGAGATGAAGGGGCAATGTGGAGATAAGGGGGCATTGTGGAAAGGGCAATGTGGAGATAATGGGGCAATGTGGAAGGGACATTGTGGAGATGAAGGGGCAGTGTGGAAGGGACATTGTGGAGATAAGGGGGCATTATGGAGATGAAGGGGCATTGTGGAGATGAAGGGAGCATTGTGGAAGGGGCAATTTGGAGGTGGGGAGAGTGTGGAGGTGAATATGTGGGTGGGGCGGGGGATTGTGGCAAGGTCGGGGGGGGTCAGGGGATTGTGTCCGTGTCTGGGGGGGGCATCAAAATGCACCTTCGCCTGTGTATAAAAAAATCCTTGCACCGGCCCTGCAGGTGATGGCATTGTTCCTTCTCCATCTGTGAGTACTAGTGGATGATGTCCACACTGCCATATCCCCCAGGTCCTCCCCTTTACCTCAATACCCCACTGGAATTACCCCACCCTACTAGGTTGGACTTGCTGTGCAGCTATGCCCGGCCTTGCACTATGTAAAATGTAACCATATGTAGCCAGGACCAAGCTCCTTATTGGCCTCCCTTACTGCACTCAACAGGAAGAGGGATGGGGATGGCCCATCAACCAGAAGCACACACGCACACACACTCAAATTAACATTCTCTTCCTCCCTCCTTACCTCCTTGTATTGAGTCTGAATTCACGTGGTGTTGTTCACACAGCATTTTTCTAAGATCCCCAAAAAACACCTTGCTTCTTATTGTACTGTTCACATGGGTGACTATATCCCCATATGTCAGAGTCCAAAATTAGCTTGATGCATCTTTACTGGACTATCATAATGCAGTTAAGATGCAGCACGAGTAATCTGCATGGAGGCCTATGCATCCACCATGCAGATTGTTCACACCAGCTGGGGATTGTAGGAGTTGTAATCCACACCAGCTGGAGGTCTAACAGTTGATAACCCCTGGCTGAAACTAGTGGTAAAACAATAATACAACCCACCTCGTACCAGATCGCCAAATCTATATTCTGGCTTTTTCTTTTGTAGTAAAGGGGTTAATATGGTGAGCTTTGCAGCTGAGAAGCGTTATTAAAGAGCCCTTCCTCAGAGGCGTTATGTTAAACAAGCTCTTGATGAGTGCAATTATGCTGCTGCCAACAGTCTACTTAACAAATCAACATAGCACTTGTGCTGCATCACAGTTAAACTATTATTTTTAATACTGCCTCTATAAGAATACAATTACTCCATTAGAAAATGTTGTCTGCGTGCCATGCTTTTAATTTTTCACTGAAGAGCAAACTATAACATCATTAGAATAATTACTGTACACTGTATGCATCTGCACCGTTTATTAGGTTTTTTTAACAATTTGGTTACTAATATATAATATCACAGAACATAGCTTATTCTACAAGCTATAATTGTAAATCTCAGACTGAGTATATATCATTACTGGAAAAAAAACGAAAGAAATATTAACTCCTTGAATGTGGGATGTCTACAGCACTTTGCAAACTAATACCTTAGAGATGTTCCTAGTGTCTAAGTCTGGGGTGGCCAACCTACGACCCCATATCTGTTATTGGACTACAACTTGCATCACCTTCAACCACCCATTGGCCAGCTAAGCATTATGGGAATTATTGTCCAGCAACCACCTGAAGGTTGCAGGTTGCCCAGCTAACGTTGGCTGACCAGGACTCAGCAGGGTTGCTTTGATTTCAGTTACTCATTAGGGTTAATCATTTAGAAGCAAATAAATAAAAAAGTAAAATAAAGAAAAATGTAAGAAAAATAAAAAATAAATTGTCAAAATGATGCCATTGGCCCTATAAGGATGAGAGGGTCCTTCAGTGCATTGGGAACCTCCATCTTGAAAGGACATGCATTATCATTCCATGCCCATCAATTTCTCCCACACCTTCTAGCAGCCTAAGAAAGCAAAATGAGATAATTTAAATTATATGTAAGTAATTAATTATTCATGATTTACCTGACTGGTCAGAGAACAAAACTCTGTTGCGATTAGATTCCAGAATTATTAAATTACATGTCTCAAAATCTATTAAGACTGACTGAAGACAAAAAAACACAAGATATAGGCCGTTTGAAGAAAGTAAAAGATGTGTAGGTAACAGGTCCACCGGAAAGGGTTAACTCTTTGAGTGCAATTAAGGTACCCAGCGCATGTATTGCATAGGATTAAGAAAATGTGCACTGTGGGGATATGAGATTTTTGTACACTCTGTATTATACTGAATTAAATGGGGATTGTAACCTACTGAATGCTAGAGAAGTCTCCAATAAAATTGCATTGAAATCATTCAAGGGGTTAAAAGACCCATTAAACTCAGTGGGGAAATTTGGGAATATTTAATTATTCTCTATGGTTCAGTTTTTTTTTCCAGAATTGCTGCAATTTTTTTTTATACAGAGGGAAAACAGAATATTTTGGTTTTTGTTGAAGTAAACACATTTAATTATATGTTGATTAGATAAATTAACCCATTGAGTGCCAGAGGGGTATGCATTGCATACCTGTGAGCAGTTCTTGTGTACATGGCTATGCACCCCTCATATAGTGCCACCCATGAACCTATTAACTGTTTGTGGACCACAGGGATATGCAATGCATATGCTAAGGAAGTAGAAAGATAACATTTAACCTTTAGAGTTCCAGAGAGGTATCCAACACATTTAGTCAGATAACTCTCTGGCATGCAAAGGGTTATTCCTAGAAAAACATCTTACATATAAATAATGTAAATTTCATAGTGTATGTCCCATTTGCTATTTTATCCACCCAGCTGTATATATTGAGGCTAATGAGGTTGCTTTTCCCCGAAATTGGACTTTTTACACTGAAATGTGGTTATACATATTTATATAGCCTTTGTTAGCATTTTGTAAAAAGAAAAATCTCTATTTTGTTACCTGTAGCATAAAATTTAGTTTTAAAATGAACATTTCACCCTAAGGCCTTTTTCACATGAGAACATTATTGCAGCATTACTAAGGCTGTGCAAATCACCTAATGATAGAACAGACTGATGCCTCTATGGCTATCTATAGGGCTGTCTTCTTTCTTTCATGTCAGAGGCCCAACGTTGTTGTGTCCTGTATAGATCACTCAGTCATGATTTTATAGTTGTGGTGCTCAACACGATCCAATCAATGAGACCTTTGTGGGCATCAGACAATCATCTTTTGGTGACAGCAACTTTGCCCACAAATTCAGTCACACATTTAAAACTATGCCTTATTGTTTGTGCCTCGTTGTACAGAGTAATAGATTATGACTAATAATATGAACAAATCTAAACAGCAACAAATATATATTTCCTCTTCTCTGCCTAAGAGGGCCCTGCTGATATGGCTATCAATAAATCTCAGCTTGAGTCTGCTCATTTCATAATAAAAATTTGTGGTACCTTTTGTGGTTTCTAAACACTTAAGTAGTTCCATGAAACTGTTTCCACTGTAAGAAGATACTCTTGACTTACAGAACATCTGTCAAGTTGTGTTTTTCTAACTTTGTTTATATTTTGTTCACTTTAAAGGGCACTAGCTCGTTATGACCGAAAAACCAACAACTATAAGAGTTATATCCTTCGACAAAAGGGTCTAAAACAATACCAGAGCAAGATGGATGGATCTATGGTGCTGGGAAATTACTTATAGGGGTATATTTAATAAAATTGTACTTTGAAAACACAGACCAAAAAACAGTGATCATAAGAGAGCTGGGGCTAAAAAATAAAAGAACATTTTGACTTTGAATCTTTAAATTTTGACTTTGACTTTTAAAGCCACAGTTTTGACTTAAAAGTCAAAATATTTAATTTAAAGTCAAAATGCTGACTTTAAAACTCAAAATCTGAAAAAAAAAATTCTGTTTGATCTGGGCCTCTTCCAGTTAATTATGACTGCATTGTCTTATTTAATGATAGAAAGTAATTTTATAATATAAGGCTCATAGTAGCTGTTGTACTAAGAAAACTAGTGAGAATCAACTGCACTATAGTGGATAAAGTAAACTGTCCATATCCCCATTGATTTAAATTATTTTTTTCACCCTCTAAAATACTAGATGGGGTTGCAACACATTCAGGGGGCTTAAAAGAGCAATAAACCTTTTTCTATGAAAACATACTCTAGCGTTCAAAAGTTTGGGGTCACTTTGAAATGTTTTTATTTTCCATCAAATGAGTTTCAAAATGAATAGGAAATACAGTCAAGTTGACAAGGTTAGAAATAATGATTATTAATTTAAATAATAATTATATCCTTGAAACTTTGATTTCTTTGACGAATCCTCCTTTTGCAACAATTACAGCCTTTCAGACCCTTGGCAGTCTAGTTGTCAATTTGTTATGGTAATGTGAAGAGAGTTCACCCCATGCTTCCTGAAACACCTCCCACAATCTGGATTGGCTTGCCGGGCACTTCTTACATACCATATAGTCAAGCTGCTCCCATAACAGAAACAAGGACATTTCTTAGTGACCTCAAACCTTTGAACGGTAGAGTATATGTTATAGGGCAGAGGCATCCAACATGTGGCCCTTGGGCCAAATGCAGGCCTGCCTGACTCCAGGGTGTGGTCCTCCTGACATTTTCTTTTTTAATTATTTTATAATTAACTAGTACACATGAACTAGTAGACCAGTAAGACCTAATCCCGTGCTTGCCAGTACCATACAGTTCAACAACAGATGTCTGTTAAATATCAGTATGTCACTGACTTTAGCAATAAATACATTAATATTATTGAGGAGCTGACAGGCCATAATTCACTATCGTTATCAATAAAAAAAATAATGCATCCCTCACACTTTCTGATCATGTGGCCCACATTTGAAAAAACTTGGATGCCCCTGTTAATGGGCTTTTCCTGCTGAATAAAATAAGGTTCTCCCACCTCTGTCAGTTGTTTCATTAATAAATTAAAACAGCTCAAATTGTCAGGAAGTACATATGAGTGTAGTCACTTCTTGAACGTTCCAGCTGTCAGGAATTTGCTCAGTAGTTTGTATCATGTTCTGTGGAGAACTCTTGGCAGTGACTCAACTCTCGACAGAATGCAACAGAATAACTAATTGAAATATGGCCACAGGAGGGCCCTGTTATGTAAAAAACAACCATTTCCCATCAATGGGAGTATATTTGTTTTATTCATCAGGAAGACATTATATGTTTTTGTTTTTTTTTTCATTAAAAAGTTTGCTGCTACTTTAAAAGCCTCATTTGAATGAATGTGAATTTTATTTGTTCCTGTGTTTCAGATGGTTTGCCCCAGACCTGCTCTAGTTCTTCTTAGTGCATCATCCTCATACTGTCCCTGCAAATTTCTTACCTAGTTGTTCATAGTTGTGAATTTTCATGTGGTATGTAAAAAAAAGTGTGTTTTGTTAAAAAAAAGTCTTGTGAAAAGCTGACAAAGGAAAAAGTTAAATCCTCTACAAAAATCTGGATATTTATACTAATGCACTGAGATAACATTTGCAGTACGACATCTAGTTATACAGGAAATTGCTGTTAGTGTCTCTATAGTTGTACTGTACAATTCCAAGCCATCTAAATACTTAGCAAAGCATAGTCCAATGTAATAGGGAGCAATACAAAAGGTGAAGGCCTATTTATAGAGACTTTAAATACTGACACAAGCATGTCATATGCAGCAGTTGTGTGTTATGGTAATCCTTTGGGAAATTGTTACGTATCCCACTTCCCTAGAATATCACTTTACTGTTGCAATAACCAGATTCTCACTGGTGAAACCAAAAATGCCTGAACATCTGTCATTGCTTATGGCTCATAGGTACTTGCAATGCTGTGGATACCTCAAAAGGTTAAGCAGTGATGTCACTGAAAACTGTTTAATGTAGAATGCACCAGTTTAGCCACTTGAGGACCAGAGAAGCATGCAACGTATTGCAAATCAAGTCCTCGAGGGCTTTAAAATCTCTAATCCTTCCTAATAATATATCTCAGATTAATTTAATCTGAGCAGAAAATCCTAATGAACGATATGAATCAAAACTACGTGATCTGATTTTCCATAGTGATTTATTAATTAACAATAGGTGTCATGACCACAGAGGTGGACATCATTCTTTATTACACAATTCAAGGACCCAAAGCTTCTTGAACTGAAGGCTTACTAAGAACACTTCGGGGGACAGAAGTTTGGGGTAATTAAGTACTGCAACAAAGAATCATGCCCAGATCCATGGACATGATATTCAGTGTTAATTAAAGATTAAGGCCTAGATTACATTGCACGTGATAAGTGTTATTGACTGGTTTTATATAACAGATTCCCAATTAAGTCTAAGGAGACATTTGTAGAAGAAACTCTTTAATAGAGTTATTAACTTCAATCAAATACTGTTCTAATTTCAGAGAACCAGTCTGTGAATTGTTTCATAACGGCCAGTACAATTTTCTGCCCAGATTAAGCTAAATGGGGATTACTATTAGGAAGTATTAATGTTTCTTTAAAGGAGAATAGTATGCTAAGAATAAGTGGCTATTAATTTGTTTATCTAAAGCACTTACCCAGGTAGGAATCATTCAGACCACAGTCAGTTATTTCTATTCACTTTTTTTGTTTGAATTTGAGCTGTGATTTAGTCTCCTGTTAGTTGTTACAGTTTCAATCTGTTACAATTTCATAACAACTAGGGACCCTTAGGAATCATTCAGCCCATTCAGTCAGTGTAGGCCATTAAGTGGAAATGTGACATTGAGGCAGACCTTAGAAGAGATTGCTGTGTAAGCTCTCACGAGCAGGGCCCTCTGATCCTCCTGTTCTCCACATCTGATTGTACTATTTAATACCTCTGTATGTCTATTCCCAATTGTACAGCGCCGCAGAATTAGTTGGCGCTATATAAATAAAGAATAATAATAATAATAATACAGGAAACTGCAGATATAATGCAGAAAATAAAGACAGGTACACCTAACTGCTGCTTGAAGGACATCCGCTTAGGTAAGTCAATGTGTTTAATAAACTGAGTTACTTGTTGGTAGGGTAAATGTCCCCTTTAACCTTTTGAGTGCTAGGGGGTGTCCGACACATTGCAAAGCAATGCATTGGACATTGTTAGACCTTGGAATGTTAGAGGTGTACAATGCATTGTTTTGCAGTGCATTGCACACCCCACTGGCGCTCAGAGGGTTAAAGAGGCACTTCTTGATTTGAACGGAAGCAAAAGTTGTACAATAAAGAAACCTGCTACGTGTGAAGAAAGCAATAAAGAAAAGCCAAGAATAAGATGAACTTGTATCTTCCATACTATTACTTACAGCTATGTAGTGAGATATAGACACACTGGGCCTTATTCATACCTCCCAACATTTCAAATGGCCAAAGAGGAAAGTATTTGTTATAGGTGTATTGCTGGGGTCATGGCTGGTGGGCGGGGCTTTACCAAAATGTTTACTGACTCTCTTTGTGTAACTGAATAAATGATTTAGCGCAAGAGCCAAAGTATTTCATTTACACAGACCAATATATAAACACATATACTGAAGTTTAACCCTTTGAGTGCCAGACAGGTATCCAAGGCATTGCGTTGCAATGTGTTGGATAGCTGTCTGGCACTCATAGTGTTAAACATACTGTCTGATCTACAAAAGAGGGACACTAGTGTGGGAAGGCAGGACAGAAGGATGTGGGTCTTAAAGAGGACACTTGGAAGGTTTGTACCCCTAATATCTCCTAAAGAAGGACACTTGGAAGGTATGTACTCCGAATATCTCCTAAAGATGGACACTTGGTAGGTATGTACCCCGAATATCTCCTACAGCGGGACCCTTGGAAGGTATGTACCCCTAATATCTCCTAAAGATGGACCCTTGGGAGGTATGTACCCCTAATATCTCCTGAAGATGGACCCTTGGGAGGTATGTACCCCTAATATCTCCTGAAGAGGGACCTTGGGAGGTATGTACCCCTAATATCTCCTAAAGATGGACCCTTGGGAGGTATGTACCCCTAATATCTCCTAAAGAGGGACCTTGGGAGGTATGTACCCCTAATATCTCCTAAAGAGGGACCCTTGGGAGGTATGTACCCCTAATATCTCCTAAAGAGGGACACTTGGGAGGTATGTACCCCTAATAACTCCTAAAGTGGGACACTTGGAAGGTATGTACCCCTAATATCTCCTAAAGAGGGACCCTTGAGAGGTATGTACCCCTGTTACACCCTAAAGACGGACCTTGGGAGGTATGTACCCCTAATATCTCCTAAAGAGGGATCCTTGGGAGGTATGTTGCCCTAACATCTCCTAAAGAGGGACCCTTGGGAGGTACGTACCCCTAATATCTCCTAAAAAGGGACCCTTGGGAGGTATGTACCCCTAATATCTCCTAAAGAGGGACATGTGAGAGGTATACCTATGCACAAAAGCAGAGCAATTCCAGAGAAAACCACCTGCAGCACTGAGTGCAAATAAACCATTGTTTGAATTGGGGCTTTTAACTCATTGCTCGATTGATCTCTAGCATTCAAGGGGTTAAAAGTCTTAATTAAATCGATGGAAGTTTTGAGAATTTTCATTTCTCCATTACTGTGCACTTGCATTGCTCCAGAACTGCTCCGCTTTTCTTTTGTGCATAAGGCCCCATATGCCTTTTGATATACATTACCCATGTGCTCTCTCATCCCATCCAGTTCAATTAAATCCAGTTGTCTTCCACGTGTTTCTCACTAGAATTTGCTAACTTTTTTTTTCAGAGAATGTAAGATGAATTAGCAGGGAATTACCATATGGATGACATACCATTAAAAGTCAAGGACATTTTAATGTGGTTTTTCCCCAACAAATATTGACAATAAAGTCCTCCAATTAAATGTGTTAAAGGAGAACTAACACCTCCTAATTAGTGATGAGCGAGCATGCTCGGCCAAAGCTCGGTTCGGCTCGAGCATCGCACTGCTCGGCACATGGCGGTACTCGTACGAGTACCGCATGTGCTCGCCCTCCATGTTCGGGTCTCCTCCCCGCACGTTTCGCGGCTGCTGCGCAGCCAATAAACGTGCAGGGAGGCTCTGACATCAGTGTAATGCCAGCAGCCATGTTGGCTGCTGGCATTACACTGATTGGCTGGCCAGAACCCGTGATCGGGTGCTGTATAGCACCTGACCAGCGAGTTCGGCTCAGTCTTAGCCAGGGAGAGATGAGGATAGGAAGGGAAAGTCAGTGTAGGGAGAAGAAAAGCGATTTTGAAAAAAAAAAAGACCCAAAAGTCCTTTTTAGGACTACTGTGTGTGGGGGCAGCAGTTTATTTTGTTTGGGGGGGCAGAGATTTAAAAAAAAAAATGTCACATATTCGGTTCACTGTGCCTAGCCGCAGATTAGCAGCACATTCTGTTTAGTGTGTAAAATTGCAGATTAGCAGCACATTCTGGTTAGTGTGCAAAGTTGCAGATTAGCAGCACATTCTTTTTAGTGTGCAAAGTTTCAGATTAGCAGCACATTCTGTTTAGTGTGCAAAGTTGCAGATTAGCAGCACATTCTGTTCAGTGTGCAAAGTTGCAGATTAGCAGCACATTCTGTTTAGTGTGCAAAGTTTCAGATTAGCAGAACATTCTGTTTAGTGTGCAAAGTGTAAAATATCAAAGTCACATATTCCATTCACTGTGTCTAACCGCAGATAAGAAGCACATTCTGTTTAGTGTGCAAAGTTTCAGATTAGCAGAACATTCTGTTTAGTGTGCAAAGTGTAAAATATCAAAGTCACATATTCCATTCACTGTGTCTAACAGCAGATAAGAAGCACATTCTGTTTAGTGTGCAAAGTTTCAGATTAGCAGAACATTCTGTTTAGTGTGCAAAGTGTAAAATATCAAAGTCACATATTCCATTCACTGTGTCTAACCGCAGATAAGAAGCACATTCTGTTTAGTGTGCAAAGTTTCAGATTAGCAGAACATTCTGTTTAGTGTGCAAAGTGTAAAATATCAAAGTCACATATTCCATTCACTGTGTCTAACCGCAGATAAGAAGCACATTCTGTTTAGTGTGCAAAGTTGCATATTAGGAGAACATTCTGTTTACTGTGCAAAGTGTAAAATATCAAAGTCACATATTCCATTCACTGTGTCTAACCGCAGATAAGAAGCACATTCTGTTTAGTGTGCAAAGTTTCAGATTAGCAGAACATTCTGTTTAGTGTGCAAAGTGTAAAATATCAAAGTCACATATTCCATTCACTGTGTCTAACCGCAGATAAGAAGCACATTCTGTTTAGTGTGCAAAGTTGCATATTAGGAGAACATTCTGTTTACTGTGCAAAGTGTAAAATATCAAAGTCACATATTCCATTCACTGTGTCTAACCGCAGATAAGAAGCACATTCTGTTTAGTGTGCAAAGTTGCATATTAGGAGAACATTCTGTTTACTGTGCAAAGTGTAAAATATCAAAGTCACATATTCCATTCACTGTGCCGAGCCGCAGATAAGCAGCACATTCTGTTTAGTGTGCAAAGTTGCATATTAGGAGAACATTCTGTTTACTGTGCAAAGTGTAAAATATCAAAGTCACATATTCCATTCACTGTGCCGAGCCGCAGATAAGCAGCACATTCTGTTTAGTGTGCAAAGTTGCATATTAGGAGAACATTCTGTTTACTGTGCAAAGTGTAAAATATCAAAGTCACATATTCCATTCACTGTGCCGAGCCGCAGATAAGCAGCACATTCTGTTTAGTGTGCAAAGTTGCATATTAGGAGAACATTCTGTTTACTGTGCAAAGTGTAAAATATCAAAGTCACATATTCCATTCACTGTGTCTAACCGCAGATAAGAAGCACATTCTGTTTAGTGTGCAAAGTTGCATATTAGGAGAACATTCTGTTTACTGTGCAAAGTGTAAAATATCAAAGTCACATATTCCATTCACTGTGCCTAGCCGCAGATAAGAAGCACATTCTGTTTAGTGTGCAAAGTTGCAGATTTGCAGCACATATTCCGTGTAATATGAAGAAGGCGGGTAAAAAGGGACGGGGAAGTGGACGTGATCCTGATAGTTCAGGGCGCGGGTCAGGACGCGTAGAAACTGTGCCTGGTGCCAGAGCACAAGAAAGAAAGACATCCACCATACCTAGCTTCATGTCTCAGTTTACAGAGCGTCACAGGACATCACTCTCGAGGTCAGACCACTGCGAACAGGTGGTCGGTTGGATTTCAGCTGATACTGCTTCCAGTCGGTTAAGCACCACCCTGTCTTCCACCAAGTCCACTCTCAGTAGCCAAGAGTCTGGTCAACATAATCCTCACCCTGATCATCCTTCCTCCCACCATAGAGGGTCTGGTCAAAGAAGTGATCCCACACTGGGATATAGTGAGGAGCTCGTCTCATCACCAATCCTTAATTTGAACCTCTCTCCAAGCACGCTTGCAGAGGAACATGACATCTTGTGCCCTGATTCACAACCTCTAGAGGGTACCCAATCACAAGAAGATGACAGAGGGGAACGGCATTTAAGGTCAAAGGAAGTGGATGATGATGATGATGAGACACAGTTGCCATTAAATCAACCACTATTACTGTCTCAAGACCTTGATGAGGAGGATGATATACAGTTGTCAATGACTGAGTATGTGGTGGGATCAAGACATGAGGAGGATGATCAGAGTGAGGAAGTGGAGGAGGATTTGGTGGACGATGAGGTGACTGACCCCACCTGGGAAGGTGGAGAGCCGAGCGATGACAGCAGTCCTGAGGGTGAGCCATCTGCAGCACCGCAACAGGCTGGAAGAGGCAGTGGTGTGGCTACAGAAAGAAGGCGGACCGCACCAAACCGGCCCGCAAATGTTCCACGGAGCACCCCCTTGCGTAAATCTCCCTTGCCAAGGGGTAGGTGTTCCGCGGTATGGCGTTTTTTTAAGGAAAGTGCGGACGACAAAAGAATTGTAGTTTGCAACCTGTGCCACACCAGAATGAGCCGAGGCATGAACACTAGAAACCTCACCACCACCAGCATGATCCGACACATGGCATCCAAGCACCGTAATAAGTGGGAGGAACGCCCGGATCGCCAATCTGTGTCTGCAGGCCACACCACTGCCTCCTCTTCCCCTGTTTTCGGTGCCGGCCAATCGCCTGTCGAAGGCGCAGGCCCGCATACCTCCCGCCCTGCACCTGTACCATCTGAAGCACCATCAGCGACCACATCCACTTCCCTGTCCCAGCGCAGCGTCCAAATGTCGTTACCCCAGGCATTTGAGCGCAAGCGAAAATACCCAGCCACCCACCCACAGGCCATAGCACTAACCTCACACCTTTCCAAATTACTGGCCATCGAAATGCTGCCATTTAGGCTTGTGGAGACTGAGTCCTTCCGCAGCCTGATGGCAGCAGCTGTCCCTCGGTACGCAGTCCCCAGCCGCCACTACTTTTCCCGGTGTGCCGTCCCCGCCTTACACCACCATGTGTCCCGTAACATCACCCGTGCCCTGACCAACGCAGTTACTGGGAAGGTCCACTTAACGACTGACACATGGACAAGTGCTTGTGGCCAGGGACGCTACATTTCCCTGACGGCACACTGGGTGAATGTCGTGGAGGCTGGGAGCGACTCGGACCCTGGGATGGCACAGGTGCTACCCACGCCGAGGATTGCGGGCCCTACCTCTATCAGGGTTTCCGCCAGCACCTACGTTATTGGCTCCTCCTCCTCCGTTTCCACCTCCGAATTCTCTGCGCGCAGCGCCACTCACCCATCAGCCGGTAGCTGGAAGCAGTGTAGCACTGCAGTGGGGAAGCGTCAACAGGCCGTGCTGAAGCTGATCTGCCTTGGGGACAAACAGCACACGGCCTCAGAGCTGTTGCAGGGGATTAGTCACCAGACCGAGCAGTGGCTCTCGCCACTCAACCTGCAACCAGGCATGGTTGTGTGTGATAATGGGCGTAACTTGGTGGCGGCTTTGGAGCTCGGCAAGCTCACACACGTACCATGCCTAGCGCATGTATTTAATTTAGTGGTTCAGCGATTTCTAAAAACCTACCCCAATTTGCATGATCTCTTGACCAAGGTGCGCCGCGTGTGTGCACATTTCCGTAAGTCATCTACAGCTTCAGCCGGCCTGTTGAAGCTGCAGCAGCGCTTACAATTGCCAGCTCACCGGCTGCTGTGTGACGTGAGCACGCGCTGGAACTCCACCTTCCACATGTTGGCCCGGCTTTGTGAGCAGCAGAGGGCAGTAGTGGAGTACCAGCTGTTACACGGTCGTCGCCTCTCCGTTCAACTTCCTGTAATCAGAAGTGAGGAGTGGGAATGGATGTCAGTCCTCTGTGAGGTTTTACGCAATTTTGAGGAATCGACACAGATGGTGAGCGGCGATAACGCTATTATCAGTGTAACCATCCCACTTCTGTGTCTACTGAGACGCTCGCTGCTCACAATTAAAACCGACGCTTTGCATGTGGAAGAGGTTGAAATGGGGGAGGAAGAGCTTACACAAGGTGATAGCCAGAGCACCCTCACTTCGTCTTCTCAGCGACAATTGGAGGAGGTGGAGGAGGAGGAGGAGGAAGACACGGTTGCCTCCGCTACAGAGGGTAGCCATGGAACTTTAGTTCCATCTCTTCAGCGTGGGTGGGCAGAAGAGGAGGAAGAGGATGAGGAGATTGAGAGTCATCCTCCTGGTGAGGACAGCGAAATCTTGCCTGTTGGTACTCTGGCACACATGGCTGACTTTATGTTAGGCTGCCTTTCCCGTGACCCACGCGTTACACGCATTTTAGACAACACGGATTACTGGGTGTTCACCCTTCTGTACCCCCGCTACAAAGAGAATTTCTCATCTCTCATTCCTCCGGTGGAGAGGACAAGCAAAATGGTGCAATACCAGAAGGTTCTTGTTGAAAAATTGCTCCAAAATTTTCCAGCTGACAACGCTGGCGGCAGAGTACGTGCTACCTTGGCCAACCGAGAAGGGAAGAAAAGGGGAGCACACAGCAGTTCCGAGAAAGGCAGGGCAACACTCTCCAAGGCGTGGGACACCTGCATGACACCCCGCCAGCACCCTCACCCTGATGCGCAGCCTAGTGTCACAAGGAGGGAAAAGTTTTGGAAGATGGTGAAGGAGTACGTAGCAGACCGTGTCAGCGTCCTCAATGATCCCTCTGTGCCTTACAACTACTGGGTGTCCAAGCTGGACACGTGGTATGAACTGGCACTCTACGCCTTGGAGGTGCTGGCCTGCCCTGCCGCCAGCGTTCTGTCTGAGCGGGTATTTAGTGCTGCTGGTGGCATCATAACAGATAAGCGTATCCGCCTTTCCACCGAAAATGCTGATAGGTTGACACTTATAAAAATGAACAAGGCCTGGATTTCCCCTGACTTCTCCACTCCACTGGAGGAAAGCCCCGGGGGAACATAAAGTGACTTTATATATGTTATTTACAATGATGGGAATACTCTGTATTCCCATTCACCCCTTCCACCCAAAAAACGGGTATATGGTTGACTCTCTTCCATATGCCCAGTGATATAATTTTTATATAGGGCCAGCTCACCAGCGGGCCCTGTGATATAATTTTTATATAGGGCCAGCTCACCAGCGGGCCTTGTGATATAATTTTTATATAGGGCCAGCTCACCAGCGGGCGCAGTTTGACAATTTTTGTATAGGTCAGCTCACCAGCGGGCCTTCTCATATAATGTTTTATTGGGTCAGCTCTCTAGCGGGCCCTCTCATATAATGTTTCATAGCGTCAGCTCACTAGCGGGCCTTCGCATATAATGTTTAGGATGGTCAGCTCCGCAACAGACCCTCACCCATAATGTTTTAGATGGTCGGCTCAGCGCACGTTTCCCTCTTAATCATGGCCCCAGTTCAGAAAAATCGAGGAAATTTTTGGGAGAATTTGCCTTTGCGCACGTTTCCCTCTTAATCATGGCCTCAGTTCAGAAAAATCAAGGAAATTTTTGGGAGAATTTGCCTCTGCGCACGTTTCCCTCTTAATCATGGCCTCAGTTCAGAAAAATCGAGGAAATTTTTGGGAGAATTTGCCTCTGCGCACGTTTCCCTCTTAATCATGGCCTCAGTTCAGAAAAATCGAGGACATTTTTGGGAGAATTTGCCTCTGCGCACGTTTCCCTCTTAATCATGGCCCCAGTTCTGAAAAATCGATGAAATTTTTTGCAGAATTTGCAGATGATATACAAGTAAATATACATCAAATACTGTTTGGTAACAATTTTTCGCCTAAAATCGTTTTTATCTTCCTTTTTGTGTGTTTTACGGTCAGTCTGTAAAAATGGCGTACTACGGGCGAAAGATCGTTCCCAGCAGCGACGTTGGAGTCCAAGATGCATCCAGACATCCTCCCTATGCTGTCCCTGAACCATTTCTGTGGTGTTTCCATCATTTTCTGCCCTTTTCCTATGGACCAGGCACCCTCCCCTCATCAGAGCAGGGGGTGCCTGGTGTAATGCTCGAGTCCTCCCATTGACTACCATTGGGGTGCTCGATCATCACTACTCCTAATGAGAAGCACTCACTTACATTGCTATGACCAGAACATTGTAATGTCCACTATGTATTTTGGCCTAGTGATTTCATTATGAGATAATATTCTCACTCAGTCCTGTAAGTCGTGTCCATCTCTGGCATTAAAAGTCTTAAGGATCAGGGGATGTGCAATGCACTATGAAGCAATGTATTAAACTAGCTTCTGATCCTTAAAGAGCTAAGACTACCATGTTCAGGAGTAGAGACTGAGGTCTTCTTGTTCTGTTAGCAGCTGTTAGACATCCAGGACTGATGGATCACACGTTAATGTATAATCTCCTGCCCCTGGGGCCTTTGAATAGTGTCAGAGACTTTGCTAGAAAAAAAAAAGGTTATATAAAGACCAGTAAATGAGTATGTAAATTGGAAAAGAAAAAAACTAGGAGCAGGTGTATAGTGCAGAGGCATTTTGACATCTCTGGCCATGGTTCACTTTTAAAATGCTGAGGACAAAACAGCATGCAAGTACACTGTGCATTAAGCATGTTGCCATGTTGAAAAGGAAGACATGAGAATCTCACCCCGCATCAATAGCGCGAGATTCTCATGTGGCTTCCTTAAATGTTGCTTGCATCCATTAGTGCCCACATACCTGGCTGATTCAATATATATATATACTAGTTGAACAGCCCGTTACACGGGCCACGGTGCCTCTGGCAGCCGGTCGCGGGGCAGTCACACGCAGTGGAGACTGGCCGCGCCTCGGCTGATACAAAGCCTCTGGCAGCCGGTCGCGGGGCAGTCACACGCGGTGGAGACTGCGCGCGCCTCGGCTGATACAGAGCTGGACGCTCCTTCGGAGCGCCCAGCTCTGTATCAGCCGCGGCGCGGGCAGTCTCTACTGCTCATGAGTGCCACGCGCGCAGCAGTGTCTACTGCGCATGTCTGGCGTTACACACAACTTGGCGAATTATTATATAGGATATATATATATATATATATATATGTGTGTTTGGTGTCAGGCGAGATAGTCAGTTGTGTTCGCCTGAAGACAGAAGCATTATAGGTTTTAACATTTCAAGTGTCACAGCGATACTAATGACTTCTGCTTCATAATGAATGTTGGCATGTGCCCTATTATATAACGTTGAAGTGAACATGCATCTCGTGGAGGATGTTGAGCCACAACAGCCCATGGAGGTCGATGGAGAGGAGGTTATGCTAAGCAGGACACAAATGTGAACCAGGATCATCAGGGACTACTTCACCTGTGAATAACATGCATGTGTGAGCATGGTTGTGCTTGTGGAATGCATGCAAACACATGCAAACCAAAAATAACCATCTGTTCCACTGCACAGGATGACCCATCGCCACAGCCCTAGCATGTCAAGGACATCATCCCTCAACCTTGGATCAAAGGTACACCAGATTGGCCATGTACATCACATACTATGTTGTACTGATGACAAATTCCATCTACCATTTTGAACATAGTCATGACACGGGTAAAACCCTTTGAGCCACAGAGGGATATCCAATGCAATGACATGCAATGCATTGGATACAACTCTGCAATCACATTTGTTAACCCATTGATTGCTAGAGGTGTACACAAAACTTTGCAAGGCAATCAGTTGTGTACCCTTTTGTCACTCAAAGGGTTTGGGGGTAAATGGACTCACCTTGCATGTGAGCAATGGTTGGACAATGCCCAGTGGAGAAGAATGGGGATGGTTATGGTGTGTAGTGTTGCCTACGGTATCAGAGGAACGATCTGTGGGTCAGGTTGCAAGGCCCACCATGCTGACCTGTTTGTGTGTGTTTGTAGCACAATGAATATGCCACACCATTGCTTGTCGATGTGTTGTCCAGGCGTCATTACCACATGATGTTCTAATCAAGGGAATGGCAAGCAGACATATGTATGTGTGTCACCTGGACCCAGAGCACACACCTCATCAGTATGTAAATCGAGATCCATTGAATAGATCCACTGATTCCTGGGTCTTGGTTCACACACTGATGTGGTTGGCCAGTCACACATACATATGTCTGCTTGCCATCCCCTTCATCCAAAATTCACATGGTCATGATGCCTACACAACACATTGTCGAGAAATGGATTGTCTGCTCATATGAGCATACATGACTGTCTTGTGTCATTGATTTACTCTCCCTCATCAGGTTATTGAAGAGACAGTAATACCTAAAAGGTTTGAAAAATATTTGTAGTAGAGTTTATCCCCCTTAGTAAAACAAGGGAACTCCCACTGCTGAAAGGTGTTTAATCTAAATGTTATTATAGCTCCAAATTTAATTTCCAGATGCAATTTCACAGTGACCTGGAATTATCAAGTGGTGCTGTTGCTACACCATCCTATGGACAGCTCTGGTCCCAGCACCATAAATCTCCATAGGATGGTGTTGCAACAGCACCACTTGACAATTCCACACCACTGTGATATTTCATCTATCACATTGAACTTTGGGCTGATATTACTTCTGAATAATACACCTTTCAGCAGTGGGAGTTCCCTCATTCTACTCAGAGAGATGGACCCTACTACATATTTGTTTAAACATGTTAAGTATTATCATTCCCCTTATAGTTGTTCATGTTGTTGATCTGTTGATCTAGCTAATGTGTTCATGTTGTTCAAGTTCAAATCACATCATGGAACAACACCCTGATGTTGTTTGGCTTTTGATATGTGGTCTGTGAGTTGAACTCGTACAAATGTTTCTGTATGTGATGTGTGTGCTCACCCCTGCTGTAAAAGCTTGTGACGCCATCCATCGTGCATGAGTTGTGTTCACTGCATAGCTTTGCAGTGCGTTGGAGACAACTCTCTACCTTACACCCATGTTAGATGTGCATGAGTTGTCTTCACTGCATAGATTTGCAATGTATTGGAGACAACTCTTCCACTAACCGGGTCTGATAAAAAAACAGACATGGACATGTGTCGAAGCAACAACTGAACATTTATTGAGTCAACAATGAACCTTTTTTCTTTTCTTGGGGGGTGCTTTGGGAGGGGCTGCAGGGGTGGCCTCCTGCACTTGACGCCGTGAGGCCCTAGTCTGTCTGGAGGCTGTGGGTGGCGGTGGTGAAGTGCTGACAGGGGTAGTGGCTGTGGAACTGGAGGCCTGGCCCTGGCATACTGTCTCCAGCCTGTTGCGTTCCCTCATTTCAACTACCACCTGGTCCATCATGGCTGTCATTCTGTTGGTGTAGGTGACCAGGTGGTTGGTCAGGGTCAGTTGCTGGGCATCCATTGCCCTCATGCTGACCAGGATGTGTGCAATGTGGTTCTCCATCCTGGTCAGGGACCTAGCACACCTCCCGCCCACCCAGAGTTGCCATATCTGAACTCCAGATCCAGGATGGCATTGTTGGTTGTTCTTGTTGTGGAGGGAGTAGAGGCCTGTGGTGATGATGCCATGTAAGTGGCATCTGGCTCCCCCTCACACAGTGGAGATCGGGGTGAGGAAGCAGTGACCCTCAAGGGGGGGAGAGCCACCCTGGAGGGACTGTGGGGACATCTGTCACCCTGTGTCTGCCCCTTCATCTCCCTGGGATCCCCCAGAGTACATTGGTGGTGTGGGTGGTCGTGGCAGGGTGAACACCTCCCTTGCCTGGGGGCATTGTGGCTCCCCTATGAGCCCCACATGTTCATACCCCAGGGGCCATTCAAATTTGGACCCCTAGGTGTCCTCCTGTCACATGTGTCCCCGTGGCCTGGGGGTTGGCCCGAATCCCGACTGCTGAGGCATGGCCACCATCTCAGGCATCCAATGCCTACCCATGGGGGTGGGGCCTGGTAGACCAGCTGCTGCTGCTGTGGTGGGGGGGGGCTGGTTGGCCAGCTGCTGCTGTCATGGTGGGGGGCCTGGTAAGCCAGCTGCTGCTGTGGTGGGGGGGCTGGTAGGTCAGCTGCTGCTGTGGTGGTGGGGGGCCTGGTAGGCCAGCTGCTGCTGTGGGGTGGGCTGGTAGGCCAGCTGCTGGTGTGGTGGGTGGGGGCCTGGTAGGCCAGCTGCTGGTGTGATGGGTGGGGGGCCTGGTAGGCCAGCTGCTGGAGTGGTGGTGGTGGGGGGCCTGGTAGGCCAGCTGCTGCTGTGCTGGTGGTGGGGGGGGGCTGGTAGGCCAGCTGCTGTGGTGGTGGTGGGGGGGCCTGGCAGGCCAGCTGCTGCTGTGGGGGGGGGCTGGTAGACCAGCTGCTGCTGTGGTGGAGGGGGGGCCTGGTAGGTCAGCTGCTGCTGATGCTGACGTGGTGGTGGTGGTGGTGTTAGAGCCTGGGATGTGGTTGGCTCCTCAGGGGAGCTTGTCCCAGGATCAGGCATGTATGCTGTGTGGGTAAATGACATGATATGATCAGTGATGTGAGCAATGACAGGAGTGCTGCAAGACCATGACATTAACATGTGAACCGTTGAGTGGCAGGATGGTATTGTAACGGTTTTAAGAACACTGAGACACGGAAGGTTTGGGCAAAAACAAAGTTTTATTGAAAACACAGAAATTAGAGTAACCCACACGGGTCCAGTTTATACTGACAGATATAATACTGACACAGGTCAAGTTAATAGTACTCAATACCCCACTCAGGTCCAGTGAGACACAATGGTCCAACACTGCCACAGGTCAGGTTACAGGTAATGTGAATCCTTAACGAGACAGTGGAGAATAGGATGATATTAGGCCAAGAGATACGGACAGGCCCTAATAGTACTGAGGCCCACAGGACACTCTCTACGCAGAGAATGACACAATAGCGACTGAGGCCACATGGAAGTAAATGAAGGCCCTGGACAAGTGACAGGCTGCCAGAACAGTCAGAGGGTGACTGAACCGGTATAGCACGGAGTAACGCCAACTGTAGGCTGCAATTCACTGTGACCCAAAGTACAACAGCACCAACCTACAAGGGGTTAAATGAACGCTCAGACCTGAAATCGTCTGCAAGGCCGTGGGGAAAACCGAGGTGCCCAGGAACAAACCAACCTCAGATTGCAAGCGGTGAACAGGTCAAGCGTACCGTGGTGCAACCTGACTGATCTCCAACACCGGGGTGTAAGGATCACAAGGCACATAAACCAGAGACTGGGTCACAGTAAGCTAGACTGCCGAAGCAGTGAACGAGGCAACCAGAGGATCTGTCCGTAGACAGAGAGAGCACCGGAGGCCAGCCCTCCAAACGGATAACCGGATGGAGCAGAGAGCCAGGCCAGATCGGTACACAGAGCAGGAACGTCAGCCAATCTGGGTCGGTACACAGACCAGGAACGTCAGCCACGCCGGGTCTGTACACCGAGCAGGAACGTCAGCCAATCCGGGTCAGTACACAGAGCAGGAACGTCAGCCAGACCGGGTCGGTACACAGAGCAGGAACGTCAGCCAATCCGGGTCGGTACACAGAGCAGGAACGTCAGCCAGTAAGCTAGACTGCCGGAGCAGTGAACAAGGCAACCAGAGGATCTGTCCGTAGACAGAGAGAGCACTGGAGGCCAGCCCTCCAAACGGATAACCGGATGGAGCAGAGAGCCAGGCCAGATCGGTACACAGAGCAGGAACGTCAGCCAATCTGGGTCGGTACACAGAGCAGGAATGTCAGCCAATCTGGGTCGGTACACAGAGCAGGAACGTCAGCCTGGCCGGGTCAGTACACAGAGCAGAAACATATACGGGCAGAGTAGTCAGGCAGTCTGGGTCATACACAGGATTCACACAGAAGTCAGGAACAAGCGCTAGCATCTGGAACACCACCAAAGGGCCCTGAAGTAGTGACAGGGCTCAGTATTTAAGGGCTAGCACTGGGCGGAGTAAAACCTCAGTAGCCAATAAAAGGAATCAGGAAGTAGCACTGAATCACAATGTCGCAAGCGAGAACACGGGCACCGTGATAGGTATCCATTGCATTGCTTTGCAATGCATTGGTTAGCATCCTGACACACACTGATTGTTGAACCTGACAGGATCTAGTACATGGATTCATAAAACCTACAGTGGTGTAGCTCTAGTCATCATATGTATCCTGGGGTGTGAGTATGGCAAGGCATCCCCATACATCTGGATACATGTGGTGAAAAGAACTGGACCAACACACCTTGAGCCCATTGCATGTACATCACCTAGACCTCGACAGCAAACAAACTAGGGCCTCCGTGAACATCAATGCACTGGTGATGACCAATGACCACTGAGTTCAACCAATGATGTCAGCAACACTAACAGGCACAGAAAGCACACCAACAAACATGCACTGTACACAATCAGCTAGAGGACACATCAAACAGACCCCAGGAAGGGTGGAATTCAAACACGCATCAGACATGGAGGTTTCTTCTACCCTTTCCTATGTTATGCTACGGAGCCTAAGCACTGATATGTCACGTGTTATTTAGATCTCAGTGCATTGGTTTCACAGACTAACACATGTTCAGGGTTGAACCTTGTGAATCACATATGTCCTGCAGAGTGGTGATGGTGGTGAATGCCCCCTGGCTACATATGATGCAGAAAGCTGATCCTTGACTATTCAACTTGGACTAACTACCTACATGTACATTGCCTAGCCCTGACATGCAGTACCAATACTCCGAACAACAAGTCATATCCCCACTTGCTATCTCCCAAACCCTTTGATTGCCATTGGATTAGCCAATGTATCGTGAAACAATGCATTGCATATCCCTCTGACACTCAAGGGGTTGTGTGCTGACCTCTTTGTCACTCTATGTATGACATTGTGATACACATAACAGTCATATATTTTTGCCTCAAACATGATGGTGTGCATTGTTTATGTGCTGTGCATGATGTTTTTGTAGACAGCATGAAGGGAGTTCAACAGGGACTTGACCATTACCATTCAGGCTGGGTTTGACAAGTATTCTGTCCTTTTTTGACATCCCTCCAAACTGTGTTGCTGAATTATGGTGTGGAATGCTGTCCATGTGTTCAGGTGTCACTGTGTTGGCCTCTATCTGGTGGTGTCAAAATTTGTGTGAAGTGTGTGTTGGCCTTGATGCACTTACGGGTGGACTGGAGGCTCCTTTCATCCCCGGTGTCACTCCACCCTGTGATTCCCTGCACTGCTGTTTTGGACAGGGTCCTCAGCACTGCCTCCTCTCACTCCATGTACTGCATGTGCAGGGGCGGACCACCCTCTGCGCCGGCAGCATGCGTAGCCTCCTCGCCCATCTTCTTCTTGACCCTGGCCTTGCAGTTGGCCCACCTCTTCTTCACCGCTTCCAGTGACCGGCTGCAGCTGGACACTGCACTGACTGCATCAAGGACCTCCCTTCATGCGGCTTTACGCTTGGCCTCCATGCCGACAACCTTCCCCCTGGGGAACAGGATCTGATCCCTGGAGATGACTGCCTCCACCAAGGCGAGGTTCTCCTCCTCAGTAAATATGGGCTCTCTCGCCCTGTCCTCCTCCTCACCCCCAGAGGTTCTATGAGAGCCCTGACTGTGGCTCTCCAGCCCTGCCTGCGATGGCCCTGGCTGTGCATGGTGCACCCCCTGGACTACCCCTCATCCCACTCTCTCCACTGACCCTGCTCTCCTCTGGCGTGGCTGCCCCTCCGCCCCAGGGATCTCCCTCTCCCTCTCCTACACTGAACAGGGATACCCACCTGCTCCTCTTCCTCCTCTCCTCCTACTCTCCCCACCCCTCTCTCCTGTCCTCCTCTCCTCGCCATTCCCCTCACCCACTCACACCCGGGTACTCACTCAGGCCCTCACACATTCACTCACTCACTCTCTGTCACTCACTTGCACTCACAAACTCACACTGTCAAAAGAAATATAAAAGTGTATGTGTTTTACTAACAAAAAAAAATATTGGCAATGTGTGTATGTGTATGTGTGTTTGAATGCATGTATTTGGTATGTACAAATGTGTATTATGTGTGTCGCTATGTGTGCAGTCAATCTCTCCAACTCCTTCTACCCGTATGTGTGCACTTAAACTCCCTTTCTCTCTTTCTCTAGCCTCCGCTCCAGGGTCCTGAGATCTATCACTTGGAACTCAAAATCAGACAAAGGTGCGTAGGTTATTTTGGGTCTATATATAGTTTATTCGACTGAACTTGATACTTTGGGGTGCTATGAATGGCTGGGGCACTAGGTAACATTGGACGTTCACTTGTTTCTTTCATTAGGACGTTCCTCACGTTATTTAGAATGTGTTTTTTGATGGCGATAAGGTCAGATTTTAGGCGACTCCAGTTTTATAGTTTTTTGTGTTTTGTAGGCCGTCGCACGTTAACCTTTCCAGGTAAGGAAGATTTAAATCTCACGTTACCCGATCTTGGTTAACTCGCTAAGGCTTTTTTTTTCTTCTCATTGGTTTTAACTCCAACATTTCCATCGAGCCCTTAGTGCATAGGCTTCATAGAATAACATAGGAACTGGAGAAGTGATAAAATGGAGAAGTCAACTCCACTTTATCACCTCTTTATCACCACTTAGTGAATCTCCCCCCGATTTCCTTCAGATAGAGATCGTAAAAAGTATACTCTACATGGAAAAACAAATCAACAGAAACTATGAATTTTAAATGAGACCATGGAAGGTGAAATCCTGACATTTTACCCAAGCAAAGTGAGGTGAGTGTGAGTGTGTGTGCGTCTGTCTGTGTGCTTGAGCACAAGTGTGAGCATGCCTGTATGATGATGTGTGAAAGCAGTATTGTCAGTGACATGGCGTTCTATGGTGTTGGAAGGTAAGCTGATTGCAACCAATGGCCTTAACCTTAAAATAGTCATAGGGACCTCTAAAGGGAGGCAGACCAGACAGACATGATAGGAAAATAATTATATGAGCTGGGCATTGTCCCATTCGCCCCCCTTAGATTTGTAATTCCTACATTAATCACAACAATTCAATAACTCTTGTGCATGTGTTCCCTGTGGCCCAAATAACCCTCTTATAGAGAACAAACCAAGTTAATGTGACTGGATATAGGCACTTGGTCACAGGGACAGAAGGAGCTATGTACAAACACAATTCTGCACTGACATAGCAGCTGGAATTGATATTTATTTCATGCGTCTGCCTATGGCCTGTGTGCTAACCTATTTAGTACAAAAAATGCTATTTGCACCACAGACAGGTGAGTGTGCAAGTGAATGGGCATTTTAAGGCAGTTAATTCTTCTGCACTTTGTTTAGTGCCGTATACTAAAAAAGAGGCAGTGGAAATTAGAATGACTCGACTCAGTTTTCCTGCATATGCTTTAAAGGTGGCTTTCTGGGCTTGCTAACAATACAGTCCTACCAATGTTGTAATGTGTGCACCAGTATGTACTTAAGGGATCATAGATGCTTGTACATACCTCTCAGCGAAGCCGCAGGACTCGATTTTTACATTTCCCACAGTGACGCATATAAACATAGTCTTAGATTGAAAAACTGATGTTTTGTGAGCTTTTTACTAGTTTTTTTGTATCTCAGTATCTATCTATATACTTAACATTTAGTAAATCAAAGTCTACATGCTGATTAAAATAAACCAACCATTATTCATTTGTTTTTTTTCTCTTCCCACTTCATTTAAATATCGTTAGTATGTCCACTAGCTGTAAGTTATGTAACTATCTCTTTACTTTCCAAATGTGGCTGACAGGTGCAAAATAACCCAATTTTCTGTCACAGAGTTTTGTAACACATTGTAAAGCAATTTATTGTAGGCCTTTTCTGACAGCAATGGTGTTACAGTAATTAGCAAGAATATTAGAGTAATTATCAAAAGTGTTAGCGTAATTAGTAAGGGAGAATGATTGAACCAAAGAAGCGGGCAGTAGTTATTATGCTTGCAATATTAAACAAATAAATTAGAGAATTTATAAGTATAATGAATTATAGAGCAAAAAGAAGGGTCTCCAAAAACCATAATAGGAGACGCACTGCCACGGATCAGTGTAAGCCATATTGTAATAGCACAAATTAAATCAGACATAAAAAAAAACCATAATGATTAATAGCAGAAAATCAAGTAAGTGGTTACCAAAATGATAAAAAGTAAATGTACAGACAACAAGACAGTAATTTACTGACATTAACCCCTTAACCCTGTCAGTGCCAGAGGAGTACGCAAAGCATTGCAGAGCAATGTGTTGTGTACCCCTCTGGCACTCAAAGGGTTAAGTGCCCAATGGGTGAGCACAATGCATTGCACACTCCTCTGGCACTCAAAGGTTTAATTTTATTTACATTTGAAGTTTGCCTTGAAAAAAATATTGTGTTGTTTCTTCTGTTATTCTAAAATGTATTACATTGCAGACTTATCTGATTTTTATATCAAAATTCAGCTTATGAAAAGTCACCACTATGTGACACTATTGCTACCGCTTTCTGTAGAAAACAAAAGTCGGGACAAAAGTTAAAATTCCACTTTGTGATATGTTTTTGGCCAAAATAACTTTTTAATGAAACCTCTGAGAAGCCAGAGTACCATTGTTTAGTAAGTAAGAAAAACACCTGCAATACATCTATTTTTCATTAAACAAACTTTACTATTCATTTACTTTGTTTTATTTTGCTTAAAAAATGTGCATTAAATTTAAATATTTATATATAAATATATATATAAATATATATATTTATATTATAAATATAATTTCTCCACTTCTTACACACACAGCAAAATGAGCTTCGGGGTGGCGGTATACTGTGTATACAAGGGTTTTATGACCCCCTCCCGTTCTCTATTGGGTTGGGATATCTACAGCCCACACCCCATTCCCTTGAGCCTTTGTCACAGCTTACATTGGTTCCAGTGCCGCCGCTTCAGGTGACACTCGAAATGACGCCCTCTGCATCAGTGGCCATCCTTGTCGCATGGATGGTCGCAGGAATATGGCAAGCGGGTGGACGTATCAGAGCAGATGTGTCATCTGCAGGTGCGAGGCTTCAGTATGTAGCAGGTCTCTGTTTTATGTGTTGCTTCCTGTAGTCTCCTCCTACCTACTTCCTCCCTCTGAGCTGCTCTACCTACCAACTTCCGGAGGAGGGGTTTAAAGGGCAGACTGTCCTTGGACTCTGTGTATGACCTGGTTTGTCTGACCATCCAATCTGGTGCTGACCTGTGGCTCTGTCTGACTATTCTCCTGCCTTATCCTTAGATAGTGAACACCCAATCTGGTGCAGACCTGTGACTCTGGCTGACTACCTGAACTGCGTATGACCTGGCTTGTCTTATTACCATCTCTGGTGCTGACCTGTGGCTCTGTCTGACTATTCTTTTGTTTGTCCCCTGTACCTAGCAGACACCCAATCTGGTGCGGACCTGGGGCTCTGGTAGACTAGCTTATACTGGCTTCAGGCTTGAGTCAGATATCGCTTCCTTTTACTGACTGCAGGCGTGAGTCAGAGATCTGCTTCCTTTTACTGACTGCAGGCGTGAGTCTGGTATCCTTCCCGTGGTTCTGAACCTAGTCATCGTGTTCCTGCTCCTGTTCCATTGCAGGTCCTGTTCCTGGTTCCTGCAGAGACTACCAGTGGCTTCGACCTAGTCTCTAGCAGTGTGGTCAATCTTGGCAGTCTACTATTCCTGATAGTAGCGTTTGCTGGCTTGTGACCCTCTGCTTATTCCTGGTACCTTACTACCGTGTGCTACTTTCTTGTTATTCTATAAATTGCATTTTACTATACCGTACTGGCTCCTGAATATTTCTGGGGAACCGTGACAGTACGCAAGGGCCATGAACTCAGATGGTAGTAGTAATGCAATTCTTCAAAGCATCCTGGACAGGATGGAGACATTGGATCAACGTATTGACCAATTGTCTTTTGCCATACAAACCTTGTTGCAGTGCACAACGCAACTCGAACGCTCTAACCAGCAAGTGTTGGCCACTCCCGCTCCCTCCCAGGCACCAGTGGTTCAAACCTCTTCTGATGCAGGCGCGATCAAGGGGTTATCTGGTTCTGCTCAGCTCCCACAGCGGTATGGTGGGGACCCAGATTCTTGCCGTGGTTTCCTCAATCAACTCGGCATATACTTAGAGATGGTTTTGCATTCCTTCTGAGCAAAGTAAGGTTTGCTTTCTGATTTCTCTCCTCACTGGCAGGGCATTGGCCTGGGCTAACCCTTTGTGGGAGACTAACAAGTCCATTGTGTTTGACTTTACAGAGTTTGTGGACTCCTTCAGGAGAGTTTTTGATAGGCCAGGCCGCGTCGTCTCGGCTTCTAAAAACCTTATGACCCTTCGTCAGGGCGCAAGGACTGTGGCGGACTACTTCACTGAATTTCACACTCTGGCTGAGGAAGTAGGCTGGAATAATGAGGCCTTGGCAGCCGCCTTTTCACAAGGGCTGTGTGATACCTTGAAAGATTAAATTGCGGCACGTGATTTACCTAATGTTTTGGACAAACTCATTTTGTATCCTGATTGATATCAGACACAGGGAGAGATCCTCATTTAAGGAGAGCTTGCAGAGGCCCTCAGGCAGATGGGCTTCTTGTTATTCTGGCCCACCCTATCCTCCCTCGTCTCCCATGCCTCCTGGAGTTGTTTCAGACGATTGCGAACCCATGCAAGTTGATGCTGTTATCAGGGAGAGAACCCTGTTTCGTGAGCACCTACGGTGGCCTCCAGGTATATTGTCCTCTCATTCCTCTGACTTACCTCCCACGAACCCAGGCAAGTGGGTGCTACCTGGCTTTCGAAGAAGGAGAGGGCCTTCAGGAGGAGGAGGGACTTTGTCTTTACTGTGGAGTATCTGGACACTTGTTGCGGTCCTGTCCAGTCCGTCCAGGGCGGGGACAAATCATTGGTGTCATTTCCCCAGAGAATGTTTTGGATACTCTCATGATGAAGGCCTGCATTTTTTGGGCAGATAGGTCAATCTCAGTTCCAGTGTTACTGGACACGGGGGCTGCTGGATGCTTTATTGATGCAGAATTTGCAGCCAGTAATAATATCCCCTTGAAGCCGCTTGCTTCTCCTCTGGCCGTAGAAGCCATTGATGGGTGACCCTTACACCCCTCACACATTACGCATGAAACCTCTTTGTTAACCCTGAGAGTGGGAGTCCTCCACACCAAAACCCTGAGATTTCAGGTGATTAATTCTCCACATTATGCCATCATTCTGGGTTTTTCTTGGGTACAGAAACATAACCCCAGGATGTATTGGCACACGCGTGACATTGTGGCTTGGTCTCTTCAATGTACTAAGTCTTGTCTGTCATGTCCTATAAGACTCACTCACGTAATTGCTCCACTCCTCCTGGAGGAGTATGACACATTTAAAGACGTCTTTAGTGAAAATAAGGCTAGGTCCTTACCACCACATAGGCCTTACGACTGCTCCCTGGTCCTGGGGGTTGTATCTACCCCTTATCTGTTGAGGAAAACAAGGTTATGGAGCATTATATATCTGATGCGCTGGCAAGAGGCATCATTCGTAAATCCACATCCCCCACTGGTGCTGGATTTTTCTTTGTTAAGAAAAAGGACGGAGAGCTACATCCGTGCATTGACTTTCATAGTCTAAACAAACTGTTGGTCAAGAATGCATATCCCATACCTTTGATTACTGAACTCTTCGACTTGGTTAAAGGGTCTAAGGTATTCACAAAACTAAGCTGGTTGCAATTTGGTGCGAATAAAAGAAGGGCATGAATGGAAGACAGCTTTTAATACTCGGAGTGGGCACTATGAATACTTGGTCATGCCCTTCGGTTTGTGCAATGCCCCGGCTGTCTTCTAGGAGTTCATCAACGATGTCTTAAGATAACTCCTACAAAGTTGCGTGGTTGTTTATTTGGATGACATCCTTATTCACTCCCCAACGCTGCAGATCCATCGCTCTGATGTATCCAAAGTCCTGGGCCTATTACGTGAGAACAATTTGTTTTGCAAGCTGGAAAAGTGCGAATTTCAAAAGTCCCAAGTGAAGTTTCTGGGGTATATCATTTCCGCTTCCGGGTTCGCCATGGACCCTCAAAAGTTGTCCAAGGTACTGGAATGCCCTTGTCCTATGAGACTCAAAGCGATCCAAAGATTTGTGGGGTTCACGAATTACTACAGAAAATTCATAAAAAACCTCTCCACTATTGTCAAACCACTTACCGACATGACTTGTAAAGGGGCCAAGACCTCTGAATGGTCCCAAGCGGCTATTCTGGCTTTTGAAAATTTGAAGGCAGCCTTTGCTGCAGCTCCAATATTGGTGCATCCCAATCCCTCCCTACACTTTACCCTGGATGTTGACGCATCTGAGATTGGAGTGGGCGCCCTGTTTTCACAACGCTCAGCTCCTGTTGAGGCCTTACGCCCCTGTGGGTATTTCTCTAGAAAAATATCCAAAGCACAGATGGTATACCAAATAGGGGACAGAGAGTCCCCTATTTGGGGACTGGAGGCACCTCTTGGAGGGCACTAAATCTCCTATCCTGGTTCTGACCGACCAAAAGAATCTTGTTTACCTTTCTGAAGCTAAGCACTTGTCTTCCAGGCAAGCTAGATGGGCACTTTTCCTTTCCCGGTTTAATTTTGTGGTCTCGTATCTTCTGGGCTTTAAAAATTTGAAGGCAGACGCATTGTCTCACCAGTTTTGCAGCCTTTCCAGGGAAGAGGTTCTACCTTCCCCGATCATTCCGGCTTATCACATCCTTGCTACTATAAGTATCTGTATTTCTTCCCCTCTGGGTGAAGAGATTTTGGCAGATCAAGCTTCTGCCCCTGCTGAAAAGCCTGACGGACGGTGCTTTGTTCCGGTACAGTTGCGCATTAAGCTGTTGGAGACCTATCATGCCTCAAAAATTGCTGGCCACATTGGACGCGACCAATTGATTTGGTCCTTGTCGCGAGTATTCTGATGGTCTAGTCTCTGGTCCTTTTGTGCTGCCTTCACTGCTGCCTGCACAACCTGTGCTCAAAATAAGTCACCCCCGACACCTGTCAGTGGGCTTGTTCCAGCCAGTGGCCAACGGGGAACATACCTTGTCACATCTATCTATCTATCGACTTTATGGTCGACCTCCCAAGCTCCATGGGCTGTACAGTCATACTGATGATTGTGGACAAATTTTTGAAGATGGCTCATTTTGTGCCACTTAAGGGCTTACCATCCACGCAGGAATTGCTTGTGGTATTCACTAGTGAGGTTTTCCGACTCCATGGCATACCCAAAGTAATCGTGTCCGATAGAGGAAGCCAATTTGTGTCCCGCTTCTAGAGGTGTTTCTGTGCTCAGTTGGGAATTCAATTGGCATTCTCCTCCGCATACCACCCGTAGTCTAACAGTGCGGCAGAAAGGTTGAACCCAGCTTTAGAACAGTTTCTCCGCTGCTAAATCTCTAACCACCACGATAATTGGGCTACCCTATTACCTTGTCAGGAATTGTGCTGTTAACTCTTCTACTCAGAATTCCCTGTTCTTGCTCAACTATGGGTTCCAGCCCTCGGTTCTTCCTGAGACCTTCCAAGCACAAGCGATTCTGGTTCTTGACGAGCATTTGAGAGCACTCCATTCCTCTTGGGTTTGGGTACAGCAAACCCTACGTGGTTCCGTGCAGTGACAAAAAAGGCAGGACGACCGTAGTCGATTGTCGGCACCTACCTTCCAGGTAGGAGACAGAGTGTGATCGTCGTCCAGTAATTTGCACCTCCAGGTTCCTTGTAACAAATTGGCACCTCGATTCGTTGGTCCTTTCCGTGTGTTGTGCAAGATTAACCCGGTGGCTTATACACTGGAACATTCCAGCCAATATGCGCATTCATAATGTCTTCCGTGTTTCCCTATTGAAGCACTTGGTCTGCAACCGGTATTCCTCCGTTCCTGTCCATCCTGCTCCCGTGAGAGTTGCAGATCACAAGGAATATGAAGTACAAAATATTCTGGACTCCCGTTTGGTTTGAGGGCATCTACAGTACTTTATTCATTGCAAGGGATACGGTCCAGAGGAGCACTCCTGGATTCCAGCTGATGATGTTCACGCTCCTGTCTTGGTACGCGGATTTCATGTGCACTTTCCTGACAAACCCCGGCCGGCCCCGCGGAGGGGGGCCTTTGAGAGGGGGTACTGTCACAGCTTACCTTGTTTCCAGTGCCGCCGCTTCAGGCGACATTCGAAATGACGCCCTCGGCGTCAGCAGCCGTCCATGCTGCACGGATGGCCGCAGGAATATGGCAAGAGGTTGGACGCATCAGAGCAGATGCGTCATCTGCAGGTGTGAGGCTTCAGTATGTAGCAGACCTATGTTTTATGTGTTGCTTCCTGTAGTCTCCTCCTACCTACTTCCTCCCTCTGAGCTGCTCCTACTACCTACTTCCTGAGGAGGGGTTTAAAAGGCAGACTAAGTGCTTACTCAACACAGTTCTGTTTCCTTGGGCTCTGTGTATAACTTGGCTTGTCTGACCATCTAATCTGGTGCTGACCTGTGGCTCTGTCTGACTAGTCTCCTGCCTTATCCTTAAATAGTGGACACCCAATCTGGTGCAGACCTGTGGCTCTGGCTGACTACCTGAACTGTGTATGACCTGGCTTGTCTGACTACCCTCTCTGGTGCTGACCTGTGGCTCTGTCTGACTATTCTTTTGTTTGTCCCCTGTACCTAGCAGACACCCAATCTGGTGCGGACCTGGGGCTCTGGTAGACTAGCTTATACTGGCTGCAGCAGTAAGTCAGATATCCGCTTCCTATTACTGACTGCAGGCGTGAGTCAGAGATCCGCTTCCTATTACTGACTGCAGGCGTGAGTCTGGTATCCTTCCCGTGGTTCTGAACCTAGTCATCGTGTTCCTGCTCCTGTTCCATTGCAGTTCCTGTTCCTGGTTCCTGCAGAGACTACCAGTGGCTTCGGCCTAGTCTCTAGCAGTGTGGTCAATCTTGGCAGCCTACTATTTCTGATAGTAGCGTTTGCTGGCTTGTGACCCTCTGCTTATTCTTGCTACCTTACTACTGTGTGCTACTTTGTTGTAATTCAATAAATTGCATTTTACTGTACCATACTGACCCCTGAATATTTCTGGGGAACCGTGACAGCCTTTCGACTATTTGTGCTGCATTGTGCTCCCTGACACATCAGCCAAAGGGCTACAGGGGTCTGAAAACTGACCGTTTCTGCTCCCTGAGTGATGCTGTGAGGAGCGTAAACTGAGAGATTTTGTTGTATCACCATTCATTTTGTAGAGGCTACGTGTACAGTCCCCCTAGAGACCAAGCATCAGGTTTCCAAACCTGATCCTTGCTGTTTATAGAGGACTTCAGTGCAGCAAGTGAAGCCCCTGGTTTAAAGATATGGTAATGCCTGCAAACCAGTTTGCTTAAAACTGTAGTACAATCATTTTGAGGGTAACTGCTGTCACCCACTCTTTCTAAAATACTTCAGTTTTTAAAATGCATTTACATCTTAAACGGAAATGGCTCCCATCAATCTTTCAGGGCATTTGAAAGCTGCCTCCCTCAAGTGCAATACTACCCAGAAATATGTGTCTTTTAGTGCAAACTCCAGGGTTATGTGCCCAGTACACACAGACCCACTGTATCAGGCTCAAGCCAGATACAGAGGGTCAACAGGAAAAGCATTGCACATGACAGAAAGACCAATGAGGGTACATAGGGTTCTCTTTTCATAACCCCCCTCACCATTGTGCACTCTGTTTGCAAAATCTCACAATACAGAACTGGCAGCAGCTCTGCTCCCAGGGATGCAGACCTGCCAGTGGACACAATCCTCATGATAGCTGCCTTTACAGAATAAAAATGAGGATGCAAGTACTCAATGCTAAAATTTCTAGTTGTGTTCAGATTCCTTAACTGTCGTTTGGAGTATTGACAATGGAACTGCAGCAATATTCTTTACAAGGAACTGAAAGTGTCCCCAACATATCATCAGGGCAACAGACAATAACAATCTATGCTAGAGCATTCCTGTACTACTCTATTTGTGTTACTATTTTTTATTTATATTGGTATTCCACCTGCTACCCCTTTAACCCTTTCAGTGCCACAGGGGTATGCAATGCATTGCATACTCCTCTGGCACTCAAAGGGTTCACTGTCATCAGCTTTCTCTTCACTATCAGTATCAATGTATCAGTGAAACAGACAGTGATTTACAATCAGTCCCCATCTGAGCTGACCTCAAGGAAAGGGTGGGAAGGGGAATTATTCATAAATAAATAAAGCATTTAATTTAAAAAGAATGAAATAAAGCATAGAGCATCATTCACTTTATAAATTATTGTATATTTTTTTTTATTTTAAAAACCACCAATGTTCTGTACGAGTCTATTTTGGTTCAGTATATTGCAGTCTACTACCATAGGAATAGACCTTTTACAACACAATAATTGTCTTTCAAAGGTGCAATGCCTTATAGAACATAATTGATATAAGTACTGTCACATGTTAAGAAGAGAAAATAAAGCAGATCTGTGTTTTCCATTTTTTTTCATAGTGCCACTTATTCACATAATAATATTAAAAAAAACACAAACGTTTAACAAGTTTCTTGTGTTTCTGTGGTTCTTAACAAGTCTTTGCTCCTAACTTGTCATAATCTGGTGATGTCAGCTGCCCAGCTCTCATCCAGCCCCCTCAGCTCATGTTCTTTCATGAAAATTTCCATCAGTTTGGCTTTTGATCATCAGTGGAAAATGTAAAGAGAGAAAAAGGCAGAAGGAAGAGTAAACTAGCTGCATTTATAGACCCCAGGGAAATTCACAAAATGTTGAAAATATCAAAATCTAGCTGTACAGTTTTGAAGTTTAAGCTTCTGAACACTATTTTAAAAAGCATTGTTTTTTGTTATAATGAAGTCATTTTATAGAAAAGGTGCTATTTTATATCCTTTCATATTTTTCCATGCATGTTCACTTACAAGGAAAGTCTTAAAAGCTATAGATACAGCCCCTATGCAAATATTTTTCTGAGTAATGAAACCAATTAGACTCAAAAATATTCAAACACTCAGTAACGGAAAACTAGACAGCATTGTAATAGACTGAATAAGAAAATATGCAGAAAATAAAACCATATTTTTTAATGTTTTAATTAAAACCACATCTTCTCCATGACTTAGATATGCCTCCTCATCCGTTTCTGAATTAAAACAGACAATGTGGAAGATTAATAATGATATACATTTCAGATGGGCAAATTATTTATACAAACCACGATTCACAGATTAGCAGCAGAACAGTTCTGCAGAAACTTTGGCGTGATATGCAGTTTGGAGAGCACTCTGGCAGCTCAGGTCTTAAATCAATCATCCTCTTGGACACAAGAGAGGTCTTCCATGCATTGTCTATAGAAATATATGACATGTAATTTAAAGTGGACCTGTCACTCTAATACAAGTTTAGATCGTATTACAGATAATTAACATCTGCCTATATATTATACTATTTTTCTGTAAAATAAATTATATTTTCAGAAATAACCTTCATAGCTTGATGGGTGTGTGTTTCACTTTAGATTTATTTCTGGTACAATATGCTAATTAGTAATTTTTTATTAATCATTGTGCTATTAGAAATGTTCCCAGTGTGTGGCCTCTATCCAGTAAAGAAAGTAATTAGCATAAAGTTTCACACTGTGCCACCAAAAAATGAATTTCCTCAAAAACTATTTATATTCTAAAATACATGTCTGAAGTTTTTAATTTTCTTTAAATTTATCTAAACTTACCCTAGAATGGCAGGTCCTAGATGTGTGCCCTTTAAGCAGCAATCAAGAATACTTCTATACATTTTGCACTGTAATTCTACAGTTTATTGCTTTCAACTTGATGTTCTGTCTTATCTGTGTGGAAAATGATCCACCTGGTCTTTATTATGATTTAACTTATTAAATAGGCTATTTCCTATTCCTTATCTTCCGGTAAACCTATTTGTTAAGCATCTTGCCTTAATTTGTTCCTCTATATATTGAAGTGTATATTTATCCAGGAGCATTTTGGACAAATTCCATCTTTCGTTGCATTTTTATCTTCGAAGATTACATCCTTGAATATTGCTTTCAGCATTGTAAAACTAGCCTTTTTAAAGGGTTAGTAATGTCTTAATGATATCATAAGTAATATTGTAGTACATAAAATAAGAAATCCATCGGTGCTATTCCTCTCTCTCAAACCTTTATGGTTTGAGAGATAGGATGTTCTAAAGTTCTCCTCTCCGTGTAAGCTGACAGTAGGAGTTCCCAGTCCAGGGACAGACATGCTGCTCTGTGTTTGGAACCACACTTTTTAGACCGTTCCAAAGAAGTATTTCTTTTTCATTTGCGCTATTTCGGCTCTGCTGAAGAGCATCCTCGAGTCAGCTGACTCGGATCTCCGTCTGTCAGCTTTACAGCTGACATCAGGGAGGGGGGAACTTTAGAATGCTCTATCTCTCAAACTATAAAGGTTTGAGAGATAAGAATAACACCGACTGATTTCTCATTTTATGCACTACAATATCACTTTTAATGTCATTAAGACATTACTGTCCCTTTAAATTTGTTTTAGTTTCTCATAACACATTTCATACAGATAACTATGTCAAGCAAGGCCTCATTTGTAGTTTTCTCCTATACTAGTTGAGACATGAAGCTGTCCATAAACATACTTATAAAATTATTTCCCTATGTTGTGGTGGCAGTCTCATTTCCCCAGTCAGTTTCAGGGTAGTTAAAGTCTCCTGTGATGATTACTAACTGAGAACCATTTTACATTTTTATTATAAGTTGGGCTTCTGGAAACACTTCAGTAGTAAGTGACTTGTAGCAAATGCCCATCAACATATTTTTTCATGAATGTCCTCAATATATATTAACTCCAAGTTCTAAGCATTCTTAATGGACCCTTCATTAATATATTCTGTTAGGATAGGTTTTAAGGCTTGCTTTACATACTAGTATACATTTCTACTTATGCTGTCCAAAAATGTGAATACCTCTCTAGATTGACTGCCTCATCATATGTTTCAGCTTTCCAGGTTTCAGATAATACAGCTTATTCATTGCAATCATTTTCAATTCCCTGATTTTACCAATCAGACTATAAGCATTTGCAAGCATACATGTTAGGTTGATGTCATTCAAACACCCCCTCCCCCTGCATCACCAAATCTTTAGATATAAATGTTACTCCCTATTTGTCTGGTGCCCTCTTGGTGTAGAAAATGGGACAGGTAGTATTTTAAAGACTACCCCCTTAGAGGTCCTTTGCCTAAGCTTTTGACCTAAATCACTGAAAACATTCTTAAAGGGACAGTAATGCCCCATAAAAATATTTTTTTGTTTTGTAGATTAAAGAAAAATAAATTATGTGCAGCAAAGACATTCCCCGCTAAAGTTCTCTCTCTCTCCTGATGTCAGCTGTAAAGCTGACAGCAGGAGATCCATGTCAGCCGACACGAGGACGCTCTTCAGCAGAGCCTCAATAGCGTGATTTAAAAAGAATTTAAAAAGAAACACTTCTTTGGAACTATCTAAAAAGTGTGCCTGCAAACCAAGCACACTTTGTAGACTGTTCCAATAAAGTCTTTCTTTTAAAATCGCGCTATTGTGACTCTGCTGAAGAGCCGCCTGTCAGTCCCCAGGCCAGGAACTCCTGCTGTCAGCTTGCAGCTGATATCAGCAGAAGGGGAGGGAAGGGGGAAACTTTAGGACCGAATATCTCTCAGACCATATAGGTTTGAGAGATGGGATTTGCAGCACAGAATTTATTTATTTTTAATCTACAAGACAAAAAATTATTTTTATGTGAAATTTGTGTCCCTTTAATGCACCTCCAGCTTCCACTGTCATTTTCATTGGTAATAACAAGTACTATGACAACCAGGTCATGCCCAGCCCCACCCAAAACTGAACTGCTATATGTCAAACCTGTGTACCCGAGTGACAGCAAACTGTGTGCAATCCTGGTGACAGATTATTATATCTAACTTCCTTATCTATATATATAAAATAATGAGCCTCATTGCATAATTTATGGTACCTCACACACAGAACATAATTTATGTCTCCTCAGAAAACAAACACACATTGAACAGAATGCCTCATTACATAATTTATGTCTTATTAGGACACAACTCCCATTGGGTGATTCAGTGGGTACATTACTGCTCCCATTGGGTGATTCAATGGGGGCATGTTTATCATATAGAGAGTTGACCCGCCCACCACTATCCAACTGACAAAAAAAAAATATAGAGACTAGGGATAGGCAAAAAGTAAAAAAAAAAATTCACAGGCATTGTCTCAGAAAACCCACAATTTGCCATTTTTTCTGCAGAAATTCCCGCTCATAGGAACCCTATAACATTTTCGCCTTTCCCCTAACGACAAGAAATGTCCTACAAGAACTCGGTATGTGTGGCACTATGGTGGAAAAAGGTGGAAATGTGTCACTTTTCACTGGAATTCACATGAAAGGCAAAAAGTGCCATTTTTCACACTTCCCTCTTTTTTGGGAAAATGTTTTCATCAATTCCTAACTA
The DNA here is from genome assembly GCA_037306005.1 of Rhinophrynus dorsalis. Lineage (NCBI taxonomy): Eukaryota > Metazoa > Chordata > Amphibia > Anura > Rhinophrynidae > Rhinophrynus > Rhinophrynus dorsalis. The sequence continues at coordinate 575,940,096 of CM074718.1, read as the reverse complement.
AACTGCCTATAAATCTAGCTCACCAAATGGCCAGCACATGTATAGTTTAGATTAGAGAGGCCCTGCAGCTGCTGCCAGACTAGAAGCAGTTGGCAGGTGGGGAATGATGGGAGATGTAGTCTGGCAGCAGCTGAAGGGCTTCAGTGATTCTCAGTGTTAGTCCTCAGGACACACCAACATGTCACATTTCAATATATCCCTGCTTGTTAACAGGTGGATAATTAGTAGCTCAGTCACTTTGATTGCACTACCTGCTCTTGATTAAAGAGATGTCTAAAACCTAACCTGTTGGTGTCCCAAGGACTAGAGCTGGGAATCACTGGTTTAGATCAATGCTTCTCAAGCCATGCTCAGTGAAAGTGGTTCCATGGAACAACTCTTTTTAACAGAGCACAGGGAGACAAGACTGGAGTAGTAAATAATGAGGTTGATGGAGAAAACCAGCTGCACCACAGGGGACAAAAAAAATTGTACATTGATTTAATAATAACTTTTAACCCCTATTGTGTCACAATGCACTGGAGACATCTCCACACTCCAAAGAGTCAAAAGCCATATTTTAGGAATTTTTATTTGCTCTCTATGATACAGTTGGTTTGCGCCACTGTTTTTCAGCAAATCAGCTGCAGTATGTAGGTCATTCTGTGTTTGGATATTAGGAAGATTATGGTAATGGATACCTGAAACTTTAATCAAGTAATTTAGTCTGGATGCTAGGTTTAGTACACATTTTCATTCCAATATATTTGATAATTACTGGTAAGCTGCCTCCCCTCCAGAGGTGTATCTAGAAGCCACCAGGCCCTTGTGCAAAAATTGCCATTGGGCCCCCTGCCAACCACATTGCGCCCCCCCATTTTCCCCAATCGCCACAATTGCCCCCAATTAGCCACAACTGCCCACAATTGCCTCCACATTTGCCCCCACATTGCCACAATTGCCCCCACATTGCCCCCAATAGCCACAATTACCCCCACATTGCCACAATTGTCCCTAATTGCCTCCACAATTGCCACATTGCCTCCACAATTGCACCCAATTGCCACATTGCCTCCACAATTGCCCCCACATTGCCTCAATTGCCACCAATCACCACATTGCCTCTACTAACACCCTCCGTGCCCATCTCCTACCCATCTCCTGGTGGTCCAGTGGATGGCATGGCAGGAGAGGACTTCTGCACAGCCAGATATCCCAGACGGTCCTTCAGTAATGCAGAGCGCTGGGAGATGAGGTCATCTCCCAGCGCTCTGCATTACTTACTTCAGTGCCGACGGAAGGAGCCTCATCTGCTAGAGCCAAGGTCTGTGCAGAAGAAAGCACAGACCTCGTCCTCAGCTGCTGGTGCCGGGCGAGGGGTCGCAGGGGGCGGCCGGGGCCCCTGGAGTGGTGGGTCCGGTCGCAGGTTGTTACACCACTGCTCCCCTCAGATCTGAAATCTGTGTCCCTTGGCTGAACAGATCACAAGTGTCAATCTTCCTTCATCTAGTATAAGGAAAACCCTGCCCACCTTAACAAAGGAGGGCAAGTTTTTCCTTATACTGTAGGAATATTGTCTCTCATCGCAATCCTCTTTTAGGTCTGAGGGGAGGTGGCTTACCAGACTGAACTGGGGGTGGGACAATTTATAATATGATATCACAGCAAATATAGCGATTTCAGCATGACCATTGACTGGGAGCAATAGTATACATTATAAGGACACATCGTAGCTTGGTACTCAATGAAGCATTATCCAGTGGGGTGTGCACCAGATTGCTCTGCAATACAATGCATACCCTTATAGAACTTAAAGGGTGGTCTCCAACACATTGTGAATGGTTCCACCACTGGGGAAAAAAAAGCATTGGTTTAGATGCTGATTCCTTTATTTCAGTACAGCAATATCACCAGCAACTCTCAGTTCAGCACATTTAACCCTTTGCTGAAAGAGTGGGGGATGTCACTGGAGCAGTGAGAACACACCATGCTAATTCCATAGACAGAAAAAACTCAGAACATATGCTGCATTTATTCTCCCAGACACAGACTTCAAGTTGAAGCAGAGACCTACAGTAGTGAGACAACATACAAACTCTAGTGGTCCGAGTACTATGGTCTAAAGTCAGGAAACTAGAGAGTTGCATTTAAGGAGCAAACTAACAAAAATAAGGAAAAATAAAACCCCCATAACAGTAATTTATGTAAATGAGACTTTTAACCCCACTGAATGCAAGAGAGGTCTATAATGTATTGCAAAGCAACAATTAGTATTATGTATTCATATTGTGCAACATATTTTCAAGTACATAAGGGAATAGACACACAGAGACATAGAACAGTTCAAATGGAACATAGGAAACAAAAGTATCAGAGAGCCCTGCTCATGATGGGGTTGTAGGTGGGATTGTGATATGGTAAGAGAATGAATAGAGTTTGGACAGGATATTGATCTGGCATGATCTGGCATTGCTCGTAACAATTATGGGGGTAGATGATTAGGCTTTCCTGAAAAGGGCACATTTAGGGAGCATCTGAAGAGTTGAAGGTTGGGGGGGGGGAGACCGGTGGCTCAGGGATTCCAGAGACCAGGAGCAGTACAGGAATCCTGATTGCAAGAAAGGGAGGCTGAAGTAAGAGATGCAGAGAGAGAGGGAGAAAAGGTACTGTACAGAGCAAATGTGGTGAGTGGTAGTGTATTTTGGAAATGAAATGACATGTAGGAGGGTGCGATTTTAGTAGGGGCTCTGTAAGTTACCATCAGTGTTTTGAATTGTGTTAAAGCCTCATTTAAATCAAGGGGAGTAGCACAGCTGACCTTGCGCAGTGTGTCTGGAGATGTGAGTGGTATGTGAGTAGAAAAAAGCAGGAGGCTGGTAGAGTAAGATTGATACCTTTATTGGCTAATAAAATGGCTCTAGAATGTAAGCTTTCAAGACAGTTAAGGACACTTCTTCAGGCATATTTAGAATGAAGCTGAATACAAAATACATGACAAGTTATGCACTCATGCAAATTGTTTTTACATTTAAATTCCACAGAAGGTGAATTCCTTACATTATTATTGTCTTACATAAATCATTCCCCAGGCTCCAGTACATGCCTCCCTGGCACAAGATTTGATATCTTTCTACAGAGTAAATTAGTATGTAAAGATTGATGGCTAAGTCTATGGAATGCATGGGTTAACCATCTAAGAACCAAAGGGGTGTGTAATCCACTGATTGCAATGCACTGCACATCCTTCTAGCAAATATGTTTATTGTGTGGAGTAATGTAACAGGCCACAGTTCAGAGTGTTAAACTTTATCCCTCAGATCTATCTGTGTCTCTGTGTGTTATAATTTCCCATCAATACAGACACTTTCAAATCCTTAATGCTGTGACCAGTTTTGCAAAAACGATGACCCACAGGGGTGTCTCTTTTGGTGTTCACACTGGATCTATGATAATTAATCAGTTTTCTTAGAGTTTGTCCAATCCTACCTACATTGAATCCTGTGTTATGACAGTAAGTGATCCGCAGGAGACTTTTCCCCTGATATTGTGGTTTTGGTGTTAATGTGGTATGGACACCTTATCCGATATGTATGCACAGGTTCCACATGTATTTTGTAGACAGGGAGAAGTGCCATTTTCTGTTGCTTTAAACTCCAGTTGTCGCAGGTTGGAGAGCTGTTTATAGCAAAGGATAGGAGGTCTTGTGAATATTCTTTTTACTCTGCCATCAGTATGTAGTATTGTTTGAGGTTTTGCACAGTACTTCAAGCTGGGGTTTGTAGGTGACTACTAATGGCACTCTGTTGTCTTCCTGTGGTTGTGTCACGGCACCCAGGAAAGCTCAGAACTCAGTACGGTAATGTAATGCAAAATATTTATTAGAATAAATCACAGCAAGAAATATGTAGTACAACAAGCAAAGGGTTACTAGCTGGCGACACTACTACCAGAAATAGTACGCCTCACGCTAGACCACAATGCTGGAGACTGGGCTGAAGCCCCTGTGAGTTTCAGCAGGAAACAGGAACGCTAGCTCTTGATCCGTCTACTGGAATACTGGAACAGTAATCTTGATCCGATGAACAGGAACACAATGACTGCTGGACTGGAGAACGCCTGAAATCACCGCTAAGAGACCCTGTGACTCATGCCTGCAGTCACTATATCGAGACCCTGTGACTCACGCCTGCAGTCACTATATCGAGACCCTGCGACTCACGCCTGCAGTCACTATATCGAGACCCTGTGACTCACACCTGCCGTCACCATTCAGATTCTCTGTCCACAACAGTGGTCTGTCTTAGGCCAATAGTACAAATTGATCACAGTAAGGGGTACTCGTGAGGACTGGGTCATACACAGAGAGGGTTCTCGTACTTAGCTGGGTCATACACAGAGAGAGGGTTCTCATACGTATCTGGGTCATACACAGAGAGGGTTCTCTTACTTAGCCGGGTCATACACAGTGCAGGTTCTCATAAATAGCCAGGTCATACACAGAGTGGATTTTCGTAGATAGCCAGGTCACACACAGAGCCCAAGTACTTCACCTAAGAACAACAACGCAAGGGCATCTGAGTCAGGCCTCAATCTGCCTTATAAACCCCTCCACAGGAAGTAGGAGGAGCAGCTCAGAGGGAGGACGTGGGAAGTAGGTAGGAGGAGACTACAGTAAGCAACAGATAAAACAGAGGCCTGCAGCCTGCTTGAAGCCTCGCGCCAGTAGTCATGCTGGAGTCAAGGTAAGCTGTGACAGGTTGTTTGTGAAGATTTCTTCTGGTACACTGGTGGCTCTCTAAATGATAAATCTCTCCTAAGATTTTTAATACATTTATCGAGGTCCAAAGTTTCAGAGGATATACGGTTATACCTTAGGGTGTAAACTTAGAGAAAGCTTCCCTCTATCACTGACTCTCTTTTCACTCATTGAAATTATATTATCTTGGCCATACAGTCAATGTAATAACAAGGTTGGGGTTGAAACATTTTATTTCCAGAACTATTTTTGTGGCAATATTTTTGTAAATTTTATAATACCATTACTCTGGTGTTTAATCATTTGACTGCCAGAGGAGAGAGAAATGCATTGCTAGGAAATATATTGCATACCTCACTGGTGCTCAAATGGTTGAGTGAGGGCTGCTGCTGTTCTTGGTGATGAGGTTTCTCTGCATCCTCTTTGCTCCCACCTGCCATCCGCAACACATTGACACCTTTACCACAGAATCCTATGCTAATGATCACAGTCTCCCGCCTCCCCTTGCATCCCTAATTCTAATTGCATATGGTGATGTGTGTCATATTCTCCATGGAGCAGTGCTTTCCTCTGATCACCAGACACACTTGCCGTAAGATCAACCTTTAGTGCATCCTCCCTGTATACTAGAGACATCTCTAAAACTTTGAGAAGTAGTGCTTTGGAGCCATCTATGGCAACCAAAGAGCATCCAGGGGTTGGCAACCTCTGGCTCTCCAGCTGTTGGGGACTACAATGCTCATCATCTTCAACGAGCCAATAGTCACCTGGGGTTATTGGATTTGCTGTCTCCAACATCTGGAGGGCCAAAGGTTGCCTTCTTCCAGGTTAGTTTGTCTGTTTAAGCCCCAAGAGGGTTTAAAGCATTGTATTTGTCCCTAAAGGGTTCATTAATCATATATTAGCAACAAAACAGGAAAAGCATAACACGGTAGTAACATAGTTTATGAGGATAAAAAAAAACACATGTGCCTATGCCAAATCACCCCTGTTGATCAAGAGGAAGTAAAAAAAAACAATGAGGCTATTTCCAATTAAGCCCCATGTGGGTAAAAAATTTCTTCCTCACTCCAAATGGTAGTCAGATATTTTCCTGGTCAATCTTCTATCTGCTTTGAAACCAACTGTCATAAATCTAGATAGGTATCCATTACTTTTTTGAAAAGTTACAGTATTTGCAAACACAACATCCTGCTGCACTGAATTCCATACCTTTACTGCCCTTAATGTAAAAAAAATCCCTGCCTTTATTTTAGTCAAAAGCACCTTTCTTCTAGTCTTAACTGATGACCTCTTGTTCTTTGCTTCACTCTTTGAATAAACTATTCATTGGAGAGTTTGAATATATTTGTAAATGGTAATGATATAACCGCTTAGATGTCTCGTCTAATGTAAACAATCGCTTTATCAGTTTTGTTGCACGTTTCTGCACTTTTTCCAGTTCAATAATGTATTTTTTAAGAACTAGTACTCACAATTGTACTCCATATTCTAGATGAGACCTTACCAAAGATTTATATATAGGAAGAATTATATTTCCATTACATGCCTATATACCCCTTCATATGCAGGATAGTACCCTATTTGCTTTTACAACAGCTGAGTGACACTGCACATTGCTGTGAAGGCTATTGTCTATCAGTACTTCTAAATCATACTCTAATGAGGATTCCCCAAGTAGTATCCCATTTTAATGTATATCTAGCATTTGTCTTTCTACAGTTCAAATGCAAAACCTATGTTTATCTACATTAACCCTCATCTGACACTTTCTGCCCATTCACTCAGTTTATCTAAAGCCTTCTGCAGAGAAAAAACATCCTGGTCTGTATGTATTTCCTTTCACAGCTTTGTGTGTTCAGTAGAGATTGAGACGCTACTTTCAGTTCCTACTTCTAGATCATTAATAAACAAATTAAAAAGCGTTGGGCCCAGGACTGAACCCTGTGGCACCCCACATATAACTTTAGACCTGTCACCGATACCAATGAATAGACAAGGAGTCAGTACAGTAATTAAACACCACCTTTATTGAACGTGAGGTAGATAATAAATACGTAATCACAAGCGATTGTTGAAATGAGAGTAGAGAAACTAACTGGAAGCAAGCGGTTCCTACCAGGAATAGGAGTCTGCTGCTGAAAGGCCTCAATGGCTGGAGATGGTTCAATAGTAGTAAACTGGGACCCAGGCACGTTCCCAAAGGGAACAGGTCACAACTAGTGGATATCGCCCAGATGCCAGGAGTAAGACCTAGCCTGGTTCCAGAAGTGGAACCGCTCGCAAAAATAGAGAATCAGACTGACTCAGGCCTGCAGTCAGTTCCCAAGCAGTCAATGGGCTAAAGCCATCAATAGCCCAATAAAGATAGGAAAGCCAGGGGTCAGCACCAGAGCGAATAGTCAGCCAGAGCCGATGGTCAAAACCAAGTGGTTAGTCAGACAAGCCAGATGTCAGTATCAGTGCTGGTAGTCAGACAAGAGCTGGTAGTCAGACAAACCAGGGGTCAGTACCAGAGCGGGTATTCAGCCAGAGCCGATGGTCAGAACCAAGTGGGTAGTCAGAAAAGCCACAGCACTGGACACCCGGAGTAACGATAACAGGCCAAGGATCATACACCGAGCAAACTAACTGAACTGCACTGGAACACCATGAAAGGGCAACTGAGGTAATGTCCAGGCAGGTAATATACCCTCCCCACTCCTGGGTGGTGGTGCACTAAATGACCCTGTCCCTTTAAGAACAGGCCGCAACATCACTAGAGGGATTCCCAGTGACTCGCGCTCGCACTTTGCCGACCGGATGCGGAAGGCAGAGCAGATACGCGGCATGAAGCCACGATGGACTGAAGGTAGAGGGGACCAGCCGCCCAGACAAGCACTGAAGCGCCCGGTTCCCCTCTAAAGGTAAGCGCATCATGCTGACAGTACCTCACTCTCAATGACCTCTCCCCTGCGGGAGTGGCCTAGGTTTAGAAAGAAAATGGAAGTGAAATCTCCTAATGAGAGCGGGTGCATGCATGTCTGTAGAAGAGACCTAGGAATGCTCCTCAGGACCATATCCCTTCCAATGCACCAAATATTGTAGGTGATCTCGGACCCTACGAGAGTCCAGAATATTTTGTACTTCATACACCTCATACTCTGCAACTCTAACAGGATCAGGATGGACAGGAGCGGAGGTATAACAGTTGCAGACCAAGGGCTTTTGTAAGGAGACATGGAACAAATTATGAATGCACATATTGGCTGGGAGATACAGGGCATAAATGACAGGATTGATTCTCCGAAGGACCTGGAAAGGACCAACGAATCGAGGGGCAAATTTCCTACAGGGTACATGAAGGTTCAAGTTTCGTGCAGATAGCCAGACTCTCTCCCCCACATGAAATACTGGTGCCGGCAACCATCTACGATCAGCCTGCCTTTTTTGCCATTGTGTGGACAGTTGTAAGGTTCTCTGAACCCGTACTCATGTGGAGCAGAGTTCCCTTGAATGCTCTTCTAGAGCTGGAATGTTTTGCGCTTCAAATGACTGGAAACCCTAGTTAATCAAAAACGGGGAACTCTGAGTCGACGAGTTCATGGCACAATTCCGGGCAAACTCCGCCCACAGTGACAGGCTTGCCCAATTGTCATGATGGTCCGAGACATAACAACGAAGGAACCGTTCCAAGGCCTGATTCAATTTCTCTGCCGCACCATTAGACTGAAGGTGGTAGGCGGAGGAGAAAGAGAGCTGGATACCCAACTGTACACAGAAAGCTTTCCAAAATTGTAATACAAACTGGCTTCCTCGATCCAACACAATCACTTTAGGTACCCCATAGAGGCGAAAGACCTCTTTAGCGAAAATAACAGCCAATTGCTGAGCAGTAGGCAATTCTTTAAGGGGTACAAAATGAGCCAACTTGTAAAAATTATCTAAATTCATAAGAATGACTGTGAATTCATCTGATAATGGGAGTTCCACCATAAAGTCAATAGATATGTGAGACCATGGATGCTCCCCATTCGGAACAGGGTGAAGAAGACCCACTGGGAGGTGTCGTGGAGTCTTAGTTTTAGCGCACGTATGGCAAGCTGCTACAAAAGCAGAGATATCGGGTGTTATACTAGGCCACCAAAAGAGTCGAGATAAGGACCAAAACAGTTGATCTCTTCCAATGTGTCCTGTTTCTTTGGAAGAATGATAGGTCTCGAGCAATTTAGCCCTTAAGGTTTCAGACATAAAGCATTTCCTATGAGGCTTGTTGGTCGGAGCCGTCCCCTGAGAAGCCAAAATCTCTGTCCCTAAAGAAAAGGTAATGCTAGTGCAGATGGTCGCCAAGATACGATCAGATGGAATGACAGGCATGGGGGTACAATCCTCCTTGGACAGAGAACCGAATGTTTTTGGTACCAGGCAGATACTATACAACATAACTGAACTGATATAAGAACAGTACCCATCTATGCGTTTGGCCTCAGAAAGGTAAGTTAAGTTCTTATGGTCCGTAAAGGTGAGCATAGGCACACAAGTACCCTCTAGTAAGTGCCGCCACTCACGTAGAGCCAGGACGATGGACAATGCCTCTGACTTGAAAAGTTTCTGGGAAAAGAATCCACAACGAAGGAATGGCACCTCTAGAGAAGACCGCTGAAACAGGAGGTCGCCTACTCCTAACTCAGACTCGTCGACCTCCAACATGAATGGCAACTTCAGATTCGGATGTCTCAAGAGAGGACCAGCAGCAAACGCCGATTTAAGGGTTTCAAACGCCCGAAGAGCATCTGGAGACCACTCAGAAGTATTAGCACCCTTGTGTGTCATGTCCGTAAGAGGTATGACAATAGTAGAAAATTGATTAATAAACTTCTGACAATAGTTAGCAAAGCCCAAAAATCGCTGAATCCCATTGAGACTCACTGGAAGGGGCCATTGAAGTACCACAGAAACCTTCAAAGGGTCCATAGCAAACCCGGATGAGGAGATTACTTAACCCAGGAAGGACACCTGTGACTGGTGAAATTCGCATTTTTCCGCTTCGCAAAACAGGTTATTGTCACGTAAGAGTTGTAACACCCTAGCAACATCCTCGCGGTGTTGCTCCAGATCCAGGGAGTGGATGAAAATATCATCCAGATAGACAACCATACAACTCTGTAGAAGGTCCCTTAATACATCGTTAATGAACTCCTGGAAGACAGCTAGAGAGTTGCAAAGTCCGAAGGGCATTACCAGATACTCGTAATGCCCGCTCCTGGTGTTAAACGATGTCTTCCATTCATCGCCCTCTGTCCGAAGATCAAGCTTAGTGAAGACCGATGAACCCCTCAGCCGGTTATGCAGTAACCTGTTGTAAGGCATTGTATCAAAGGCTTTTTGCAAAATTCAAATATACTACATCGACGGCAATTCCCTTGTCCAAATTAGTACTTCCTCTTTCGAAAATTGCAAGTAAAAATAGTCTGAGATGATCTATTCTTCATAAAACCATGCTGACTCCTACTAATAATATTGTTGGTCTTCATATAGTTCTGAATTCTATCTGTTAGTAACTCTTCTAATATCCTACCCACTGTGGAAGTCAAGCACACAGGTCTATAATTTTATGGTATGGATCTTGCCTAATTGTTTTTAACAATGGAACTACATTAGCTTTCCTCCAATTACAGGGCACTATGCCTGATGAAAGTGAATCAATACATATTAAGTATAATGGTCTTGCTATTACTGAACTAGGTTGCTTAAGTACCCTTGAGTGTATACCATCAGGTCCAGGTGCTTTATGCACCATAACTTTTTCTGACATGGCAATAGTTGTTCATAAAAATACCACAAATCTTCTTAAGAACAATTAAAGCTTTCCTTAGTGAAAAATGAAGAGTGCCATGCAATGCTTTATATTCCTCTTTAGCGTTAAAACTGTTAAAAATATTGATCAGAGAATTTGTGTTTTTTTCATTTCTGTATTTATTATTCATGGTAAGATTTATAGATCGGTACTTTTCAAATGCTTTCATTGTGCTCTTACTAGAATATAATGTTAATAGTCTTTTAATAGGATAACTATTAATAATTGATGAGCTGTAAAAGAACAGAATTGGATACATATCATTTTTTTTACTTGTATGTTACTTTTTTATGGCAAATTATATGCTTTGTTGGCCCTTTCTAAGATATTCAAGCAGAGCCAGTTCCAGGGTTTGCTTGGCCAAGTGCAAAACAATTTGCAGGACTTTTTTATGTGCAAGAAAGCTGAAAACAATTAACCGTTTGAGTGCCAGAGAGGTACATAACACATTGCAAAGCAATGCATTGTGTACCCCTCTGGAACTCAAATACAAAAAAAAGCATTTTGTGTCTGTATATATTGTGTGTATGTACGTATGCTTTGCAATGTGTTGGAAATGTCAAGCATTCAAGGGGTAAAAACTCTATTAAAATCAATGAGAATTTGGGGAATTTGTAATGTGTTCCCTTTGGTGCAGTGTATTTAACCCAGAATTGCACACATTTCTTTGCGCATACATCCAAAGATTTGCTCATAGATCTTTATTAAATTATGCTGTCATATTGTTAGGCCTACAGGCTAAGTACAGGAACCAAAAAAATCCATAGACCACTAAATGACTGGTGGGGGGGGGGAGAGGGAGAAGAAGAGACCGAGAGAGATGAGCACTGGAGCAAGAATGGATCATAGAATGATGCATGTACCAAGCAGGAGAAAGTACGAGGAATGTAACTGAAATCAGATAGGAGATATAACATTTGTAGAAAAGATCAGAAGACATGAGTATAAACAAATATTGCAAAGTACAATCTAAATAAGACAGATGGGAAGTCAAGATTTGGGCCAAGATCATGACCTGGCTTAATAGGTATGCATTAAGAACTTTGGAACCCCTCCAATGATTGACAGATATATAATTTCAAATTTATTCTACAAAGAATAAAACTAAAAAATGGAAAGTTTTGTAGAATAACAGTGGAATCAGAGAGCTTTTATAGACTGGAGAGATTAGGAAAGCACTTGGGGGTAGCTTTCCTTCCCTGGGACCAACATGAGATCAGGACTTGCAGTGCCTGGAAAATAACTGTGGAAATAAATGGAGGAAGTAGAAAAGCAACGCAATGTTCTTGTTCTGGATCAAACCACAAACTGTGATTTGACCTTTAGACAGCCAATCAGAATGTTTTGGAAATGTATTGTGTTACATGCCTAGGTGAGAGTTCTATTCATTGATACATTAAAAAAAAACATAGCTATGCTGTGCCAACAGCCAGTCAGACTGTAGTAAAATCCTTCTTTGAAACTTTTTTCCCTGACCATGATGGCTGTGTGTTGAGAGTGTTCTGGGCCCCGCACGCACTCAGGGTGTCTTCCCAGCATCCTACCTGGAGATATATTGTCTCAATGTGACTGTATTTATCGCTCATTAGGCAATGGCCATGAAAAGGATACCCAACTCTGGGTCACTTGACTACCCCAGACGGTTGATATGAGGAAGCTTGCTACAAAGGAGGAGCTTATGCTCTTTCCCTCAAAGGCAGATCAGTAGGGGACTCGTGACCTCCTGAAAGAATCCCTGTGCTCAGACATTTCGAAACTCAGCAGAGACATTCAACAAATTGGCGCCAGTGTACACGATCTTGAGGAATCTACAGAGACGGTGCTCTTGACTCAACATGACGTGCAACAAGATTTGCTATCACAGGCTGTGGAAATTCACCGCCTGCAACAGCAACTTGATGATGTAGAAAACCGAGGCAGTCGAAACAATATAAGAGTGCAAAATCTGCTGGAGACCATTCCAGCTTCATTGCTCCAAAATACCCTGCAACTGATCTTTGCATCCATCCTGCATGACAACCCTGGCTCCATCCCCCTGGAAAGGCCCCACAGGGCTTTGAGAAAGAGGCCTTCCTCAACGGGCAGACCTCATGATGTGATCTGCTATCTATCCTCCTTCCAGCAGAAAGAAGCAATCAGGAGAATGGCTTGGAATACTCAACCATTGCAACATGAGGGTGTAAAAATATAACTCTACAATGACCTTTTGTAACGGTTTTATTTGACACTCAGACACAGTAGGTTAGATAAAACACAGTTTTATTGAACAACTTAAAAAAACAATAACCCTCATGGGTCCAGTAATATATAACACAATATAGTACTGACACAGGACAGATTACAGTAATGTATACCCACAGGGGTCCAGTATATGTACAATCAGAAACAACAATATACTGACACAGGTCAGGTAATGTTCGTGTGATATTTAAACGAGGCAGCACTGAATGGGTTACTATTAGGCCAGGAAGACTGACAGGCCCTAATAGCGCGAGGCCCTTTAGACTCTCACTCTGCAGAGAGTGCACAAATATTGAGTAACGCCACAATAGTAAATGGAGGCCCAGGACAAGCTTGTGAACTGCCTTAGCAGAGGACTGACTGTATGCCTGGAAGATCACCCAACGGAGACTGCACAGATGGATAGCCGGTGGAACTGGGCACCTTCCCCGAGGGGGTTAACAACGCTCAGACCAATGTCGACTGCCCGATCGAGAGAACAGCCTGAGGTGCCCAGAGTAAGACCAACCTCTGCGTTTATGGCAGGAAGAAGGGTCAAGTATACCGTGGTGCACAGATGGAAGAAACACACCGTAAATGTCGCCCGCATGACACCGACACATAACCGGGACTAGACTGCAGGAATATAGCGAGGCCACAGTGACACTGTCCGGACACAGAGAGGAGCCCGGATAACAACCCCAACTGAGGACCGGATGGGGCCGTAGGCAGGACTGATACACGGGCAATGGAGCCCAACCGGGCTGGTACACAGAACAGGAACGTCAGCCAATCCGAGTCGGTACACAGAGCAGGAATGTCAGCCAGTCCGGGTCAGTACACAGAGCAGGAACGTCAGCCAATCTGAGTCAGTACACAGAGCAGGAATGTCAGCTAGGCCGGGTCGGTACGCAGAGCAGGAACATCAGCCAATCCAAGTCGGTACACAGAGCAGGAACGTCAGCCGGGCCAGGTCGGTACACAGAGCAGGAACGAGATGCAGAGTAGTCAGGCAGTCCGGGTCGGTACACAGAGCAGGAACGGATACAGTAGAGTAGTCAGGAAGTCCGGGTCGGTACACAGAGATCACACGAAAACTGGAACAAGCATTGGTAACGGAAACACCACGAAAAGGCAGCGGAGAAGTGACAAGGCCCAGTATTTAAGGACAAATACTGGGCGGGACAAAGCCACTTCAGCCAATAAGCGTAAGCAGGAGCAAAACTGACAGAATGTCGCCAGCATAGCACGGGCACCATGATACCATTCCTCTCTTATGTTCCAACTCAGGAGATCCTTCAAACCCCTAACAGATGCTCTCCATGACTACAGCATCCCCTGCATATGGGGGTTTCCCTTCATTTTGGTTATCCCACGGATCAGCTCAACTGTGCTGGTTAGAAAACCCAGCAAATTTCAGGGGGTTTATAATCAGCTTTGGATCTGTCATGGTTTTGATGACACTAGAACGCTAGGGGTATATGGAAGCCCAAGACCAACGGATACTGGCAACAGAGACCCTAGAACGTTAGGTGTCCCAAGACTCACAAACTGGCAGCATAAGACCCTAGAACGCTAGGGTTAACAGGAGGCACAGACTACAGATACTGGCAGCATGGACCCTAGAACACTAGGGAATTATGAGGCCCAAGACACACAGATACTGGCAGCAGAGACCCTAGAACAGGAACAGGACCACCACACTACAGCTGGCTCTTGAGCCCTTAAGGCTACAGTGGTATAGTAGGCAGGACAAAACAGTGAACCGGACCTAGAACATCTAGGTTATAGCAAGGTTCAATGATGGTAATACGCCCAGAGGAATGCCTATAACTCCCCACAGGGAGTGAGCCCAGCTAGTGACAGTGGTAACGATCGACACGTAAGCAAGGTAATGAGTAACACAGCCCGACTGTTGACAGCACGGAAACCGGTACTCCATATGTGCACACCCCAGAGGCTGTTGATACCAGTAAGAACGGCTGACGCAGCGAGTGATCAGCCAAAGGTCGGCAACGTAAGTGGGTTCTGAGCCAATCCAGTCAGCAACGTAAGCAGGTTCTCAACCAGTTCGGTCAGAAGCAGATGTGGGTTCTCAGCCAGTTCAGTCAGTAACGGAAGCGGGTTCTCAGCCAGTCCAGTCAGTAACGAATGCTGGTTCTCAGCCAGATCAGTCAGCAACGCAGCGGGTTCTCAGTCAGTCCAGTTGGCAACGTAGCGGGTTCTCAGCCAGTCCAGTCAGCAACGTAGCGGGTTCTCAGCCAGTCAGATCAGCAATGGATTCAGAGCAGTTTGGGATACGCAGGAACATCATCAGTCAGGCCAGGTCATACACAAACAGAGCAGCAGCAGGAACTAGCGCGAGGTTCAGGTACACCACAAAAGGGAACCCCTGACATGGCAGGGTATAAAAAGGGCTGGCCCTGGGTAGAGTCATGTTCAGGGACCAATAAGAATGCGACAACTGAAACAAGGAAGTAAGAATGTCGCCGGCCCGCAGCCAGGATCATGGGCACCGTGATAGCATCCCACCAGTCCGTGCCTTGGATCCTACACTTTGACAACATCCAACACAGCAGAGAGACCAGCCCCTGAGCCACAGATGGTCCACAGTCCCCTCTAAGAGACACTGGCCTGATCAACACCAAGACCCTATGTCCTCCAACAGCCTTACTCTGTGACAACCCGGATGGACCTCACTTGTGTAATCCCTGGTGACTACAGTTAAGTGTGGAATTATTGATGACTTTATACAGTTGTGGACTTGCATGCTTAAGTTATTGCTGATTATCTGTCACATTTGTGAGTTATGCTTGGAGGAGCTGTGGATCGGCCCACAGACAGGGGCCCTTGGGTCTGTCAGTCGTGGGGCAATTGACTGCAATGCATCCTTGTTGCCTGTTTCCTCTCTGAGGGTAATACACACCCTGTTTTTTTCTGCCTAAGGGCTGTGGCTGGAACCCTGTCCTTAGGCTGTCCCCTACCAGAAGGGGAACCAAATTTTATTTTTGACCTGTTTCACCCACCAATTCACCTTATTTACCAAGCTCTGTCATCCGTGCTGACCAAGGGGGGCTAATAATATTATAAATATGTTTAAAAAAAAAAAAAAAAAAGCCCCAGCAATACTGATTACATGGGGATGCACCCTATCCCTCGGCCATGGTCATAAGGGACAACATCCTGACCTTGGGGAGGTGACAGTCAGGGTCCCCTTTTCTACTGCTGTCATCCCGGAGACTGTGGTCCTCTGGATGCACTCTCTTTGGTACCCACACCACGTGATTGCAGTTTCAATTTTTCAATTCATTCGTAACTTCCGTATACCAGCCTTACAGCTTTATTTTTTTAATGGGTATATATTCTTATTTAATTTAATGATGTTTTTCTTGGGGGGAAGTGGAGGGGCCCTACGGGGTCCTCTCCTCCTAGCTAAAGTGAAGGCCCTATATACTAACCGTTCGGCAAGGATCCACACTAATGGATTCCACTCTCAGCCACTCTCTCTAACTAATGGCATGAGAGGGGTTTGCTCCCTGTCCCCACTGGTCTTCATCTTCACCATAGAAGTACTGGCCAATACTATTCGAACTAATGGAGCAATCCAGGGCATTTTCACTGGCACTAAGGAACATAAATTGGCCCTATTTGCCGATGACTGATGCTCACTATCTCTAACCCTGTGACTTCTTTTCCCCAAGCACTCACAGCACTGCATACATTCAGTCACTATTCCAGTTTCTCCCCAAATGTAGACAAATGTGAACTTCTGAAAATCTCCCTCTATCGTGATGACTTCCGTTCAGTGAAACGAAACACCCTGTTCCTCAAAGCCCCCAAGAACCTGAAATATCTGGATATGCTTCTCCATCCTCATACCTCAGCCCTGTACTCCCTTTACTACTTCCCCCTTCTCAAACCCATTGAAGCAGACCTAAAAAATGGTTCCTTTTATATCTTTTCCGGAGAGGTCCTGTTAATATCCTGAAAATGGCAGTGATTCCTAAACTATTGTATGTATTTCAAACGGTCCCTATTTGTCTACCAAGATCCTTTCTTAGAACCCTAAAGTGCCTCCTACACTCCTTTATTTGGAAAGCAGGATCCACCTGTGGATTGGTGTACAACCTTGCTTTTAAAGGGATAGTAAACCTTGAAAATAAGTTTATTTTATATTGTAGCCCTTAAAAAACATGAAAAATGATATAAGTCTTACCTCCCAAACCTTCATGATTCGGGAGATATTCAGAAGCAAAGTTTCCCCTGAGTGACGTCACCGTTCTAGCTCTCAGATTTGGAATCCAGTCCCGGGACCAGCTGCGGCTCTCCAGAAGTGCTGAGATCACGATCTTTAAAAATAATTTCTTAATTGGAATGGTCTAGAAAGTGTGCTTGCAACTGCTGGTTGATCTGTGGACTGAATGCCAAATCTGTCCTCTAGATGGCAGACTTGGCTGAAACAGCCAGGAAAAGGGAACTTTACTTTATTTTACTTCTGAATATCTCCCAAACCATAAAGGTTTGGGAGATAAGACTTATATCATTTTTCATGTTTTTTTAAGGGCTACAATATAAAATAAACTTATTTTCAAGGTTTACTATCTCTTTAAGAGAGGAGGCCATGGTTTCATGTTGCTTACAAAATAATATCATGCTGTTCATCTGTATTTGCTCATTGGCTCCACTCCACCGCGAACAAAGCATGGGTTCAGATAAGGATGGACCAAGTAGTTCCATTGCCCTGAGGGGACTCTTCTGGTCCTCAGAGGCCACCAGACTCCGCCTAGAAAAAAGTCCTTTCTTACTGCTTCCTTTCTACATACCTGGACCATAATCTTAGAAACACATCCACATTTATCTTCTTACCCATCTTCTCTCACCCCCCTTATATACAATTATTAATTTCCCCCTGGGCTCACTTGCTCTCACTGTCTGCTGTGGCAGCTGGAGGATAATCTTGCTGTGGCCATTTTGTTCTCCCCCAATAAGCTTCTTCCATTTGAAGCTCTGCAGACCTCCCTTGATCTACCCACAGCTGCTTATTGGCAATACAGGCAGATGCACAGCTTCCTCACTTCGTATCCTAAAATGTCCTCATTCCTTCGTGATCTTATCCCACTAGAAAACATCTTTCTTTCTGTCAATCCAAAACAACGAAGCATCTCTGCCTTCTGTTATATTTTGATTTCGGAGGGCACTCCTCCTGTTCAGTCCAGCAGATCCAGGTGGATGTCTGACCTGGATATGGAGGTCGATTACTCCCTTTGGAGTTAGATTCTCCACAAAGCCCTATTCAGCTCTAGGAATTCCCTTTTTGTGGAAATTAACTTCAAACTCATACTGATACTGATACTTTATCTATAATTAGAAAAGTAATTTAACTTTATTGTAATGCAGCTTTGGCAATGAGGAGATTTTCTAGCAAAACAAATAAAATGCATTGTTGTTAAATGTGTGACTTTATGATTTTATAATAGAGAGATGATTCAGGCAAAGACTGAGCTCATCTTTTTAAAGTTGCTTTAATTTTTCTTTCTTGATATATTGTTTGTATGTGACTGAACTCCTAACCAGATAAAGGGATATAAATGTTTCACAAAAAAGCAGCTCCTTTTAATCTTGATAGTATTTGGGCTATGGAGAGCATTATTTAAATAAGGTACAAGTTGTAGTTCAAGAGTAATTGAATGATAAAGTGTCCCCCTCCCACCCCTTTTACTGATGTAACACTGCTCACCTCAGAGCAGCAAGACTGTCCGGATGGATCACAGAGAGGGACAATCTTCAGAGAGCATAAGGAAAAACCTGAAAAACCTGTCAAGTGGGGCAGGGTTTTCCTTATGCTCACAGTAAGAAGATTGTCTCTTGCTGTGACCTGTCCGGTCAAGAGACCAGATTCCACATCGGAGGGGAGGTGGCTTACACTAGGTAAAATGGGCGGGAGGGGGATAATATATAATTCAATTACTCTTGAACTACAACTCTGACAGTAATACTCCCCATGGCCCAAATACTATGAAGATTAATTGGAGCTGCTTTTTTGTGAAACATTACTATCCCTTTAAGACTCTGCATTCTGCTCTTCAACAGAGTTACTTTAATTACTCACAGTTTCACTTCTGGAGTTTACAGATTCCTGTAAGTAAGTAAGTGTCTTCAGTAAACTTGGTCATCCATCCAATTTCTTAAGCGGAAGAGGTGTTTTAGCACATCATCTTTTCTTCAGTCTATTAAAGCCTTATGTGGAGTAATGTTAACAGATGCATTTATTCATTGCTAAAATGCACTTCTTCTAATGCTGCTTCCACTACTGTGTTGCAGCCAAAGAATCTATGACAGAGCTGGGCAAAATACAGCTGTATCTGACCCACAGGCTGATATTCTCTGGCTCTCAGTTTTGTCTGGCTTTACACATATCAGTATGTCAGTACTGCAAGACAGAAACATATCACTTCTCAATTTAATTTCAAAAGAAGCATGATACATTTTATCACTAATTTATCACTTCCAGATCCGTGAAGCTCAAAATCGAACTTCACAGTGCAGCAGTGAATGTATCAGTTCTCAGACTGTGGTCAGACAGCAAGCTCTCATTTTCACCCAGAATGTCACATCTCCTTCTTTCTTTCACTATTACCATACCAGTAAGGGAAGATATTACTAGTGAGGCAAGGATATTATTCTTTTTTCCATTTGGAGGTGCAATAGAACTATGAACCTCCAAAGAATTTTTAAACAGCGGTGTGACCCTCAAGCCAAACTAACTGCCTTCACCCGTCTTTGCTGTTCAGGGACAACTAGATTCACCCCAACTGCCACATACAGTATGTGACCCTCTAGTCTATCAAAGTGCCAAACATTATGAATAAAAGTTCTAAATAGTAGTTTCAAAAAACAGATTCACCCACTGGATGCTAGAGGTGTGTCAATGGCATATGTATTAAGTTCCCAAAGGTTTAAAGTGGGACAGTGCAAGTGTAAAGGGAGGAAATGCTCCAAGGCAAAAGAAAGGTGTGTTTTTTGTGGTGAAAATAGGATATCTAGGATCATCCTATTTTTCTACTGTATCAGAAAACAGACTGGGGGCTATAGGAGCTGTTGTTACATAGTAACATAGTTGATGAGGACATGTGTTCATCAAGTCCAGCCCATGCCAAACCACCCCTGTTGATCCAAAGGAAGAAAAAAAAAAACTGAAGCCAATTCAAATTAAAGTGGATCTATCACATATAGAAAAGTAATGCTCATTAGTTAGAGCATTTAGCATAAAAGTTAAACATGATAGTAATTTAAAAAAAAACAGTTATCTGCGCAAAAATTCAAGTTTAAAATGTGCCCAGCAGCCTACTGCCTCTGCTCCCATCCCACTACCCAGCATCCTCCGATGATGGAGGCTTTCTTTCTCTAAGCTGGAGCAATCTAATTGCCAGAGATCGATATCTAGCCAATGAGATCGCTCCAGCTTAGAGACAGACATCCTCCGTCATTGGAGGATTCTGGGTAGTGGGACAGGAGCAGCCTGTGTGTGGCAAACAGCTTGCCGCAGCAGCAAGCGGAAGTAGGCTGCTGGGCACCTTTTAAACTTGAATTTTTGCGCAGATATCAAAAATGACTAACATGTTTAACTTTTTCTCTAAATGCTCTAACTAATGAGCATTACTTTTCTATATGTGATAGACCCACTTTAAGCCCCAAGTGGGTAAAAAAAATTCCTTCCTGACTACAAGTGGCATTCAGTTATTTCCCTAGATCAACAGCTTATCTGCTTTGAAGCCAACTAGCATAATTTTTAATATTTTTCTGTGCTAGATAGGTATTGATTATGTTTTTGAAAGCAGTTACAGTATCTGCAAGCACAGCATCCCGAAGCAAAGAATTCCATATTTGCCCTTACTGTAAAAAATCCTTGCTTTTTTTAGTCGAAAAAACCTTTCCTCTAGTTTTAGCTCAGCTCTTTGAGTAAATAGTTCACTATTGAATTTGTAAATAGTAATCATATCACCCTTTTGACGTCTCTTCTCTAATGTAAACAATCCCGGTTTGGCTGGTCTCTTTTTATAATTCAGATCCCCATTCCCTTTTTCAGTTTTGCTGCACATCTCTGCACCTTTTTCACTTCAATAATGCCTTTTTTAAGAACTGGAGCCCAAAAATGTACTCCATATTCTAGATGAGGCCTTACCAAGGATTTATATAGAGGTAGAAATATATTTGCATCCTGTGCATCTTTCCCCATTTGTATGCAGGATATTACCCTATTTGCTCTTGCAGCAACTGAGTAACTGCACACTGTTGTGAAGTCTATCACTCCTAAATCTTTATCCAATGAGGATTCCCCACGGAGTGTAGTGTATATGTAGCATGTTTGTTTCTACAGCCCAAATGCAGAACATTACAAATCCTATCATGAGGATAATGGGAATTACAGTCCAATAACAGCTATAGTGCCTCAGTTTTCCCAACCTGTGGTCTGTGTCTTAAAAATGGCATGATCCATGTGAATACTATGAGACAGCCAAAAAAACTTACTCGGACTTCTCTATTAACTAGAATTCACATAATTGCAATCAGAAAAGAGCTAGCCACTTTTGGCCTGGGGATCGAAGTACAATCAAGTGGCCTATTGCTACTACCGCTCCAGTCCAATATCCCAGCCTATCCCCTTTAATTAATTTTGTAAGTGGTATTAATTTTTTGAAGTAAGGCAAGTGATACCACAGAGCTTATAAATGAAATGTTTATATACTAGTAATATCACAGAGAATACACTTGAAATGGAGCTATATTACTGAGATCATAGAGCTTAAGCCTGAAATTGAGCCACAAGAGTGACGCCACAGAACTTACAGTTCAATTGGAGCTATCACAGAGCTTACAAATAAAATTTAGTTACACTAGTGATACACAGCACTTACAAATGAAATGGAGCTGCGCTACTAGTGTTGCTCCATAAACTTTGCTTACTCCATTTAAGGCAGCAAGCAGAAAGGCGTAAGGCAGTGAGTGAGGCAGTGGCCTACCAGCCCAAACTTATGACAGGCCCGTGGGCAATGGATAGAGGTCACAGTAAAGAGCCATGTGTCTGGTATACTGTGCTTCCTGCAGCTTGATGAATCCCTGCATTAAGCTGCCACATCATGAGTTGTGTATCTCAATACAATGACAGCTTCCTGTTTTTGTTAAGTGCAGCCTCAGGTTTCAAATATGATGTGTGGCAGGTGGAATCTATGCTCTCACAAGCCTGTATTGCAAGTTTATGTGTCAGAGACTGATGTGCTGATCTGCATGCAGATCAAGAGATGAGGAAATTAGTTTTGTGCAGTGGGGATAGAGTATAAAATAACATAAGGTTGCAGGTTATATTAGAAAATTATTACAAAATATAGCTACTGAAAAAAACACAGTTAAATATGTGCTTATTTTAAAGAAAGTAATACTTAGGTTTGTTTTATGATTTATTTGGACATGTTGCGAAACATTGTGTCAGAGGATTAAATAGCGAAGACTGCAAAATGGTTGGGAGGTTGTAATTCCAAAGCCATTGTGGATTTTTTTTTCCAACTTCTAAATGATACATATCGTCGTGTTTCAAACATTATAGAGACCTTGTTATTAAGCACTAACTGAATGAATCATCTCTATATAAAATAAAATATATGGGATCAATTTGCCATAGAACATAGCATGCGTTAGTAATACGGAATTCTTACATTGGCCTTTACAAGACTATAATTATTGTCATCTGCTTTTAGGCAATGGGACGTGACTATTGTGTAAATTCCTGTTACCTGTGATTGCTAGCACATTCTACAAGCTGTTTGGATTTTTTATAGGTTTTTTATTGTGTTTTCAAAATAGAACTTACTGGAAACTATTAGTTGTGTGTGTCATGCACAATTTATTTGTGATTAAACCTAATGTATTGAGTAATGTTGGAAAAGCGTGTTGTGAAACACTGGGATGGATGTTCTATATTTGAGTGACATAGTGCATGTGATCGTTGTCAATATAACTAATGTATTTTTATGCTTCTTTTAACACTTTGTGTCCCAGTGGGTTGTCCGATGCACTCAAAGGGTTAAAAACAGAGGCTGAATGAGAGATAATATTCATACAGGTCAATAACCTGGAATTTTTTTTATCCTGATATTGTATAAAGTCAGCAAGCCAATTTACCACTATGTGCTACCTGCAGTGAAATACACCACTATGTGCCGCAAGCAGTGCAATATGCCATTACATGCCATCAGCAAATCAATATGACATTTTCCTGCCATCAACAGTGCAATATGCCATTACATGCCATCAGCAAATCAATATGACATTTTCCTGCCATCAACAGTGCAGTATACCATTACATGCCTTCAGCAAGACAATACAATAGGTGCCATCAGCAGACCTATAAACTATTAAATGTCATCAGCAAGGTAATACAACATTATATGGTCACCATCAGGGCAATACATCATATTACATGACATCAGCAAGGTACTAGGCTATTACATGTTACTAGCAGGCCAATACATGCCAAAAGCAAGGTACAACATCATTAAATGTCACCAGCAAGGTAATACAACATTATATGGTCACCATCAGGGCAATACATCATATTACATGACATCAGCAAGGTACTAGGCTATTACATGTTACTAGTAGGCCAATACATGCCAACAGCAAGGTACAACATCATTAAATGTCACCAGCAAGCCAATATAACATTACATGCCCAGCACGACAATAGTCCATTACATATCACCAGCAGGGAAATAAACCATACTGGTACATTGAAATAGCATTATTTATGTAAGATCAGAGAGGCAACAAAAGTGGGAAATGTTTGAAGCCTAGCAGCTCTTTATCAAGTCCCAAAATGTCCACTATTAAATGGTGACTCCAGCAGCACATTGCGCCATTAGATTAATAAAGGGTGTATTGCAGTGGCTCGCAATCCTGTGCTTGGGGACTCCTAACAGGCCATGTGTTTAAAATGTCCTTGCTTGAGTTAATTAAATGACTAGGCCTATGAGGAAATCACCTATACACAAGCAGGTAAATCCTAAAGGCATGGTCTGTTAGGGATCCCTTAAGGCAGGTTGGGGATATATTGGTTTATAGTCTTGCTGCATATCTAATGTAATGTATTGATGTAATTGTCTGTTAACCTATGGTACTGTAATACTATCCTGGTCCCATAAAATCTTATATATTGTGATGTAATGCACTGCTATTACCCTGCTGGCCTCATGTAAGGGTGTATTGCCCTAACAGTCTCAAGTAGTACTCTGCTAGTTTCATGTAATGGTTAAATAGAGATGTGCGGGAGTGATCACTATAATTTGAGGGGTTCAAAGTCCTATTTAAACCATTGGGAAATGTGGAATGGTAATTGGGTACCCATTATTACTTTTAATTATTATCCTTTATTTATATAGTGTCAATTTATTTTTCAGAGCTGTACAATAGTAAAAAGACATACCAAGACATACAACAATATAAATGTAACAAGGAAAACAAAAGGATCAGAGAGGCTACCTCGTGACAGCTACAGTCTAGAGGTGGGCAGGTGGGACACAGATGGTGGAAGTGCTATTCAGTGTTTATGGCGCAGCTGGTTTGCCCCAGAATTGCCCCAATTTTTCTTTGTACACCAGCATCATTCAAAGTGTGTGAGTATTTTGCAATTTACATAGCATTAGTGATATATTTTAGTGTGTCTGAGTAAATGAACGCTATCAGCAAAATATTAAATGAAAAATATAAGCATAGATATTGAAGACAGAAAAGAACCATCTGACCCATCCAGTCTGTCCATTATGTTTGACACATTAAACACAAGACTGAGCTTTGGGATGGGCTTCATGTCCCATTATAAGAGATGGAACATCTTGAGATAACTAACAACACGAGAATAACAGGCTCTTCAAACCTCTGTGCTAATGAACATTACCTTGTTCCCAGGACTTTGAGCTAACCCTATACACAGTATATGCTATCTATGAAGATTGTATATTTATTAAGTTAATTATCCCCCATTGTATAGTCAAATAATTTATTCCAAATGTATGTCATACTCTCTCTCTTTATCTCTCTCTCTCTCTCTCTCTCTATATATATATATATATATATATATATATATATATAGATATCTATAGATATCTATATCCTATATAATAATTCACTAAAACATGTGTAACGACAAAGTCATGCGCAGTAGAGACTGCCTGTGCCACGGCTGATACAGAGCTGGAAGCTCCGAAGACGCGGACAGTCTCTACTGCGCATGACTGCCCCGCGACCGGCTGGCTGTGGCACTGTGGCCCATGGAACGTGCTCTTCAGCTAGTATATATATATTTATATAAAACAAGTGGAGAGCACTAATTATATACTGTATAAATCAATACAATTTATTTTATCACAAACACTTGTATAAAACACTAATTTAAAAAATCAATGTAACTATAACGTCCATATAGAGCTATATGTAATAAAAGTGGTGACTCCGGAATTCCTATTGCATTATGTGCACATATTTGAATATTTCAATATTTAAGTCCCACTTCATTGAAGATATTAACATTATTATCAATGTCTGGATCAGAGAATGAGCACTTAAAGGGGAACTACAACCCCAACACAATGTACTCTCTAAGTGTTTGTCTTCCTATCGTTATTAGCAATCCATAATTAGTTTTCTCTAAAAAAGTGTTGTAAGAGCACTATCTTTATACTAAATCTCTACCTGATGACGTCTTGCCCCTTGAATCCGTTCTGCGCATGACCACTATGGAGCCATTCAGCTCCATTGTACCTCCCTCCGTCTTGCCCATCACTCGTACCTCACTGTCTCAGCACCACGTGACCTGCCGTGCTCCTGGCATCAAGCGTGGTCAGGTCATTTCAGCCTAGTGTAAACAGACCAGTGGTTTTATATATAGCGAATGCTTCACCCACTAGGCTGAAATGACCTGACCGCGCTTGATGCCCGGAGAGCGGCAGGTCACGTGGTGCTGAGGACAATGGTGTATGAGTGATGGGCAAGGCAGAGGGAGGTACAATGGAGCCAAGTGGCTCCATAGCGGTCATGCGCAGAACTAACAATGTATCACCTTTTTTCCTGTAATAGTTACAAAAACACTTCTCCTTACACCATTGAATGCTAATTGATAAATTGCATGATGTTGGGTATTCTTTCTACAAAAAATTATAAATTTGAAGTCTCTTTTTTGTCTTTCCCTTTTCCCTGGAGTCAGCTCCTTCTAAAGAGAAGGAGCTGACATAGTTTATCAACTGACAGAATGAGAGTTACAATACCAAATCTACACTGTGCTAATACAAAAGGATTAATTGTCCTCTATCTGATCAGCTTTACTCTATCCTAGCAAGTCCTAGACTATATTTTGTAAGAACCTGGTCCCAGTACCCAAACCAATTTATATCCACAGCTTCAAGACCTTGGAGCATGTTCCAAACATTTGGTTCAGCATATTGGTCTAGTCTGGTGTTGCTTCTGTCTGATCCAACCCTTTCAAGGTCATTGTTCATTTTCTGTTCACTAATTTGTCAGCCATTGCTACGTTTACTACCACTCAATTTAGCCTGCCCTTGTACAGATATCTTGATTACTAATTTTAAAAATGCCCCTGTCGTGGTTCTACTACATCTGTCATGCTTTTTTTCCAGAACTCATGATACGTTGCGCTGTACACATGTGAAAGGCTATAGACCCAAGTGCAGCATATTGACTTGTTTTAATGCACATTTGGCACCTAATCAAGCCTATTTAAATTCCTAGCACTCAGTATATATTGCTTAGGTGTCTTGATCCTATTCTTACTACTTGGGACTTCTCTGAATGATCTCCAGTGTTTGATTCTGGCACGTTTCTATGTTGCCACTTGCCCTGACCTTGGATTGATTTTGGACTGTGCATTGTAGTTGCCTGTCTCAGCCTCTGACTGCTAACTATACCTAGAACTCAACCTGCTGCAACATCTGGTTTGTGCTTTATTTGCTTTTGTTGGTTACTAATTATGCCTCAACATTTCTGCTTATTATCAGCCTGCAAACTGTATCCATCTTAATCTGACCCTGGTTCAAATGGAGTCAGTTATTCAGTGGCGAACATCTCTTACCTAGCCTCCGGCTACAGCAAGGATGCTCCTAAACTTCACTCTCAAGTATTGCCCCCTAGCCACTGCTTTGCCGAACGTGTCTCATGGTCCCAGGTAATCTTTCTGTCCAAGGGATTATTGCCATTAGGATCTGTTCCTTTTATTCTCTGATGACAGCCACAAATGTGTGATGTGTAAATGTTTGACCCCTTCAGTGGAATAACTAAGACTATACAGGAATGTGTCGATGTACCGTCCTTGCTGCTCTTATTATCATTCAATGAAAAACTCAGAAATGTGTATTACACATGCCTGTAGGGTAATCATCTAATAATTAGCTTTATCAAATCTTGACACCCGTTAGTTTTCCTTAAAAATGTTTACCTCTTAACATACTATCAATAAATATATGTTGTCATCTATACACAGGGTTATGGAACACAGCAAATTATTGATTCACCCCAGTAGGGTTGAAACTTCCTTTTAAGAACAGGAGAATTCAAATGTTCCATCTGCGGTGACCCATCCCAGGGACTGTGTGATCGCAGGTGGGTGCCATCAACCAAATACTCAGCACCTGAGTACATGGTATTCTTGGAGTTTGATTGGTAGGAGATTGCTGAAATCCAAGCACTCACATGAACAGCCAGGCACCTGGTTCTTGTGGATGGAGCCCAGGTGCAAAACAATCCATGCACCTTGCAAACCACTGGTACTTTGTTCTATGATCTGTTCTGGAGCCTTTGTCATGGTCTACATTGAACTTCACTGTTGGTGGTGTTCTTGAATCTAGTACTCACTTTTCACTTATTTGAATTAATGTATAGGACCTCAATCTCTTGTTACATTTGCATTATAGGAAGTCATGACTTTACTGGTGACGTGGGTATAATGCTTTTAGTGTTAATTTAGTATTTTATGTGTATAGTGGAGGATCTGAGTTTATTCTTGTCCTGATGAAAATGTGACTCTCCACACTGAAACATTGACACTTTATTAAATTGATGGTGCAAAGTCCTCTTAATGCTTACTCTATCTGCAGTTGGTATTTACTTTTTCCTTTGGTGAGAGCACCTAGGCAATCATCTGTATAGTACGAGTGCACAAAATATCATGTAACAAGAATGTTATATATTTATTTATTTGAAATCACTGTGTATAAGGTAATTCTACATGAAAGTAGCAGGGCAATACAGTATGAGACCAGTAGGGCCATAAACAGTTACATTAGAAAGGTCAACAAAGTAGTGTATAAGACTGAATGTTATTATGTAATATCCTGCAAGCAGAGAAGGTGTTAGATTCCCAAAACACTCAGGCCTTGGCCCAGCTTAATGCCTTATTAGCTCACCCTGCTTATCTTCTGCAGTCAAAATCTAACAACACCTCTGTCTGCAGGTCCCATTTAAAGGGATAGTAATGTTTCACAAAAACAGCAACTCCAGTTAATCTTCATAGTATTTGGCCCATGAAGAGTGTTATTTCAATACCGTGAGAGTTGTAGTTCAAGACTAAATACATGATAAAGTTTTCCCCTCCAGCACCTTTTACCTAGTGTAAACCACCTCCCCTCAGATGTGGAATCTGGTCCTGGGATAGGACATTTCACAGCAAGGGACAATCTTCTTACAGGGAGAACAATGAGAGCCCTGCCCCCATTGACAGGGTTTTCCTTACGCTTACTGAAGATTGTCCCTCTCTGCAGTCCATTTGGACAGTCTTGCTGCTCTGAGGTGAGCAGTGTTACATCAGTAAAAGAGGCGGGAGGGGGATACTTTATCAGTAAAATACTCTTGAACTAGAACTCTGACAGTATTGAAATAACACGCTCCATGGCCTAAATACTATGAAGATTAATAGGAGCTGCTTTTATTGTTAAACATTACTATCCCTTTAACCCCTTAAGGACCATTGACGTGGTAGGACCGTCACGCTGGTCCGGCACTTAAGGACCAGTGACAGTCCTGGCACGTCACATACTTTTACTCACCGCGCTCCTGTAGGAGCGCAGTGAGTAATACCGGGCACTGAAGTTGATCGCTCAAAGACCGGAGCGATCTCTTCCAGTGCCTCGTTTGGCGTGCCACCCCACGTGATCAGTCACGTGGGACGGCACGTCAAAGTTTCCTATGTGGTCCTTAAGGGACGGAACACCCTGGGACCGCTGGTCCTTAAGGGGTTAATTGTGTATTCTACTACTGCAAGCAACTAGCAGAGAATTATATGACACCATGAGAGCAACATGTTGGTACCAGAGACCAACAGGACAATATGCCAATACTTGAGACCAGCAGGGAATTACATCAATACTCAATCAGTACCAACATAGCAGTACATATTATTCAGGATAGTACACATAATTCAAGGCTATCAGGGATGTACAAATTATTCAAGACAATATACATTAGTCAAGACCATCCGTGCAGTACATATAATTCAACAACATCAGTACAGAACACATTATTTGAGACCTTAAGCGCAGTACGCATTACTTGAACCCATTCCATGAAATCACATAGGAATGGTTTCAAAGGTGGGGCCAGGCTAAGAGGTGAATAAGTGGACTAATAATACAATAGGGCCAATGGATAATCACTGGGGAGTATTGTATTGTCTTATCCTAGAGGAAGTAGGTAGGATGTTTAGAGTAGGGGATAGATAACATGCCTTGGGGTACTTAGCTAGTAATATGAATTTATTTATGTTATGGCTAGTGGATTAAGACCACCTATGGAGAGTGTAGTTCTGTTACATATTTGCTATTTGCTGCTAGAGGTGCAAGTAATGTACTGCTGATTTGACTGGAGCAAAAAGTGTAAGCTTCTCTTATCTCGCTACTTGTTCTTGAGGCCCTTATACACAATCTTAGATACACACATACAAAACCACTCAGACAGATACACTCATAAGCACACTCTTACACATGTGTTGAGTACTTAACTTATCTCTTTTGCCAATCACAGATTCAGGACAGAGGGAGGGACCAAACAAAGAGCAACAACGTCTGCTGCTTAGAGCGAGATTTGAAGTTTTACTGAGTCTGGACTGTTTTATTGTGCTCTGCATCAGGTAGTGGCGGTGTAGCCCTCAAATGTTTGTCAGATACGGAAGGGGTCAGTATCTGAATTGCAAAGGAGCTTTAGAAGTCTTGCCTCCCTCATAGGAGGAGGATGAAATTATATTTAGGAAGGCTAACTAAATAACTAATTTCACAGAACATTTACATCTTCTAATACTTTATAATGGTGTATTGTTCTTTTCAAGAGACACTTATGCAAAGACATTTAAATAATGCAGGGGTAGTGTCCACATACCCTCTCTCTCAGACAATCATGCTCAGCCTCGTCCATGTCCATACTTTTACATTCATATATACACATTAACTCACCCTCTTACACATACATTCATTCACACACACACACACACACACACACACATATTTTTAACTCAGATTTTATGGATAATTTATATTTAATTCCATTTCTGCACATAAACACATACACAATGTCTTATATACACTTTAATCTCCACAGCACTTCTAACAAACACACACATATTTTTAATTCAGATTGTATGTATAATTTCCAATTTTTTCCTTTTCTGAACATCAGTGCCCTGTGCCCTGAAAGACTGAGATTGGATACTTGCTGGAATAATAGCATAAGAATATTGTGTGGTGTGGTAAGGGAGAGGTTAAAAACAAATCTCTCTGAGTTTTGTTTTCCCTCTTTGCTGTGATAAATAATTGAAGTCTGGTGTGGTGGGAGTGACTAATTGCTGTGTTTGTAATTGGTGGATTCCTGGCTTAAATAGCAGATACATAGTGAATACTTGAACGTGTGAATCTTGCCTCAGTGTGTAAGTGCAGAAGTGTGGTAAGTGTGGGAATTTAAAACAGGGGGAATTCAAGTGCAGAAGGGTGGTAAGTGTGGGAATATAAAACAGGGGGAATTCAAGTGCAGAAGGGTGGTAAGTGTGGGAATTTAAAAAAGGGGGGAATTCAAATACAGGGGATTACACAGGGGAACACATTTATCAAACTTATTGTGCAGCTATTTTTGCCTGTCTGCCTTTTTATCTTGTGGTAACTGGCACATATGAGTGGTAGCATGATTGTCCATTTAACTCAGTGCACAAACTGCCATATGTTTGCACACCTGGAACAACCGTTCCAGGGTGCATACCTCTGTGGCAGATGTGAGCAAGTGGTCTCTCTGGAAGCTCGTATTAGAGATCTGGAGGGGCAGGTTGCAACATTGAGAAAGACGGACAATCTTGAGAGGGTTCTGCTGACTGAGCAGCAGGAAGCGGTGGTAGGTAGTTCTGGGGGTGGAGACTGCACAAAGAAAGAGCAGGTAGCCAGATGGGTTACAGTTAGACATAGCAAGGGGGGTGAACAGAGAAATAGGGAGGACACTCCTGTGTTTACTAATCCTAACAGATTTGCTACATTAAGTAATGATGTTGGGGATGCTGACTCAGGAATGTCTTTGCTGGAGAGGACTGTTCTCTCTAACAGCCGAGTGAACAGCCCCTCTAGCACGGATGGGATCCAGGACTCAGGCAGACCTAGACAGATGGTGCTGGTAGGGGATTCTATTATTAGGAAGACAGACAGGGTAATCTGTCGCCAAGATCGCCACAATCGTACAGTTTGCTGTCTCCCGGGAGCTCGGGTTCGACATGTGGCTGATCGGGTTGATAGATTGTTGGGAGGGGCTGGGCATGACCCAGCTGTCATGGTACATGTTGGTACTAATGACAAAGTCAGTGGAAAATGGAGGTCTGTTAAGAAGGATTTCAGGGACCTAGGATATAAGCTTAAGCAGAGGACCTCTAAGGTAGTATTTTCTGAAATTCTACCTGTGCCACGCGCTACATTAGAAAGGCAACGGGAGATTAGGGAGTTAAATGCGTGGATAAAGACTTGGTGTAAGCAGGAGGGGTTTGGGTTCCTAGAGCACTGGTCAGTCTTTTCCCTTGGGAGCAATCTTTATAGTAGTGATGGATTGCACCTTAGTGGAAGGGGGGCCACGGTGCTGGGTGATAGGATGGTTAGAAGGCTGGAGGAGACTTTAAACTAGAAAGGGGGGGGGAGGGAGCTGCAACACAGGCTGGGGAAGATAGTATAATTGAGGGAATGGGATTAGAGAAGGGTCATGGGGGTGGAGAGGGGGAATGGGCTAGTTCATCTAATAGGGAATTGCCATTGTTACAGCCTGATAAAAGACAAATACATCTGAAAAAGAACAAAATCTTAAAGAATGGCAAAAAGATAAAATGTATGTATGCAAATGCTCGCAGTCTGGCTGGTAAGATGGGGGAACTAGAAATGATTGCAGTACATGAGCAGTATGATCTGATTGGAGTGTCTGAAACCTGGTTAGATGATACGTATGACTTGGCAGTCAATCTAGAGGGTTATTCACTTTTTAGGAGGGACAGGGTTAATAAAAGGGGAGGAGGGGTATGCCTATATGTAAAGCAGGCCTTAAAACCTGGTTTAAGGGAAGATATAAATGAAGGGTCCAATGAAAAGGTAGAGGCCTTGTGGGTTGAAATACACACTGGGGGCACACATAATAAAAAGATATTGGTGGGGGTTTGCTACAAGCCACCTAATGTTGGGGAGTTGGAGGAAGCCCAACTTTTACTGCAAATGGAAAAGGCTGCTAGGTCAGCAAAGGTAATTATAATGGGAGATTTCAACTACCCTGAAATTGACTGGAGCAATATGGCTTCAGGCACAACAAAGGGAAATATTTTTCTAAGTATGATAAATGATAATTTTATGTACCAACTAGTAGAGGAGCCAACTAGAAAAGAGGCCTTGCTTGACCTAGTGCTCTCAAACGATTCTGACATTGTAAACAATGTGCAGGTAAGGGAACATTTGGGCAGCAGTGACCACAATATTGTATCCTTTGAAGTTTGTTATGAGAAACCCAATAGCAAGAGTTTAACCAAAACATTAAATTTCAAAAAGGCTAATTTTACAAAGTTAAAAGAAGCTTTAAAGGATATACAGTGGGATGTAATTTTCAAAGATAAAAATGCACAAGAGTCATGGAATGTATTTAAAATGCTCTTGGGCAAATATACACGTCAATATATACCATTGGGGAATAAGCACAAGAGAAGTAAAGCAAAACCAATGTGGATTAATAATGTGGTTAGCAGGGAAATGAGAAATAAAAAGCAGGCTTTTAAGGTGTTTAAGTCAAATGGGTCAGATGCATCATTTAAAAAATAATGTAAGAATGTAATAAGAATGTAATAAAATCTGCAAACAAGCAATTAAGCTAGCTAAAATAGAAAATGAGCGAAACATTGCAAATGAGAGCAAGAAAAACCCTAAACAATTCTACAAGTATATTAACAACAAAAAAGTTAAGGTTGATATTGGTCCTCTTAGGACTGAAACAGGTGAATTGATTAGTGAGGATAAAGCTATGGCTGACACCCTAAATACGTTCTTTGCTTCAGTATATACAAAGAAAGCAGAAATGACAAGCTGTGGGCAAACAGACAAAACCATGGAATTTCCTCCAACATCTACATGGCTTACTGAGGACACGGTCCAAAAGAGACTGGAAAGGGTTATAGTGAATAAAGCGCCTGGACCGGACGGTATACACCCAAGGGTACATAAGGAACTTAGTTCAGTAATAGCAAAACCTTTATACTTAATATTTATTGATTCGCTTTCATCAGGCATAGTGCCCTGTGACTGGAGGAAAGCTGATGTAGTTCCATTGTTTAAAAAGGGAGCAAGATCCAAACCAGGAAATTATAGACCTGTGAGCTTGACTTCCATAGTGGGTAAGATACTAGAAGGGTTATTAACTGACAGTATTCAGAACTATGTGAAGACAAACAATATCATTAGTAGGAATCACCATGGTTTCATGAAGAACAGATCATGTCAGACTAATTTACTTCCATTTTATGAAAGAGTGAGTAGTAATTTGGACAGGGGAATTGCAGTTGATGTAGTATACTTGGATTTTGCAAAAGCCTTTGACACAGTGCCTCACAACAGGTTACTGCATAAATTAAAAGGCTTCGGTTTGGGTGGTGTTATCTGTACATGGATTGAGAACTGGTTAAATGATAGATGGCAGAGAGTTGTAAATGGAACTTTTTCAAATTGGTCTAGGGTTATAAGTGGGGTACCGTAGGGTTCAGTCCTGGGCCCAATGCTTTTTAATTTGTTTATTAATGATCTAGAAGTGGGAATTGAAAGTAGCATCTCGATCTTTGCTGATGACACTAAGCTATGTAAGGAAATACATACAGAGCTCGATGTTTTTTCCCTACAGAAGGATTTAGATAAACTAAGTGAATGGGAAGAAAAGTGGCAGATGTCATTTAATGTAGATAAATGTAAGGTTATGCATTTGGGTTGTAGAAACAAACTTGCTACATATACTCTAAATGGTAAACAACTTGGGAAATCCTCATTAGAGAAAGATTTAGGTGTACTGATAGACAATAGACTTCACAGCAGTGTGCAGAGTCACTCAGCTGCTGCAAGAGCAAATAGAGTACTAGCCTGCATAAAAAGAGGTGTAGAAGCAAGGGATGCTAATATTATCCTACCTCTGTATAAATCCTTGGTTAGGCCTCATCTAGAATATGGAGTACAATTTTGGGCGCCTGTTCTAAAAAAAGACATTACTGAACTGGAAAAGGTGCAGAGACATACAACAAAACTGATAAAGGGATTGGTGGATCTGAGTTACAAAGAGAGACTAGCCAAACTGGGTTTGTTTACATTAGAAAAGAGACGTCTAAGGGGTGATATGATTACCATTTACAAATACATTCAAGGTCAATACAAAGAACTATCCAATGAATTATTTATGCAAAGAGCTGAGCTAAGAACAAGAGGTCATCCATTAAGACTTGAGGAAAGGCGCTTTCGACTAAAACACAGGCAGGGATTCTTTACAGTAAGGGCGGTAAGGCTATGGAATTCTTTGCCTCGGGATGTTGTGCTTGCAGATAATGTAACTGCATTCAAAAAAGCAATTGATGCCTATCTAGCACAGAACAATATTGACAGTTATGACAGATGGCTTCAAAGCAAATAGGATATTGAGCCGGGGAACTATTTGACACACACACACCTACACTGGAAATTGCTCCAGAGGGCTTTTTTGTTGCCTTCCTCTGGATCAACAGGGGTGTTATTGGCATGGGCTGGACTTGATGGACGCATGTCTTTTTTCAGCCTTATCTACTATGTTACTATGTTACTATGTTAAACACACACACAGTTTCTTACATACACATTAATCTCCACAGAGCTTCTAACACACACACACATAAACACGTTTTTAATTCATCTATTATGTATAATTTCTGTTTTACTTTTCTCAACATAAACACACACACAATTTCTTACATACACAGTTTCAACAGAGATTCTTCTACACACACACATACACACACACACATATTTTGAACTCAGATTTTATGTATCATTTCTATTTTATTCCATTGCTGCACATACACACATACACAATTTTGTACATATGCATTCATTTCCACAGAGCTTCTAAAACACACACACATAAATACACAAGCACACACACAGACATATGTATAATATTTTTTCTGCACATAAACACACACACTTTTTTACATACACATTAGTTTCTACAACACGTCTTACACATGTACACACACACACATACACACATTTTTTAACTCAGATTTTATGTATTATTTCTATTTTCTTCTTTTTTTCAACCTAGCCACACAATTTCTTACATACACAATTAATTTCTACAGTGCTTCTTACACACACACACACGCACACACACACACATATATAAACACACACACACTATAACAAAAATATTGACCAGTACAGTATATATTCTTTTAAGGTGACAGGTCAATTATTTTACTTCTAAAGGTATATCCAAAGCATAGTATCACAATGCATTGTACACAGCACTCACATGGTTATTGGTCACTTATTGCTATATGTTTACATACGTTAAAAGAAGCTGCCACATGGAGTGTACTCTTTATATCACAGTAGTTATGGTAACCACTCACTGTTGAGCTAGACAGGTCCACCTCTGTGTATATTATGTAGTAAAGGTTTCTCTAGCAAAGGCTGGAAATGTGAATAGGGCAACAGATTGTGGTACAAAAGTTGCCCAGACCTGTACTATATAATACATACTGTGGTGTGCTAGCTCACCTGTGGAAATGACTGTAATGCCTCTCATGTATAATAAAATATTTGGGGGGTTTTATTTGCTTAAGTAATGCTGATACTCCCACCTCGAAACAAGTGAGCTAAGTTTGCATACCTCTGTATGTGTTATGTCTATAAAGTGTTGGACTACAATTTGCAGCATCTCAGACAACCGCTGCCACCTGTATATGAGTCCAGCAGCCTGTCAGACACAGGTATAATTTGTAGCCATAGTAATTTTCCATCCCTGCCTTACTAATCCAAACATGGAGCCTCTGATTTTTCTCTGTGTAGTCTTGTCTTCCTCTCACCTCCTATGCACCATGTGAGGTGGCAGGATCAGGCTCTATTAGATGCTGGTAAGAAACATGTGACTCCCCAGCTGTTGTGGAACAATTTCAATCATCCATGGGCCACTAGGTATGATAGAATATGTCCAAAAACAACTGGAGAGCCACCTGTTGTTGTCTCCTGTGCTAGATGTATTTCAGGAAGTAGCTTAGCAACTTACATATAACACTGTGAGTGTAGTGAATAGGTTGGGCCCATGTTCCTGTGCAACACCGTACCCTAGAAATAGCCTGCCAGCAGCCTTCCTCCACCACCATCAGAGCCCTTGCCCCATCACTCCAACCATCAACAGCACACACACACACACACACACACACAAAGTTTTCTTCCCCAACAATAACAATCTGAGCCTACTACCACTCTCTCATAACATTACTATCACAGCTCTCATCGCCCAAAATCACAGAACTGAGCCTTTATACCCACTATCTCCATAAGGACTCACATCTATCTACCACCAAAAACACCAACATCAGAATCCTTCCCCAGTCCGTCTACCCACTATTAGTTTTCTCCAACAATTAATGTAGTCAGGCTTTCCACACAACATAAATGCCCTCAGGATCCTAATCAGAGCCCACATTCACCAACATCAGACCTCATCACTTCCAACCTGTGAGTAGAATTTAATCTAAACTGATCAGAGCAGCCTCCAAGAAATCCACGTGGTTCTCCTTGTGTCTCCTATTCCAGAAGCAAGTATAGACATCATATGGTACAAATCTGTCTTATTTCTCATTGGTGGAGCAGGTTCAGCGGATATGTGTGTCTGACTGGACAGTAGCCCAGAATGAGTCCTCAAATGCCTTCTCTGAGGCAACTTAATAAGTCCTGCCTCCCCACTGCTCTTACTATCTGTCACATTCTGCACTCACCAAGTGTATGCTGATATCTGGTAAGGGTGAAAGCTGGGTATAGCCCAAAATAGTTCACACAATGTACAGTTAGTAAGAGAAGTAGCGAGGGCCTCTATCGGTGGGTCCATGGTTGATTGTGGGCCCAGAGCAAATGGCAACTTTTTCCACTGGATAAAGTTGCCCTGTGTCACAGCTGTTCTCTTGATGATATTCCTGTGTCTCCATCCAGAGTTATCCTATTGGCTCCTTCACTCTTTTTTAACTGGCATCCGGACAGGTAGATGCATGTTCTTCAGGCTTCTATTGTGTAGCAGTTGTATTCCCTTTCTGAACTATGATATCAACCTCGGCCTGTCTTCCACCTTTATCATAATTACTGATTCATGCAAGTTTTGGTGTTTGATCTCAACCAGCCCCTGACCTTCCACCTGTCAGCAGTTTGATCTGTCTCCTGGTGTATGACCTCGGCCTATCTTCAACTTGCTTACTGATTGACTTGACTTCTAGTATTCAACCTCAGCTTGCCTCTGACTTTCTGTCTGTCTTCAGTTTCATCCGACTCTTGGTGTATGACCTCGGCCTGTCTTCATCCTCCCACTTGCTTACTGATTGATACAACTTCTGGTGTATGACCTCATCCTTCCTCTGACCGTACGCCTGTCTGCTATTTATCCGTCTTCCAGTGTTCGACCTCAGCTTGTTTCTGACCTTCCGCTTGCCTTCTGAACTGATCCGACTTGTCATTTGACCCTTGTGGTTTAAGCCACCCAAGATTCCCCTTCCTGAAAGGTACTCCAGGCTCCTCTCTGAGTGTAGGGGTTTTCTGAATTAGTGCTTATTACACTTTAAGACCTTGCTAAATTAATTTGGGTCACATCTTGTAAGGGTGGCCTTCTTTATATCTCTCCGTAAGGAAGAGGCTCTTACTTGGACGTCACCTCTAGTCGAGAAAGTATCCCTTTCACTGTAGGATTCTGGGTCTTCTATACCTGATTTCAGAGAAGTCTTCGATATTCCTGGTCGCAGTGCAACTGCTGAAGCAGCTCTGATGGAAGTCTGCCAAGGAAATTGCAATGTGAAGCATTTATCTCGCTATGTTTAGAGTTGGATCACTCCAGAGGAGGGACTTCAACTGGCATTGCATCGGTTCCTGAGCACATTCCTGCCAAAGATGAACCTATGGAGATAGGTGCAGTAACTCTCTTATCCAATGGAGAGAATACAAGACGGTGGACCTTAGGGTTATATACCTACTGTAGGCAGAAGGATCATCTACTTCAGCACTGCCCAACCCGTCCAAGAAACTTCAAGGCTTGAGGATAATAGAAGACACCTTCTCAAGCCCTCAGACTACATCCCAATCAGTAGATTGCAGGTTCCAGTTACCTTGATGTGGGAGGGAAATTCAGTCTCCGCCATAGCCTTTATCAATTCTGGAGCCACCAGCATGTTTATTAATTCTTTCTTTGCTCTTTCCCATCACATACCTGTCAGGGGTAAGGTCAATCCCTGGGTGTTTGCTGTACATGGTCAGCCATTGGAAAAGATACTTGTGTCTCATGAAACTATCATGCTATCCCTTCACACTGGTCTGCTGCACGAAGAAGAGATCCAGTTCAACATCATAGAGTATCCTATTGGCTTGCCCATCCTGGGGCTACCATGGCTCCAGCTACATAATACTAAGATTGATTGAAATTTGGGACAATCACTGCATTGAGTTCGATTTATCTTGACAAGTATATCTCCTGGAATCTATACAACGAACCACACACTCAAAAAAACACGAAGAGACAAAAATTATAACACTATGGAAGGAGTGAGAGTCAATAGGTGCTCCAGGGGGATGTAAAATAATAAAAATAGTAGTGAAAAGAGCTCACTGGAAGAAAAGAACCCTGTGTAGATAGCACTCAAATTCTCAACAAAACTCCTCAAGTGTATTGATGTCAGGACATAATTTAAAATGTAACTTTTATTATTTAACAAAATGAAATGTATTAGAAGCCAAATCGCTAAGTCTCATAATAAAACAAATAAAATAGGGATAATAAATCCAAAAAGGCTATATATGTCTATATAACACAATGGTATAATAATGAAATTATTCAGAAACATCTAATAATACGTAGGAGTAAAGGATCATAAGTACTCCTAAACCATAGACAGTATAAATCTGCCAATAATCAAAAAGAGTGATACCAAAAATGTACTAGCCTAAAAGTATATATCCCTAAACAGCCTCATATCTCATCTGTATAGACTCAAAACGGATACAATATCTGTGAATAGTATGCGATCGCTTATACTAAGAAACAATGTGGCGAGTGAGTGAGATGATTGCTACAATCAAAATTGCACACGGAGTCGCCAGAGTAAAGCGGTCAGACAAAAACGGGTGAAACAGGGGAGAGAACTGACTCAGTTCTAACTCCCCGGCATCATCCACATACAGCACAGACCTACACCTAAACTAGAGACAGAGGCTGGGTAAAGCAACACACGCCGACGCGCGTTTCGTCGGCACTTCTTCCGGGCAATGTTGCAAACAGAGAGGCATCATCACAGCCTCCTTTTAAACTGAAGAGACACATAATGATTGGATGAAATCCAACAATGTCAGATTCAAATCTGACTGGTTGTATGGCTTGTCAAACAACAAAGAGAAAAGCAAAACATAGGAAAGCCCGTTAAATGAAAGGATTAACTCCTTAAGTCCTCATTCTCAGATATATAGAATTGTGGTTTACTCCTACAAAGTAAAATATATATCTGTGATCACTATATGGTTGAACACATAATAACTAAGTGCCGAAACCAGTACTGTACATAAATGGATGAATGTGAAATATAACAAATATAATAATATTAAACATCACCCAAATAGTACAACTAATAATAATAAAAATAGTTGATTGTATTTATCTGACATCCTAAAATAGTATTATATATATCTTCACATAAACATTAACCGTTAGATTATATACCATGTGATGAATAAGATTGAAAGTACTGGGGTTCTATAAGTGGACACTTAGGGTCCACTCCTCATTAAGACCAAAAGGAGTCATACAGTTCAAAAGAAAAATCCAACGATTTTCATTCTTAAGAAGAGCACGGTTATAATCCCCACCTCTGATTCCCAATTTTACTTGTTGGAGTCCCCATGCTCTCAAAACAGCTGGGTTAGAATCATGGTGGGACAGAAAATGTTTAGCCACTGATGTTAGTTGTTTTGTGGTGTTAATACTTTCCTGTGGAGCCCGTAAAATACTGGTTGCATGTTCTCTTATTCTGATCTTAAGTTTTCTCATAGTCTTGCCCACATATCTTAGACCACATGGACATTATTGTTTGACAAGCCATACAACCAGTCAGATTTGAATCTGACATTGTCGGATTTCATCCAATCATTATGTGTCTCTTCAGTTTAAAAGGAGGCTGTGATGATGCCTCTCTGTTTGCAACATTGCCCGGAAGAAGTGCCGACGAAACGCGCGTCGGCGTGTGTTGCTTTACCCAGCCTCTGTCTCTAGTTTAGGTGTAGGTCTGTGCTGTATGTGGATGATGCCGGGGAGTTAGAACTGAGTCAGTTCTCTCCCCTGTTTCACCCGTTTTTGTCTGACCGCTTTACTCTGGCGACACCGTGTGCAATTTTGATTGTAGCAATCATCTCACTCACTCACCACATTGTTTCTTAGTATAAGCGATCGCATACTATTCACAGATATTGAATCAGTTTTGAGTCTATACAGATGAGATATGAGGCTGTTTAGGGATATATACTTTTAGGCTAGTACATTTTTGGTATCAATCTTTTTGATTATTGGCAGATTTATACTGTCTATGGTTTAGGAGTACTTATGATCCTTTACTCCTACCTATTATTAGATGTTTCTGAATAATTTCATTATTATACCATTGTGTTATATAGACATATATAGCCTTTTTGGATTTATTATCCCTATTTTATTTGTTTTATTATGAGACTTAGCGATTTGGCTTCTAATACATTTTATTTTGTTAAATAATAAAAGTTACATTTTAAATTATGTCCTGACATCAATACACTTGAGGAGTTTTGTTGAGAATTTGAGTGCTATCTACACAGGGTTCTTTTCTTCCAGTGAGCTCTTTTCACTACTATTTTTATTATCTCCTGGAATCTAAATATGGTTGCTACTGACTGCACAAAGGAGTCTTCTACGAACCTGGTTCCAAAGGAGTATAGGGAATACATGGACATATTTTCCAAAAGTAAGGCCAAGCTTCTAATTCGACTGTCCCATGACCTTCTGCCTGGGACCATACCCCATAAGGTAAGAAATACTTGCTATGTATCACGGTGCCCGTGCTCTTTCTGCGGCATTCTGTCAGTCTACACTCATGCTCTACTCCTATTGGCTATACTGTGCGTGTCC
Source organism: Rhinophrynus dorsalis (assembly GCA_037306005.1). NCBI lineage: Eukaryota > Metazoa > Chordata > Amphibia > Anura > Rhinophrynidae > Rhinophrynus > Rhinophrynus dorsalis. Next base: position 575,898,346 of record CM074718.1, on the reverse strand, counting down.
CGCCCAGTATGGCCTTTGAATACTAGGTTCTGGCACCTCTCCGGTGCCCTTTCATGGTGTTCCAGTACCAGCACTTGTTCCTGATTTCAGTTATTCTCAGTGTATCGACCCGGCCTGCCTGACTACTCTGCATCTGGTCTCCTGCTTGTGAACCGACCCGGACTGCCTGACCATTCTGCTTCTCTGCTCCTGTGTACCGACCCGGCTTGGCTGTCGTTCCTGCTCAGTGTACTGACCCGGCTTGGCTGACATTCCTGCTCCATGTACCGATCCGGCTTGGCTGACGTTCCTGTGTACCGACTTGGATTGGCTGACGTTCCTGCTCCGGGTGCACCAGCCCAGCCTCCGGTTGAGGGAGGTGATCCTTTCTCACTGTCTGTGACAGCTGTGCAGTTTTGGTCTCGGCTGCCTCTGTGTCGTCCCGGCGACATTTCTAGTGGCTTGTCATTCTGTCCGCTCCCGGTTGGTTGCCACCTCAGGGTGAGTTGCTCAGTTGCTCACTCCGTTACTGTCACGGCAGTGCTCAGTTGCTCAGTCTCCATTACTGCCACAGCAGTCTCCAGTCGCTTAGTCTTCGTCACTGCTACGGCAGAGTGCAAGTGGTCTAGTCTCCGTTTACTGCTATGGCAGAGTGCAAGTGGCCTAGTCTTCGTTACTGCTACAGCAGAGTGCAAGTGGCCTAGTCTCCATTTACTGCTATGGCAGAGTGCAAGTTGCCTGGTCTCCATTACTGCTACGGCGGTGTCCACGTCACTCAGTCTCCGTTACTGCTACGGCAGTGTTCACGTGGCCTAGTCTCCGTTACTGCTCCGGCAGTGCTCTATGTTGCTCAGCCTCTGTTACTGCTCATGCAGTTCACCATTACCTGCTAACTTATCATTGGGCGTTACTCGTTACTTATCATTGGGCGTTACTATCCTAGGTGAGCTTCTTAACAGGGATTACCACACATGGGACTGTTTACACCTTCTGACTGCTATTAACCCATGCAGTACCGATACACTGGGAGTCTTTCATGATCTGCCTGACCTGTGTCAGTATAACGTGTTATGGACTCTATCTTTATACTGGACCTGTGAGGACATATCTATATGTAACATGTCTTGTGTCTGTATTATATTGAGAATATACTACAGGACCTGTGAGGGTTTTTGTATTCCTAATTGCTTAATAAAACTGTGTTTTATCCAAACCTACTGTGTCTGTATGTCAAACAAACCGTTACACTATGCCAACCAGGCTTTACTAAAATAAAAATCTGACCCTTATCCTCTCCTACTGGAGAACCCTTTGACCTTGTATTGATTACCAGGGGCTGAACCGGATAACTATCAAGGACAGATACGCATACCCATGATCTCAGAACTATTTGAGAAGTTATGAGGTACATCGTATTTCATGAAAGTAGACCATACAATTTAATCAGGATCCGTCAAGTGGATGAATGGAAGATGGCTTTTAACAGCAGGTATGGACATTATTAATACCTGGTAATACCCTTTGGTCTTTGTAATGCCCAGGAAGTTTTACAGAAAATTAATGAGGTATTTAGAGAACTACTCTCTTTGTATGTTGCATATATCTAGATGATACCCTGGTGTAATCCTTCACCTCGGAACTCAATCAAACTCACATCAAGTCCGTATTATATCAGTTGCAAAAAAATCACCTTTTCGTTAAGACAGAAGAATGGAGGCATCTCCTTGAAGGAAATACCGTTACTTTCACGATACTCACTGATCACAAGAACCTCCAGTTCCTGGAAAAGGCGAAGCGTCTAAATCCCCAACAGGGAGATGGACTCTATTCTTTACTCGATTTAACTTTGTCATAACCTACTAACCAGTTGTCACGTCAGTTCCCAGATGCAGCGGATTTCTCATCCAAGCCTGTGATTCCTATACATCTTATAATAACTAGTCTCTCAAGCTCCACTTTACTCAAGATTGTTTCGGTGCAAGGTCACTATTAGTGATGAGCGAGCACCCCAATGCTCGGGTGTTCGGGTGCTCTGACCGAGCGCCCCCGGAGGCTCGAGTGCTCGGCCGAGCACCCGAGCCCCATTGAAGTCAATGGGAGGACTCGAGCATTACACCAGGCACCCCCTGCTCTGATGAGGGGAGGGTGCCTGGTCCATAGGAAAAGGGCAGAAAAGGATGGAAACACCACAGAAATGGTTCAGGGACAGCATAGGGAGGATGTCTGGATGCATCTTGGACTCCAACATCGCTGCTGGGAACGATCTTTCGCCCGTAGTACGCCATTTTTACAGACTGACCGTAAAACACACAAAAAGGAAGATAAAAACGACTTTAGGCGAAAAATTGTTACCAAACAGTATTTGCTGTATATTTACTTGTATATCATCTGCAAATTCTCCCAAAAATGTCCTCGATTTTTCTGAACTGAGGCCATGATTAAGAGGGAAACGTGCGCAGAGGCAAATTCTCCCAAAAATTTCCTCGATTTTTCTGAACTGAGGCCATGATTAAGAGGGAAACGTGCGCAGAGGCAAATTCTCCCAAAAATTTCCTTGATTTTTCTGAACTGAGGCCATGATTAAGAGGGAAACGTGCGCAAAGGCAAATTCTCCCAAAAATTTCCTCGATTTTTCTGAACTGGGGCCATGATTAAGAGGGAAACGTGCGCTGAGCCGACCATCTAAAACATTATGGGTGAGGGTCTGCTGCGGAGCTGACCATCCTAAACATTATATGCGAAGGCCCGCTAGTGAGCTGACGGTATAAAACATTATATGAGAGGGCACACTAGAGAGCTGACCCAATAAAACATTATATGAGAAGGCCCGCTGGTGAGCTGACCTATACAAAAATTGTCAAACTGCGCCCGCTGGTGAGCTGGCCCTATATAAAAATTATATCACTGGGCCAGCTGGTGAGCTGGCCCTATATAAAAATTATATCACTGGGCATATGGAAGAGAGTCAACCATATACCCGTTTTTTGGGTGGAAGGGGTGAATGGGAATACAGAGTATTCCCATCATTGTAAATAACATATATAAAGTGAGTTTATGTTCCCCCGGGGCTTTCCTCCAGTGGAGTGGAGAAGTCAGGGGAAATCCAGGCCTTGTTCATTTTTATAAGTGTCAACCTATCAGCATTTTCGGTGGAAAGGCGGATACGCTTATCTGTTATGATGCCACCAGCAGCACTAAATACCCGCTCAGACAGAACGCTGGCGGCAGGGCAGGCCAGCACCTCCAAGGCGTAGAGTGCCAGTTCATACCACGTGTCCAGCTTGGACACCCAGTAGTTGTAAGGCACAGAGGGATCATTGAGGACGCTGACACGGTCTGCTACGTACTCCTTCACCATCTTCCAAAACTTTTCCCTCCTTGTGACACTAGGCTGCGCATCAGGGTGAGGGTGCTGGCGGGGTGTCATGAAGGTGTCCCACGCCTTGGAGAGTGTTGCCCTGCCTTTGTCGGAACTGCTGTGTGCTCCCCTTTTCTCCCCTTCTCGGTTGGCCAAGGTAGCACGTACTCTGCCGCCAGTGTTGTCAGATGGAAAATTTTGGAGCAATTTTTCGACAAGAACCTTCTGGTATTGCACCATTTTGCTTGTCCTCTCCACCGGAGGAATGAGAGATGAGAAATTCTCTTTGTAGCGGGGGCCCAGAAGGGTGAACACCCAGTAATCCGTGTTGTCTAAAATGCGTATAACGCGTGGGTCACGGGAAAGGCAGCCTAACATAAAGTCAGCCATGTGTGCCAGAGTACCAACAGGCAAGATTTCGCTGTCCTCACCAGGAGGATGACTCTCAATCTCCTCATCCTCTTCCTCCTCTTCTGCCCACCCACGCTGAAGAGATGGAACTAAAGTTCCATGGCTACCCTCTGTAGCGGAGGCAACCGTGTCTTCCTCCTCCTCCTCCTCCTCCTCCGCCTCCTCCAATTGTCGCTGAGAAGACGAAGTGAGGGTGCTCTGGCTATCACCTTGTGTAAGCTCTTCCTCCCGCATTTCCACCTCTTCCACATGCAAAGCGTCGGTTTTAATTGTGAGCAGCGAGCGTTTCAGTAGACACAGAAGTGGGATGGTTACACTGATAATAGCGTTATCGCCGCTCACCATCTGTGTCGATTCCTCAAAATTGCGTAAAACCTCACAGAGGTCTGACATCCATTCCCACTCCTCACTTCTGATTACAGGAAGTTGAACGGAGAGGCGACGACCGTGTAACAGCTGGTACTCCACTACTGCCCTCTGCTGCTCACAAAGCCGGGCCAACATGTGGAAGGTGGAGTTCCAGCGCGTGCTCACGTCACACAGCAGCCGGTGAGCTGGCAATTGTAAGCGCTGCTGCAGCTTCAACAGGCCGGCTGAAGCTGTTGATGACTTACGGAAATGTGCACACACGCGGCGCACCTTGGTCAAGAGATCATGCAAATTGGGGTAGGTTTTTAGAAATCGCTGAACCACTAAATTAAATACATGCGCTAGGCATGGTACGTGTGTGAGCTTGCCGAGCTCCAAAGCCGCCACCAAGTTACGCCCATTATCACACACAACCATGCCTGGTTGCAGGTTGAGTGGCGAGAGCCACTGATCGGTCTGGTGACTAATCCCCTGCAACAGCTCTGAGGCCGTGTGCTGTTTGTCCCCAAGGCAGATCAGCTTCAGCACGGCCTGTTGACGCTTCCCCACTGCAGTGCTACACTGCTTCCAGCTACCGGCTGATGGGTGAGTGGAGCTGCGTGCAAAGAATTCGGAGGTGGAAACGGAGGAGGAGGAGCCAATAACGTAGGTGCTGGTGGAAACCCTGATGGAGGTAGGGCCCGCAATCCTCGGCGTGGGTAGCACCTGTGCCATCCCAGGGTCCGAGTCGCTCCCAGCCTCCACGACATTCACCCAGTGTGCCGTCAGGGAAATATAGCGTCCCTGGCCACAAGCACTTGTCCATGTGTCAGTCGTTAAGTGGACCTTCCCAGTAACTGCGTTGGTCAGGGCACGGGTGATGTTACGGGACACATGGTGGTGTAAGGCGGGGACGGCACACCGGGAAAAGTAGTGGCGGCTGGGGACTGCGTACCGAGGGACAGCTGCTGCCATCAGGCTGCGGAAGGACTCAGTCTCCACAAGCCTAAATGGCAGCATTTCGATGGCCAGTAATTTGGAAAGGTGTGAGGTTAGTGCTATGGCCTGTGGGTGGGTGGCTGGGTATTTTCGCTTGCGCTCAAATGCCTGGGGTAACGACATTTGGACGCTGTGCTGGGACAGGGAAGTGGATGTGGTCGCTGATGGTGCTTCAGATGGTACAGGTGCAGGGCGGGAGGTATGCGGGCCTGCGCCTTCGACAGGCGATTGGCCGGCACCGAAAACAGGGGAAGAGGAGGCAGTGGTGTGGCCTGCAGACACAGATTGGCGATCCGGGCGTTCCTCCCACTTATTACGGTGCTTGGATGCCATGTGTCGGATCATGCTGGTGGTGGTGAGGTTTCTAGTGTTCATGCCTCGGCTCATTCTGGTGTTGCACAGGTTGCAAACTACAATTCTTTTGTCGTCCGCACTTTCCTTAAAAAAACGCCATACCGCGGAACACCTACCCCTTGGCAAGGGAGATTTACGCAAGGGGGTGCTCCGTGGAACATTTGCGGGCCGGTTTGGTGCGGTCCGCCTTCTTTCTGTAGCCACACCACTGCCTCCTCCAGCCTGTTGCGGTGCTGCAGATGGCTCACCCTCAGGACTGCTGTCATCGCTCGGCTCTACACCTTCCCAGGTGGGGTCAGTCACCTCATCGTCCACCAAGTCCTCCTCCACTTCCTCACTCTGATCATCCTCCTCATGTCTTGATCCCACCACATACTCAGTCATTGACAACTGTATATCATCCTCCTCATCAAGGTCTTGAGACAGTAATAGTGGTTGATTTAATGGCAACTGTGTCTCATCATCATCATCATCCACTTCCTTTGACCTTAAATGCTGTTCACCTCTGTCATCTTCTTGTGATTGGGTACCCTCTAGAGGTTGTGAATCAGGGCACAAGATGTCATGTTCCTCTGCAAGCGTGCTTGGAGAGAGGTTCAAATGAAGGATTGGTGATGAGACGAGCTCCTCACTATATCCCAGTGTGGGATCACTTCTTTGACCAGATCCTCTATGGTGGGAGGAAGGATGATCAGGGTGAGGATTATGTTGACCAGACTCTTGGCTACTGAGAGTGGACTTGGTGGAAGACAGGGTGGTGCTTAACCGACTGGAAGCAGTATCAGCTGACATCCAACCATACCTAGCTAGAATGTTCTTCTTAACTGCGGCTACGCACAGTGAATGGAATATGTGACTTTGATATTTTATACTTTTTTGAACACTTAACAGAATGTTCTCCTAATCTGAAACTTTGCACAGTAAACAGAATGTTCTTATTAACTGCGGCTACGCACAGTGAATGGAATATGTGACTTTGATATTTTACAGTTTGAACACTTAACAGAATGTTCTCCTAATCTGAAACTTTGCACAGTAAACAGAATGTTCTTCTTAACTGCGGCTACGCACAGTGAATGGAATATGTGACTTTGATATTTTATACTTTTTTGAACACTGAACAGAATGTTCTCCTAATCTGAAACTTTGCACAGTAAACAGAATGTTCTTATTAACTGCGGCTACGCACAGTGAATGGAATATGTGACTTTGATATTTTATACTTTTTTGAACACTTAACAGAATGTTCTCCTAATCTGAAACTTTGCACAGTAAACAGAATGTTCTTCTTAACTGCGGCTACGCACAGTGAATGGAATATGTGACTTTGATATTTTATACTTTTTTGAACACTTAACAGAATATTCTCCTAATCTGAAACTTTGCACAGTAAACAGAATGTTCTTATTAACTGCGGCTACGCACAGTGAATGGAATATGTGACTTTGATATTTTACAGTTTGAACACTTAACAGAATGTTCTCCTAATCTGAAACTTTGCACAGTAAACAGAATGTTCTTCTTAACTGCGGCTACGCACAGTGAATGGAATATGTGACTTTGATATTTTACAGTTTGAACACTTAACAGAATGTTCTCCTAATCTGAAACTTTGCACACTAAAAAGAATGTGCTGCTAATCTGCAATTTTGCACACTGAACAGAATGTGCTCTAATCTGCAACTTTGCACACTAAAAAGAATGTGCTGCTAATCTGCAACTTTGCACACTGAACAGAATGTGCTCTAATCTGCAACTTTGCACACTAAAAAGAATGTGCTGCTAATCTGAGGCTAGGCACAGTGAACAGAATATGTGAAGTTTTTTTTTTTATATCTCTGCCCCCCCACACAAAATAAACTGCTGCCCCCACACACAGTAGTCCTAAAAAGGACTTTTGGGTCTTTTTTTTTTTTTAAATAGCTTTTCTTCTCCCTACACTGACTTTCCCTTCCTATCCTCATCTCTCCCTGGCTAAGACTGAGCCGAACTCGCTGGTCAGGTGCTATACAGCACCCGATCACGGGTTCTGGCCAGCCAATCAGTGTAATGCCAGCAGCCAACATGGCTGCTGGCATTACACTGATGTCAGAGCCTCCCTGCACGTTTATTGGCTGCGCAGCAGCCGCGAAACGTGCGGGGAGGAGACCCGAACATCGTACGAGTACCGCCATGTGCCGAGCAGAGCGATGCTCGAGCCGAACCGAGCTTCGGCCGAGCATGCTCGCTCATCACTAGTCACTATCAGTGATTTACTACCAGTTTTCATGGCCTGCTATTCATCCTTAAACAATTCTGGAGGGAGTTTCTTCATTGGGCAGCATATATTCAGACCTGTACCATTTGCACCAGAAACAAAGCAGCTCGTACTGGACCTACTGGATTACTTCAACCTTTGCCAGCAACTCAGCAACCTTGGGCTCGTTTGGATAGTCCAAAGTCCAAACACTGCACAACCGTACTAGTGGTGGTAGACCAATTCTCTCAACAGGCACATTTCCTTCTGTTACATGGGCTACCCTCAGCTCCAGCACTACCAGTCATACTCTTGAAGGAGATATTATGTCTACATGGCATTCCACTACAGTCGGCATCAGACTGGGGGTAGCCAATTCATCTCCCGGTTCTGGAGGGCTTTCTGTCATAGTCTCTGAATCAAACAGTGATTCTCTTCTTCATTTCACCCCCAGAATAACAGTCAAACAGAAAGCATTAGTCACACTCTGGAAACATTCCTCAGACATTACACTGATGCGCATCATTCCAACTGGGTCAATATCTTGCCATTAGCAAAGTTCAGCTTTAAAGGGATAGTAATACCTAAAATGTAAAAAAAAATATGTTGTAGGGTTTATCCCCCTGAGTAAAACAAGAGTACTCCCACTGCTGAAAGATGTTTCATTCAAAAGTTATTAATTTTCAAAGTTGAATTTTTTAGGTGCAATATCACAGTGGCCTGAAATTGTAGAGTGGCGCTGTTGCTACACCATCCTATGGAGATTTATGGTCCTGAGACCAGAGCTGTCCATAGGATCGTGTAGCAACAGCGCCACTGTACAATTTCAGGCCACTGTGATATTGCACCTAAAAAATTCAACTTTGAAAATTAATAACTTTTGAATGAAACATCTTTCAGCAGTGGGAGTACTCTTGTTTTACTCAGGGGGATAAACCCTACAACATATTTTTTTTTACATTTTAGGTATTACTATCCCTTTAAGAACTTCTATCACCACATGCTATGAACCACTCTGTTCTTCGCAGCTTTTGGGTATCACCCCCATACTCTACCAACGAGCAGGAAAACTGGAAGTGTGGAATCCAACAGAGTGGTCTACTAGCAGCTGGAGAGTGCTGGATGGGGTGCAACTTGCAGACTCCCAAGCTCTGGCTCTGGCGCAGGCTTTTAACCTCTCTCAGTTTGGTCGTCCAGAGGCCGTCTATTGAGGGGAGGGGGACTGTCATATCCATTCCTTTAATACTATTCCTGTGTGTCCATCCTGAGTTCTCCTTTTGGCTCCTTTGTGCTTATCTACTTGTCTTCTGGACAGGTAGACACGCATTCTCAAGCCTCTGTTGTGTAGCAGTTGTATTCCAATCCTGAAGTCTTATATTGACCTTGGCCTGTCTTCGCCTTCTGCTTGCTTACTGATTGAGCCTACTTCTGGTGTGTGACCTCAGCCTGTCTCTGACCTTCCATCTGTCTTCAGTTTGATTTGACGTCTGGTGTACAACCTCGGCCTGTCTTCAACCTTCTCTTTGCTTTCTTATATGATGCTACTTCTGGTGTTTGAACTCAGACTGCTTTTGACCTTCTGCCTGTCTGCAGTTTAATCTGACTGCTGGTGTACAATCTCGGCCTGCCTCTGACCTTCCATTTGCTTACTGATTGACCCTACTTCTTGTGTTCAAACTCACACTGCTTCTGACCTCCTGCCTATCTGCTATTGATCTGACTTCCAGTGTTCGACATCAGTTTGTCTCAGACTTCTGCCCACCTGATGAACTTCTCCGGTTTGGCATTCAACCCTTGTCTGATTGTGTCTTCCCTCCTGTTCACCTGTACTGTCTGCAGCAGGGTGTCAGCTGGCTCTCTACTTCTTCCATCTGAGTGGTCTACTTTTCCCATTGTTAAGTGTACTTATCCTGCTATCTGACTTTGCAACCAGCAACTTTAACCCTGGCTTATGGACAGCAAGTGTACACTCAACCCTCTAGCTTTACACCACATCCAGGTGCTCTCCTATAGACAAAGAACCAAAACTTGCATTGCAAGACAGTGCATTGGAAATTGTCCAAGCCTATATTTTTATTCATCCCAAAAAAAGGCAAATATAGCTGTGAAAATAGAACAAAGCAAGCCCTAACTACTCAGGAAACCCTGTTAATCTACTTACTTTCAGCAAACCAGGTAATTGTGTGTTAGCATGAAAATGGCGACTTCACAAGTGCACCCATTCAGACTATGCAATCCAACTACTAAAATAAAACAACATTTAACTATAACGTTTTGGTAATTCAATATTACAACATGCAGTTCCCACTTGTCTTTGACTCCAAAATTGTGATACATTTTCTCAATCAATTAGTCACCGAATCCTAATACCAACAGTTTATAGGCTCATGCAGCAGCTAACACATGGAATGAAAAAATCCCAGTACATCCTGCAAATCTCCAGAATAATAACTTGTCAGACTAAGTTTTACACAAAAACTAGCACCCACATATCAACGCCAAAATGGCTGCTGTAAAAAAATGTGCACTCACCCAGCTGCAAAATTCAGACCAAATAATTAAAATTCCAGCTGTACAGAAATATTTTCTACAACTGAATCATATACTTTCAAATACCACTAAGTTCCCATATGCACATATGTAGATATTGTATCAAGGAACCCAAAACAAAAGCCTACAAAGCACTGATGTCAGATCAAATTGAAGACAGGTGGAAGGTCAGAGACAGGCTGAGGTCACACCGTTAGCATTCCAGAAAATATAAATACCCCAAAAGCAGCATATAACCTACAACACACTTTCACTCTCTCTTAGTTTAACTTGTGAGCTTTGAGGTGAGTGCTTGTGTTTTGAGTGATAACATGTCTAATAAAAGGTTTTGCATTCAACGAGTTGCTACACAACAAGTTCCACACAGTTAAATTATAATCACACTCCCTGTATTACAATGATTCAAAACACATTTTCTCAGTCGAGCTGAACACTCATGTTTTCAGCTGAAAATTGGCCACTGCTTTTGTTTATGCTCAGTTGGCTGCTAAACACCATCCGCCACATAATAAAATTACAGACATATACCCTCTGTGCAACTATGATTTAAACACTATATACACAATCATACCTGTCAATACCACTGCTATTTGCCTTGCAATGTGATGTAACAGGACTGCACTCTGAAAATATAACCAGTGGCCTCCCAGATATTGGTGATAGCAATATTGTGGTCACCAAATTGAAGTCTATCACTACATTTATATATATTTATGTTATTCGTATGAATATCCAATCAAGGTCTGTATAATTTAACAAATATGTATTACACAGCAATTCACAAATGCAGAGTACAATGATTTCTCACCCATTACACCAATGCAACAATTCCCTTTACGACACTAACTTGATTTTTATCACCCAAAATCCCTCCATGTCATCTCATCCCTCCCAGGATAACAAACAATGATAAAAAAACAGGTGAAGATGTAGACAGAAGTAGACTGACAGTACCCAGGGCCTCTGGGGAAATGGAGGTCATGGGAAGCCTTTCTCCCATCTTCCATTATACCCACCCACATTTATAGCCCACACAAGAGTCATTTCTCCAGCCCACACCCCTTTGTTAATTTTGCAATAAGCATCAATGTTGTGAAGTAAGACACATAATACCAGAGAGCTTACAACTGAAATGGAGCTAGTGATACCAATGCTTTTTCGATTTAAATTAATCTACAATTCCAGTGTAGCTTCATTTCAACTGTAAGCTCAGTGGTATCACTTGTGTATCTCAATTTCAGTCCACATAGCTTACAACTGAAATGTAACTACACTAGTGTTACACAGCTCTTACAACTGAAATGGAGCAAAACAAGTGATACTACAGAGCTTATAACTGAAATGGAGATAAACTAGTAATACTACAGAGCTACATTAATAATACCACAGAGCTTACAAGTGAAATGGAGCTATGTTAGTGATACCATAGAGTTTACAATTTAAATGGAGCTATGCTACAGTTGAAATGAAGCTACACAAGCGATGATACAGAGCTCACAATTGAAATGAAGCAACACAAGTGATACTACACAGCTAACAATTGAAATGCAGCTACAATACTAGTGTAGCTCGATTTCAATGAATGAATATTTATTTATACAGCATCACAAGTGTAAGCAGAGCTTTACAATTTAAGTGTTTAGACAGTACAGAGTTACAAATGCTTTACAAAGTTAAACCCTGTTCAAAGCTTACAATCTAATGTGCTGAAGGGTGACATACAGAGTACATAAGGAATATGTGTGTAATACAATTGTAAACTCCATGGTATCATTTTGTTAGCTTCGTTCAACTGTAAATTCTGAGATAACATCATTTAAATGGTAAATTGTGATATCATGTATAAACAGAGAAAGAGAGAGAGAAGAGGCGTCCCTTTTTTCTCTAATCTCTTTTCTCTTTGAGTTTGCACACTTGGACAATTTGCAGGGATTGAGTGCATTCACACCAGTATATATATATATATATATATATATATATATATATATATATATATATATACACACACAGTGGAGTAACTAATAAGTAAGTGTCACAGGTGCAAGAAAATATTACCCTCCCTTCTCAAAAAAGGATGCACACTTTTACATACATACACTCTCAAATTAACACTTTCACACACATTTACTGTTATATTCATACATTCACACTCATGCAACACTCAAAAAAATGCACCACACACACTTGGTATGTGCAGCCTGAGATCCTCAATCTACTGTTGGACAATACATTGCATCATCCTGAGCCTTGGTTTGTTCACCTACTCACACACTTTCTAATTCATATATTCTCTCATCAGTGACATGGGACCCATGGGGGTTCTGGATATCGCAGGCTGCTTGTTACCCAGACAATCCAGCATGTGTTTTACTGAATAAAAACAAAAGAGCTACAATCAGCACCGGCTGGACATCCATTCCATAGGGGAGACCACTCACTGAGAGGACTGACAGGCTATAACATTTTCAGAGAAAGCCATGCAAGTGTTCCCGGTGTTTTTACCACTACCTTGGTAGGTCTTTCAGTGGGAGGACTATAATATGTGTCAGAGAGCAGGACTAAAAAATGCCTATCAGAGGGAGAGTAGCAGTTCTGCTCACCACGTCTCCTTTATAGGAAGTATGGTTGCATTATTCAGTTGTGCCACACAGCCTGGTGAGTAATACATCACACGTGGCAGTATGAAGCATTTATCAGTAAATACACAAAAATCCCCTTATTGTTAATGTGATGCTATTGTTTCAGCAACTTGGCTGAATCAGTTTAACAGTGTCTATTGTTCTAGTAAACAATGGAGGACCCTCCAGGTGGTTCTCCTGCAAGCTGGAGGACTGGTATCTGGTAGGAAGGAATATGTGCTGTCTTTCCCGGGCTTCCAGGGAGCTGGTTACAAATGTAGGGACTGTGCCACAGCAAAATATATTCCCATTATATTCATGCACCGTGAGTACAAGCTTCAGAGGTACTCTAAAGCCTCATATTCATGTGATGTCCTGTAGACTGCTTAATGCCAAATACAAAAATGTCATGTACCATCATCCTGCCTAATCTACTTCATTTCACCTAAGAAGACAAAGCGGAGATCCTAGCCCACTGAAAGACTAAACCGCAATACCCTCAATATCAGATTGACTCAAAATATTAGTAATTTGGAGGTAGAATTTCTTCATTTACATATATTCATACCTGGGAACTTTCAGTTGAGGGCTACCCGGAGGGTAGTCCTCTGTTCAGCAGGGGGTGACAAAAATGACGCTAATCACGTCAAAAAGGGGCGGGGCTTGCCGTGAGTATGGGGAGGACTTAACCCTTTGAGTGCCAGAGTGGTACGGAATGCATTGCAAAGCAATGCATTCCTTACCACTCTGGCACTCAGAGGGTTAAAAGTGTCACACAGAAGGCTGGGGACGGAGGAACAGCAGGAGAAAAGCAGATGTGGCAGAGTTTCAATAGAAACTCTCCACATCCGGAGGAATCTGCCTCTGCCCCGGAGACCCGGTAAAGCTCTGTCAGAACCGGAGTCTCCGGGGCAAATCCGGAGAGTTCCCAGGTATGCATATATTTAAAGACAGAGACATTATTAAAACATATAGGAAAGAAACGGCCTGTGATACACTACTTCACTTTAATAGTCACCACTTACAGTCGCAAAAGAAAGGGATCCCTTGGGATACATTTTTGTGGATAAGATGAAACTGCTCAAATATCGATGATTTTAAATCTCAAGAGAAAGTACTTATTTCAAGATTTTTGAAGAGAGGTTATTATAAGAAGCATTTGATTGGTTTCTATACAAGAGCATTACGATGTGATCGGGAAACTCTATTATTTAATAATGTTAATAAGGATACATTATGCAAAATACTGGTGTTAAGACTCATTTCTACTTTTGGCAATCAATGGAAATGTTTGAGAGAACTGGCATATATCCTGTATAATAATTTGCTAGAAAGTTTGTAACAACGCAGTCATGCGCAGTAGAGACTGCCCGTGACCAGGCTGAAGGAGCATCCAGCTCTGTATCAGCCACGGCATGGGCAGTCTCTACGGAGCATGACTGCACCGCGACCAGCTGGCACTCTATCAGCTGCGGCATGGGCAGTATCTACTGTGCATGATGTTATGCAACCGGCTGGCAGTGGCACTGTGGCCCGTGTAACGGGCTCTTCAACTAGTACATAATATATAAATGTAGTAATAAATAAATAATGTATTAATAAAAGATATTGTAGGTGATGCTCCCTCTAACGTAGCCAAAAGAGCACCCAATCTAAAAGAGTGTTTAGTTGTATCAAAATATTTCAAATCCTCTAGAAGAAGAATTGATTAACTCAGGCAGAACCTCTTGGAATGAAGAGGTCACTGGTCCTTTATGTCGGCCAGCCGTGATGGTCTTGGCATGGCAGTGGTCATTAAGGGGTTATCATGTTTCCCTAAAATGCTTGAACTAGACAACTGATGAAAAAATGCTACCTATAGTTGTACTTTAGAAAAGTTCCAAAGTAGGGAATTATGTTTTTCAAGTTCTATGTATCAGGATACATATATTATGTGGTCAGGATATTTTGAACAACGCATTGAATTATGGGCCTGTTGCAGAGTTGGATAGTTTGACCCCCTGACTGCCAACGAATCTTTCCATTCGCTAGATTGAAAAGACTGGATTTGAAATGGCATTTGGTGGTTAAATAATGGATCACGATTCTGACAACTGGACCTCCTAATTACTGAAGAATGTACTAGTTTACTGGATCTGTTTTGGTACTTTGGAGGTTAAATGATGGATTAACACTCAGCTGTCATTTTTTGTAGCCCATTTTAATATCTGATAAGATTGTAGATTTAAATTGATTGGTTGAAATGTTTTGAATGATTTGCTGTCCTAGAATTTAAAAGGAGAGGCAATCAAGAGTTGTTGCCTTGATAAAGCCTGAGATATAAGGGCGAACTGCTTAGGTGTTTGATCCTACCTACATACCTTTGTTTGCATTGTTACCTGCACACTGTGTTGTTATTTTGAGAAGCGGTAACATGAACGTATTCAAACATATTGAAAGACACCGGATGAGATTTACAACACCTGCCTTGAAAATCAACGGAACATTACATGTTCATAACAGACAGTCTGACAGTCCTACCAGATGGTGAGGCCTTTCTGAATTATTTGACTGCATTGCACTGTGTATGGGCTGCACTTCACACTCACTGTTCTGGTGATTGCATACTTGCAATTGATACTATGTCTTGGCTTAATGGTCAGATTTTACTCATCACTGACTGTGTCTGGTTACCTTTCAGTTGAATTTAAACCTATGTCAACTGTGATTATTGGATTATTCATATGACTGCTCTTTTCTTCTTAACTCTATATATGAGTGTCAAGTATGCTAATTGTACACTGAACAATTATGGATACAATTCAGCATTCACCTTAAAGTAATAGTAATGTTTCAAAATAAAAGCAGCTCCAATTAATCTTCATAGTATTTGGGTCATGGAGAGTGTTATTTCAATACTGTCAAAGTTGTAGATCAAAAGTAACTGAATAAAAAGTATCCACCTCCTGCCCCTTTTATCTAGTGTAAGCCACCTTCCCTCATATAGGGAATCTGGTCTTAAGACCAGACAGCTCACAGCAAGGGACAATCTTCTTACTGTGAGCATAAGGAAAACCATGCCCCCTTGACAGGTTTTTCAGGATTTTCCCTTATGATAATTGAAGACTGACCGTCTCTGCGATCCATCTGGATAGCCTTGCTGCTCTGAGGTGAGCAGTGTTACATCAGTAAAAGGGGCGGGAGGGGATACTTTTTCATTCAATTACTCTTGAACTACAACTCTGACAGTATTGAAATAAAACTCTCCATGGACCAAATACTATGAAAATTATTTGGAGCTGCTTTTGTCAATGGGTCTTTGAACCCTCTATAATGCTGTGAGCATAAGGAAAACCATGCCCCCTTGACAGGTTTTTCAGGATTTTCCCTTATGATAATTGAAGACTGACCGTCTCTGCGATCCATCTGGATAGTCTTGCTGCTCTGAGGTGAGCAGTGTTACATCAGTAAAAGGGGCGGGAGGGGATACTTTTTCATTCAATTACTCTTGAACTACAACTCTGACAGTATTGAAATAAAACTCTCCATGGCCCAAATACTATGAAAATTATTTGGAGCTGCTTTTGTCAATGGGTCTTTGAACCCTCTATAATGCTAGTGAGGTCCATAGGAGTAACTACTGGGGGTACAGAGGGTGCAATTGTGCCGGGCCTAGTATTCAAATTGCCTAATCTTCCCCAGGGTCCAATATGTTCTAGTTGTGCCTCTGTGAAAATATATTTGAGTTGGGGGCCCCAAATATGTTGCAGAGGGTTCTCTTTATGCCGCTGAAGAGTGGAGCACTCTAGCATTGGAGGGGTTAAAAACCCCATTTACATCAATATATTTTTATTTGGCCCCTAAGGTGCAATTGGTTTGTCACATAATTACTGCAGTTCATTATAGGACATCAGCATCACTAGCTATCTAATATACTTCCCACTGCCAGCTACCCGGCAACTACATTCAATCTTTTCATTTACCATTGAGTTTTTTGGGCATTGGAGATCCTGAGACCTTAACCAGTCTAGACCTTAAAAGCATCTCCTGCTGAACTCTAGTACAATGTGAAAACAGCATGTTCCTCTAACAAATATCATACAAACATTTCTAAACTCTAAAAACAAACCATCCACTTTGTTATCCTTTTTTGTACTTCCACTGTTCATTGTTAATCCTATAAATCCTACTCTGAAGGACACATTTTCACTATTTTTTCACCCATTGGTCTAACAGAATCAAAGTCTTTTTAAGCACATGAGGCCTGCAGTATAGTAAAGCTGTCTGCCTTAGACTGTTTACTGGTATGGCTTATTGCCATTTTGAGAATAGAGGTGGGTGAAAGCTCTTGCCGTGTTCCAGGGAAAAATCCAGCGAAAACCACCTTGATTCCCTTTTTTGTGCAGGAGAATCTGCTTTAAAACCAATGATTAAAATCTTCACATTTTTCTCCCATTGAAAGTCCAAAAGTTTTCACCCACTGATTTACGCGTTTTTCACCTTTTCGGTATAAAAACGTGACGTATTCCAGGAAGTGAAGCAGCTACAGAGCGAGGTAGATGTGCTGTGCTGTTCTGCTGTGATCTTTTAGCAAAATTGAGACAAGAGAGGTTCATAGTGACTGCTATCACTATGAGAATTTTTAAAAAATGGTAAAAGGAGGAATTTGAAGGACGCTTATCAGTGCCGGTGCAAGAATTTTTGTCTACATAGGCGAATGTGCATTTTGATGCCCCCCCACTGCCAATCCCCCCACTGACTGTGTGTGAGTTCAAACACTGTGTAATATAATTCCTTTTCGATTCACACATGGTAGGTTTTCCAATAGACGCACTGAAGGACACATCACAAGGAGAGCAGACTCCTGCCCTGGAGCCTTCAGCAGCCTAACAGTAGCAGCCTGGGTACCCTGGGAACGCATACAGTTTTTTGGGACAAATGTATGCAGTAGGGGGCAATCCAGGACCCTCTTGTGATCTGGGTTCCAGAATTTGTACTGCATCTTTAATCTGTGTGAGCACACCTCTCACAGAAAATGATCTCCAGGCCTGCCAGTTTGCCTCTCTGACACTAAATGTCCCTTCCCACAGCATGGGTAATGATGAAGGCATGACAATACCCCCTTGTTCATGGTGTCCACTGTGCCCTACCCTAAAAGTGGCCCTGGCACAAAATTTTACACAACTGACGACTTAAACATTATTGGAGATTACCCCTTATGTAATGTAGTATGAAAACATATCACTCTTACTCTAATATTACATGTAATCAAGTTACAGGTCACCAGATCATACAATTAATAATATGACAATCAGTGAAAGATTGTGTCTCACAAAGCTAAGCACTGTCATAATCTGCCCTCTATTCACATAAATAAAGTAGGTGTGTGCTGACTTGCCTGCTGCTGATATTGTGCTCCTCTTCTTCCTGGCGCAGCTCCTCCATGAGCACTGAGCACTAGGTGCTTAATGGCTGCTGAAAATTCAAACAAGTCCAGCATGGTGACACAGGGATGTCACAGCACAATTGGTGTGCGGGGATTTTATCTTGGACACCTCTCGCTGCCTCCTCTCTCCTTCACAGGCCTCCACATTGCCACCTGCTCTCTCCCTCATTCCCCTCCATATTGCCACAAGAGGGGGAGAAAAGAGAAAGGCAAGAAGAGGAGAAAGAGAGAGACAAGAAGGAGAGAAATAGGAAAGAAGGATAGAAAGAGAGAGGAAAGAAGGGGAGAAAGAGAGAGGAAAGAAGGGGAGAAATAGGAAAGAAGAAGAGAAAGAGAAAGGAAACAAGGGGAGAAAGAGAGAGGAAAGAAGGGGAGAAAGAGAGAGGAAAGAAGGGGAGAGAGGCAAGAAGGGGAGAAAGAGAGAGGATGCAAGAGAAGGGATAAAGAGAAAGGCAAGAGGGGGAGAAAGAAGGATGCAAGAAGGGGGATAAAGATGCAAGAAGGGGGAATAAAGAGAAAGGGGCAAATTGAGGGATAAAGAGGCAAGGGAAGGATGCAAGAGGAGAGACAAAAGCAATAGGGGGATAAAGAGGGAGGAAAAATAAGGGATAATGAGTGGAATAAGGAGGCAAGGGGGTAAAAAGATAAATGGGAAAGAGGGAGGAAGAGTTAAGAATGGAATAAAGAGAAAGAGACAAGAAGCAGATAAGGAGGCAAGAGGGGGAGAAATAAGATATTTCTCTGCATCTTGCCTCCTTTGTACTTATTTCACCCCGTTGTGCCTCCTTCTCCCCTTGCACCTCTCTTTCTTGCCCCATGTACTTCATTCACCCCCTTGTGCCTTCTCCCCTTGCACCTCTCTTTCTCCCCCCTTGTACTTCTTTCACTCTCTGTCCCTCTTCCTCCCCCTTGCACCTCTCTTTCTCCCCATGTACTTCTTTTACCCCCATGTACTTCTTTCACCCCACATTGTGCCTCTTTCACCCTTCTGTGCCTTTTTCTCCCCATGTACTTCTTTCACCCCATCATGTACTTCTTTCACCCCTTTGTGCCTCTTCCTCCCCTTGCACCTCTCTTTCTCTCCCCATGTACTTCTTTCACCCCCTTGCACCAGTTTTTCTCCCCCCTTGTACTTCTTTCACCCTCTGCACCTCTATCTCCCCCTTGTACCTCTTTCTCCCCTCTGTACCTCCCCCCCTTCTACCGCTTCCTCCCCCTTGCACCTCTCTTTCTTCCCCCTATGTACTTCTTTCTCTCCCCTCCCTTGTGCCTCTTTCTCCCCTCTGTACCTCTCCCACCTCTTGTACCTCTCTTTCTTCCCCCTAAGTACTTCTTTCTCCCCCCCCTTGTGCCTCTTTCTCCCCTCTGTACCTCTTCCCCACTTGTACCTCTCTTTCTACCCCCATGTCCTTCTTTCTCCCCCCCACTGTGCCTCTTTCTCTCCCACCCCCCTTGTGCCTCCTTAAGCCTCTTTCTCTTCTTCTCCACACTGCCCGCACTGATGGCAGCAGGAACCGCGTCACACGTGAAGACTCCGCATGGTACATGCTGAGGTTTTCTTCCTCAGGTTCGGCACCAGTTTTAAACTTGCACTGGCCTCAGAGCAGAGGAAGGAAAACACCAGTATGATCCACACGGCATCTCCGCGTGTGACGCGGTCCTGGTTTCCCGGCTGTCATCATTGCGGGCAGAGGGTAGACACAGTAAAAAACGTAACAAAATGGATAGTAAATAAATAAATAACTCTCCCTGTTTCAGCACCCCTCTGCTGCTGCCCCCTAAGGCGGCTGTCTAAGCTGCCTTATGCTAGCGCCAGCCCTGGGTACATCTCCTTTAAACCATTGGTGCTAGAAAGGTCCCCCATACATTGTGAAGCCAGACCACTCTGGCATCCAAAGGATTTATCTTTTATAACCCTTTTCTAGAATGTATAACCCTAGTGGGCACACCTGCCAACATTACAAAGCAATTTCCAAGGACAATTTCCCCTGGGCAGTCACTGACAGAGTCACTAGTGTGCACAGTACCATGAAGAGTGACGCCAGCAGAAACCCTTGTACAGCAGACTTTATAGAACTCTCTACAGCAGACTCTGCCCACAGGTAAATCCTGCAAGAAATGATATAGATAAGCTATAGATATGTGAGGTAACACTATCCTTTAACCCTCTGGCACGCAAAAGGGTTAAATGTTTAATGACAATCCCATAGAATATAGGGCTGAAATTCAGTTTAAAAGGTGACACAACACCTCCTAATAATAACCTTGCAATTACCTTACTATGGCCCAAAAAATTAAAATGGCCCTCAATGAATGTTGCCCTTGTGCCTTTTTTAAAGAGATAACATCTTCAGTCAGTGTTTGATACCATGTCCATAGAGGCAGACATGACAGTTGCTAGAAGGTTTTAAAAACTGAAGCATGAAGACAGGATTGTACAATTTGATGTGAAACAATGGCCTGTACACCCCTCTGGTCCTTAAAGGGATAGTAATTCTGCTAATAGTGGAGGTACAAGTTTTCTTCACTCTTTTTTAAGCAAGTAGTGCTATATTTCAATACTTACAGTTTTATAGTTCAAGCCCAATTGAATCTGAAAGGTTTCCCATCCCGCCCCTTCTGGCTGCCTCCCATCAGATGTAGAATCCTGTTATGGGACCGGACGGATCTCGGTGAGGGACAATCTTCACTTAGTAAGTATAAGAAAAACCCTATTTCCCCCTTGAAAAAGGAGGGCAGGATTTTCCTTATCTTCACTGAAAATTGTCCCTAGCAGCTCTCCATCCGGACCAGATTGAGGTATGAGTGTCACAAGAGACACTCATACCACAAATAAACAATATCATATATATACCTAAACATATTGAAATATGGGGTCTAGATGTGTAACTGCTACTGACATTTCAAACTAACACATTATAATGACTTGGGTGTTTATTATAGGTCTTTCAAAATCATCTACTAAGTGAGCCATTCTTTATTTAAATCTGTAGTTTAAGAGGTATTTAGCATTATTAATCTGTTTATACAAACTATCCAGCACTTCCTGGTAGGAAATGGCAGTTGGACTGGAGAGTAGACTGTTAGTATATGACACAACAGGCTGTGCTGACAAGTACTGCTGAATATAAAGCGACATATAAATAAAGCTAAATATCTCCTAAACTATTATGTTAAATAAAAGATGACTAACATAAATATAAATAACTTTGAAAGCTCTTTCAAAATCTCCTACACTATTATATAGTGTAATTCCACTTTAAATTACACTGACAAAGAAACCCTATTAACCCTTTGATTGCCAAAGTGGTATGCAGTGGGTTAATTCTAAGGCCCCAAAATCCATGACATTACAGATCAGAAGACAGTGACAGTTAGTTAATGACCTGCAGCAACCTTGGTCTCCACCAAACTAGCACTGCAGCTCCAGCAATAAAGTCAGTTTATCATACAGTGAAAGAAAACACAACTTGTGCCTCTCCAGCTGTTTTGGATACAAGTCATTTTCTGCCAGAGACTGGCTGTTTCGGAATGATGTCATTTGTAGTCTCCATTAGCTGGAGAGCCAGATATTGCCTGCTCCTGGTCTAGTGTACAGAACTCTGCCATCAATACCCATTTGCTCAGATGGAACTTTACCGTTACTGTGAGGTCACTGTATGCGGATCCTGAGAATCAGTTAGTGGGCAGCTCTCAGATCATTTCAATCAGTTTTGAGAATTACTTGTGGAAAGCCATGGCTTCACCACGGTGCTCAGGAAGTTTTTGGTTTATGCTCTTGATTTTGCTTCTAGTGCAAAAAACAGTGACTGGAGAGACTAAAAGTCTGATGAAGAAGGATAAGATCAAGCCCCAGATGACTGGGATGGATCATCCTGATCCTATACATGACAGAGAGATGAATTTATTCCCTGCTCTGTTCTTTAGCCTGCTTTTTGTCGCAGTGATTGCCAGACCCAGAAGGCGAGAGGAACGCCAAAAGAAGGTACGATCCCGCGCAGACTGCTGCAGAACCTTGAGAAGCTGCAAGTCCAACGGCAGCCCTGGCAAAGTTACTTCAAGCTGCGACTCCAACAGCAGCCCCCACACAGCCACTGAAAGCTGCGACTCCAACAGCAGCCCCCACACAGCAGCTGAAAGCTGCAAATCCAACAGCAGCCCCGATACAGCTGCTGAAAACTGCAACTCCAACAGCAGCCCCAATACATTTATGATAATCGAAGGGTGCAACACCAGCCCTACCAAAGCGTCTTCAAAAAAGAGACACTACAAAGCCGCTGGAAGACGCAAGGGTAAATCAAAGCGCTACTCAGAATACAGAAGCTGTCAGGCCAATATCATAATCCCTGATAAGCCTCTAGAGGATGCAGAGCCAGTGCTATCCTATACAGAGACACTGGAAGCTGCAGGCCCAACTCTGGACCCTACTGAAACCCTGGAGCCTGCAGACCCAACACCGGCCCCTACTGAGAATCTGGAACCTGCAGACCCATCACCGGCCCCTACGGAGACTCTGGAACCTGCAGAACCAACACCAGCCCCTACAGAGAGTTTGGAAGCTGGAGGCCCAACACCGGCCCCTACGGAGACTCCTTAACCTGCAGACTCAACAGTGGCCCATTCACAGAAATCTGTTGTAACATCATAGAAATAAAGACCATAAAATGTGAAACATTGGACTTGTTTCATCAATTTATTATATATTTTCAGTGATTTCTATGGTCCTGATAACTGAAAATTGTTGATATTTTAAAGTGTAACCCTTTGATGCAATGAAGTGATATTTACTATGGTAATACTGCAGACACAAATTTCTCACGGAAATACTGTTTCCTTATTTAACCATTTGAGTGCTAAAGAGGTATTCAACACACTGCAAAGAAGTGAGCTGGATATCCCTCTGGCACCCAGAGGGTTAATAAACCTTTTGGTGTTTTTTTCCCATTTGATGACTGTCTCCCATGATCCTGGATACCCCTGGGTGAATATACCTGTATATGTTATGTCTATAGGACATGCACCATGTAGTTACACTGTGGGTTTATTATAATAGTTGTAATGTCACTGTACCCTAATATTGAATATATAATATATATTTATTTAGCCATAAGCTCCAAAGTTTGAAAGGAGCCGGAACCATCTTTTCTGAAAAAATTCTAGCGTTTTTTCTGCTAAGTTAAAGTGGAACCGCATTAAACTTACACAATTTGAAAACGTTCTGCAAACTGTATGCCATTAACACTTTCAGAGACAGAGAGGTATCCAACGCAATGTGTTGCAATGCATAGCACACGTCTTTGGCACTCAAAGGGTTAAACCTTCTACAATGTTAATAAAACATCCCTGTGTACGTGTGAACGAGGAAGCTTCTTTATAACCTAGGGGATACCTGCCCCATACCTCCCATCATTTAAAATGGCCAAAGAGGGACACTTTTGTTTTAGGTGGATTTGCTGGGGGGCATGGCATTACCAAGAACTTCCCTGACTCTTCCACACTGGCATCTCAAGTTCTACCACTCACTCTCCCACCTGCCCAAAATTTCTTCTCTGCTGGCCTGGCATACTCACCAGTTCAGGGCCCATGGCAGGCCTGCTCTATATCTTGTTCCCACTGGTCTGCATTCTCTCTTTCCATTGGTCTGCTCTTCCTCCCACTGGCTCTCTTTTTCCTGCTAGCCAACTGACCCCATCACAGCCTCAAAAGCTATGTGGCCTCCAAATGGTAAATCCTTCTGCTCCACATTTTCTCTCAGCTGTCCATGCTCCCTCTTAGTCCCATGCCTTTTCTCTGCCTCCCATACTTACCCTGTTCTCTCTTTCTGCCCCCTCTCTCTCTATTATCCCACTATCTGTTCTCAGTTCCCTGTCCTCTCTTAGCCCCCAACCCTGAGTAGAAGGACCATTTATATTCTCACTAGCAAAAGAGGCATGGCGTTGCCCGTGGTGATTGAGTCCTTTGTGTGCTTCAGTCTTATTCAATGAATTGATTGAGAATGGTTTGGATATGTTTGCCACAGTGAAATGGTTAACTGTTTGAGCACCAACGGGGTTTGAAGGCAGAAATAAAATGTGCAATTGCCAAAGAGGTATGCAACACATTCCACTTCATGGATACCTCTCTGCCTCTCAAACAATCGTTTCACTACCGCAAACCTACCCAATCCATTGTCAATCAATATGTTCAATACCCCTGAAGTACTCAAAGGACTTAATACACACACAGATCTGAAGGAGGCACAGATTTGTCAAACCACGGTGCTATACCAGGGACTGGAGGTAGGGGTAATGTGGAGAAGGGGGCATTGTGGAAGGGGAAATGTGATGATGAAGGTGCGATGGGGAGATGGGGGCATTGTGGAAGGGGAAATGTGGAGATGAAGGGGCCATGTGGAGATGGGGGCATTGTGGAAGGGGAAATTTGGAGATGGTGGGTGCATTGTGGAAGGGGCATTGTGGAAATGAAGGGGACATTGTGGAAGGGGCAATGTGGATATGAAGGGGCATTGTGGAAGGGGCAATGTGGAGATGGGCGCATTGTGGAAGGGGCAATGTGGAGATGAAGGGTCAATGTGTAGATGGGGGCATTGTGGAGATGGGGGCATTGTGGAAGGTGAAATGTGGAGATTGGGGCATTGTGGAAGGAGCATTGTGGAGATAAAGGAGGCATTGTGGAGGGGGCATTGTGGAGGGGGCATTGTGGAGATGAAGGGGGCATTGTGGAGGGGCATTGTGGAGATGAAGGGGGCATTTTGGAGGGGGCATTGTGGAGATGAAGGGGGCATTGTGGAAGGGGCAATGTGGAGATGAAGGGGCATTGTGGAAGGGGTAATGTGGAGATGAAGGGCGCATTGTGGAAGGGGCAATGTGGAGATGAAGGGGGCATTGTGGAAGGGGCATTGTGGAGATGAAGGGGGCATTGTGGAAGGGGCATTGTGGAAGGGGCAATGAGGAGATGAAGGGGCATTGTGGAAGGGGCAATGTGGAAGGGGCAATGTGGAGGTGAAGGGGGCATTGAGGAAGGGGCAATGTGGAGATGAAGGGGGCATTGTGGAGATGAAGAGGGCATTGTGGAAGGGGCTTTGTGGAAGGGGCAATGTGGAGATGAAGGGGGCATTGTGGAAGGGGAAATATGGAGATGGAGGCATTGTGGAAGGGGCAATGTGGAGGGGAAGAGGGCATTGTGGAGATGAAGGGGGCATTGTGAAGGGGCAATATGGAGATGGGGGAATTGTGGAAGGGGCAATGTGGAGTTGAAGGGGGCATTGTGGAAGAGGCAATGTGGAGATGAAGGGGGCATTGTGGAGGGAGCATTGTGGAGATGAAGGGGGCATTGTGGAAGGGGCATTGTCGAAGGGGCAATGTGGAGATGAAGGGGGCATTGTGAAGGGGCAATGTGGAGATGGGGGCATTGTGGAAGGGGCAATGTGGAGGTGAAGGGGGCATTGTGGAAGGGGCAATGTGGAGATGAAGGGGGCATTGTGGAGGGGGCATTGTGGAGATGAAGGGGGCATTGTGGAAGGGGCAATGTGGAGATGAAGGGGGCATTGTGGAAGGGGAAATATGGAGATGGGGCATTGTGGAATGGGCAATGTGGAGGTGAAGGGGGCATTGTGGAGGGGGCATTGTTGAGATGAAGGGGGCATTGTGAAGGGGCAATGTGGAGATGGGGGCATTGTGGAAGGGGCAATGTGGAGATGAAGGGGGCATTGTGGAAGGGGCAATGTGGAGATTGGGGCATTGTGGAAGGGGCAATGTGGAGGTGAAGGGAGCATTGTGGAAGTAGCAATGTGGAGATTTCTGCAAGGGGCCCAGACCTCTTTTTGGACCAGGGGCCCTGGGTCCTGTCAGTCCGCCCCTGGAGAAAGGGTTAACTGTTTGAGCACCAAAATGCTATCCATGCAGTCAAATGTGTAGCATAACTGTTTGACACTGAAGGGCTTTGAAGGCAAAAATAAAATTTGCAATTGCCAAAGAGGTATGCAACACATTCCACTGCATGGATACCTCTTTGCCTCTCAAACAATTATTTCACTACCGCAAACGTACCCAATCCATTGTCTATCAATGTGTTCAATACCCCTGAAGTACTCAAAGGACTTAATACACACGGGCAACACCGTGCCTCTTTTGCTAGTATATATATATATATATATATATATATATATATATATATATATATTATATATATAAATAGATGTATATATTCTTATGAACAATGAAATATCTCTTTCTCTTGCCTATTTTTGCTGTACTTTGTGCTTCCTTCACCAGCAAAACAGCAGCTCTGAGGACGGCTGCTCTTTGTATCCCAAACATTGATCAATAAATCTTGTTCTGTTATTCTATTTGAAGACCTGAGTGTGCTCATGTTTCCTATTTCCAAAATTAATCAAACCCGGGGATCGATTCAATTACCTCCGTTAGTAAACCCAAACTAACGTTGGTAGTTTTAAGTCACCGTTTGGTATTCTATTTCCTGTACTGTGACAAACTACTGACCATTAACCCCTTAAGGATCAGCGGTCCCGGGGTGTGCCGTCCCTTAAGGACCACATAGGAAACTTTGACGTGCCGTCCCACGTGACTGATCACGTGGGGCGGCACGCCAAATGGGGCACTGGAAGAGATCGCTCCGGTCTTGGAGCGATCAACTTCAGTGCCTGGTATTACTCACTGCGCTCCTACAGGAGCGCGGTGAGTAAAAGTATGTGACGTGCCAGGACTGTCACTGGTCCTTAAGTGCCGGACCAGCGTGACAGTCCTGTCACGTCAATGGTCCTTAAGGGGTTAAAAAAGCACAACTGTTACAAAATTAGAGCTTATTGAAAACAATGAAAACCATAAGAATTTGTGATTCATTTACATGTGGGGGCTACTACCATACTTTTTCTGCACAAAATTAGCTCCTATCAAACCTAGCCATTGAGGGCCAGATTCTGTGCTAAATGTTAACTCCTGTTTTATCAACCTTTTCCTATTGAAGTATATGGGAAGAACTGGAGATAAAAGCAGAGATGAAATTAGCACCTGTAGTAGAATCTGGCCCTGAGTCTCTAATGCATGTTAAAACAACCAACATGTAATTGGACAATTGAAAAAAAAAATGAAAAAAAAAGTATGTGCGCAATTAGGCATCCTTACACTAGTGACGTGCATGTATTGATATTGGGGCCCTAAGCCCCTAAGCAACACAATACACAAACACAAAACAAACACACGCAATACACAAACACACACACGCAACACACAAACACACAACACACATGCAAATTCAGCAATCCAGACATCAAGAACATTGTCTCATTTCTGGAATTACGTGGATATTAGGCAAAAATAGCCCTATATGTAAATCCACTTGATTTTTTAAACCCTATTACTACCAGACAGGTATCACATTCTGTGTGTAGTCATGCATACAACTGCACAAGACTTTTTATTTTCTGAAAGTAAGGGGTTATGTTTTATTAACTGCAGGGCAAAACGGTGCCAATATTCCTAATATATACATATATTTACACAACACAACTCACTGTCTACATATATATTTATATTTATTTCAAAAAGATGGGCATCACCCATGGGACTTTTTCAAAATATTTATTAAAGAATTAAAAAGCAAAGGTACAGACCTCTCAGGGACTGTGCACCTGGGCCATAGTATTATTTTACAGTGAATGCTTTCCAAATCCTACTTTGTGTATGTATATATATATATTAGTTTTAAAGCCCGCGTACATGGGCCAGCACTGGCGGCTATGCAGGGCAGGGCCTGTGTAAGAATTTTTGTCTACTTAGGCGACGGTGCATTTTGATGCCCCCACCACCACCACCGCCAATCCCTCCACGGACTGTGTGTGAGTTTAAACACTGCGTAATATAATTTCTTTTGGATTCACACATGATCAGGTTTCCTGAAGGCCACATCACAAGGAGAACAGACTCCTACCCTGGAGCCTTCAGCAGCCTAACAGTAGCAGCCTGGGTACCCTGGGAACGCATACAGTTTTTGGGACAAATATATGCAGTAGGGGCAGTCCAGGACCCTTTTGTGATCTGGGTTCCAGACTTTGTACTGCATCTTTAATCTGTGCGAGCGCAACTCTCACAGAAAATGACCTCCAGGCCTGCCAGTTTGCCTCTCTCACACTAAATGTCCCTTTCCACAGCATGGGTAATGATGGAGGCATGACAATACCCCTTGTTCATGGTGTCCATTGTGCCCTACCCTAAAAATGGCCCTGGCACAAAATTTTACATAACTGACCAACGTAAACATTATTAGTGATTACCCCTTATGCAATGTAGTATGAAAACATATCACTCTTACTCTAATATTACATGTAATCAAGTTACAGGTCACCAGATAGTACAATTAATACTATTACAATCAGTGAAAGATTGTGTCTCACAAAGCTAAGCACTGTCATAATCTGCCCTCTATTCACATAAATAAAGTAGGTGTGTGCTGACTTGCCTGCTGCTGATATTGTGCTCCTCTTCTTCCTGGCGCAGCTCCTCCATGAGCACTGAGCACTATGTACTTAACGGCTGCTGGAAATTCAAGCAAGTCCAGAGTGGTGACACAGGGATGTCACAGCACA
The DNA here is from genome assembly GCA_037306005.1 of Rhinophrynus dorsalis. Taxonomy (NCBI): domain Eukaryota; kingdom Metazoa; phylum Chordata; class Amphibia; order Anura; family Rhinophrynidae; genus Rhinophrynus; species Rhinophrynus dorsalis. The sequence continues at coordinate 575,869,465 of CM074718.1, read as the reverse complement.
ATTGGTGTGTGGGGATTTTATCTTGGACGCCTCTCACTGCCTCCTCTCTCCCTCACAGACCTCCACATTGCCACCTGCTCTCTCCCTCATTACCCTCCACATTGACACAAGAGGGGGAGAAAAGAGAAAGGCAAGAAGAGGAGAAAGAGAAAGGCAAGAAGGAGAGAAATAGGAAAGAAGGACAGAAAGAGACAGGAAAGAAGGGGAGAAATAGAGAGGAAAGAAGGGGAGAGAGGCAAGAAGGCGAGAAAGAGAGAAGAAAGAAGGGGAGAAATAGAGAGGAAAGAAGGAGAGAGAGGCAAGAAGGGGAGAAAGAGAGAGGATGCAAGATGAGGGATAAAGAGACAAGAGGGGGATAAAGAGGATGCAATAGAAGGGACAAAGAGAAAGGCAAGAGGGGGAGAAAGAAGGATGCAAGAGGAGGGATAAAGAAGGTGGAGAAAGATGCAAGAAGGAAAGAGGCAAGAAGGGTGGAAGAGGCAAGAAGGGGGGATAAAGAGAAAGGGAAAAATTGAGGGATAAAGAGGAAAGGGAAGGATGCAAGAGGAGAGACAAAAGCAATAGGGGGATAAAGAGGGAGGAAAAATAAGGGATAACGAGTGGAATAAGGAGGCAAGGGGGTAACAAGATAAAGGGGAAAGAGGGAGGAAGAGTTAAGAATGGAATAAAGAGGAAGAGGCAAGGGGCAGATAAAGAGGCAAGAGGGGGAGAAATAAAATATTTCTCTTCATCTTGCCTCCCTTGTACTTCTTTCACCCCTTTGTGCCTCTTTCTCCCCTTGCACCTCTCTTTCTCGCCCCATGTACTTCTTTCACCCCCTTGTGTCTTCTCCCCCTTGCACCTCTCTTTCTCCCCCCTTGTACTTCTTTCACTCTCTGCACCTCATCCTTCCCCTTGCACCTCTCTTTCTCCCCTATGTACTTCTTTTACCCCCATGTACTTCTTTCACCACACCTTGTGCCTCTTTCACCCCTCTGTGCCTCTTTCTCCCCATGTACTTCTTTCACCCCCCCTTGTACTTCTTTCACCCCTTTGTGCCTCTTTCACCCCCTTGTACCTCTCTTTCTCCCCCCTTGTACTTCTTTCACCCTCTGCACCTCTTTCTCCCCCTTGTACCTCTCTTTCTCCCCCCTTGTACTTCTTTCACTCTCTGCACCTCATCCTTCCCCTTGCACCTCTCTTTCTCCCCTATGTACTTCTTTTACCCCCATGTACTTCTTTCACCACACCTTGTGCCTCTTTCACCCCTCTGTGCCTCTTTCTCCCCATGTACTTCTTTCACCCCCCCTTGTACTTCTTTCACCCCTTTGTGCCTCTTTCACCCCCTTGTACCTCTCTTTCTCCCCCCTTGTACCTCTTTCTCCCCTCTGTACCTCTCCCCGCGCTTGTACCTCTTCCTCCCCCTTGCACCTCTCTTTCTTCCCCCTATGTACTTCTTTCTCTCCCCTCCCTTGTGCCTCTTTCTCCCTTCTGTACCTCTTCCCCCTTTTGCTCCTCTCTTTCTTCCCCCTATGTATTTCTTTCTCTACTCCCTTGTGCCTCTTTCTCCCCTCTGTACCTCTTCCCCCCTCGTAGCTCTCTTTCTTCCCCCTATGTACTTCTTTCTCCCCCCCCATTGTGCCTCTTTTTCTCCTCTGTACCGCTCCCCCCTCTTGTACCTTTTTATGCCTTTTTCTCTTCTTCTCCACACTGCCCACACTGATGACAGCCGGGACCACGTAACACGCAGAGACACTGCGTGGTGCATGATGGGATTTTGTTCCTCAATCTGGGCGCCAGTTTTAAACTTGCACTGGACTCAGAACAGAGGAAGGAAAACACCAGCATGCTCCACGCGACATCATCGCGTGTGACGCTCTCCCGGCTTTCATCATTGTGGGCATTGGGGAGACACAGTAAAAAAAATAACAAAATGATAAAAAAAAAAAATAATAAAATAATTCTCCCCGTTTCAGCACCCCTCTGCTGCGGCGCCCTAAGGCGGCTGCCTAAGCCGCCTTATGCTAGTGCCGGCCCTGACGCTTATGTGTCCATTGAGCCTGAGGAGTAGGAAGAAGTGAGCAATACAGAACCAATGCTGTCTAGTCCCCCTAAATCACCCCTAGGGATCTTAGGGAATATAATGGGAAGGGAGGAAGAAAAAGGGATGTAGGGAGAGCAGGATAGGTCAGCTGACTATGCCTGCTGCCAGACGTGCTGCCCCTGAGGCCACCTTTGCTGTGCCTGCTGCCAGACATGCTGCATCTTCTTCCACTAGTGCTGTTCCTGTTGTCAGATGTGCTGACCCTGCTACTGCTACCACCATTGCTGTGTCTGCTGTCAGACGTGCTGCCCTGATGCCACTAGTGCTGTGCCTGCTGTCAGATATGCTGTCCCAGCTGCCACCAGTGCTGTGCCTAATGCCAGTGCTGAACCTGCTGCCACCAATACTTTGCCTGCTATAAGATGTGCTGCCCCTGCTGCAACCAGTTCTGTGTCTGCTGTCAGATGTCCTGCGCCTGCTGCAACCAGTGAGGTACCTACTGCCAGTGCTGACCCTCCTGCCACCATTGCTGAAGCTGCTGATACTGTGTCTTGTAATGCTCGGGGGGGAGGGGAGGAGGAGATGATGCCAAGTGTGACAGCAGGGGACCCTATATCACACTTGCCATCCCCAAGCAGTTCTGCCAGTTCTAGTACTACTACTACTACTAAGAAGGCCCAGCAGCTTGTTAGTGTTAGGAGTGAAGGAGGGGTTAATTAATACCCTATCCTATCCTATTACTATTAACTGCGAGGAGGAAGACTCTGGGACTGAACATGATGCGTCTGGTGTTAGTAGTAGTGGCAGTAATGGTGAAGCAGTCTGTGGGATTAGTGTTAGGGGAGTGGTAGGGGAAGCATTTGAAAGCATCCAGACTAGCGATCAAGTGAGCCCACACCATTCCTCTGGCCCTGGACCCCTTCCCTTCACTACAGTGTCCAAGTGGAACATGATCCTGAAGAGGCCAGAACTGTTGGTGGATAGCAGGTGCAGAAATAATGACACCACCAGGAGCACAGATCAGCTGCCTGTCCCTGCTGCTACTGCTGCCAGTCTGCCTTCTTCACGTCACCAAGAAATGGCAAGTGTGACATCACATTGCTCATCACCTCCTCCAACCAGCAATGAGATGTTTGTAATAGAGCAGTAGCACGTAGGGACTAGTTTTGGTGGTGACGATGATGGTGGAAAAGCTGGGGTGAAAAAGATATTGATGGCCTTTTTAGCAGAATATGAGAAGGAATAGGAGACAGGGATGAGGATGGGCATCACCACCACCAGCAGTGAGCTTTTAGAATTTGCAACTGCTTTAATTCCTGATGCTGCTGAGTTGTAAGGGCAGCAGGATGCTGAGGAGCAAGTCTGTGTGCCACAGACCACTGTGGACACAGTGGGAATGAGGTCAACAAGTGATGCATGACTAGAACAGGTTCAACTTGTCAGCGGCAGCAATACTCCTGGTCTTAGATGCAGTGCTGATTTTGAGGCAGTAGCAGCAACAGCATCAACATTATCCACTGCACAGACAGTGAAGGGGGATGTGGAAGACAAGAAGAAAGAGGCCATTCTTCTCCATCTGTTCCCTATCCACCCCCCCGGGAGTGTGACTATTTTTCTCTTGGGGCAGGCACAGTGCAGTAATCACCAACAGTACTGTGCACAATTTGTGACAAGTCAGTGAGAAGAGGAAAGGAGGGAAGAAACCTTGGCAAAACCGCCCTGATAACACACACATGAAACACAGACACCATGACATTTATGTCAAACATGTTAAAGCCAAACACCCACCACAGAAATCAAGTACTACTGTTGCTGTACCCCCTGACTCTCCAACAAGAGGTGAAGAGGAGATCAAAGAGGAGATCAAAGAGGAGGAAGAATAGAGAAATCCAGGCAGAGACTGGAAGTTCCATGACTAGTGAAACAACTAGCTCTCCATCACCTTCTTCCTCTAGGGTAACTACATCTTCCATCAATCCACCTCATTCATCGTTACCTCACCCACCAAATGATAGCCACTCTGTTGATGTTAAGATGTAGCAGTTCGTGTCCACCCACTGCACAGTGTGGTGCACTGACAACACATGGCAGTGTGGTGGAGAAGAATCGCAAGCAGGGCATAAAGCATCATCTGAGGAGATTCCATCCTGCAGACTATGCTACGATGGTGGCAGGGAGGGTTCATCATTACTATTAAACTGTCAGCATTTTGTCATGTGTCCTTAGCGGGGTCTGGACAAGGGGTATAGTCACAGCAGCAGTACTTGGGTTCTGGTGTCATGGTGTTTGGATACAGTTGTGCTCCCAAATGTTATTTACCTCACACACTGTGCACATTGCAGTTGCTGATGAGAGGCACAATTCCTGCTCTCAAGGGAAACATTTTTTTTCTAATAATAACACACCCATGATTTTGGAGGAGGGGCAGGTGGAGAAGAATTATTGGCCAACTTTTTCTTTTCTCCACATATACTGGGGGCTACTTATTGTGCTGCTACTGCTTCAGATGCATTACTGGAGCTAGTCATGGCTAGTGGAACCTTCATCATACATCAGACATTACTGCAATTATTGATTCCATTCCCTTTCAGCTGCCTAATGATCCTGCTACTTAAACAACTCAGCAGCAGCAGCAAGAACAGCAGTTGTAAATTCCACAGTTATGGACTCAGTACTCAGGAGGACATTTGACAATGGCCAGTGGCCACTGGCCAAGATGACCTGCTGGTACTAGGCCAGTAGGGCATGTTTTTTTCTCAAGTCTTTAGGTTAAAAAAATACAAAAAAAACTAAAAAAAATTAAAAAACCCATAGGCCTACAAAAAAAAACAAAACAAATCAGTGTTTCCTTAGGACTTGTGACTAATAGGGAATATATATATAAGTATGGAGCGCTCACTAATATATCATGAGTGTAGGCTCAATATGGGATTAGGATCAAAAATCGTATGGAACAGTACAAAGAGTAACTACAAAATATTAATCAGAAGAGTATGATAATCATGGAAGTCATAAAATCCTTACATATGAATATAGCCAGAAGAAAAAAATATATTGAAACAAGAATAGTATATAAGCGATATAATCTATGTCAATATATGATTCACAGTACCTTAATGTCTAATATGTAGCAGGCGTCTATTCATGAAATCTGAGCATGCACAAACAAAGAAGATGGAGAGATGAAGAAAAAATGGTTTGTGGAGGTAAATGATGAGTAGTGAGCAAATACTGATGAGGTATGATGAAAGGAGATAGGATGAATGGGTGGAGAGATCACAGGTCCAGATAATTCTTAAAGGGATAGTAATACTTAAAATGTAAAAAAATATATGTTGTAGACTCTATCCCCCTGAGTGAAACAAGGGTACTCCCACTGCTGAAAGGTGTTTCATTCAAAAGTTATTAATTTTAAAAGTTGAATTTTTTAGGTGCAATATCACAGTGGCCTGAAATTGTACAGTGGCGCTGTTGCTACACGATCCTATGGACAGCTCTGGTCAGTTGACCATAAATCTCCATAGGATGGTGTAGCAACAGCGCCACTGTACAATTTCAGGCCACTGTGATATTGCACCTAAAAAATTCAACTTTGAAAATTAATAACTTTTGAATGAAACACCTTTCAGCAGTGGGAGTGTCCTTGTTTTACTCAGCGGGATAAACTCTACAACATATTTTTTTTTACATTTTAAGTATTACTATCCCTTTAAATCCTTAGATCTTATTGTGCTGCTTGTCAGGGGCTCGGAGTCCACTCGAGGACATATATAAAAACAGAAAAAAGAAAGACAGCGCACCAATAGTCTAAGTGTAGTAGTTTTAACTCCTTAGCAAAAGAATAGTTGATATATAAAAATAAGATGAAGGGAAATAAAATCTATAGGACAAAACACCATATCAAATCTTTAATAAATATAAACAGTATAAATAATCACTGCATAAAAAAATATATACTAAAATTAATTAATTCCAATATGACAGAACATATAATTCTATGTGGATAAGGATAGGACAGGATCTACAAGGTAATACACACATATACATACACCTTTGTGTATTACATTGTAGATCCTGTCCTATCCTTATCCACATAGAATTATATGTTCTGTCATATTGGAATTAATTAATTTTAGTATATATTTTTTTATGCAGTGATTATTTATACTGTTTATATTTATTAAAGATTTGATATGGTGTTTTGTCCTATAGATTTTATTTCCCTTCATCTTATTTTTATATATCAACTATTCTTTTGCTAAGGAGTTAAAACTACTACACTTAGACTATTGGTGCGCTTTCTTTCTTTTTACTGTCCTTAGGACTTGTGCCAAAAAAGCTCAAGTCCTACAAATCAATGTTTCCTCAGGGCTTGGGCCTCTAACAACAAATCTAACAAATCATACTCTACAAAATACTCTATCAAGTCAAGTATCAGTCTACCCCAGTGGCAGCTTATGTCAGGGGGTTCCTGTCACTATCACTTTACATACATATTAATTATTTTATTTATTTTTTAATAACTGTCCCCCCAATACCAGTCAAGAAATATCCCCAAAACAAATTCCCTGTTCAACTGATTCATTCCACAGACAACACCCACCAACATAGGCACCCTCCTCAGACCCCTGTTATATGTCTTATGGGGTGTTTTTAATTGTATTTAGGATTTATTTTTTTATTAACTGCACCCAATCCCAGTAAACACCCCCCCAAAAAACAACATTCCCTGTTCAACTAATTCTTTCTCCACACCCCACCAACACAGGCACCCTCATGCCCCTTATATACTATGCCCTTGGGGAATAAATATTTGTTATGCGTTATGTGTAAATTCAATGTTCCCATTGACTTCAATGGAATGAGCTGGGTGAATAAAAGTGGAAAAACTGCACTTTTCGCAGAAGATTATTCGCCACAGGGGAAGTGCCGTTATTCACAGATTTTAGTTTAAGGCAAAAATTTTCGCCCATCCCTAGTTGAGAAGAGGGCATATTTTAAGGAACACTAAAGTTTTTTTTTATGACAAAATGATATGTTGCAGGTCTTTTCTGGATTGGATTTAGCAACATATTGGTACTACCAGTGGTAAGAGACTTTGATTCAAAACAGATTCCATTTCAGTGTTGACTATTATTTCTTAACCCCTTGAGGACCAAGGAGGTGTGCAAATTATTGTTTTACAAGGTGTTACTCACTCCTCTGGCCCTCAAGAGGATTAATGTCAATTACCTACTTCGGCCATCAGGTGGTGGTGTTGCTATCACTTATTATCCAGCTTTCTCATGTTAATTATAGAAAAGTTATTTTTGTATATTTTATATAAAATGTGCGCATTTACGCTTGGATAACGAATAAAAAAGGGGTACATTTGTTTTTCTCAGCAGAAAAGAAAGATTTTAAATATATTTTTTTCACAAAAAATAGTTCACAACTCATTTAACCCTTTAAGGACCAGATGAGTATGCAATGCATTGCTTAGCAAAGCGTTGTGCACCCCTCTGGTAGTTAAAGGGTTAATTTAATGGGAAATGAGCTGTAATGATGAGGAGCAATCAACTCAGTGACTGTTGGCATTAGTCCAGGCACACAAGTAAAATAAAAATAGTTCATGCATGTGAATGTTACATTATTTTCACTAGTCTAGACAGGCGAGTGTATTATACATGCATTGCAATAATTAAACTTAACTCTTTGGATGTACTGGAGACACATCTAGCATCCAAAGGGTTAACTAAAAGAGGCTGTATTTCTCAAGAGTTAATATTCACAAAGTGGATCATAAAAAGTATTTACAATTCAAAGACCCCTTCACATGACCAGCCCCAATGTAGTGATAGTGCACATTGATTATGTCACCCGTGGTGAAAGGTAACATGCTGTACTATGATGCCCTTCACACAGTTGATCATTCCCTCTTGTGAGCACAACCAAAGTCCATCATGCATAGTCTGACCAGACCTCACCTTTAACCGGGGATGCACAGGAAAAATGCATACTGCAGGAATGCTTTGATTTCAATTAAGTATTGAAAAATGGCTATTTCCTATGTGTCCCCGGTTAAAGGTGAGATCTGGTCAACCTAATCATGCAGCAAGTTTACTCTGTTCTTTCAGAACACAGTACATTTTCAGAAAGGAAGGACTGCACAGAGGCCTATGGGAATTAATGGGTGAATGAAAGGGCGATCCACGTGGGCACCAACCGGTTTTAAGCCTTTGAGTGCCAGAGGGGTATCCTCTGGATACGTAACCTTCTGGCACTCATAGGGTTAAACAGACCTATCCTGCATACAGAACTTCAGTGAAACAAAGGAGAGAGCTGAGTTAGGCTCAGGCAACAGAACTCTAGTTGGAACTGCATCAGTTCTGTCACTAAGTGAAAGAGGCCTTGCGCTCACACACAGTGAAATATGGGTAGGCAACATGTGGTTCTCCAGCTTTTGGAGACTACAACTCCCATCATCCCAAACTAGCCAAAGTCTGGTTGGGGATAGGGTGACCACGTATCCCGGAATTCCCGGGACTGTCCCTTAATAGAGCTCTCTGTCCCGCGTCCCGGCTCCCCCCCCACTGGGACAATAAAGAGTCCTGGAATTAAGCAAACCACAGCAGCACAGACAGTCTCTTCCACTGAGCTGCTCTGGTGGCTCGCCGTAGCCGTTCGCTCGGCGTCAGAGTGACACTCAAAACACACACCATCCCAAGCCAATGAAAGAAGAGAGTATTTGGACAGTGGCGCTCATTGGCTGGGTGGTGCATGTGAGACAGTGGGGACGGTTGCAGGTACGAGGCAGGCACTGTGACACTGTAAGGATAAGATATTGTGAGCTTCTCAGGAGGCAGTCTGGATGGCAACACAATGTGAACTGCAGCAGGACAATCTCCAAACTCCACAGTGAGCGAATCCCGCTGGTGCCAACCGAGAGTAAGTCTTCAGAAGAAAAAAAATACTACTCTAACTATATAATTACTTACATGCATATATAATAAGTGTACACTTCTGGGCAAGTTTAAGTCTGATAAATATCACACCCTTTGAGTGTCAGTGCAAGTGTAACTTATGCACCAAGAGGGGTGTATGTACAAGTACAACACCTTTGCTTCTCAATCTGTTGCACATATCTCTCTGGTGTGCAAGCAAAGGGTTAATTTCACTCATTTCTAATTCTGAAGGATTAATATGTTTCTATTAGTGTCAGACCTGATTATTATTTAACCTTTAGTGCCAGAAGGGTATGGAAGACATTGTGTGCAATGCATACCCCCTCTGGCATTGACACTCAATACTATAACTGATACACTGATATAATAATACACAATTTGGGCAAGTTTAGGATGGATAAATATCTCAAATTGTCTCAAAGCCAGTGTGTGGAGATAACCCTTTGAGTGCCAGGGGCGAATGCATTGCGTGACAATGTGCTGCATAGCCCTCTGGCATTCAGGGTAAAAACAAATCAGCATGTATGAAACTAACAGAAAAATATTTATAATTCAAACACAGAAATGAATTAAATTAACCCGTTGCTTCTACACCAGAGGGATCAGGATGTGCAACACATTGAGAAGCAGATGTGTTGTACTTGTATATTCCGCCTCTGGTGCATAAACGCCCCTCCATTCCATCCATATATTAATTAATCGAGAGTAGGTTGCGCACTGATGCCCGGTGATGTGTAGTGACCCCTCCCACATAGCTGTACTAGATGACAGTGTCCCTGAATGGCCAAATGGAAATGTGGTCACCCTAGTAGGGGATGATGGTAATTGTAGTCCACAACATCTAGTGAGCCAATGGTTGTTTACTCCTACTGTAAAACATTAACATTTTATTTTGTTCCACACATAAAAGGGAATATTACATAGTGTGATTGTTACATTGTGCTTTTTCAGAGTTAATAAAATGACAAACATTACTGTAGTATATCCTTAAGCAGGTAGAAAGAAAACAGTGGTGCTGTTTATAAAAAAAAAATTCCAAGTCACTCCTATTTAAAGTACAATGTTGCAACATTTACACTGCGTGAACATTCCCTGCACTGAGTGACTAAGCAGACATGAGGAATCGAATGCAGATACACACACTGCCACCTGATGATATATATCATGTTATGTCTAGGTATGGAAGCTTTTGCACTTTAATTTTGAAAATCTTTGGTGAAATGTTATGAAGTTATTTTATCACCTATGCTATGGACCCTAAATTTTAAAGAAAAGTGGAGTAAATCAATAGTGAACCAGCTGAATCAAAGGAGACCCTCTTCCTTAACCTTTTGAGTGTCAGAGAAGTATCCAAAGCATACCTCTCTGGCACTCAAAAGATTAATTACCATTGATCTATGTGGGGCTTTTAACACCTTTTGAGTGTTTTGCAATCTATTGGAAGCCTCTCTAGCACTCAAAGGGTCAAAAGACCTATTTAGATTGTTGTTTTGTTCCAGAACTGATGCCCCCCAGGAGGTCTGAAATCATTGTTTATTAAAAGAAGATTTGCTACCTCTCTGGTACTCATAGGGTTAATTATGCAATACATATACAATGAGGGCATGTCAATTTAAATTGGAGAATAAATAATGTTGAATGTGAGCAATATTTGTTGAATTAAAATGGAGAAAGAAGGTCATTGGACCACTATATGTCGAATTTCAAAGGGGGATTAATATGTCGAAGGAGGGCACTCTATGGGGAACACATCTAATGCTAAACTTGATCTTTCTGCCCTCAGACGTACTCATATTTCCTTGGACTTTGACATTTAGCGCATTTTATTAGGCGGTAGTTGAATAGAAGCAGACAGCTGCATTTTTGTTAGTACGTTGACATGCGCTTTCTACGCTGTTTGTTTTACCATGGTTCTGCAATAGAATACCGGTAAAACACATCTGCACAATACACGTTGCTTATTTCTAATGTAGTGCCGGTTTTGGCGCAGGTAATTGCATCAAGCCCTTATTCTCCTAGATGAAGATGGGGTTTATTATTAGGAGGTGATAATGTTCCTTTAACCCCCCTGAGTCCCAGAAGGTATCCAATGCCTCTGGCACCCAAAGGGTTAAAATATTCAGGCCATGAAAATGTGGGCCAGTCTATCTTTTGTGTACTACTGTGCATTCATTCATTTGAGAGTGAAAATATCCCTTGTATAGCCACATGCTGCCATCTATAGGAACCACAGAACAATGATGAGTAGAAAGCTGAAAATATATCCATAGGAATAATTTAACATACGGTAACTCCATACAGTAACTCAGTATACTGGTTTATATAACCCATTGAGTGCCATGGTGGCACGCAACAAGAGCAACGCATTGTGTGTCCCTCTGGCACTCAAAGTGTTAAAACAATTACATTGCATCAATTTTAGTCTACCATCAGTTCACACTTCCTTACAACAGACAATAGGCTTCAGAAGTTACAATGAAAAATCCTTTAGAGAAAAGACCAATCAGAGGTTCTCTGGAAAACACTATTTTCAGATGATAAAATGTTTCTGTCCAGGTGTTGTCTACAATATGGTTCTAATGCAAAAATAGATATACATGATTGCTGTATGAAATACAGAGCCCATATAGTCCTATATATTTCCCCTTTAGTATCAGTCCATACACAACACACTTTGATATCTGTTTAACTTCTTTACATTGAACCTTCCACCGCTGAATATTCTTAGTCAATCACAATGTGAATTAAAAGCTGTCTATACGCTGTGTGCACAATTATTAGGCAAGTGAGTATTTTGACCATATCATCATTTTTATGCATATTTTCCAACTCCAAGCTGTACAAACTTGAATGGTTATTGGATTTAAGCATATCAGGTGATGTGTATTTGTGTAATGAGAGAGGGTGTGCCCTAAGGAGATGAACACCCTATGTCAAGGTGTGCATAATTATTAGGCAGCTTCATTTCCTCAGGCATAATGGGCAGAAAAAGAGATATAACTGACTCTGAAAAGTCAAAAATTGTAAAAAGTCTTTCAGAGGGATGCAGCACTCTTGAAATTGCTAAGATATTGTGGCGTGATCACAGAACCATCAAACGTTTTGTTGCAAATAGTAAAAAGGGTTGCAAGAAATGTGTTGAGAAAAAAAGACGCAAATGAACTGCCAGAGATTTGATAAGAATCAAACATGAAGCTAGCAGGAACCCATTATCCTCCAGTGCTGTCATATTCCAGAATTGCAACCTATTTGGAGTGTCCAGAAGTACTAGGTGTTCAGTGCTCAGAAACATGGCCATGGTAAGGCAGGCTGAAACCCACCCACCACTGAACAAGATAAGCTGAAACGTCAAGAGTGGGCCAAGAAATATCTGAAGACAGACTTTTCAAAGGTTTTATGGACTGATGAGAGATGAGCCGAGAGTGACACTTGATGGTCCTGATGGATAGGCCCGTGGTTGGATCAGTAACGGGCACAGAGCTCCACTTCGACTCAGACTCAAGCAAGGTGGAGGAGGGGTACTGGTATGGGCTGGTATTATCAAAGATGATCTGTTTGGACCTTTTTGGGCTGAAGATGGACTCAAACTCAACTGCAAAACCTACTGCCAGATTTTAGAAGACACTTTCTTCAAGCAGTGGTACAGGAAAAAGTCTGCATCTTTCAAGCAAACCATGATTTTTATGCAGGACAATGCTCCATCGCATTCATCGACGTACTCCACTGTGTGGCTAGCCAGTAAAGGCCTTAAATATGATAAAATAATGACATGACCCCCTTCCTCACCTGATCTAAACCCTATTGAGAACTTGTGGACCCTTCTTTAACTGCAGATTTATGCTGAAGGAAAACAGTACACCTCTCTGAACAGTGTCTGGGAGGCTGTGGTTGCTGCTTCCTAAAAAGTTGATCATCAACAGATCAAGAAATTGACAGACTCCATGAATGGAAGGCATACGACTGTTATTGAAAAGAAGGGTGGCTATATTGGTCACTGATTTTTTTTTGGAAATGTCACCAATTTTTATTTGTAAATTGTGAGTTGTTTGTTTAGTATTCTCACTTTAATAGATGAAAATAAACTTGTAAGATGGGAAAATTATCATTTTTCATTTAGTTGCATAATAATTCTGCACACTAATAGTTGACCAATAATTGTTCACACATAGATATTCTCATAAGAAAGCTAAACTTCAATTTTACTTTCTTAAATATTCAGGTTTAAGGTTTCTTAACATTTTGTATTGATGGAGAACTCTGTAGTTGTTCAATAATAAAATGAATCCTCAAAAATACAACTTGCCTAATAATTGTGCACACAGTGTATGTGGTGCTAGTTTTTTGTTTCTAATATAAAATAGTTTTAGAGAAATCAACATTTGTTTGTTAGCTGCAACATGTAAACTAATTAGTTCATGTTCTGGGCCAATATTATAATACATTGTGCTATGAATGAACACAGGCAGATCCATTATGCTATGAATGAATACAGGCAGATCCACTGTGCTATGAAGGAATACAGGCAGATCCACTGTGCCATGAATGAACACAGGAAGATCCACTGAGCTATGAATGAACACAGGCAGATCCACTGTGCTATGAGTGAATACAGGCAGATCCACTGTGCTATGAATGAACACAGGCAGATCCACTGTGCCATGAATGAATACAGACAGATTCCTCACATAAAAGGCATTTGTAAAAGCAAACATACTCTACAGAGAATTAGCATAAATTTCCACACTGAGCCACCAAAACATAAAGGTTAATATCTCAAAAACTATTTCTTTTACAGAAAAAATTGCTAGTACAACTTATAGGCAGATCTTAATTCTCTGGAAAACCAGCTAAACACAATGCGTTGGCTACCTCTCTGGCACTCAAAGGGTTAAGATGATAAGTCCATTATATCTATTGGAATGCCAGAGTGGCATCCAATGCATTGAAATGCAATGTGTGGGATACCTCACTTGCACTCAAAGGGTTAACTATGTGGCACCGTGCACAGAAAGAAAGAGAATCAACTCTGGAGAATACCAGCTGCACCATAGGTGACAACAATTTCAAATCTGCCTATTAATTTAAATAGGGCTTCTAACTCAACGAATACCAATGATGTCACCAACAATCAGGTGTTGAAGGAAAATTATTTTTTTTGTAATAAATATATATATTAAAGGGCATCTTCTGCTGAGAAAAAAGGGTACTGTCACTGCTGATAGATTATTTATTAAAAAACTGTCACAGTTTAAGAGAATACTTCTCCAAAGTTGTGTTTACAGTGGATGACAGAAATTATCCCTAAGGACCTATAAAACAGCACCACCTACTGGTCACTTGTTCACATTTCTGGTATTAAAGTAAAAAATAAATTGAATGAACTATCATCAGGCAATGTGTACTTACCTTTTTTTTACTCATCAAGAAAAGCAATACAATATATATATACTTTTTTAGTTGTCTCTTTAGCTGCAGTTAGTTTGATCATCTTTTGCTTTGTTTTAATAAAGTACAGTAGACAAGTAAACACGTTTATTTTTGACGCCCCTTACAGTTTACTCCATGGATGACTGGAAGAGATCGCTAGATTCCAAAACATTAAAAAAAGACAATGGGGGAGATGCACTAAGAAGGGATAAAGAGGTGATAAAGTGGAGATAACGTCTCACATCTCCATTTCCTATGTTATTCTACAGAGCCAATGCAGTAAGATTTCTCCACGTTGGAGATATTAGTGAATAGGCTCTATAGAATAACACTGGAACTGGAGAAGTGATATCACTGGGGAATTCATCTCCGCTTTATCACCTCTTTATCACACCTTAGTGTGTGTGTGTGTTACATTTATCTCAGTGAGACACAATTACTGTGTACAATATAACTTAGAAATTGAATGACACCCAATACTCTAAATAACATATTATTCTAAAGTGAAATATCTTGCAGGTCAGCCTGTTAACCCCTTGTAGTAGCTTTAGTAAAATTTGTACATGAATCTTGTTTTGCCTTTGTCTTTTTGTATTTGGTATAACTTCTTGTTATAAAAGAGATTTCCTTTACACAGAAATATGTACGGAAGAGCCCTGGGGCCAACAACATTTTTTTTTTTCAAATTTTGACTTTTAAACTCAACTAGGGTGACCACGTGTCCCGGAATGGCCGGGACTGTCCCTTAATAGAGCTCTCTGTTCCGTGTCCCGGCTCCCCCGCGCTGGGACAATAAAGAGTCCCGGAATTAAGCAAACCACCGCAGCACAGTCTCTTCCACTGAGCTGCTCTGGTGGCTCACCGTAGCCGCTCGCTCAGCGTCAGAGTGACACTCAAAACACACACCATCCCAAGCCAATGAAAGAAGAGAGTATTTGGACAGTGGTGCTCATTGGCTGGGTGGTGCATGTGAGACAATGTGGACGGTGGCAGGTACGAGGCAGGCACTGTGACACTGTAAGGATAAGATATTGTGAGCTTCACAGGAGGCAGTCTGGATGGCAACACAATGTGAATTGCAGCAGGACAATCTCCAAACTCCACAGTGAGCGAATCCCGCTGGTGCCAACCGACAGTAAGTCTTCGGAAGAAAAATACTACTACTCTAACTATATAATTACTTACATGCATATATAATAAGTGTACACTTCTGGGCAAGTTTAGGTCTGATAAATATCACACCCTTTGAGTGTCAGTGCAAGTGTAACTTATGCACCAAGAGGGGTGTATGTACAAGTACAACACCTTTGCTTCTCAATCTGTTGCACATATCTCTCTGGTGTGCAGGCAAAGGGTTAATTTCACTCATTTCTAATTCTGAAGGATTAATATGTTTCTATTAGTGTCAGACCTGATTATTATTTAACCCTTAGTGTCAGAGGGGTATGGAAGACATTGTGTGCAATGCATACCCCCTCTGGCATTGACACTCAATACTATAAATGATACACTGATATAATAATACACAATGTGGGCAAGTTTAGGATGGATAAATAATTCAAATTGTCTCAAAGCCAGTGTGTGGAGATAACCCTTTGAGTGCCAGGGGCGAATGCATTGTGTGACAATGTGCTGCATACCCCTCTGGCACTCAGGGTAAAAACAAATCAGCATGTATGAAACTAACAGAAAAATATTTATAATTCAAACACAGAAATGAATTAAATTAACCCTTTGGTTCTACACCAGAAGGATCAGGATGTGCAACACATTGAGAAGCAAACATGTTGCACTTGTATATACCCCCCTCTGGTGCATAAACACCCCTCCATTCCATCCATATATTAATTAATTGCTGGTTCTGGTGATCTGGAAAGAGAGTAGGTTGCGCACTGATGCCTGGTGATGTGTAGTGACCCCTCCCACATAGCTGCACTAGAAGACAGTGTCCCTAATAGGCCGAATGGAAATGTGATCACCCTAAACTCAACATTTTGACTTTAAAACACACCTGGCACTGAAAGGGTTGTAAGAGGCAAGAGGGAGATGAGTTGGACACCTCTCTGATGCTAAAAGGTTTATAAGGGGCAGGAGAAGAGTCAGACTCCCCCATGTACTGAAAGGGCTGTTGAGGGGGCGTGGAGAAGCGATGGACACTTCTGGCACTGAAAGCGTTGCTGCTGCAGAAGACAGAAGTGCTGAACATCATTCCAGCACTGAAAGGGTTGTGGTCAGAAGATGCATAGGACAACTCTGGCACTGAAAGGGTTGCGGGGACAGAAGGTAGAAGCACTGTACACCTCTCTGGTACTGAAAGGGTTGTCATACCTCCCAACATTTCAAACTGCCAAAGAGGGACACTTGTGTTTTAGGGGATATTGCTGGCGGTGTGGCTGGTGGGTGGGGCATTATCAAGAATTTTTAGGCTATTTCATGATCTGTTGAGACCTCCTTGTGTAACGTAATAATTGACTTATAACAAGACCAAAGTATTTTATTTACACAGACTCATTTATAAACACTTATACTGACATTTATTTTATTGCTGTGGATCAATGTGATACACTTATATACACACCACACAATCTGATCTAAAAAGAGGGACATCAGGGTGAGAAAGAGGGATAGTGGGATTTGGGTCTAAAGGTGGGACTGTCCCTCCTAAAGAGGGACACGTGGGAGGTATGGGTTGTGGAAAGCAGGTTGGGAAAGAGTTGAACACCTCTCTGATACTAAAATGGTTGTGAGGAGTAGGAGTGAGAGAGGAGGGTTGAGCACCTCTTTAGCACTGAAAGGGTTTTGGTGGTAGGGAGCGATGGAGTTGGACAGCAGTCTAGGTTTTACAGACAACTTTGCAGGAAGCAGAGGAGGAGGATAGTGACAGGACTCACTGAGGATTGCCCTGTCACACACTGTGGAGCGGGTAAGTTTTGCTGAAGGGTGATAGATATTGCCTGCAAGTGACATGGGTAAGAAAGTGTAATTCATCTCCACAGCATCACCCAATTTACTGCCTTATCCAGTAACTGCTCAGGCTGCAATTCACCCAACTCCTCCCCGTGCCACTCTAGGGGCGTAGAGTAGCTGGAACAAAAACTACAGAGGGAAAGAGATTGCAGAAGCAATCAGTGCATTGCCTATAAAGGTTTTCATATAAGAATTGTTCTGGCAATACAAACTTATTTACACTGCGTATTGGAGGCCAATATTGAAGTGCATTTGTAAGTAACTATTTCTTAAGCTCAGTACTGGTCAGGGAGGAACGGCATGCCAGCTCATAGAACATAGTCCATGTCACCCTTCTTTCCTCTATCCTTAGAGCAAAGAGTTTAGTGTATGTGGCAATATGCCACATTAGTATGTAAACACACACATACACATGAATATGAAAATGGATTAAAGTTTAAAATGGATGAGGGTTATGTGAACTATATACAATTCATATAATACAATATAATTCTTCACAAAATAGTGAAAAAAATGAAACTCTACTCACAGTTGACTAGTGGATGTGGTTAGGAGAACAATGTTCATCTTATTTCATTCTCAAAGATGTGTACAGGATGTATATGTGAAAAAAATGCAAACCAATAGCGTGATCTGTGTTTACACATTCATAAAAGTAATCAATAGAACAGAATACAAAATAAAAGTCCTTTATATGTTATCAATTTTTTCAGCTCCTGAGGAAAAAACAGTCATGTTATGGAAATGCCTTGAGCTATTTTAGTCATAATTGACACTTTATGTTTTAATTGTTTTTAAAAATTGTAATAAATTTTTGTAATGCACAATGCGTGTATAACTCTTTTTTTTTCCAAAATTTTTGGGTTACTGAAATAAACACAGTTAAGTTCACTGGATATAACACTTCATAAGACAAAATACTGAGAGTGTGGGCGGTCCAATAAATTCCCCACATGCTTTGAAAGTCCTGGGTTTTGGAACTCCTTTTCTCAGGCCAGCACAAAAGTGTGAGTACTCACAAAAAGACTGTCACTGTGATTGCCACTGTGATTATATTGTCGGTGTATTCATTGGAACCTTGCAGAGAGCTGATTGAGGGCAGCTGTAATAATATCCCCATTTGCTTTAATTGCTTGACTTGACTATCTTGATCAGACAAGCATCCTCCTTTACAAGTGAGTTCCAAAGCGGATTTTCCACCATTCATTGAGATGTATTATTGATTTTCATCTGATTAAGACAAATAAGAATTTAAATAACAACACAAAATATTAATATATAAAGGATTTTTATTTTGTACTCTGTTCTATTGATTACTTTTATGAATGTGTAAACACAGATCACACTATTGGTTTGCATTTTTTTTCACATATACATCCTGTACACATCTTTGAGAATGAAATAAGATGAACGTTGTTCTCCTAACCACATCCACTAGTCAACTGTGAGCAGAGATTCATTTTTTTTACTATTTTGTGAAGAATTATATCGTATTATATTAATTTATATAGTTCACATAGCCCTCACCCATTTTATACTTTAATTCACTAGTTTTGCTTTTTTATGAGATAGGGGTTTATTTTGAGCAGCTTATTTATTCTTTATTCATTTGTCGATCATTAAGCATTTTATTTAGCACTCACCTATTGTTATACTTTTTTCATTATGACAATGGCTCATTTAACCGCATTTCCATATGCAAATATGCCATTGTCAAATTAGTTAGAGCAAAATCATAAATCTGTCAAAGGCATGGTGGATTCATGGTGTTGTCTGTGAATCATGGTGGATTCCCAGGGATATGACTGTGATATTAGTGCATACTCTGCATCAACATAAATTCACATATCACCATCCTGACACTTATCGCCCTTTAGTGCATCTACCCCAAGGTGCCTTAATTCACATATCACCATCCTGACACGTATCGCCCTTTAGTACATCTCCTCCCAGATGCCTTTCTTGATGGTGATGACGTGACCCTTAGTCTTCCACCCCAGACTGGAGGACCTACAATTGATTACCCCTGATATAACTAGATATTATTTAGAGATTCTAAAAATTATAGTTAACTCTGCACAGACTCAGAAGAAATATAACATTTTGCTTGCTGTCAGAGGATTCCATAGAAACATGTGCTGCTTGCAATTTGTGGCATCACAAGGGTAGATGTGTTCATTCATTCACTCACGCTGTGTTTCACTGCTAAAGATGCTTGCTCTTCTGCACACTTTAGACCTTTATGGTCTTGACTGACGGATTTCTGCCCTAATTAACAACATCTGATTAAAACTGCATATGACTCATTTTCAGTCAGGCTTTCAGGCTGTTATATTTCAGAGACATCCTTGATTTTTAAGTATTAATTTTGAGTAGGTCGCTAGTGAATGACATATCTTCAGATCACACAGATAATCTAATATATAGATCTATGAATTCTGCTCATAGGCAACATTATTTAATTTTTTTTTTTACTAACCTAACCACATAGTGAATTGGTTGCCAAAAAAAAAAAGTAATTTGATTGTTCAGTTATCAGACTGTAAGTTTTGTGTGTGAATAGGCTCCATGTATTAGATAAGTTAGGTCTGATTGATCCGGATTTAAAATCTAAGTCCAGTGCTGTTCAGAATGGAATGCATTATAGTAGCATAGATAATCAGGTTGAAAAAAGACCATCAAGTCCAATCCAGAAAATCAGTACTACATAATACTCCCCCCTGACTCCAGGATGGGCTGTTTCCTAGAACTTACTGTTTAAACCCTTAGATGCTAGAGGTCTCTAGAAATAGAGGCTAGAAATAATGCCAGCAGATCTTTGTTATGATATAAAAATAAATTACAAGATTGATTTTCAGTTTTGTTTTTTCTCCTATGAGTATTTGCAATAGGTTAATTCTTAAGAAATGTGCCATCTTACAATGTGATCCAAATCATAAAGATATATTCAAGAAACCACCTTGTATTTCTTTCAGCAGGTGCCCAAATCATGAGAATCGGGTGGTCAAGAGTGAGCTCAGGGAGGAGAATAGAGTCACATGGTTGTGCCACCTCAGACAAGTGGGTAATTAAAGGTGTTTTTCCTGCAATATCTGCCATTTTAGATACTAGAACAGTTTTCTACAGAGAGGGCAGAAGAAATGTCATAAAGAATTTCATGAATTGTTACACTGCTTATGTTGTGTATATGTTGACTTGTCCTGGCCATTTTACACACATGGGAAAAACAATTAGGCCATATATTAGTGAGGGTTTAGGAATAGAGGAGAACTATTGTTAAGGCAGAGGCATCTATGATACTGGTAACACATTTTAGGGCTGTTCATCAATCTAATCCTGATTTACTGCAGTTTATGGGGACTGAGTTGGTGAAGACCCTAATCCAAGGTGAGAATAACAATAGTATTGCACTGCAGCAGGAACCCAGATGGATTCACAGACTTAGGACATGTGGACCTTTGGAATTTAATAATCAGGATGATGTCAGTGTTTTACTCTAATGTCTATGTGTATGTGTGAGCTGTAGGCACATGGGAACATGGTTTATACTTGTCAGTGGCTATTTTTTGACATCTGGGGGCCCCCTGTGGGTCTGCAGCTCATTAACTGTGATTTTCTGTGCTGAGGTGTCCCTTCAGTATGTGTTCAGCCTACATACGTATTATGGTAATATTCTCTGACTTTATTAATGTGCCCTATTAGGATGTTACAATAGATATAAAACTATTCTTTTTTTCTGACTTTCTTGTGTTTTTTCTGTTTCTTTCTTCCCATCTCTTTTTCTCTTATTTTTATTGGTATCTCCCTTTATTCTCTTGGAATACACATTTATTTATTGGGGAAGCATGATTTTTAATTGGCACTGACATATCTGTGATACATTACAACATTACATTCGTCTAGCATTGGCAAAGCTGTGGTTAATTCAAGTGGGACTTCTGTTTGTGATATATGGGTTAATAGAAACATTGTTTGAGATTTTTATGTGATGCCATAATCTGTTAACCATTTGAGTGCTGGAGTGGTACGGAATGCATTGCTTTGCAATGCATTCCGTACCACTCTGGCACTCAAAGGGTTAAATGCAAATGTTTTGTTCACAGAGCTCCATTTTGGTTTGTCTATTCGTAAGACAGTATTTCTATTTTGTTCTCCAGTGTGTTTATATTTAACTGGTCAGAGTGTGCCAGTTGCGATGTCTCAGGGACATAACCACAAACCTACATGGAGGGGAAAATGTTTGGAGAAATAGGGCTGTATTTCAGACTCCAGAAGCAGTTGTTTTATTTAGCTAAACTTGAAAAAGTATCCAGTGAGTATATGAAATAGCTCTCGCCCGTTTAACATTATAGAATGAGGTGCTGTATATCTGTGCATTTAACAGCATGCTATTTCTCAGTTTTCTAGTCCCCATTGAACACATATGCATCACTGGGGCATGACTTTATTTTTGTGGGATGATGCATTACCTTACTTCTTCATTTTGGATTTACCCTTAATGCATTTTGTTGTTTTCTGTGCACCCCCTCCAGTTCTAGAATTAATTTTATTTTTAAAAATGGGTACCCAAATCTGTACTGATGATTCCAGGTGATATCTACCCATATTTTATACATTTGCAAAATAATACTGTCCACGTTTGCATAAATACCTCCTTTTTATGCAGTATCGTATTTTGTGTGCTTTAGCTAATGCTATTTGACACTAATCCCTATTCCAAAGTTTGCCATTTACAAGAACTCGTTTTGCGGCAACTGGTCTCCTAGAACGTTCTCATTAGCCCTTAGAGTAGTAGGGATGTATCCAGCACATTGCAATGAAACGCGTTGGATACCTCTTTGGCACTCAAAGGGTTACGTTCATATGTACTTCCCAAATGCATGACTACTAGTGTTGAGCGAGCATGCTCGGCCGATGCTCGGATCGGCTCGAGCATCGCTCTGCTCGGCACATGGCGGTACTCGTACGAGTACCGCATGTGCTCGCCCGCCATGTTCGGGTCTCCTCCCCACACGTTTCGCGGCTGCTGCGCAGCCAATAAACGTGCAGGTAGGCTCTGACATCAGTGTAATGCCAGCAGCCATGTTGGCTGCTGGCATTACACTGATTGGCTGGCCAGAACCCGTGGTCGGGTGCTGTATAGCACCTGACCATCGAGTTCGGCTCAGTCTTAGCCAGGGAGAGATAAGGATAGGAAGGGAAAGTCAGTGTAGGGAGAAGAAAAGTGTTGTTGAACAAAAAAAAAGACCCAAAAGTCCTTTTTAGGACTACTGTGTGTGGGGGCAGCAGTTTATTTTGTGTGGGGGGAAAAAAAAACAAAAAAAAAAAAACATATATTCTGTTTAGTGTGCAAAGTTGCAGATTAGAGCACATTCTGTTTAGTGTGCAAAGTTGCAGATTAGAGCACATTCTGTTCAGTGTGCAAAGTTTCAGATTAGCAGCACATTCTTTTTAGTGTGCAAAGTTGCAGATTAGAGCACATTCTGTTTAGTGTGCAAAGTTGCAGATTAGAGCACATTCTGTTTAGTGTGCAAAGTTGCAGATTAGAGCACATTCTGTTAAGTCTTCAAACTGTAAAATATCAAAGTCACATATTCCATTCAGTGTGCGTCGCCGCAGTTTAGCAGCACATTCTGTGTACTGTGCACAGTTGCAGAATAGGAAAAAATACCGTTAAGTCTTCAAACTGTAAAATATCAAAGTCACATATTCCATTCAGTGTGCGTCGCCGCAGTTTAGCAGCACATTCTGTGTACTGTGCACAGTTTCAGAATAGGAAAAAATACTGTTAAGTCTTCAAACTGTAAAATATCAAAGTCACATATTCCATTCAGTGTGCTTCGCCGCAGTTTAGCAGCACATTCTGTGTACTGTGCACAGTTTCAGAATAGGAAAAAATACTGTTAAGTCTTCAAACTGTAAAATATCAAAGTCACATATTCCATTCAGTGTGCTTCGCCGCAGTTTAGCAGCATATTCTGTGTACTGTGCACAGTTTCAGAATAGGAAAAAATACTGTTAAGTCTTCAAACTGTAAAATATCAAAGTCACATATTCCATTCAGTGTGCTTCGCCGCAGTTTAGCAGCATATTCTGTGTACTGTGCACAGTTGCAGAATAGGAAAAAATACTGTTAAGTCTTCAAACTGTAAAATATCAAAGTCACATATTCCATTCAGTGTGCTTCGCCGCAGTTTAGCAGCATATTCTGTGTACTGTGCACAGTTGCAGAATAGGAAAAAATACTGTTAAGTCTTCAAACTGTAAAATATCAAAGTCACATATTCCATTCAGTGTGCTTCGCCGCAGTTTAGCAGTATATTCTGTGTACTGTGCACAGTTGCAGAATAGGAAAAAATACTGTTAAGTCTTCAAACTGTAAAATATCAAAGTCACATATTCCATTCAGTGTGCTTCGCCGCAGTTTAGCAGCACATTCTGTGTACTGTGCACAGTTGCAGAATAGGAAAAAATACTGTTAAGTCTTCAAACTGTAAAATATCAAAGTCACATATTCCATTCAGTGTGCTTCGCCGCACTTTAGCAGTATATTCTGTGTACTGTGCACAGTTGCAGAATAGGAAAAAATACTGTTAAGTCTTCAAACTGTAAAATATCAAAGTCACATATTCCATTCAGTGTGCTTCGCCGCACTTTAGCAGCACATTCTGTGTACTGTGCACAGTTGCAGAATAGGAAAAAATACTGTTAAGTTTTAAAACTGTAAAATATCAAAGTCACATATTCCATTCAGTGTGCTTCGCCGCAGTTTAGCAGCACATTCTGTGTACTGTGCACAGTTTCAGAATAGGAAAAAATACTGTTAAGTCTTCAAACTGTAAAATATCAAAGTCACATATTCCATTCAGTGTGCTTCGCCGCAGTTTAGCAGCACATTCTGTGTACTGTGCACAGTTGCAGATTTGCAGCACATATTCCGTGTAATATGAAGAAGGCGGGTAAAAAGGGACGGGGAAGTGGACGTGATCCTGATAGTTCAGGGCGCGGGTCAGGACGCGTAGAAACTGTGCCTGGTGCCAGAGCACAAGAAAGAAAGACATCCACCATACCTAGCTTCATGTCTCATTTTACAGGGCGTCGCAGGACATCACTCTCGAGGTCCGACCACTGCGAACAGGTGGTCGGTTGGATGTCAGCTGATACTGCTTCCAGTCGGTTAAGCACCACCCTGTCTTCCACCAAGTCCACTCTCAGTAGCCAAGAGTCTGGTCAACATAATCCTCACTCTGATCATCCTTCCTCCCACCATAGAGGGTCTGGTCAAAGAAGTGATCCCACACTGGGATATAGTGAGGAGCTCGTCTCATCACCAATCCTTCATTTGACCCTCTCTCCAAGCACGCTTGCAGAGGAACATGACATCTTGTGCCCTGATTCACAACCTCTAGAGGGTACCCAATCACAAGAAGATGACAGATGTGAACGGCATTTAAGGTCAAAGGAAGTAGTGGATGATGATGATGATGAGACACAGTTGCCATTAAATCAACCACTATTACTGTCTCAAGACCTTGATGAGGAGGATGATATACAGTTGTCAATGACTGAGTATGTGGTGGGATCAAGACATGAGGAGGATGATCAGAGTGAGGAAGTGGAGGAGGACTTGGTGGACGATGAGGTGACTGACCCCACCTGGGAAGGTGTAGAGCCGAGCGATGACAGCAGTCCTGAGGGTGAGCCATCTGCAGCACCGCAACAGGCTGGAAGAGGCAGTGGTGTGGCTACAGAAAGAAGGCGGACCGCACCAAACCGGACCGCAAATGTTCCACGGAGCACCCCCTTGCGTAAATCTACCTTGCCAAGGGGTAGGTGTTCCGCGGTATGGCGTTTTTTTAAGGAAAGTGCGGACGACAAAAGAATTGTAGTTTGCAACCTGTGCCACACCAGAATGAGCCGAGGCATGAACACTAGAAACCTCACCACCACCAGCATGATCCGACACATGGCATCCAAGCACCGTAATAAGTGGGAGGAACGCCTGGATCGCCCATCTGTGTCTGCAGGCCACACCACTGCCTCCTCTTCCCCTGTTTTCGGTGCCGGCCAATCGCCTGTCGAAGGAGCAGGCCCGCATACCTCCCGCCCTGCACCTGTACCATCTGAAGCACCATCAGCGACCACATCCACTTCCCTGTCCCAGCACAGCGTCCAAATGTCGTTACCCCAGGCATTTGAGCGCAAGCGAAAATACCCAGCCACCCACCCACAGGCCATAGCACTAACCTCACAGCTTTCCAAATTACTGGCCATCGAAATGCTGCCATTTAGGCTTGTGGAGACTGAGTCCTTCCGCAGCCTGATGGCAGCAGCTGTCCCTCGGTACGCGGTCCCCAGCCGCCACTACTTTTCCCGGTGTGCCATCCCCGCATTACACCACCATGTGTCCCGTAACATCACCCGTGCCCTGACCAACGCAGTTACTGGGAAGGTCCACTTAACGACTGACACATGGACAAGTGCTTGTGGCCAGGGACGCTACATTTCCCTGACGGCACACTGGGTGAATGTCGTGGAGGCTGGGAGCGACTCGGACCCTGGGATGGCACGGGTGCTACCCACGCCGAGGATTGCGGGCCCTACCTCCATCAGGGTTTCCGCCAGCACCTACGTTATTGGCTCCTCCTCCTCCGTTTCCACCTCCGAATTCTCTGCACGCAGCGCCACTCACCCATCAGCCGGTAGCTGGAAGCAGTGTAGCACTGCAGTGGGGAAGCGTCAACAGGCCGTGCTGAAGCTGATCTGCCTTGGGGACAAACAGCACACGGCCTCAGAGCTGTTGCAGGGGATTAGTCACCAGACCGAGCAGTGGCTCTCGCCACTCAACCTGCAACCAGGCATGGTTGTGTGTGATAATGGGCGTAACTTGGTGGCGGCTTTGGAGCTCGGCAAGCTCACACACGTACCATGCCTAGCGCATGTATTTAATTTAGTGGTTCAGCGATTTCTAAAAACCTACCCCAATGTGCATGATCTCTTGACCAAGGTGCGCCGCGTGTGTGCACATTTCCATAAGTCATCAACAGCTTCAGCCGGCCTGTTGAAGCTGCAGCAGCGCTTACAATTGCCAGCTCACCGGCTGCTGTGTGACGTGAGCACGCGCTGGAACTCCACCTTCCACATGTTGGCCCGGCTTTGTGAGCAGCAGAGGGCAGTAGTGGAGTACCAGCTGTTACACGGTCGTCGCCTCTCCGTTCAACTTCCTGTAATCAGAAGTGAGGAGTGGGAATGGATGTCAGACCTCTGTGAGGTTTTACGCAATTTTGAGGAATCGACACAGATGGTGAGCGGCGATAACGCTATTATCAGTGTAACCATCCCACTTCTGTGTCTACTGAAACGCTCGCTGCTCACAATTAAAACCGACGCTTTGCATGTGGAAGAGGTGGAAATGCGGGAGGAAGAGCTTACACAAGGTGATAGCCAGAGCACCCTCACTTCGTCTTCTCAGCGACAATTGGAGGAGGCGGAGGAGGAGGAGGAGGAGGAAGACACGGTTGCCTCCGCTACAGAGGGTAGCCATGGAACTTTAGTTCCATCTCTTCAGCGTGGGTGGGCAGAAGAGGAGGAAGAGGATGAGGAGATTGAGAGTCATCCTCCTGGTGAGGACAGCGAAATCTTGCCTGTTGGTACTCTGGCACACATGGCTGACTTTATGTTAGGCTGCCTTTCCCGTGACCCACGTGTTATACGCATTTTAGACAACACGGATTACTGGGTGTTCACCCTTCTGGACCCCCGCTACAAAGAGAATTTCTCATCTCTCATTCCTCCGGTGGAGAGGACAAGCAAAATGGTGCAATACCAGAAGGTTCTTGTTGAAAAATTGCTCCAAAATTTTCCATCTGACAACGCTGGCGGCAGAGTACGTGCTACCTTGGCCAACCGAGAAGGGGAGAAAAGGGGAGCACACAGCAGTTCCGACAAAGGCAGGGCAACACTCTCCAAGGCGTGGGACACCTTCATGACACCCCGCCAGCACCCTCACCCTGATGCGCAGCCTAGTGTCACAAGGAGGGAAAAGTTTTGGAAGATGGTGAAGGAGTACGTAGCAGACCGTGTCAGCGTCCTCAATGATCCCTCTGTGCCTTACAACTACTGGGTGTCCAAGCTGGACACGTGGTATGAACTGGCACTCTACGCCTTGGAGGTGCTGGCCTGCCCTGCCGCCAGCGTTCTGTCTGAGCGGGTATTTAGTGCTGCTGGTGGCATCATAACAGATAAGCGTATCCGCCTTTCCACCGACAATGCTGATAGGTTGACACTTATAAAAATGAACAAGGCCTGGATTTCCCCTGACTTCTCCACTCCACTGGAGGAAAGCCCCGGGGGAACATAAACTCACTTTATATATGTTATTTACAATGATGGGAATACTCTGTATTCCCATTCACCCCTTCCACCCAAAAAATGGGTATATGGTTGACTCTCTTCCATATACCCTGGGATATAATTTTTATATAGGGCCAGCTCACCAGCGGGCCCAGTGATATAATTTTTATATAGGGCCAGGTCACCAGCGGGCCCTGTGATATAATTTTTATATAGGGCCAGCTCACCAGCGGGCGCAGTTTGACAATTTTTGTATAGGTCAGCTCACCAGTGGGCCTTCTCATATAATGTTTTATTGGGTCAGCTCTCTAGCGGGCCCTCTCATATAATGTTTTATAGCGTCAGCTCACTAGCGGGCCTTCGCATATAATGTTTAGGATGGTCAGCTCCGCAGCAGACCCTCACCCATAATGTTTTGGATGGTCGGCTCAGCGCACGTTTCCCTCTTAATCATGGCCCCAGTTCAGAAAAATCGAGGAAATTTTTGGGAGAATTTGTCTTTGCACACGTTTCCCTCTTAATCATGGCCTCAGTTCAGAAAAATCAAGGAAATTTTTTGGAGAATTTGCCTTTGCGCACGTTTCCCTCTTAATCATGGCCTCAGTTCAGAAAAATCGAGGAAATTTTTGGGAGAATTTGTAGATGATATACAAGTAAATATACAGCAAATACTGTTTGGTAACAATTTTTCGCCTAAAGTCATTTTTATCTTCCTTTTTGTGTGTTTTACGGTCAGTCTGTAAAAATGGCGTACTACGGGCGAAAGATCGTTCCCAGCAGCGATGTTGGAGTCCAAGATGCATCCAGACATCCTCCCTATGCTGTCCCTGAACCATTTCTGTGGTGTTTCCATCATTTTCTGCCCTTTTCCTATGGACCAGGCACCCTCCCCTCATCAGAGCAGGGGGTGCCTGGTGTAATGCTCGAGTCCTCCCATTGACTTCAATGGGGCTCGGGTGCTCGGCCGAGCACTCGAGCCTCCGGGGGTGCTCGGTCAGAGCACCCGAACACCCGAGCATTGGGGTGCTCGCTCATCACTAATGACTACATGTACCTGCATTTAAACCTCATATTACATTTGTTTGCTTAATATGATTTGGTGTTACCTGCAAATAATGAAGATTTGCTTTCCATACCTATTTCCAGGTCATTTAAAAGCAATAGACCAATTACAGAACTCTGAGGTACTCCACTTTCAACTTATCTGTATTTGAGAATATTCAGTTTAAAACACACCACTCTCTATCCTTCAACCAATTTTCTGTCCAATTGCAAAGGTTATCCCCTACATCCAACTTCCTTATTTTATTGTTCATCTTCCTATGTGGTACTGTATCAAATAGCTTTGCAAATTCTAGATACAGTACATTTAATGGTTGACCATTATCTAGGTTTCTAATTACTTCATCATTGCAAGTTAATACATTTGTTAGCAAAAAATAGAAAAAACCAACAGCGCAACAAATTCTAAGTGTAGAATAGTGTTGAGCGAGCATGCTCGGCCGATGCTCGGATCGGCTCGAGCATCGCTCTGCTCGGCACATGGCGGTACTCGTACGAGTACCGCATGTGCTCGCCCGCCATGTTCGGGTCTCCTCCCCGCACGTTTTGCGGCTGCTGCGCAGCCAATAAACGTGCAGGGAGGCTCTGACATCGGTGTAATGCCAGCAGCCATGTTGGCTGCTGGCATTACACTGATTGGCTGGCCAGAACCCGTGGTCAGGTGCTGTATAGCACCTGACCATCGAGTTCGGCTCAGTCTGAGCCAGGGAGAGCTGAGGATAGGAAGGGAAAGGCAGTGTAGGGAGGAAAAAAAAAAATTGTGACAAAAAAGAACCAAAAGTCCTTTTTAGGACTACTGTGTGTGGGGGCAGCAGGTTATTTTGTGTGGGGGGAAAAAAACAAAAAAAAAAAAAAAAAAAAATATTCTGTTTAGTGTGAAAAGTTGCAGATTAGAGCACATTCTGTTTAGTGTGCACAGTTGCAGATTAGAGCACATTCTGTTTAGTGTGCAAAGTTGCAGATTAGAGCACATTCTGTTTAGTGTGCAAAGTTGCAGATTAGAGCACATTCTGTTTAGTGTGCAAAGTTGCAGATTAGAGCACATTCTGTTAAGTCTTCAAACTAAAATATCAAAGTCACGTATTCCATTCAGTGTGCGTCGCCGCAGTTTAGCAGCACATTCTGAGTACTGTGCAGAGTTGCAGAATAGGAAGAAATACTGTTAAGTCTTCAAACTAAAATATCAAAGTCACATATTCCATTCAGTGTGCTTCGCCGCAGTTTAGCAGCACATTCTGTGTACTGTGCAGAGTTGCAGAATAGGAAGAAATACTGTTAAGTCTTCAAACTAAAATATCAAAGTCACATATTACATTCAGTGTGCGTCGCCGCAGTTTAGCAGCACATTCTGTGTACTGTGCAGAGTTGCAGAATAGGAAGAAATACTGTAAAGTCTTCAAACTGTAAAATATCAAAGTCACATATTCCATTCAGTGTGCTTCGCCGCAGTTTAGCAGCACATTCTGTGTACTGTGCAGAGTTGCAGAATAGGAAGAAATACTGTTAAGTTTTCAAACTCAAATATTAAAGTCACATATTCCATTCTGTGTGTGTCACCGCAGTTTAGCAGCCTATTCTGTGTACTCTGCACAGTTGCAGAATAGGAAGAAATACTGTTAAGTCTTCAAACTCAAATATCAAAGTCACATATTCCATTCAGTGTGTTTCACCGCAGTTTAGCAGCCTTTTCTGTGTACTCTGCAGAGTTGCAGAATAATAAGAAATACTGTTAAGTTTTCAAACTAAAATATTAAAGTCACATATTCCATTCAGTGTGTTTCACCGCCGTTTAACAGCCTATTCTGTGTACTCTGTACAGTTGCAGAATAATAAGAAATACTGTTAAGTTTTCAAACTCAAATATTAAAGTCACATATTCCATTCAGTGTGTTTCACCGCCGTTTAACAGCCTATTCTGTGTACTCTGTACAGTTGTAGAATAATAAGAAATACTGTTAAGTTTTCAAACTCAAATATTAAAGTCACATATTCCATTCAGTGTGCTTCGCCGCAGTTTAGCAGCACATTCTGTGTACTGTGCAGAGTTGCAGAATAGGAAGAAATACTGTTAAGTCTTCAAACTAAAATATCAAAGTCACATATTCCATTCAGTGTGCTTCGCCGCAGTTTAGCAGCCTATTCTGTGTACTGTGCAGAGTTGCAGAATAGGAAGAAATACTGTTAAGTGTTCAAACTAAAATATCAAAGTCACATATTCCATTCAGTGTGTTTCACCGCAGTTTAGCAGCCTTTTCTGTGTACTCTGCAGAGTTGCAGAATAATAAGAAATACTGT
The DNA here is from genome assembly GCA_037306005.1 of Rhinophrynus dorsalis. Taxonomy (NCBI): domain Eukaryota; kingdom Metazoa; phylum Chordata; class Amphibia; order Anura; family Rhinophrynidae; genus Rhinophrynus; species Rhinophrynus dorsalis. The sequence continues at coordinate 575,838,394 of CM074718.1, read as the reverse complement.
TAAGTTTTCAAACTAAAATATTAAAGTCACATATTCCATTCAGTGTGTTTCACCGCCGTTTAACAGCCTATTCTGTGTACTCTGTACAGTTGCAGAATAATAAGAAATACTGTTAAGTTTTCAAACTCAAATATTAAAGTCACATATTCCATTCAGTGTGTTTCACCGCAGTTTAGCAGCCTTTTCTGTGTACTCTGCAGAGTTGCAGAATAATAAGAAATACTGTTAAGTTTTCAAACTAAAATATTAAAGTCACATATTCCATTCAGTGTGTTTCACCGCCGTTTAACAGCCTATTCTGTGTACTCTGTACAGTTGCAGAATAATAAGAAATACTGTTAAGTTTTCAAACTCAAATATTAAAGTCACATATTCCATTCAGTGTGTTTCACCGCCGTTTAACAGCCTATTCTGTGTACTCTGTACAGTTGCAGAATAATAAGAAATACTGTTAAGTTTTCAAACTCAAATATTAAAGTCACATATTCCATTCAGTGTGTTTCACCGCCGTTTCACAGCCTATTCTGTGTACTCTGTACAGTTGCAGAATAATAAGAAATACTGTTAAGTTTTCAAACTCAAATATTAAAGTCACATATTCCATTCAGTGTGTTTCACCGCCGTTTAACAGCCTATTCTGTGTACTCTGTACAGTTGCAGAATAGGAAGAAATACTGTTAAGTCTTCAAACTAAAATATCAAAGTCACATATTCCATTCAGTGTGTTTCACCGCAGTTTAGCAGCCTTTTCTGTGTACTCTGCAGAGTTGCAGAATAATAAGAAATACTGTTAAGTTTTCAAACTCAAATATTAAAGTCACATATTCCATTCAGTGTGTTTCACCGCCGTTTAACAGCCTATTCTGTGTACTCTGTACAGTTGCAGAATAATAAGAAATACTGTTAAGTTTTCAAACTCAAATATTAAAGTCACATATTCCATTCAGTGTGTTTCACCGCCGTTTAACAGCCTATTCTGTGTACTCTGTACAGTTGCAGAATAATAAGAAATACTGTTAAGTTTTCAAACTCAAATATTAAAGTCACATATTCTGTGTAAGATGAAGAAGGCGGGTAAAAAGGGACGGGGAAGTGGACGTGATCCTGAAAGTTCAGGGCGCGGGTCAGGACGCGGAGAAACTGTGCCTGGTGCCAGAGCACAAGAAAGAAAGACATCCACCATACCTAGCTTCATGTGTAATTTTACAGGGCGTCGCAGGACATCACTCTCGAGGTCCGACCACTGCGAACAGGTGGTCGGTTGGATGACAGCTGATACTGCTTCCAGTCGGTTAAGCACCACCCTGTCTTCCACCAAGTCCACTCTCAGTAGCCAAGAGTCTGGTCAACATAATCCTCACTCTGATCATCCTTCCTCCCACCATACACGGTCTGGTCAAAGAAGTGATCCCACACTGGGATATAGTGAGGAGCTCGTCTCATCACCAATCCTTCATTTGACCCTCTCTCCAAGCACGCTTGCAGAGGAACATGACATCTTGTGCCCTGATTCACAACCTCTAGAGGCTACCCAATCTCAAGAAGATGACAGATGTGAACGGCATTTAAGGTCAAAGGAAGTAGTGGATGATGATGATGATGATGAGACACAGTTGCCATTAAATCAACCACTATTTCCGTCTCAAGACCTTGTTGAGGAGAATGTTATACAGTTGTCAATGACTGAGTATGTGGTGGGATCAAGACTTGAGGAGGATGATCAGAGTGAGGAAGTGGAGGAGGACTTGGTGGACGATGAGGTGACTGACCCCACCTGGGAAGGTGTAGAGCCGAGCGATGACAGCAGTCCTGAGGGTGAGCCATCTGCAGCACCGCAACAGGCTGGAAGAGGCAGTGGTGTGGCTACAGAAAGAAGGCGGACCGCACCAAACCGGCCCGCAAATGTTCCACGGAGCACCCCCTTGCGTAAATCTACCTTGCCAAGGGGTAGGTGTTCCGCGGTATGGCGTTTTTTTAAGGAAAGTGCGGACGACAAAAGAATTGTAGTTTGCAACCTGTGCCACACCAGAATGAGCCGAGGCATGAACACTAGAAACCTCACCACCACCAGCATGATCCGACACATGGCATCCAAGCACCGTAGTAAGTGGGAGGAACGCCTGGATCGCCCATCTGTGTCTGCAGGCCACACCACTGCCTCCTCTTCCCCTGTTTTCGGTGCCGGCCAATCGCCTGTTGAAGGCGCAGGCCCGCATAACTCCCGCCCTGCACCTGTAGCATCTGAAGCACCATCAGCGACCACATCCACTTCCCTGTCCCAGCACAGCGTCCAAATGTCGTTACCCCAGGCATTTGAGCGCAAGAGAAAGTACCCAGCCACCCACCCACAGGCCATAGCACTAACCTCACACCTTTCAAAATTACTGGCCATCGAAATGCTGCCATTTAGGCTTGTGGACACTGAGTCCTTCCGCAGCCTGATGGCAGCAGCTGTCCCTCGGTACGCGGTCCCCAGCCGCCACTACTTTTCCCGGTGTGCCATCCCCGCATTACACCACCATGTGTCCCGTAACATCACCCGTGCCCTGACCAACGCAGTTACTGGGAAGGTCCACTTAACGACTGACACATGGACAAGTGCTTGTGGCCAGGGACGCTACATTTCCCTGACGGCACACTGGGTGAATGTCGTGGAGGCTGGGAGCGACTCGGACCCTGGGATGGCACGGGTGCTACCCACGCCGAGGATTGCGGGCCCTACCTCCATCAGGGTTTCCACCAGCACCTACGTTATTGGCTCCTCCTCCTCCGTTTCCACCTCCGAATTCTCTACACACACCGCCACTCCCCCATCAGCCAGTAGCTGGAAGCAGTGTAGCACTGCAGTGGGGAAGCGTCAACAGGCCGTGCTGAAGCTGATCTGCCTTGGGGACAAACAGCACACGGCCTCAGAGCTGTTGCAGGGGATTAGTCACCAGACCGAGCAGTGGCTCTCGCCACTCAACCTGCAAGCAGGCATGGTTGTGTGTGATAATGGGCGTAACTTGGTGGCGGCTTTGGAGCTCGGCAAGCTCACACACGTACCATGCCTAGCGCATGTATTTAATTTAGTGGTGCAGCGATTTCTAAAAACCTACCCCAATGTGCATGATCTCTTGACCAAGGTGCGCCGCGTGTGTGCACATTTCCGTAAGTCATCAACAGCTTCAGCCGGCCTGTTGAAGCTGCAGCAGCGCTTACAATTGCCAGCTCACCGGCTGCTGTGTGACGTGAGCACGCGCTGGAACTCCACCTTCCACATGTTGGCCCGGCTTTGTGAGCAGCAGAGGGCAGTAGTGGAGTACCAGCTGTTACACGGTCGTCGCCTCTCCGTTCAACTTCCTGTAATCAGAAGTGAGGAGTGGGAATGGATGTCAGACCTCTGTGAGGTTTTACGCAATTTTGAGGAATCGACACAGATGGTGAGCGGCGATAACGCTATTATCAGTGTAACCATCCCACTTCTGTGTCTACTGAAACGCTCGCTGCTCACAATTAAAACCGACGCTTTGCATGTGGAAGAGGTGGAAATGGGGGAGGAAGAGCTTACACAAGGTGATAGCCAGAGCACCCTCACTTCGTCTTCTCAGCGACAATTGGAGGAGGCGGAGGAGGAGGAGGAGGAGGAGGAGGAAGACACGGTTGCCTCCGCTACAGAGGGTAGCCATGGAACTTTAGTTCCATCTCTTCAGCGTGGGTGGGCAGAAGAGGAGGAAGAGGATGAGGAGATTGAGAGTCATCCTCCTGGTGAGGACAGCGAAATCTTGACTGTTGGTACTCTGGCACACATGGCTGACTTTATGTTAGGCTGCCTTTCCCGTGACCCACGCGTTATACGCATTTTAAACAACACGGATTACTGGGTGTTCACCCTTCTGGACCCCCGCTACAAAGAGAATTTCTCATCTCTCATTCCTCCGGTGGAGAGGACAAGCAAAATGGTGCAATACCAGAAGGTTCTTGTTGAAAAATTGCTCCAAAATTTTCCATCTGACAACGCTGGCGGCAGAGTACGTGCTACCTTGGCCAACCGAGAAGGGGAGAAAAGGGGAGCACACAGCAGTTCCGACAAAGGCAGGGCAACACTCTCCAAGGCGTGGGACACCTTCATGACACCCCGCCAGCACCCTCACCCTGATGCGCAGCCTAGTGTCACAAGGAGGGAAAAGTTTTGGAAGATGGTGAAGGAGTACGTAGCAGACCGTGTCAGCGTCCTCAATGATCCCTCTGTGCCTTACAACTACTGGGTGTCCAAGCTGGACACGTGGTATGAACTGGCACTCTACGCCTTGGAGGTGCTGGCCTGCCCTGCCGCCAGCGTTCTGTCTGAGCGGGTATTTAGTGCTGCTGGTGGCATCATAACAGATAAGCGTATCCGCCTTTCCACCGACAATGCTGATAGGTTGACACTTATAAAAATGAACAAGGCCTGGATTTCCCCTGACTTCTCCACTCCACTGGAGGAAAGCCCCGGGGGAACATAAACTCACTTTATATATGTTATTTACAATGATGGGAATACTCTGTATTCCCATTCACCCCTTCCACCCAAAAAACGGGTATATGGTTGACTCTTAATCTTCTCATCCTCCTCCTCCTCTTCCATATGCCCTGGGATATAATTTTTATATAGGGCCAGCTCACCAGCGTGCCCTGGGATATAATTTTTATATAGGGCCAGCTCACCAGCGGGCCCTGTTTGACAATTTTTATATAGGTCAGCTCACCAGCGGGCCTTCTCATATAATGTTTTATTGGGTCAGCTCTCTAGCGGGCCCTCTCATATAATGTTTTATAGCGTCAGCTCACTAGCGGGCCTTCGCATATAATGTTTAGGATGGTCAGCTCTGCAGCAGACCCTCACCCATAATGTTTTAGATGGTCAGCTCAGCGCACGTTTCCATCTTAATCATGGCCTCAGTTCTGAAAATCAAGGAAATTTTTGGGAGAATTTGCCTCTGCGCACGTTTCCCTCTTAATCATGGCCTCAGTTCTGAAAATCAAGGAAATTTTTGGGAGAATTTGCCTCTGCGCACGTTTCCCTCTTAATCATGGCCTCACTTCCGAAAATCAAGGAAATTTTTGGGATAATTTGCAGATGATATACAAGTAAATATACAGCAAATATTGTTTGGTAACAATTTTTCGCCTAAAGTCGTTTTTATTTTCCTTTTTGTGTGTTTTATGGTCAGTCTGTAAAAATGGCGTACTACGGGCGAAAGATCGTTCCCAGCAGCGATGTTGGAGTCCAAGGTGCATCCAGACATCCTCCCTATGCTGTCCCTGAACCATTTCTGTAGTGTTTCCATCTTTTTCTGCCCTTTTCCTATGGACCAGGCACCCTCCCCTCATCAGAGCAGGGGGTGCCTGGTGTAATGCTCGAGTCCTCCCATTGACTTCAATGGGGCTCGGATGCTCGGCCGAGCACTCGAGCCTCAGGGGGTGCTCGGTCAGAGCACCCGAACATCCGAGCATTGGGGTGCTCGCTCATCACTAGTGTAGAACTTATAGAGCAACAATAAATAGCTGAAATAATGTGTCATATATAATGAAAATACTATATACACTGCATAAAAGTGGAAAAAGGACACAACAGTATTCACATGTAGTAGAGAGAGATTGAATATGCGTAAGGAGAAGACGTGGGGAAATAAACACAGTGCTAGAGCGGTAGGGAAATATGAAAGGTGCATCAATAGAGTATATGGGAAGAGGAAAATGGGATAATAACAATGATTGAATAATGCTAAAATCCATCTCTCCCTTTTCATTGAATGTTTACAGGTATAAAATACAATAAATTCATTCAGCCATCATATACTCTACAACTGAAGTGCCCTGTGGTATTTGTTCACCAGATGTTTTCTTGTTTATACATTGGTATAGAGAATAAACTGTGATAGCTCACGTCATGTGATGTTCACTCAGTTGAATGATAGCACTAATCAACATCTTTCAGGAATCCTGATTTCATTTCGCCATTATCGCTAGCGGCCCTCATGTATCAAAACAAACTACTGCAATTTTGGCGAAAATATCATGCAGATAGGCAACAAAAAAAAGTTCCAATTAACTTAAATCAAGTTTTTAACCCCTTGAATTCTAGAGGGGACTCCAACACATTGTGTATAAACCCTGTTTCAAAAATTGGAATTTGGGAAATGATTTTGTGATCCCCTGTTGTTCAGATGGCTTGTTCCAGAATTGCTCCAGATTGTTTTAATACATAAGGCCTTAGTCTTACCATACTGAGCAGTGTGGTTTAACGCTACTTACTAGAAGACACAAGAAGTGAGCACGCAACAGATCCACCTATGTGGAAAAGCCAGTCAACCAAATAGGATAAAAATCTCTCCATCTTTATTCAGTAAAATAGAAGCTGCTCCAACATAAATTATATCAGGGTAATGCATGGTAACCAAAAAAAACAAAAACAAAAAAACCACACGACAATCCTTATGTGTTTTGTGAATGTATCAATTAATCATAGGCCTATAACTGGAGGAGCTTTTCATTTATGAGATAAAAATGGAGATTTTTATTCTATTTGGTTGACTGGCTTTTCCACAAAGGTGGATCTGTTGAGAGCTCCCATCTTGTGCCTTCTAGTCTGCTGAAGTCTTTTGCTGATGTTATTGGGAGCTGCCCTGGATCAGCCATGGTCTCAGGGCCCAGTGAGTGTGTTGTAAAATTGTTACATATCAACAACCATAAAATATGTATTTCTTACTCTTATCTTTTAAAGGAATAGTGATACTTAATATGTAAAATATATATATTGCAGTGTTTATCCTCCTGAGTAAATCAAGGACCCTCCCACTGCTGAAAGGTATTTTACTCAAAAGTTTTTACAGTTCAGTATCACAGTGGCCTGAAATTGTACACTGAAACTGTTGCTACACAATCCTATGGACACATTTGGTCAGTTGACCATACACCTTTTGAATAAAACACCTTTCATCAGTGGGGGTACCCTTGTTTTACTCAAGAGGATAAACCCTACTATATATATATATATATATATATATATATATATATATATATATAATTTTTTTTACATATCAAGTGTTAATATCCCTTTAACACTAGTTAGTGACAAGGTGCAAAGAAAGTGGTGTAATGTTTCCCTATTTCCAAGTGCATACTATAGAGCAGGAGTACTGGGCTTGCCTGCATAAAAGTCTTGGTGGAGGTTGTACAATGTGGTTCACTTTTAAAATGTCGTACTGAAAAGTGCGTGATACGAAACTGCACATTCACCGGGTCGCATTGATGAAAAGGGCGACATAAGAATCTCGCCCTGCATGAAAAGTGCAAGATTCTCATGTCACCTACTTAAAACTATCAAAAATAGTAGTGGTCACAGTGATTTTGGAGCTTCACTCTCTGTGTAATTTTTTTTTTAACCCTTTTGACGCCACAGAGGTAGGTCATTGAACTCAAATCCAGTAACTCCGGAAGTGTAAAGGGGTCCTCATGCTTATGGCAGCTGCCAATGTTACTGGATTTGTCAGAGTTCAACACGCTACCTCTCTGGTGCTGAAAGGGTTAAAAAAAAAAGCAACAAGAATTACATAGAGAATGAAGCTCCAATAATCACTGCTGCTGAGAGGAGGAGGATAAAAAAGTTGGGGACACTACTATTTCACATGGCGGGTTGAAGTGAGTTTTGAGCCAGCGACATGGGAATCTCACGCTTTTCATGCAGGGCAAGATTCTCATATAGCTCTTTTCATCAATGCGACCTGGTGAATGTACCATTTCGTATCACGCCCTTTTCAGTACGACATTTTAAAAGGATACAGTACAATGTTCTGCACTAAAGTGATCACACGCTGTTAGATATCTAGTACTTCAGCTTTGTGATTTAGAGTCTAACACCAAAGAACAGCGCTACATTCCTCAAATATTTCCCAGAATGTTTCCTTTTACATTTCTTTAATGAATTTGCATTCACTCAGTTATGTACCTTGGAACCTTCATGTCCCAAATTCCCTGGAGAAACACTGTAGAGCTGAGGATGGGAGTGACCGAATGATGCATTTCCTGTCATATTATGGGTGTGGATTAACTGGGTGTTGTGGAGGTTGAAAGCAGAAGTTTGCAATGAAATGGGTGGGGAAGAGGGTGGGATGAGTTGGGATTGGACTGAATGAACAGGAAAGTGGGTGGGGTCATAGCTGAACTCCCCAGGCTGGCGAATTAGCCTCTGTCTCTGGAGATCCTGTAATTCAATCTGAAAACCAGAGTTTCCTCCAGTTATGTACATTTAACCCTTTGAGTGCCATTGCGTACCCCACTGGCACTCAAAGGGTTAACCCATTTGGATCCAGCTGAATAATCAAATCGTTTATTTGTTTGTTTGTTTTTACGGTAAAAATGCACAGTCAGGTCTCTGCTTACACACTGTATTATACTTATTACACAAATCAAATTTTCACATCACATACAATTTCTTGCTGAAGGAACATGACATTTAAAAATACTTTATTTAATGAAATGTTTTGTTTTTCTCTTGAGGAAAAAAGTTTTATTCATATAATTCACTATATTTTTAAATCCCAATATGTTTGATAAAAGTTTCAACATATAAATATACAGTAGCTGTAAAGAAAATAGAGTTTACATTTTCAGACAAAATTCATGTTTTTTTTGTTAGTTTATCTCATTTTTTTACATTTTTATAGACTTATAACAGGCACATAATGAGTCTGAATTAATAAGAACTGAGGCAATTCTGAAGCAAAAAACGTCTACTATAGGGGAAAAGTAAGTATCCCCAAAATTCTCACTGACATAACCCTTTGAGTTCCAGGTTATGCATTTAGCTCGCCGCTGGAACTCAACAAGGTACATGATATTTTTGAGGCCTACCTGGCAGTAGAGAGGTTACTTTAAAGTTCCCATTTAAGTACCATAACCCTTTGAGTTCCAGAGGGGTATGGAAAGCATTGCTTTGCAATGCATTCCATACCCCTCTGGCACCAAAAGGTTGAAATGGGAATGTATGGAATTTTCATGTGTCCCATATGCAGCTATTTTGCTCAGGAATTGCAGCTTGTTAGCTTGATGAATAAGGCGCAGTGGCCCACATTTATAAAATCCAACTGGAGTTGTACTGGAGTAAACCAACAGCACCATAGGGGACAAATAAAAATTACTATTAAATTAAATCGGCCTTTTAACCTCTTCGAGACCTCGCTAGCATTCAAGGGGTTAAAAAGCTCAATTCAAGTGCATGGGAATTTAGGAATTTGTATTTGTCCCCTGTGGTGCAGATGGTTTACTCCAAAATAACTCCATTTTGCTTTCATAAATATGAGCTCAAGTACCATATTCAAGAGATGCATTACTGGAAAAAAAACGACTGCACCAAAGGATTGAAATTAAAATTGCATTGTCATTTATTTAACCCTTTGAGTGCCAGAGAGGTACGCAACGCATTGCTTTGCAATGCGTTGTGTACCCCTCTGACACTCAAAAGGTTAAATGGATCTGTTAATCCCTTGAATGAAAATAGGTCTACAAATCATTGCTTGGAAGTGCATTACAGACCTCCTTATAATTCAAAGAGTTAAAAGGGTTTAATTCCTGCATGATGCACTTGGTTTGCTCCAGAACTTCCCATCTTTAGCTTGATAAATGCAGTCCTATGTCTCTAGATTGGGCGAGTAGATATGGTGGCTTGTTTGTCATGAAAACTTGCCAGTGTAAGTTGAGACACAACCAAGGTTTTGATGCACAACCAAGGGGAGAGGAAAGTTAGTGCTATTCCACAATTAGGTTTTATGGCTTTGCCCTCAATCAGGTTGTGCTTTTAACCATTTGAGTGCCAATGTGTTTTCCAAAGCATTGCTTCTCAATGGGTTGGACACTCCTCTCATCTTGACAAAGGCCTAAATTGGGGTCGAAACATTGCTAGAATAAACCAGAGCCTTTCTTCACCATGAAAAGACCTGTGGTGCTATTCTTACATAGAATGTCTTTTTCCAATACAGTTTTCCCTAGGATTCTGGGAGAATGCAGAACTGGAACTTATATAGAACATTTGGGTAACCATTTTATGAGGTGTTCAGTCATTTTCTTTTCTTTTTAACTAATTTGTGTACCAGTAGGAGCCAACATGATGGCTGCATCTGTATGTATGCCAGTTTATTTCCAGATACGTTAAAAAATAATAAATAATTTGGACCACAAGTTATAGAAGTAACCACCCACTTGAATTTTAAGGGGCTACAGTATATTTATAAGAATATTTATTATTAAATGTATTTATATTACAGTATATTTATAAATAAAGTTGTTCAACAAGGTATCATTAAGGAGATAAACCCTTTAAGTACCAAAAGGTTGTACAACACATTGTGAAGCAATATATTGCCCACCACTCTGGTTCTTAAAGGGTTAAGTAAACTAATTTCTAATCTGTCAGTTATTGCACTTTTAAATAAAAAAGCCAGTGTAACAATTTGAAGCCATATGCACACAATCTGGAGCAAGTTTTAGGTAAACCATTTGCACCATAGGGGAAAAATAATTCCCATTTTTTTAATGGAGCTTTTAACCCCCTTTAATGCTGTTGCAGTCACCAATGAATTGCTTCACAATATGTTAAAACTTCTTCAAGGAATTGAAAACCTGCATATTATTTAATGAAAATGTTTATTTACCCCCTATATTGCAGTTGGTTTATCCCAGAATTTCTCCTCTGGCTTTCTGCATGTGGCTGGTAAAATTATTATTTACAGCTATTTTAGTAGATGTCTGTTTTGGATAGGAAGAAGCGTAATATTATATCATTTTTGATGGTCTGCCAAAGACATTAAAATAGGGATGTTCAAACTAAAGCCCAGGGGCCATATGTGACCCTGGCCAATTTGGCCATTCATGCAGATTCTTTTAGATAATAAAAATTTGATTGGCTGCAAAACATAACAATCCATACCTGATTTTTAGCAATGAGGCAGCCAGTTAATGCTAAATATTTACTGTAGGGCTCTTCCTTTTTAATAAAATAAAGTACTCCCACTGCTGAGAGATGGATATTTCCAGAGTTATTACAGTTTAAACTCATGGTGTTTTTTGGTGGGGGTTTTTTACATTATCAGTGCCCTCTGGTGGTCGGATTCCAATTAGTTATTCTGTTACATTCTATTTGAGAGGAAAGTCACTGACAAACATTTCTCCACAGAATGTGATAGAAACTGTTGAGTCACTTTCTGTCAGTTAGAACTTTCATGAAGTAAATGAGCTGTAAATTCACTTCATATCAATCAGAACTCATATTTTAAAATTGACAGCTGTGGGAGTCCCATTGTTTTACTCAGCAGAAAAAGCTCTACAAAATATTAGATTTAATAAAAAACTTTACTGGTTCTTTAAATCCATTACATTATTTATCAGTATGTGGCACTTGATTCAAATGCTAAAACTTTATGTATAAAAAGAAAGTGGAGAAATGCTGAAGTAAACCAAAAACACCATATGGGAATAACAGAAATATCCATTAACTTACCTTTTGAATTCTAGAGAGGTTCTCAGTGCATTGCAAAGCAACTTTCAAGGGGTTAAAAGCCCAATTTAAATCAATGGGGATTTTGAGACTCCCCTATATTATTTGTCCACTGTGGTGCAATTGGTATTCTCATGACTTTCACCTCTTTCTTAGTACATGAGCCTCACTACTGAGCTCCTGTAGTAAGAAGGACTGGTGGCATTCTGGGGCAACCCAGCTCTACCAAAGGAAACAAATGTATATTAACCCCCTATATGCTAAGGGGGTTTCCAATGCTTTGCTTGGAATTGGAGACCTCTCTAGCATTTCAGGGGTTGAAACTGCATTTAAATCAAACGGAATTTGGAGAATTTTTATGTCTCTCTTATGGCGTAGTTGGTTTGCAGCATATTTACTCCGGTTCTACTAGTACATCAGCCTCACTATGTACATTGTATTTGTATCATTATATCTTATTTATAAAGCACCAACATATTGTGCAGCACTGCATAATAGAGGGGGAATAAATATCAACTGTGTCCGACATAGACTGATACAGAGGGAGAACAGGTCCTGCTTATGTGTGTTAACAGCTGGGAGCCATAATATAGTAGATATTAAACCTGCCTTGCAATGCATTAGGGACCTCTCTGACACTCGAAAGGTTAACCCTTTCAGTGCCACAGCGATTTCGATCACATTGCATTGCAATGCGTTGGATACCTCCCTGGCACTCAAAAGGTTAACTATCCTGCCTCATACTAAAACTGTTGGTCTGTCAACAACAGCTGCAGGGCTACTGGTTGCCCACCTCTGGTTTAAATGCTTATTTTTAAACAACATATATATATATATATATATATATTGATATATTGATACACATAGGGTTAATTTCAGAGCTGGGTTAAGGAATCTTTCAACCTTGAGCTGAACGTTATGATGGGCCTATTATACTGGAAAGGTATACGATGTGGAATATAGCAAAACACTGTTGTCCCTCACAGGTTTAACCCTTTGAGTGCCAGAGTGGTACGCATTGCTTTGCAATGCGTTGCGTACCACTCTGGCACTCAAAGGGTTAATTACTTAAAATGTTTTGAGCCATGAATGCCGATTAAATAACGGGAAACAAAGCAACTTTAAATATTTGAGTGCTAGAAGGGCCTTTATGAACAAAAGTGGAGAAATTCTGAGGTAAACCATCAGCAAAACCATGCACTGGAGATCTCAGTGGCAATCAAGGTGTTAAATATCCTATTTAAATCAATTGGCAATTTTAATTTGTCCCCTGTAGTGTAGTTGGTTTATCCTATAACCCTCTGGCACTCAAAGGGTTAACACAGAATTGTTCTTTTTTGCATATGTACCTACATCTTCTTTTAGCGACGTACAGTTCTTTTCTTTTGTTCAAATAAAATTTATGGCACACTGAATTTATAATCCTAGTTCACTATTCTTTATATTACTCAGAATAATGTATGAAAAATCATATCTACAGGGTAATGTTGCATGACTTTTACTGGATAAATTTAGAAGTAGATACTGTGAAAATAACAATTTTTTTGCACAGGCACGTGCACACCAAGGGGGACTTGAGCACCTGCCCTTTTTGTCCAAAGTGCCCTCGTGCCCTTTTAACAAAAAGAAACAAAAAAAATAATAACAATTATGAGAAGTGCCCTTTTTTTCATTTGAGCCCCTGCCCCCCAAAATGTCTGTGCACGTCCCTGGTTTTTCATTATATTCTACAAGGTTAAAGCCAGAAAAACAACACACTGTAGCTCGTTTAATTGGCTTAACATTTAACCCTTGGATGCTAGACACATTGCCAGTGAATTGCTTCCCAATAATATGGAGAGGGCTCTAACATACAAGGAGGGAGATTCACTAAGTGGTTATATCCATGTAATAACATAGGCACTGAAGAGGTGATAAACTGGAGAAGACATCTCCACTTTATCACTGCTTTATCACCGCTCAGTGAATCTCCCCCCTCCACTTTATCACTTCTCCAATTCCTATGTTATTCTATGGAGCCTATCCACTAAGATTTCTTCATCTTTGGAGATCTTAGTGACTAGTCTCCATAGAATAACTTAGGGAACCGAAGAAGTGATAAACTGGAGAAGTCATCTCCACTTTGTCACCTCTTTATCACTGTTTAGTGAATATCCCCTATGGAATTCATAGGATTTTTTTTTACCTTGGAAATAATTTAGCCATCAGTTTGAAGCCAACCAGCATGAACAAGTGCAGTGAAAGCAAGTAAATGAGAATTGGCCAGATGCTATACATGCCTGACCAGTTTGGGTTTTAGTAAATTTTTATCCTTTTGAGCAGCAGAGAGCTGTCCAACTCATTGCTTTGCAATGTTCTTTGGACACCCCTCTGGCACTCAAAGCATTAACCCCTCAAAGCAATGCACTGGAGATGCCTCATGTGGTTAATCAACAAGGTGGTTAACCTATGTTCAGCATGGATTGAATAGGAAAGGTGCATGCTGCCAGCTGCATTCACTCCCAAGAACACAGGAGCTTGTGTGTTACACGCATGCACATTCCTGTTTATAGAGTAGGTTTAGTTAAATAGAAATGAAAGGGGAAGATAACCTTTAATATTAAAAACACATAAACTGTAGGACTTCCCCTGATGACTAAAAGAATGATATTCCCAGGAATTGCTTTATTCAAAAGGTTTTTTGATTGAGAATTTCAGATTACATTTTGTGGCCAGGTGGCACTCTTGTTGTTGCTGTGTATGAAGAGCTGAGTGTCACACATTAAAAAGTGGCACAATTGCAGTGTAATAACTACTGAGGCATTGCCCAGTAGTGGGATATTATATACCCATTTAACAGGGTAAAATAAGTTGATGGATCTGGATATTAAAATGTGATGATGTGTTTTATCTCTGTATGGTTTCACTTCATAATTACCATACAGAATGGGCCATTTTACTGTATTCTTGTATTTTACCAAAATCACAGTTTCATGCATTTGGGCACATTTAATGTTGGAGATTACTGCTTAATGGAGCAGTAAACCCTAATTACAAAAAATAAATATGTTGTAGGGCTTTTCCTATAGAGTAAAACAAGGGTACTCCCAATGCTGGGGGGGGGTCATTTAACCCTCTGATTGCCAGAGTGGTATGCAACACATTGCTTTGGCATTCAAAGGGTTAAAATTTATTACAGCGATAACATGGCATTTTACGGATACCTTGAGTTCAGGATATTTCTTGGTGGAGTTACTGATATAAACATCCATCTATGGAAGCTTGTGCTTACAACATGTAGCACTTGCAACAGCGCCCCCTGCTGCAAAACACCCAGAATTCGAACTGTAAGAAAGTGTCAAGTTATCTCTGTAATAACTTTTGAAATAAACATTTCCAGCATTGTGAACCACCTTCAAATTGAAAAGTTTCAGTTTTAACCTCTTCCTATTTTAATAGCAATCTAAGTATATGAAAATAAAATTATAATGGATGGTAGTTGAGAGACATAAACATTTTCCAATACTGTTGAACAGTGGTAGTCAACTGTCGTACATCCAGCAGTTGGGGACTACATTTCCCATCATCCCAACACAGATAATGGCTGCTTGAGTGAAGGGAGTGGTAGACCCTAACAGCTGGAGGTTAAACAATTGACTACCCCTGCTGTAGAATGTGGTAAACACTAGGGTTTCTGGTTTATTATGTTTAGCAAAGCTTGCAGTAGTCTATCGTCTCTATGTCTGTAGGGTTTGTTATTATAGAAATGGTCTATATAGTCACTGTACATGTCATTATCTGTATCCTTTGGATCTGACTGCTTGCTCAGCTTATGAAGGGCATATAGATAATGATGTTTGGGTATATTCATCTCATCCATCATATAAGAACCATCTTCTCTATTAAAGGCATTCTTCAGAAGTTGGGCAATAGCTTTTGCTTTTTCTGCTTCTTCCATTTCATTACTGTCCAGAATCATTTCAGTGGTTGGTGCTTCTGGCTGCTCTGTAGTATGTTTTTCATTGGTGGGTTCCTGAAATATTGATCAACAATTCAGCTATTAGTAAATAATATAAAATTAATTATAATATATTGACAACGCTCTAGACCAGGGATTGGCAGCATGTGGCTCTCCGGCTATTGAGGACTATAATTACAATCATCCCCAACCATGGGGTGATGAGAGTAATTGTCATCAACGCTGAAGGGCCTCAGTTGCTCATTGCTTTCTCTAGACAAGATCCAAGGTGATCCTTCTAAAGAGAAAACTAACACCTCCTAATGAGAACACTTCACTTACTTTACTATGACCAGAACATCCTAATGGTCCCTGTGATAACACATTTAGTCAGTCCTGAACATGTTATAGCCAAGGACAAAGACGTGATAGGAAGTTAATTTGGTGGCTGCAGCTGCATTCTTCTGAAACACCAATTAAATGGAACTGAGGTAGGTGTGTATGTGTGTGTGTGTGTGTGTGTGTCTCTTATCCTTATCATTTACAGTGCAACAGTGGAACATCACACATTGCCCATGCCTGATTTAAATGAATTACGAATATGTCTTATCAATTCCACTGATGTGCAGATAGACGAGGCCGGTTACTGTGCATATGGCCAGGACTAGATTAAGGACCTAATTAGTCTGTAACTGCAAGTAATGATGGGACGATCCTACTTGAAGGGTGCACAATGTTCTGTAGACACAGTGTAGAATATGGTAAGATACAGCCGTTACAGAGCTTGGGAAAATAATTACTTTTTTATTCAAAGTTTCAGTCAATATTAAGAAATAAAGTTGCAGATCTGCTCCTGAGTAGAATAATGGCCCCCTGTGGCTCACTCACTACTGATGAGAATGGACGCATTCCACACCCCTCTGATCCTAAAAGAGTTGCATAAAAATAATAAAACTGCCATGCACACGGTAAAATTAAACTAGAATGTCCTGTCAACGGAGGAAAATCCTAACTCATTTTGCCTGTTCGCCTGCTTTTTATTTACACTAACTAAATGCAGAAATTCTGTTGCCCCATTAGGAACAATAGGGTCAGTATACCACAGAATGCTAGAGTGATCTCCAGTGCATTGAGAAACAATGCACTGGAGACCTCTCTAGCGATCAATGGGTTTCAAGCCCATTTAACTTAATACATTTCTTTATTTAATTTTTATAGTGCAGTTGGTTTGCTCCATGTTTGTCATTTATACATGTGCCTTACTACAGGGCATCCAAGTTGTTTTCAGTCGTGATGAGAATTCCATACATGTGAGGGATGCATTTTTATTGATAAGAATGGTACATTATAGCTTGTCAGCAATTCAAAAGCCATAAAAAAGTGCACACTTACTCAGGCCTGTTGCTAGTCATTGATTAAATATCACTGATCATTGGTGTTGAAAGAGTTAAAATACTTTTTTCATTGAAAGTCTCAGGTGGGACACAGTCAGGCCACTGCACACAATGTGGGTGCCCATTCCTTATTGTTTCCTGGTTCTTAAAGGGATAGTAATTTTTCTAAATAAAAGCAGCTCCAATTAATCTTCATAGTATTTGAGCCACAGAGAATGTTATTTCACTACTGTCAGAAATGTAGTTCAAGAGTAATTGAATGATAAATTATCCCCCTCCAGCCCCTTTCACCTAGAGTAAGCCACCTCCTCTCAGATGTGGAATCTGGTCTTAAGACCAGACAGCTCACGGCAAGGGATAATCTTCTTACTATGAGAACAATGAAAACCCTGCCCCCCATGACAGGTTTTTCAGGGTTTTCCCTTATGCTAATTGAATATTGCCCCCTCAGCAAGCCATCTGGAGCTGCTTTTATTTTGAAATGTTACTATCCCTTTAAATAAAGATTTCCAATACCGTGTAATGTTACAACATACACATCCAAGAACTGTGCCCTGACTTATGCAGAGCGTGTAGTCTTTCAATTTCCAGGACTCTCTTCCTGGAAATTCTTTCTACTACAAGTGAAAGGAGTAAGTGATCCAGAGACTTCACCTCTGGTTTGTTACATGACAGGTGCACTGTTACGGCTTTTAGAGCAGACAGTATTTAGACTGTTTCTTTAAATAACTTTCATTTTTCTTTTCAAGGGATAACCACAAAAACCTTATGTCCTTCATGGAGCTATGGTAAACACTGTAAAAATTATACAAACATTCTCTAAGGAACAGCAATTTAAGGATGATTTAAGGGATAGTACAAAGGAGTCATTCAATACATAGGCCAGTCAGTTTTAAAAGAATAATATTGTGTAATATGAAAAAAATATATATATGCCGCAAGGTTTACCCTGCTAAGTAAAATAAGAGGTCTCTTTTTCTTAAAATATGTTTTATTAAAAAGTTATTGCAGCTCAAACTTCGGGACCCGATTTCCAAATGGGCAGAGTAGCAAACTGCCTAGAGTTCAAAATTTTGAAGGGCGCCTTGGCTTTGATGGCTACACCCACATTATACATTGTGGGTGTGGCCAGATCCATCTCAATGTTCCTGCACCAGTTTTAACTCCTTGGCTGCTAGAGAGATCTCCATACAAATGGCTTTGCTTGTTATAGCACAAACATATTTTCTGTGACCAGAAATAGTGGATGGGTCTGGGGGTGGGGCCATGTGAGGAACAGGGGTGTGGCCACATGTGGCACTAAGAGCTTCTAGAGTTCCTTGCCTAGGGTCACCTGGGATATAAGTCAGAGCCTGATGTAATTACTCCTTTATTAAAACAATAATTATTTTATTTTAAACACTTGTTTACTAAAAGATCTCCTGGATTTCTCTCTAGCATTCGAGAGGTTATGAAATAGCTTATTTTCCTATTTGTGCCAATGATGCACTACTGCACACAATCTAAAATGAGTTGTATGTATAAGAGGACACCAATTATGGGGCAAACCAACTGCACCACATGGGACAAAAACATCCCCACTGATTTTAAACTGAGTTTTTTTAAAGCCACATTTAAATAAATGGATATTTTAGGTCCTTTTATTTTTCTCTTATGGTGCAGCTAGTTTCCTCCAGAATTGGTTCAGTTTGCTTTTGGACACATTGGGCCTTGTGTCTATTCACATTCGCACTGTGCATTTAGCAGTCCAAAGTAACTTTCAGAAAACGACTTGTGTTTAGCACACAACACAGGGAAATTGCAGCAGACAGGCATATACACTGCAGCCTCAACAAAGCTTAAAGTAGATGTGACATGCTTATCCCAACCATACACCAGAGGTCTAGCAAACAACATATTAAAAGGATAGGGAACTAGCAATATCCCTGCTTTTATACAGCCATAACTCATTCAATTTGACAAACGCCCATACAAGATCAGGACTATTGAGAAAACACTTCTCTGCCTTATCCTTTTAGGAATTCCATTTGAGAACATTGCCATCCTCAGACCATATACACCAATTAAAACATCAACATACCGTCTCAAGGTCCACAGTCCCAAGATCCACCATCTTCTCCACACCTCTTCGATCATTCTGAACAACATTGTAGGACGTGTAGACTCTGGGGTGGGTCATGTGGTCAGGCTTGGTAGATGTTCCGTGCAGAATCAATTTCCAGTTAACAATTCTTCCTTCATTTTGTAACCTTCCAGACTGGAATATTAATAGAATAACAATCTTTACATTTTTACATAACTATTTTAATATAAGATTTGCTTTTTTAAGTAGTACTGACTTGGGTTAAAAGGGGTAAAAAGATTAATTTCATCATTGGGAATTTTCATTTATCCTCTAAGATGCAGTTGGCTTGCTCCTAAATTTTCCCCATGTTTCTATTACATCAGCCACAAACAGTTACAGGAGTAAAAAGATAACTATAAATGAGCAATGAATACTTACTACATCGGTGATTTTCACTGTCCAGGTTCCTGCAGGGTCCTCACCCCAAGTATGAACAGACATGAAGTCCCAGTTCTTGAAGCCCTTTGGAGATGTGTCTCTCTCTCTTTCATTCAGAAGGACTGTGCTAGTCCCTGTGTAAAGCAAAATCATAATCAGTTCTGAGTTGAACATTTAACCCTTTGAGTGCCAGAGAGGTATGCAATGCGACGGATATCTCTCTGGCACTCATAGGGTTACACTGCCAAGGGCCATTTACAAAGGCAAAGGTGATGCAATTCTTGTTTTTAAACCAACTGGACCATTGAGAACATTAACAATTCTCATTGATTAAAAATGGCCTTTTAAACCCTTTGAATGTTCAATAGATTTGGGTCATAATGGTACAGTTGATTTCCCCCACAACTGATCCACTTTTGTATCTTACTAAGGGAATATATGGAATATATTTTCTCATTCTTTTTTTATTGATCACTTGCATTTATTATATTACTAGTTGAAGAGCCCGTTACACGGGCCACAGTGCCACTGCCAGCCGGTCACGGGGCAGTCATGCGCAGTAGAGACTGCCCGCGCCGCGGCTGATACAGAGCTGGATGCTTCTTCGGAGCGCCCAGCTCTGTATCAGCTGCGCTGTGGGAAGTCTCTACTGCGCATGACTGCAGCACGCATGACTGCGGCATTACACACGTTTTAGCAAATTATTATATAGGATTATTTTAATTATAAAAATGTTTAATTTACAAATAAAGGGACTTTTGTAGAAGAACTAATGGGAATAATTTCACCATATAGGATAAATAAAATAAAAAAAATCTAAAATTCCCAATAATTTAATCCCCTGAATTCTAGAGAGGGATCCAATTCAAGGGGTTAAAGCCCAGTTTTAATCAATGGAAAATTGTATTTCTCCCCTATGGTGCAGTTGGTTTGTCACAGAACTGCTATGGTTATTTCATAACTGAGGCCCAAAGGCTTTACAGAGTTTACGGAGAAAAGTACATCAATAGCTCAACACTTTATTACTCAAATGTACTTTTGCATTAATTTTTATATCTGGTGCATTTTTTCAGATTTCAGATTAGATAGTGCCAAATATAGTGAAAGCAAACTACATACAGGACACAGCAAGGGGAAGGTACAAATCCAATGGCCTACAAACGGTGTTTATATCCATATTTGCTAAGGGAGACCTGGTCTGTGCTTAGGTACAGATGACATTAGTATAAACCAGCACATACAACTCTCGTAGAGCATGACTTTAATGCCAACAAGCCCTTAATCCTTTGAGTTCCAGAGAAGCATCCAATGCATGCAAAGCAGTGCATTGGATACCTCTTTGGTGCTCAAAGGGTTAATGCTATCCTTTAACCCAGTATGTTGAAAAGAAAGAATTTGGTGCTGATTTCTCTGTGCCCTGTTAGCACATGGTGATGGACAGGGCACACAGGAATAACACTCTCCAAAATGCCCATACACTGTCCACCCTTTAGCACAAGTGGTGTGAAGCAGCCATTTTTTTTCACACAGCGTACTTAGGACATGGATGGGGCAACAGAGGTCCTCAGTAGGAACTGAAAAGAAAATTAAAAAAAAGTTTTTTGTGCATATCAACACTTGTATCATCCTTAATAAGTACGGCATTATTTAGAAACCCAACTTTTTCGTAGACTCACCTCAGACAACAGCGCAGACATCTTGCCAAAGAGGCATCTGTGAGCCTGCCCTGTCTGTCCCTGTCTCCTCTATGATTAGAGTTCTATTGGGTATCCTTTTAAAAGGTCACACCCGAAAGAGCGTGCAACCACATAACACATTAAACATGTCACCATAATAAAAATGACAGCGAGATATTCTCATGTTGCCTACTGAAAGGTCGCATCCCAGTCTGTGCTGCCCTGGCTCTGTCTCCCTACTCAGCTGAGATCTGCTGCTATCTGCTCTGGACTTTCAACTTAGCCTGGAAACTTGATGAATAATCTGGACCTTCTTCCCTGCACAGAACTGGACCCCTGGATCAGGCGGCGGTGCGGAAGGGCAACACGAAGAAGCTACAGTCCCTACTGCAAAACATGACCAAATCTTAATCACGATCTTCCCCGTTATTGATGTTATCCTCAGCTCTGCCCAGATTTTCTGCATCTTATGCTGCTGATTGACAGGCCCGCTTTACTTCTTCCATGTGACTAGTTCTGGGTGCTGATGGGACGGTGGAACTTTGGAGCTCTCCCTCATAGACCTATCTGTGCTCTCCATTACTAGGCTGTTATGAAATTCACTTCTGTTTCTTTTCTCTGTACAGATACAGTGTTACATTCTCCCAGCATCGCTGGCTCATGTGTGTGCTGGAATGAGCCCTATCAGTAGGCAAGGGGACTGTACATAGGGCTGTCAGATCACCGGAGTTAACATTGGCTAAGTTGAAGGTCCAGCACATCTCAGCTGAGTGGGGAGATAGAGACGGGGCAGCACAGACTGGGATGTGACCTTTCAGTAGGCAACATAAGAAACTTGCACTGTTATGTAGCACGAGATTCTCATGTCGACATTTTTATTATGGCAACATGTTTAATGTGTTATGTGGTCACACGCTCTTTTGTGTGCAACCTTTTAAAAGTAAATTATTGCCTTGTACCTTAAGGTACAGAAAGGGACAGACAGCACAGGCGCACAGATTCCTCTACGTCAATATGCCTACCGGCGAGTCCCAAAGAAGTTGGATTTCTAGATAATGCTGGACTTACTAAGGATAATACAAGTTTTTATATGCTTAATGCTATTAGAAAAATTATTTGGGGGCACTTTATGAAAGTTCTGTTTAAGTCTTTATCTGCTGTGTAAAAACAATGTACTACCATGTAATTCAAAATGTAATATAGTTCAAACTTTTTTAAATCAAATTGTTTACAATATCACAAACCAGGTGACACCAGGACAAAACTGCATATTTCTGTTGCTGATATTCTAACATTAGTAAAAGGAAAGCTCAACATCAGAATTAAATGATTATTGGCATATTTACCTGATGGAGAGGTGAGGGTAATGTGAAGGTCCCCTCTGCGTGTGTATTCAATGGTAGCTTCCAGTTGTAGATGCTCTAGGGACTTGACATAGTTGTCTTGGCCTTCACATGCTTTTGTAGGAATTTCTATTGTTATTTCCCCATCTGATCTCATAAACCTTCAGAAATCAAGAGAAAAGGTGTGTGGTTTTACATTTCAGTGTGGCATATGAATGACACACAAAAGTTACATTTAAACGGAAAGTAATGTTTCATAATAAAAGCAGATCTAATTAATCATCATAGTATTTGGACCTTGGAGAGTGTTATTTCAATTCTTTCAGAGTTGTAGTTCAAGAGTAATTCAATGACAAAGTATCCCCCTCCCGCCTGATGTAACACTGCTCAGTTCAGAGCAGGAGGGAGGTGCCCAGGTAGACTGCAGAGAGGGACAATCTTCAATTATGATAAGGGAAAAACCTGAAAAACTTGTCAAGGGGGGCAGGGCTTTCATTGTTTTCATAGGAAGAAGATTGTCCCCTGCTGTTATCTGTCTGGACTTACAACCAGATTCCACATCTGAGAAGAGATGGCTTACACTAGGTAAAAGGGGCAGTAGGGGGAAACTTTATCCTTCAATTACTCTTGAACCACAACTCTGACAGTATTGATATAACACTTTCCATGGCCCAAATACTATGAAGATTAATTGAAGCTGCTGTTTTTGTGAAACATTACTATCCCTTTAACACCTCTCTAGAACAATGAACCTCATTATGTAAACCAAAGCACTGTCTTGTGCAGAGATTCCCTGTTGAAGTCCTCAGGGTACACCAAAGGAGCAGTAACATTTTGATATGTAAAATGTTGTAGAGCGTTTCCTGAATAAAATAAGGGACTCCCACTGCTGAGAAATGTATGTTTTCAGAGTTATTACAGTTTAAACTCATGTTTGTTTGTTTTTTTTTGCATTATCAGTTACATTCAATTCGAGAGAAAAGTCACTGACAAACAGATCTCCATAGAATGTGGTAGAAACTGCTGAGTCATGCTCTCAGAACTTTCAGGAAATAAACAGTAAATTAACTTCCTAATAGTTTGAACTGTTATAATGTTTGAATAAAACAATGGACTGTGGTGGGGGTATCCTTGTTTTACTCAACAGGAAAAGCTCTATAGCATATAGGTTTTCATAAGAAAAGTTAACTGCTCCTTTAAATTTCCTTCAGCCCTTTTGAGTGTCATACATGTGTGCAACATATTGTTCTGCCATGTGTTTTACACCCCTCTGACACTCAACCTGAAGATGGAGTGACATGTAGCCTCAATCCTATATAATAACACACTACAATGTTTGTCCGATGCAGTCATGCGCAGTAGAGACTGCCCGAATGCACAGAATGCTGGGAGGTGTAGGAATGCTGGGAGCATTCATTTATGAAAAAAAATGAAATGGAAGAACATTTTCAGTTGGAAAAATTTGCCAATATACATAAAAATGTTTACACATAATGCACTGTACATATACGTTTTTTCATGACAGTTTAAAACATCACAAATAGATGTGAACATTTCTGCAAGATTATTATCACCTTTTTATAAATCATGCTCTATGTTAAATTAATATGTGTAATAGTCATAATGGCTTTTTTGTCTAGCAAGAAAATATAAAGTGAATAAATGGAATAGAAAATGCCCTTATAAACAGAAAAAAATATATATTTGTTAAATGTTAGATAGAGGAGTAAGAATGTAAAGATGCCTAATGTATAAAGAGCTTGATTAGCTATTTTACAGTGGAATTGTATTGTCTGCACAGTATGAAATGAATCACTATTGCTAGAATAAAAGTAGGTTTTGTATGAATAACTATTTATAACAATGACAATTCCAGATACAGTACACATCAATTAAGAGCAAACTTACTCAACAGCCTCATGTGTGGCCCTTATGTCCCTCAAAGGGCCACACATTATGATTTAAGTTTCTAAATAGGGTTTGAAAAAAGAAACCCCCCTTGGATGCTTGGCAATGCATGCATGCCTCTAGAATCCAAGGTGTTAACTACAAGCATTATAACTATTAAGGGATATAGTTGTGATTTTATGCGGTGGAAATGTGGTATATGTGATGATGGAGAGGAAAATTATCTCCTCTTCTCACTTGCGGCAGAGAATGCAGTTGGGGCCATGAAATGGTTCTGTGGGTCACATGAAGCCCCAGGGCTGCCTCTTGCCCATCACTGGTATATATGCAAGTATGTCATGATCATACCTGAAAACTGTCTTCTTTGGAGCCCCGGAGAGGGCTCATGGGCAGAGAATGGTCATTTTTAAAGTGGGTGTTTTAAGTGGGGACAGGGCTTAATCATGATTGACAGGAGAACAGGTGTGATTTAATAATTACAATGAGAGGGAAGTGGATGGAACAGGGTGGGAAGTAGACAGAATGGATGGGAAACGCTGACACAGCAGGACAGGAAATGCAAAGCACAAGGTGACCTGCTTCCCCAGTAAACTGAAAAACAGCACCTGTAGGGCCATATGCACAAACAAAAAGCATAGCAATTCTGGGTAAAACCAACAGGACAAATAATAATTCTCCAAATTCCCCTTGATTTAAAATTGGCTTCACAACTTATTGGAGACTCTAGTATGGAAGAGATTAAAACCCCCATTTAACTCAATGGGAATTTGTTTTTGTCTTGTGTAGTGATGCTGTCATGCCCCAGAATGTTCCACTACATTTTTGTGTATATGTCCCATAGTATCATATATTACATTTTTTCTTATATACCTGAATATTGCAACATCCTTTTTCATTTAATAGAAAGCCATATTTTTGCATTAGTATTACTTCAACCTTCAGCAAAGCTCTTCTCTTAGTAAGAGCATTTTATTTTTAGTTTAACTATATACTAGTGTTGTCTTGTATCATACTTTGATTTATCCCAGTGATATATAATTATGAGAGTGCGGGCATAAAAATCTAATTGCCAGTTATGTTTATTTGATTCATCTTACCATAAATATGTTTGTTTGAAGCCATAATGTTGTAATGCCTTCAAAATTAAATGGAAATAATGGATTTTATACCCAGGGGGTAAGTAGATGGTTGCTCTCCAGCTTGTTTAACTGAAATTTCCAGAAAAGGCAAGCTAGCTGTGTGTGTGTGTGTGTGTGTGTGCGTGTGTGTGTGTCTGTGCACCATTGTGCGTGCATCAATGTGGATATATATCAGTCCGTGTGTACTTGTGTAGGAAAGAGGAAAAGTATGTCAGAGTGTGTGTATGTGAAAGAGGTTGTGTTAAAGTTTGTGTGCGCGTGTTTGTCATTTGTGTGAAAAGTGTTTGAGTGCATGTATTAGTATGTGTTCATGTTTGTGAGTATTTGTGTGAAAGAAAGAGAGGGTGCGTATGAGTCTTTGTGTGAAAGAATATATAAGAATTTCCTTCTGTACTTGTGTTAGTCAGTGTGTATGAAAGTATGTGTCAGTGTATGCACCTGGGGAGACTGGGATGAGGATGTGTGTATGTGTGTTCTTGTGTGTTACACCAGATCTCCTACCTTGTCCTCATTCATACTTACCCACAACCGTGAGACTAATGCAACCTAATATATCTCGCATGGATGCCCTAGTGATTAGTGAATAGAGCCCTATAACTCTTCTATTGTTGCCTGATAACTTTTGAATCAAGTATCTTTTGTAGAAAGAGATACATTTAAAGGGATAGTAATGGATCAAGTTAACTCCATTTAATATTATAGACATGAAAAAAATAAACCTATTGATCCCAGTCCAATCTCTCAAACTTGTATAGTTTGAGAGATATCAGGTTCCAAAGTTCCCTGCTCCGTCCCCTTTCATGGATGTCATCATCAAGCTTACTGCACAAGATCCTGGTCCTGGGACCGGCTGGAGGCTCTTCAGCAGAGCCGAAGTAGCGCAATCTAAAACTAAACACTTCAACTGAACAGACTGCAAAGTGTGCTTATAAACCAAGCACATTTTGCAGACCGTTCAAATGAAGTATTTAGTTTCAGATTGCGCTATTTCAGCTCTGCTGAGGAGCCTCCAACCGGCCCCGGGACCAGGATCTCGTGCAGTAAGCTTGATGATGACATCCATGAAAGGGGACGGAGCAGGGAACTGTGGATCCTGATATCTCTCAAACTATACAAGTCTGAGAGATCGGACTGGGATCAATAGGTTTATTTTTTCATATGTACAATATTAAATGGAGTTAACTTGATCCATTACTATCCCTTTAAAAATACAGGCATTGATGAATAAATCCCTTTGACATTATCTTTTTTGTTTCACAGTAAGGCTTAAAATAATTAAAGAATTGAAATATGTTATTATTGGTGTTTTTACCTTGGTGTAAAATCGCTGTCTTTAACAATACACTCCGTCTTCTCTGGAACACCCTTCCATGTTTTAGGATCGGCCAAGTCCACAAGTGCTTTGGCATTGAGAAGGCCGAATCCAAACCTGCTGTTAACCATTAAACCCGCTCCGTTTTTCTTCCAGCCTGGATTATTAGCTAGAGGGTCATATTCAGAAGTCCAGACCACTAGGTGTTGCATATCCCTCCAGGTAAGATCTGGGCTAAAGAAACAAACAGGTTGCCTTAGTTTCATATCTCCCTTCTCTATCCTATATATTAATTCACTAGGATGTTTGTCAGAAGCCGTCATGGGTAGTAGAGACTGCCCGAACGCAGAGAATGCTGGGAGTTCAGTGCTGGGAGCATTCTGTTCTTTTGGGCAGTCTCTACAGTGCATGACTGCGTCGGCAGCAGGATGCAGAGCAGGACTGGCCTCTTAAACCTTTGAGTGCCAGAGCAGTACGCAATGCATTGCAAAGCAATACGTTGTGTACCCCTCTGGCACTCAGAGGGTTAACATCACCCGGACCTTTGCCTGTGTACACAGGCTTTTACACTAGTTGTTTATACAAAACCATGTATTAACCCTTTAAGTGCCAGGAGTGCACAGCAATGCGTTGAGTACCCCTCTGGCACTGAAAGAGTTATGAGCCATCTCCCTGGGACATATGTAGAAAGGAGGAGCAATTCTGAGGCAAACCAACTTCACCAAACATAAATCTAAATATCCCCATTCATTTAATTGGGGCTTTAACCATCTTTATGTGAGGCCAGAAACGCCCTAGCATTTAAGGGGTTAAAAGATGCATTTATAGCAATGGGGATTATTATTTGTTTCCCCATAGTGCAGCTGGTTTGCTCCAGAATTGCTCCACTTTTGCATTTGTGTATATTCTTTTTTATGTCTGGTTTTGTTTTAACCTTTTGTGTGCCAGAGGCTTAAATCTCTGGCATTCACAGGGTTAAAAAAATGAGTCATACTTACAATCATAAACACATAATAATAAAACAAACATTACATTCATCTGCTAGATTTTTTGTATATGGTTTTCCAATTAGAAAGACAAATAGTTCTATATCACCTATTATTTATATTTACTATATAATAATTCTCTAATGTATGTTATGCGGTCCGTTCCCCTATGGCACTTAGAGGGTTAAACTTCAAGTCATTATCAAGAAATCTCTATTTTATTAGATCAGCTCTTCTAACTTCCATTATCGGTATGAGCCGCCGTTACACTGCAGGTCGCTTGTGAGCCCTAGGCTGTAGAAGCCTCAGAGTTCTCACAGCCAGTGTGTGTATGTATGGCTTGCTGCCAAAAGCCGATAATAAGATCCAATCAGCTCTTGCAACAAAGTATTCGGTCAGTGTGCTCAAGAATACTTTGTTGCAAGAGCTGATTGGAACTTATTTTCGTTTTTTTATAGGGGGAGGGAGGTTAAAGTTTCGACTACAATATTTGTCGAATTAATGTGGTGAAAGAAAATCACTGTAGTCGACTTTCAAAAGGGGAGTTAATATGTCGAAGGGGGGCACTCTCTGTCAGATTTCTATGCTGTATAGTGTATTCTACACTGCTTTTGTTCGACCAACGATGGTTTTGAAACTATCATTATTGCTTCTACGCCTCAACCTCTGAGGCGCAGAATTTCCAACTTAACCTGTATAAACAAAATAGCCGCTAATACTCAGTGTGGGTAATAGGATACTACTTGCACGTTGTTTTTTATTGATTCCTATGGGCTTTTTTTTTACTGGTGGTACGTGTAATTACAGCTGATTTTGTTTTCACAAGTCGGGTAATAGGATACCAAAAGCTGACTTAAAAAACATAGCACCTGTTTTTTTTTTTAGTGCTGGTAATAGAATCGAGCCCTGTGTTGGATAGCTCACTGGCACTCAAAGGGTTAATGAGCATACAGTGAAAGGTCAAATTTGTCATAAGGCTTCATACAGAGTTGTATACATGGTCAAATTAATGATTAAACAACTGATGCTGTTTATGTATGTTTGGGTGTAAGGGAAAGCAGCGGGAAAAGGTGCGCCCTGCATGGCAGGGGAATCCAGGAATGCAAGGAAAGCCAGAGAGAGAGGGCGTTAGAAGGAGTCGAAGGGGTAGTTACCAGGGAAAGGGATAGAGAGGGACTGGAAAGAGGAGAGAGTACCAGGGAGGAAGGAAACAAGTAAATGGCAAGTAAAAATTCTGTGGTGCAATATGTCAGATACATGTCAGTCAGGACCTAAGTAGTAAATCCACTGTGGTGGTGCAACACTGGGATAGTCTAGTACTGCTGAGTTGAGCTTTTAGCTTTTCCATAGTGAATACCTCCCTAACCCCAACCCCAACCCCAGCTCTATCACAGAGAATCAAGGTGCTGAAGTGAGAAGAAAGGGAAGAGGCAGAGACAGAAGCAGATAAGCAAAGAAGTAGTAGTCCCTGGGGCAGAGACATAGTGAAAAAGCATCCAAAGAAGAACTCTGTACAGGTTTCTCTCTAAGGGGCAGTTACATCAGTTTGGGGGTTAGAGAATGACAACCAGGGTTCCCAAATGTTCATGAATGATCAATAAGAGTCATTCAGTTGGGATGTCAGTTTTTCCATTGTAAAAATGTTCCAGGTTGAACCATACAGATGTTTTATTTGAGACTGGATATAATGAATGATTTGTATATTTTCACATGGAAAATCCTTACTTGTATTCAAGTGCAAGTGCGAAGATCCCGGCTGCTAGTGGAGCCGAGGCAGATGTTCCAGTGTGAGTCTCTGTGCAGTCATTATGTAAGTCTGCGCTGATCTGAATTGTGACAAAAAACAAACAGAATATTTCATATAAATACTCTATCATTCTCCTTTTTTAAAAAAGATTTCATTAGATAAATACCATCAGTGTTATTTTCAGAGATATACGTATATAGGAGAAAGAAACTGGCCTGAGTCATACAGCAAATTACTGTATGCTGCTGATTGATGGGAGCTGTGGTCTGGCACCAGTTGCAGGGCCTCACGTTGCTTGCCCTTGAACTAGACAAGGAATTGCAACGTCCATCAATGTTGCAGCAAAGATAATGGGTTTAAACACACAGTGCCCAGAGTTGTTATCCATTGTTTTGTACACCCTTCTGTCATTCTAAGAGTTAACGAGTTGGGTGATAGACAAGTCTCCAACATGTCTCCAGCACTCGCGGGGTTAAAGTAGCAGCTCATTTGATGACAGTTCTAATTGTATAAAGCATGTTAAAAGGAACCTATATAAAGGCATTTATAGGTATTTGAATGACCCAATGCACAAGTAATGTGGAGCCAATCTGGGGCAAACCAAGTGCACAAAAAATCTAAATAAAAAAAACCACACTGAATTAACCCTTTGAGTGCCAGAGGGGTACGCAACGTATTACAAAGCAATGTGTTGCGTACCCCTCTGGCACTCAAAGGGTTAAAAGGACTCTTATGCACTTGGTTGCTTGAAGTGTAAACCTCATTGCAGAGTTCCCTGGTTTGACCCGGAATTGCTCTGCTTTCATTTGTATATATCACCCAAATAATTAGATTCAAACAGTACATATATATTATTATGTTAACACTTTGAATACATGGCAAAGTAATGCTTTGGAAACATCACTAAGATTCAAGGGTTTAAATAAATAGAACTATTCACTTCCCTCCTACGTGCAGTTGGTTTGCTCAGAACTGCATCTCTTAACCCTTTGAGTGCCAGAGGAGTAGGCAACGCATTGCAAAGCAATGCGTTGAATACCCCTCTGACACTCATAAGGTACGGAATTGCATCCTCAGTTTATATCAGGATTTTCAATGAAGAAAACTTATGTGAATTGTCATATTTCATTGTGTGGCATCTGAGCACTTGGACTCTACACAGAAATTAAACTCTCTCATTGGGATCTATTGAGTGAAGCAATGCAATGAACTGAAAGCAGCCACTGTGGAGGTCTATGGGTAAGAACATGCAATGTCAAAGTCTACCTGCGTCTTCCAATATATTTTCCACAAAGCATTTGCACTGAGCTGTGCAATAGAATATTAGGATAGCCACTGTATGAATGCTATACTGACACAATTCTCAGTTGCACCTACTGAAGATACCAGTGGTTTGGTCACTTACTATTCTCTGATCAGTGTAATCCCCACTGCTGTATGCTGTAGCCAACGTGGAAGAGCATTTCTCTGCATACCAGGGAGACAAGCCTTGCTGGGAAGCACTGCTGATAGAGATGGTATAAATACTATCCGTGTATCCATCACAGTCACAGTTATCGCCTTGGCGGCCCCCATTGCCAGAGGCCCACACATAGATGGAGCCTTTTCCATTCCGACCCTGCAGATACAAATGTTACACTTGTTCACTGGAAATGCACAACACCTGGAGACTCATGCACAATGAATTCTGGGCAGTTATGTGATAAAGAGGAGATAACTTCTCCAGTGATATAACATCTCCAGTTCATGTTATTCTATGGAACCTATGCAATAAGATCTTTCCCACTTGAGAAATCCTAGTGCATAGTCTCCATAGAATAACAAATAAACTGGGGATGTGATGTCACTGGAGGAGTTACCTCCTCTTTATCACCACTTTATCACACCTTAGTGCATCTCCAACTTGGAGTAAATCTAGAG
Organism: Rhinophrynus dorsalis; assembly: GCA_037306005.1. NCBI lineage: Eukaryota > Metazoa > Chordata > Amphibia > Anura > Rhinophrynidae > Rhinophrynus > Rhinophrynus dorsalis. The sequence continues at coordinate 575,807,017 of CM074718.1, read as the reverse complement.
TAAGCCAAATGCTTCATAGGGGACAAATATATTTAAATGGGGCTTTTAATCCAACCATTTGAATGCCAGAGATGTACACAACACATTGCAAAGGGTTATTAATTAATGCTTGAGAGATCACCAGGTGCTGCTATGCAATGTATTAAAGACCTCTCCAGTATTCACAGGTTTAAAGCCCAATTTAAGTTCACAGAACTGTTATTTCTTCCCTGTGGTGCAGTTGGTTTGCCTCAAAATTAGCCCAGTTCTGCTTATTACATCAGTCTTCTTAACCCTACGAATACCTGAAGGGTGTCCAACACATTGCAACGCTATGGGTTAGACAACATGTCTCTGGCTCTCAAAGAGTTAAATTACACGTTTTTTTCCAGTTTTAAAAATATTAAAAACAATGTTCATACAAAGATAATTTGAGACACAATGGTCATTATCATATTCAATCGTTATTTATGCAAAAAAATTATATTGTGGGTCTCACAAGGCAAATTCTGTGGATGATGGGAATTGCAACCCTGTACAGCTGAACGGCCTTAGATTGCTCACCACTGGTCTATATTGGTCGCCCATCTTATGTTCACTATACAGTTGTATTGGGGTTGCATACAATAGTTAACAAACTAACATCAACTAGACAAGTGCTTCCCAATTACTACCTAACATGATACAATATTTAAGTATTAATTAATGCTAAAAAGGTTTATCAAACTTGCTTATACCCAAAATATAGCTTTCAGTAAGTACCTGTTTAATTCCATATTCAAAAGCCTTTTGTGCCAATCTTCCTGGCCCTTCCACAGTTTTTCCATCATCATTAGGCCCCCAGCTAGCGCTATAAATGTGCACATGTTGCGGATTAAATCCAATTGAACTTGCTTCTATCGCATCTGTTACGACTCCATCTAACATCCGTATGCCTTGGATAAAAAACAGTCATGTGATCAATGTAATTTTTATACAACTAGTTGAAAAGCCTGTGTACACGAGCCACAGTGACACCCAGCAACCTCGGCTGGTGGCCGGATCCTGTTGGCCGCGCTGCAGCCATTCGCAGTACTGACTGCCTAAAACACTCCACAGCTGATAACGGAGCAGGGAGCTCCGAATTCAGACGTAGTCCTCTCTGCGCAAGGGTCCCAGGAAGGTGCGCAGAAAGGACTATGGTCTGAATTCGGAGAGCCCCGCTCCGTTATCAGCCATGGCGCAGGCAGTCTCTACTATGCATGATGGCTTCTGACAAACATACTTAGCGAATTATTATATAGGGTGTTCATTTTAAAGGAGAACTAACAAATCCCAAACTACCTCCCCACACACTTAGCTTACTATGGTAAGCAGATACTGATGACCCCTTGTGCCTTTGTTTAAAAGATAACATATTTAGTGAGTCCTGGGTGTCATCGCCATAGAGACAGGCATGACAGTTGTACACATATTGCCATATGCAGCGAGCAGAGTTTGAGGTCCTGAGATCCTATGGTCCTGCTTAGAGTTGCCCTCTCACCCATTAAAACATGTGTAAAAGACATGCTGCATGGCTATACTTGAACCACTGCAGCCCAGTAATAATCCCTGTAGCCCTACAGCTTGCATTGTTCTTATGGGTTCACTTTTAAAATAGCGCATTTTAAGAGCGCGTGACTTAGAGCCGCATTGAGTAGGTCTCAATGTTGAAAAGGGCGACATGAGAATCTCACCCTGCATATCAGTGCGAGATTTTCATGTCGCTTCTTTTAATAGCACAATCGCCTGCGGGGTTGATTTTAATTAATGACACACACAGAAGCAGGCACAAATCTATCATTAGTAAATAGCTCAAGTTTCATAACATTTTGTAAAGCTAAAGCAGTTTACTATTACAGGCAAGGTAGTGGGCACAGTGCTCAATTATACTTTTTTTTTTCCAAATCAACCCCACAGGTGATTGCGCTGTTAAAAGAAGCAACATGAAAATATTGCGCTGATATGCAGGGCGAGATTCTCATGTTGCTTTTTCAACACGGTGACCTACTTAATGTGCTACTAATATGCTATTTTAAAAGGATACCGTTCTTATGTATCCCTTTTTAAAGGGGCGGTCTGGTAATCCTAGTCCTGCTAGCACCTGTCATGTCAGCCTCCATGGACATGACATCCAGGACTGATTAAAGTTGTAATCTGTTGAACCAAGTAGAAAGGAAAATTCATGTGGGCCTTTTTAAGATAAGTAAGGGATTACTATTAGGAAGCATTTATTCTCCTTTGACTTCAACACCAATAATACAAATCAATGCAACACAATGGCCCACAAGTATAACAGCAAACATAAAGCATTCTAGGCAAGCCTTCTGCACCAAGGGAAAAAAAAATAACAATTCCCAAAATGCACATTGTTTGAACCCTTTGAGTGTCAGAGGTGTATCCATCGGATACCCTACTGGCACTCAAAGTGCTAAGTGGGGCTTTTAACCACTTGAATGCAAGACAGTTCCCCAAATAAAGCCTTCACTTCTCTAGCAATTAATTGTTTAAAAACCCCATTAAACCAGTTGAGTTATGTAATTGTTCCCTTGTGTTAAACTTATTCCCTTTTAAAGGAGCAGTAAACATTTTTTGGGAAAAATATATGTTATGGGTCTTGTAAAGCTACTGGGCAATTTTTCTTTCAAAACGTATTACAGTTCATACATCTTTTTTGTGTCAACATTTTATATATAAAGCAAACTATGGGAGATTCACAGATTACAGCTCTCCATAGTAATGATAGGAAAAGCACCATCTAGTGACCACAATGGAAAAGTACAGTTTAGTGCAAAAAAACACAAATTTGAAGTGTAACAACTTTTGAATGGAAAATCCCCCAGAGCATATATATTTCAGCAGAGAAAGCCCTATTACATTATTTTTTTCCATTAAAAATTGTACTGCTCCTTCAAATAATATTCGCCTATGGGCAATATCTCTTGTAGCATAAATGGTAGCACTACCAATAATACAATACTTACTGCAATCAGAACCCTATTAAAGCATTCTCTGACTTTACTTCAATCCCATTAGCACACAGAAATTCTTCCTTATATTTTAAAACATTTGAGATGTCTTTATGTTAAAAGCTGCATTTTTTCATGGCTCTTTGTGCCACTTGGTAAATCAGGGCCATAATTTTTTTTGACAGAAACCTATATATCATTTAGTAGATAGTGGGCCAAGAAGTGACATCATTATCACTATTATTAAGGTTGACAAACCTTATGCTAATGTGGATGTTGATTAAAGCTTCTGTAACCATTTGCATATCAGAGGGGTACCCAAAGCATGTCTTTGTAGTATCTAATTTGTTAGTGTCTATAGGTAATTATGAACCTTTGGGCTATGTTAACAAAGATATGGAGCAATTCTGTGGCCATTGGGGCAAATAAAATGTCTCTTTAATTTATATGTGGTATTTAACCCCTTGGATGTTAATGAGGTCCTCCCCACATAACTTCTCTAGCATGGAAATGGTTGAAGGCCCCATTTAAATGATGGGGGTGTTAGGAAGTTTTAGCTGTTTCCTTTGGTCATATCGCAAAGCCTTCATGCCTGAGTCCCCGAATATCAAGAGCAAGTGGGGATGGGAGTGGCTAAATGACACAATCTGAGTCATAAGGTGGGTGGTGTATAAAAGAAAGAAGGGGGGGCACACCTAATCAGGGCCGGCGCCACCTATAGGCAAGGTAGGCGCCAGCCTAGGGCGCACAAGTACTGGGGGCGCGGGCATGCAGCGGAGAAAAGCTGTGCCCGCACCCACCACACCAGAACGCAACACAGTCAGGTCTGTGTTGCCACTGTGCTCCCTTATCGCGGTCACTCTTTAGTAATGCAGAGCGCGCTGGGAGTCATGATCTCCCGGTGCGCTCTGCATTACTGAAGAGAAGACGGAGAGGGAGCTACAGGTATGTGATGGGGGGGCATAGTGGAGCTGCTGGGGGCACGTTGGAGTAGATGGGGGGCAAAGTGGAGCTGATAGGGGCATGTTGGAGCTGAGGGGGCATAGTGGAGCGGATTGGGGGCAAGTTGGAGCGGATTGGGGGCAAGTTGGAGCTGATGGGGGCAAAGTGGAGCTGGTGGGGGGCAAGATGGAGCTGAGGGGGCATAGCGGAGCTGCTGGGGGCAAGTTGGAGTAGATGGGGGGCAAAGTGGAGCTGATAGGGGCATGTTGGAGCTGAGGGGGCATAGTGGAGCGGATGGGGGGCAGGTTGGAGCTGAGGGGGCAAAGTGGAGCTGGTGGGGAAAGTTGGAGCTGGTGGGGGGCAAAGTGGAGCTGGTGGGGGGCAAGTTGGAGCTGGTGGGGCAAGAAAAGAGGTGGGGTATATGTAGGCGGGGTATAAAGGGGTGGGACACAAGGGGCGGCAAAAGTAGGTTTTGCCTAGGGTGGCAAAAATCCTTGCACCGGCCCTGCACCTAATGTAGATAATCCTTTTCTCACTCCACCACCAATACACCCCACTCATGGGTACTCACAGATGGAATGGCTGTCAATCATTTATGTGTCTGGGTAATTTAAATTGCCCCCCTAGCAGTATACAGGATATTCTTCAATCTATGTAAATAAGGCTGACCATCCTCTCCACACTGCAATAAATCATGCAACAGAAACAAAAAGAGAGCGCCACAATAGTGTTATATTATACCAATGATGAAAATACAAAATAAAGGTTGCAATCTCATGAAGCAGCAGTCAGTGAGGGATTATTCCAAACACTGATAGAATAAGCATATGAAGAATATCTCTGACTTCGCTTGGGTATCTACAAATGCAGGATGGGATGCACCAAACAGAAGAAGGATCATGCTCCAAATATGAAATACCGATATAAAATGTAATAAAAGTCCTATATGTATTAAAATAATGGTATATTTAAAGTAGCATTAAAAACCTGCTTAAGCATTGCACGGTGATCAACACTGCTTTGTCCAAGCTAATGGCTATATCATTCTATCTTTCTTCACATGCTTATTCTGTCAGCTTTTGGAATAATCCCTTGTTGACCACTGCTTCATGTGAGTGCAACTATATTTCTGTTCTCATCAGTACTTTTGTGGTGCCCTCTTTTGTTTCTGTTGCATGATGGGTAATGTGGTTGGGTGGGCGGGACTGTAAACCAGAAAGGCGAGGTTTTCCCTGAAATGGGCAGGAAAATGGGTGGAATGGGTGTGAGTGGGTGGAACACAACTGGAAGTGGGTGGGGTTACCAGGAAACTCAGCAAATCAGATCATCATCCTCTGACCTCGGAATATTGTAATTAAGTCTGACAACTGATGTCCCCGGGGCAGATCCAGAGAGTTTCCGTGTATGACTATGGCGCAGGTTTGCCCAGGATTTGCCTACATTTTTCTTATGATTTGTTCATACGGACATTTATACAGTACACAGAGGTTTGTTTTACCTATTTTGTTTATAAAGTGAAAGATACATTTATTGCATCATTACCTCCAACTTTGGCATTGTAGGCCACACCGACTCCGCATTTCCTGTTGTTTGCAATCATTGCAACCTCTCCTGCACATCGAGTGCCATGTCTGCAAATGGTAAACATATCAAACTATAAGCCTGATAAAAGGGAATACATTTCTATTATCAAAGTACAATTAATCTGATACACTAAGAAACTGGAGCAAAGCAAGTGCACCATGGGGGAAAATAAAATTGACATCACTTTAAATGAGGCGTTTAACCCCTTGAATGTTAGCGAGGTCTCCAATGTATTGAAAAGTAATGCATTGGAGACTTCTCTAATATTCAAAGGTTTAAAAGCCACAATTAAATTAAAGGTAATTTGCTGCAGTTGGATTTTTCCTGAATTGATCCAATTCATCTTAGTACATCAGCCTCAAGGCATTAGGAAACCAATCCAAGTGGGATTTGTTAGTGCAGCTCTACTGGAGTTAGTCTCCAATGCCAGTGGTTGTACATCAAGTTATATATTACACCACACATTCAATTTAGTAATTCCAAAATGCAGTTTGTGCTTTTCATAGATGAACAATGTGTGCCTTTCCCTGATGCACAGTATGCACGTTACCCAGATGCACAGTATGCTTCTTTCCCAGGTGCACAGCCTTTCCCAGGTGCACAGCCTTTCCCAGATGCACAGTATGCGCCTCTCCCAGATGCACAGTATGTATCTTTCCCAGATACCCAGCCTGTGCCTTTCCCAGATACACAGTACGTGCCTTTCCCAAATGCAACTTCTCCCCCTTAGTGTCTTGTGACCACTGATTATGCATACAATTCTTCAGCAACTCAAGCTGTGCAGCTATACACAATAATGATTTGTTTACATGCAGATATAATTTTCCATCACTTTTAATCCCTCGGGGGCTAGAAATATCTCCATGCACTGTGAAGCAATACAGCAGTGAAATCTCTAGTATCCAAGGGGTTGAGATGGAGGACAGTTTTGCTGCTCTGTAAATAAGAAAGATACATTCTGAATTTTGAGTCAGACTAATGATAGTGACACTCTAAGAAATGATTTTGCAGTCACTATGACATGAAGATAACATACTCACTTGTTCTCGTTTGTCCTGTCATATCTTGGAAAAGGATCATTGTCATTATCGTTAAAATCATAACTTGCTTCTGGGTCCTGAAATACATAGTGCAATTATTTTATAGCACAATGTTCATCAGCACTGCTATATATGCAGAGGGTGTAATATAAGCCTGCATTGGGTAATGTGAGGCCAACCTGATGTTGAACTACAAATTCCACCATTCCAGTCATTGGCTGACAGAGGGTGATGGGAGCTGTAGTACATACACATCTGGAGTACCTCATGATGTCTGCCTCTGACACAAGAGGTGTTGTGTTAAAAAGTGTATATTTTTGTACAATTATTCGTTGGTCTTTGGAAATGGGTGGGCATCTAGGGCCATTTTTCCACCCACTTTATTATCCACTCTCATCCAGCTGTGCACTCTAAGCCTTATAACAATTCCCAGTTGCCCAGCTGAGGATGATGGGATTTGTAAACAAAAAAAAAGCTGAATGTTTCCTACCCCTCCGCTAAGTTGCTTAATGATTCTTAATTAATAACATGATTTCCTTTTCTTTACACTTAACAAAATAATTTGTCTTAGGGCAGGGGTATCAAACATGAGAGCCTCCAGCTGTTGTGGACTACAACTCCCATCATCCCCTGCCAGCCAAAGACTGGCAAAGTATGATGGGAGCTGTAGTCCACAACAGCTGGAGGCTCTCAAGGTTGCCACCCCTGGTTAGGGGATGGAATTGTTTGATTTGTTGGGTGTCCTGCCAAAATGGTGTTATATGGACCATTTAATCATGTCATGTAAACTTACATAATTGGCATAGATATCAGTGTGGTTCCATTCAAGGCCATCATCAAGTACTGTAACAACAATCCCCTTGCCAGTGATCCCTTTCTTCCACACAGGAATGACATGGAGATCCAGCTTAGGTAATGATGGATTCACTCTTGTGTCTTGCTAGAGATAAAAGAAAACAGCTAGTAAACATATTTAGCATTAAATATTAATTTCTATCTCTGAAATGCATGTCATTCAGTATTTAATTCAGAGCCAAAACACATTAATAATATCAATGCACAAACTGTAATACTGTAAAAGAAACTATGTTGCAGAGCCATTGGGGTGACCATATGAATATGATTCCGCTCTAAATCAGTTCTTAGAATCAATTCTCTAGCCCTACTCCTACCTAAAGCCAATTTACTAAACTACTTACAGGTAAAAAGTCTCCCCTAAATGTTTATTGCACCAAATGGCGGGCAAAGCAGCAATCTATGGGTGTTTTAGGATGTTCGCTCTATGCCTTGTTTAAAATTATTATGTTTCATAAAGTATTTGTACCATGGAGAGTGTTATTTCAATACTGTCTGGGTTGTAGTTCATGAGTAATTGAATGATAAAGTATCCCCCTCCTGCCCCTTTTATCTAGTTTAAGCCACCTCCCCTCAGCTGTGGAATCTGGTCACTTAACCGGACAGGTTGCAGAAAGGGACAATCTTCTTACTGTGAGCAAAAGGAAAACCCTGCCCCCTTGACAGGTTTTTCAGGTTGTTCCTTATGCGCTCTGAAGATTTTCCCTCTCTGCGATCCATCCGGAAAGTCTTGCTGCTCTGAGGGGAGCAGTGTTACATCAGTAAAAGGGGCAGGAGGGGAATACGTTATCACTCAATTACTCATCTACAATTCTGACAGTATTGAAATAACACTCTCCACGGCCCAAATGCTATGAAGATGAATTGAGCTGCTTTTTTTGTGAAACATCACTATCCATTTAATGCTAAGTACTTAACAAGGCATAGAGAAAATGGTGTGACTATCCATTTTCCTGCACATACTGAGGGGGCAGGTATAAGGCATTTGCTGGTCCTAACAATAAACTAAGTGTGTACACTTGTATACATGGCGATCATATGCCCTACTGCATACCCTGAAGCACAGACACTGGAGGCTAATGACAGTGGAGCTGTACTCACAGATTGATACATTCACCACAATGTGATTCATCAAGGTGCGAATGACATAATGCACAAGAAAATTGGAGGATTTTTTTGAGCATTAACCATTCGCCCATTCAGCAGCTTACTGATTGTGTGTAGTTTATTCATCAATAAGATCTGCCAATTTGATCCTCTAGCTTCAGTCTGGCGGACCCCATTATAATGTATGGGGCTAACACACACATACACATTTTTGCTTATGTGTATGAGTATTTTTTTTTGCCTGACTGGCCTATTTATGCAATTTTCCCTGCTTCGCATACTCAAAGCAGGGAAGCACACTAAATTATTGATGAATACCCAAAGGTATCCATCAATGATCACGGAGAAGAGCAGCATATTTTTTTCGCTGCAGTTTGATGAATCCCAGCCTTAATGGGGTTGAAAAGGAAGCAATGCTTTGGAGACCTTTCTGGCATTCAAGGTATTAAAAAGCTTTATTCAAATTCATGGGTGTTTAGGAAATGTTATTTGTCCTCTATGGCACTGTTGTTTTTTTCCAGAATAACTCCAGTTTAAGTTTTATAAATCTAGGCCAAACTTCCAATGCGTTGGATACCTCTCTGGAACTTAAAGGGTTAATTGTATTATCAACTAAATAATGCAATGACCCATGATGGTCCTGGACCGTCATGGAATTCCGGGCTCCCTGCACGGCTGCACGCTGTTCGGGGAGAATCGGATTCGCAAAAAAAAAAAAAAAATGGTCCCTGGTCCTTAAGTGATGGCCACATGCGTGCGTGGCTGGTCCTTAAGGGGTTAAGATCCTGCTTTCTGAATTAAACGTGTTTATACGGATAAATAAATACTTAACTCATTGAAGACCAGAGGGGCGTGCAATGCCTTGTGAAGCAATATTTTGCACACCCTCCTAATCCTCGCGAGGTTAACCCTTTGACTGCCAGAGGGGTACACAACGCATTACAAAGCAATGCGTTGCGCACCCTCTGGCACACAAAGGGTTAATGAAAGAACCAACATAAATAAAAATGTAGTTGTGCATTCACTGTCTCTAACCTTAAAGGGAGAGTAACACTTAGTATGCAAATATATATATATAGTAGGGTTTAACCTCTTGAGTAAAACAAGGTACTCCCAAGGCTGAGAGGTGTTTTACTGAAAAGTTATTACAGCTCAAAATTGAATTATTAAGGTGCAGTATCTCAATGGCCTGAAATTTTACGGTGGTGCTGTTGCTGCACCATTTTATGGACAGCTCTGGTTAGTGGACCATAAACCTCAATAATGGTGTAAGAACAGCTCCACTGTACAATTCAGATCATTGAGATACTGCACCTATAAAAATTCAAGTTTGAGCTGCAATAATTTTGAATAAAACACCTCTCAGCTGTGGAATGACCCTTATTGTACTCAGGAGGATACACCCTACAATATATATTTCCTTATATATTTAGTGTTCCTATGCTTTTAATTTAAGCCCTAGAATGGGGAAATGGTCTCCAACACATTGCTTCTAATATAAGATATAGTTTTCCATTTTTAATAGCAGATAATATATTTTATACCTTCTAAGGACCAGAGGGATGTACAACGCATTGCAAAGGGTTAATCTGAAAGTGCGTCATTAATCCTTTGAGTGCAAGAATTTAGTGCAGCTCCTTGCTTTACCAGGCACTACACACCCATCTTGCACTCAAGAGTAAAAAGATACAGTACACTGAAATCCTTTAGTGGCAGCGCAGTGGTCCATATACAGCATGCTAAAGAGATGCAAATCTGGGGCAAATCAAGAGTATCATAGGGACAAATATAAATTCACCAAATTCCCACTAATATAAATTGGGGTTTTAACCTTTTAGGTGAGATGTTCTAAAAGTTGTGGCAACTGTAATCAGAATGAAAAAGCTCTTACAACATGGTCCGTCAATTCTCATACATATTACCGAATTTATTTTCATCCAATTCCTCCATCTCCATCAAAGGAAAAAATCAATCTTAAAAGTGGGAGTGGTTTAATCCTTTGAGTGCCAGGGGGCACGCAACACATTGCTATGTAATGCATTGCGTACCCCTCTGGCACTCACAGAGTTAATCTACCATCATATTGTAAGGTATTCTCAAAAAACATTATTCTTTTTGCCATCACTTTTTTTTCTGATTAACATAATTTTTTCCAGCCAAAATACAAATGGTTTAAACTGGGAGAAGACAAAGTAAAGTACTATTAGCAGGTGTGAGAAGCAGTAGAATGGAGTTAATTGGTTAAAAAAGTGTTTGGTAATTATCATTTCAAAGACAAAATTAAAGACATTTTTAAGGGCAATATTCATCAAGATCTTATGGTCATTTTTTTCTTTACAACACATTTTCAGACGTGACGGATTTACTTCTTTAACTACCAACGCACGATCCAACAATTGTTTCATTATGATGACTTTTAGACGTTGCACCCTTTGAGTGTCAGATGGATGTACAACACATTGCATTCCTCTGGCACTCACAGGGGTAACCTCTTTAGCTAGCCGTGTATTGTCCAATATCTCACATATTGTCTAGTATAATGTAGTACTCTACTGAACTCTGGATGATGTTCCCACAGCATAAAACTCATATGGTGATGATGGTGGTCTGAAATGACTGTTCAGTAAGCGTTTTTATGTCTATATATAAAGAACAGCCAAGTTACGTGTAATTCTCTATAAAGCAATGCATTGAAAGCTCCATTCACAGTGAGCTGTGAGTTTCGTTATCACAACTCAATGCCAAACTTCTTAGTGATATATTAAGGCCAATCTAGGTAAGCAGAGTTCAATATTTGCTTTCCCTTGCATGTGACAGTTTACAAAACTGAAGCACTTCAACATATTCTTCTACCTTCTGATTGAATGAAAATGTATTCAGATGGATCAGCTAGAAGGTGTATAATGACAAATATGGTTTTGTGTGTTATAAATTTAATTATATTAATCGTAAATAAATCCTAAGGCCATGTTCACGCAGGTGAATTAAAAGGAGGCATGTTGTAGCACAGTTTAAAGTTACCTATGTGAATACTCCAATCCCCCCAAGTTCCCACGACAACATCATCACAGGAGGAGGCATGGATTATGGTTGGGCCACATACTCTTTAGCCATATAGATGTTACTGTCACGCATGGGTCTCCCAGTTATTGAAGGTTAAAATAAGTATTGCAATCTCCAACATCACTCCTGTGATCAAACCTGCTGAATCTCACTGGTGACAGATTATAGAATGTTGCAACAGGCTGAATTCACATGAGGCAATAGGCAGCTCTGTGAATACCCTAATAGGGGACAATTAACCCACTGAGTGTCAGAGGGGGTATGCAACGCATTGAAAAGCAATCAGTTGCGTGCCACTCTGGCACTCAAAGGGTTAATTCTACGTGACCACTATTCAGCAAGCCCCAATGAATATAACTAACTTATCGTGTTATATTTAATGTGTATACAAACAAACATTTGAATCCTTTGAGTGACAGAGGGGTACCAGAAATGTGTCGCATACTCCTATGGCACTGTACAGACAAGGACATCCTGATGTGTCAGACCCGTCATGAAGGTCCATGCATTAACCCCTTAGTGACCAGCTGCGCGCGAATGCGGCTGGCACTTAACTCCCGCCAAACTTTTTTTCTTCATTTTATCAAATGACTTCCAGGACGTACACGTACGTCCTCTGTCCCCCTGGACATCCGCTCAGGACGTACATGTACGTCCTCGGGCAGTAAGGGGTTAAGGACAGGAGACGGTCCTGGCATGTCACTAATTTTTTTTGCTTAAAACGTGCCTTCTGGCATGCTGTGATCATGGGAGGAGTCTAAAACTGAGTGCTCCAAGACCAGAATAGTCAGTTTCAGCCTCTCCCACGGCAAGCCCGTAAGTGTGACAAGGTCCAGATAACCCATGGACCACTGGCCCTTAAGGGGTTAAATCCTACACTGTTGGTAGCATTTGAGGACAGAACTTAGACACCCCTAATTTAGGCCCATATGCCGAAATCAAAAGAGGAGCAATTCTGAATCAAGCCAACTGCACTATAATAAAAATTGCACTTCATTTGAATGGGGCTTTTAACCCCTTTAATTCTAGAGAGGTTAGAAGCTTCACTAAAATTCAATGGGTTAATTTAAATAAATGGTAATTTAGATAACCTTTGTTTGTTCTCCATTATGCGCTTGGTATGATACAGATTTACTTCCCCTCTTCTGCATATGGAACTAAATTCAGTACAATACAATACAATACAATACAGTACAATACAGTACAATAAATGGTGGGTATTCCTGCTGAGGAAAGCAAGGGTACTTCAACTGGTAGAAGATGCATTATTTAATCCTATACATGTGTTGTGCACCACCTGGCAGTCAAAGGGTTACAAGTTATTACAGTGTAAAGTTGCATTTATTTTTCATTTTCCCTAATGTATGGTTGGTTTGCTCAAGAAATGCTTATATTTTGCTTTCTGCATAAGGCAAACTATGAGTTCTCTGAAAGCCATACTGATATCAGTTGTAGTGTCAGACATCAGTGTGTATACTGTTCACTGAATACAGTGATTCAGCCTCAGAATACCAGACTGGATAATTCAGTAGAAGTCCTGCCTTCATTTAGTACATAACATGATTGATATACTAACACAGTATTCATGTGAAAGCTTATCAGTATTCTATGTGTGAAATTGCATTTTCCTTACAGGCCCTTTGAAAATCCCTTGTATCTCACTGATGTGGGTTACAAGAAAGCATATTACTGATTCCAGCTTAGCAGCAAAACACTTTTAGAAGTCAGGTAACACAGCCTTTATCATAGAGATTCAGCCTTTTTGTAATATAACTCAGTAATAAACTGATTTATCTTGGGCTGATACCAAAGGGAATTGTCAGTAGTTCCTAGACCATTGAGCAACTAGCAATATACCAAGATGGAGTGCTAGAAGGTCGATCAAAGGTTATAAGAAAATCATTAATAAAATATTTTTTAAAGAAAAATAAAGTCCTCTAAAAATCCCACTAATGAATATAATAAGGATTTCAAAGAATGTATCTAGCTCCTACAAATGAGAAAGAATAAAAAATATCACTTACCAAATACCATTGTCGACTCCACATAGGGTCATTAAAAAGAGTTTCAGTGCCTTCCCTGAGGACTGAACGCTTACTTCTCTCTTTAATATACTGTTGTTCTACCCAGGATACCTGAAATTCATACATTTACATTTAGAAATTTTAAAATAAAAATGTTAATAAGAAATGTAAAACACTATGACAAATACATTGCTCTAATGCTACAAACACAGTGTAATTTTTTAAATAGTCCAACTGACACAAAAAAGTATTATTATTATACTTAATATTCTTTATTTATATAGCGCCAAATAATTCTGCAGCACTGTGCAATGGAAAATAGACATACAGAGGTATTAAATAATACAGTCAAATGTGGAGAGCAGAAGGAACCTGATCGTGACAGCTTACAGTCTAGAGGAAGGAAGGTTGAACAAAGAAGGAGTAGGTGCTGTTGGGTGTAAGGATACTCTAACGAAGCAGAGAGTGGTCATGTACCCATTGAGTCAAACTGTTCTCAAATGTTTTAACTAGAATCTAATTTAAAGGAAATTTTTTTTAGAAAAAAATATCTGTTATAAGGCTTTTTCCTGCTTAGTAAAGAAAGGGTACTCCCCCCATTGTCAATTGTTTTATTCAAATGTTATAACACTTCAGACTATCAGTGAAAAAGTGTAAAAGTGAATTACAGAGTGATTACTTCCGGAAAGGTCTAACTGACAGCATGACTCAGCACTTTCCATCACATTCTATGGAGAAATTGTTTTCAGTGATTCACCTCCCCCAGAAAATGCAATTAATTGGAATCTATCCACCAGGTGGCACTGTTCATGTAAAAAACAGGAGTTTAAAATGTAATACCTCTGCAAATAGTTTAAAACGTAATATATCTCTCAGCAGTGAGAATACCCTTGTTTTACTGAACAGGAAAAGTCCAAAAATATATGTTGGGTTTTGTTGCTTTAAAGGGATAGTAATGTTTCATAATAAAAACAGCTCTAATTAATCATCATAGTATTTGGACTTTGCAGAGTGTTATTTCAGTTCTGTCAGAGTTGTAGTTCAAGAGTAATTCAATGATAAAGTATCCCCCTCCCGCCCCTTTTACTGACGTCACACTGCTCAGCCAGATCAGAAGGGAGGTGCCCAGGTAGACTGCAGAGAGGGACAATCTTCAATTAAGATAAGGAAAAAACCTGAAAAACTTGGCAAGGGGGGCAGGGCTTTCATTGTTTTCATAGGAATAAGAGTGTCCCCTTCTGTTATCTGTCTAGTCTTACAACCAGATTCACATCTGAGAAGAGATGGCTTACACTAGGTAAAAGGGGCGGGAGGGGGAAACTTTGCTTGTGAATATCTCTTAAACCATAAAGGTTTGAGAGATAAGACTTATATCGTTCTTCATGTTTTTTTAATGCCTACAAAATAAAATAAAGTTAAAATGAAGCATTACTATCCCTTTAAAAAAGCTTGCTGTCTCTTTTAAAGGAGACGCAGATATTTACCTATCCTACCCCTTTCTCTCATTTACAAAGACCCACATTGTGTTGATAATTTGATTTGTGGCTCAAACTATGGGAAGTGTGGATTAGCTTTCTAATCACACATGGATGTATCTGCCCTGTAAAGACACTAGTGTCTTACTGTCTAAGGTAGGTGCACTCCAACCTGTCCACACCCCACACCTCCAATAATGCATGTTTCCAGGATATCTCACAAGAACACAGGTGAATAAATCAGTGGTTCAATCATTCTGAAGTATCTGCTTGAGTTCATGACATTCACTTGCGTTTAATTAAGGGGAGGCTGAAAACCCTCTAAACTGTAAGTTGTCACGAGCAGGGCCCTCTGATCTTTTTGTTTTCCATGTTCTATTTGTACTATTTAATATCTCTGTATGTCTATTCCCTATTGTACAGCTCTGTAGAATAAGTTGGCACTATATAAATAAAGAATAATAAGACATGCGCTGTTTTTTGTTTTGTTTTTTGGCGGGGGGTGGTGTTAGGACAGGTTTGAATGACCTTGTCTACGACAGTGAGGCCCATAGAATGACATGTCCAAAATACAGTCAATATGAATCCCTGCAGAAGGACATAAAGGGAGAGGACAGCAGCTGCATGCTGTAGTGAGAAAGCTGTGTGCACTTGATGACCTGTTGCTAGGGTGACCACATTTCCCTTCTGCCATTCCGGGACGTGGTCACCCTAGTTGCCCCGTCATACCTTAAGTCCCTGGTGGTCTAGCGGCGTGGAAAGTGCTCTGTGCCTCCTCCGGCACAGAGCTGAAGCTCCCGCGCGCTGTGCTCAGTAATGCAGAGCGCTGGGAGATGATGTCATCTCCCAGCGCTCTGTATTACTAGAGCGCTTGCCTCCAGGTAAGCTGCATTGCCGCCCTGGATGTCAGCCCGCAAGCGGTGTGTCATATCATGGACGCCGCGAGCGGCGTCCATGATGTGACACACCACTTGCAGGCTGACATCCAGGGCGGCTTGGCTTCATTCCGGGACACTTCATTGTCCCGGTTGAAGGGGACCCGGGACGCGGGACATAGCCCTGAAATAAGGGACAGTCCCGGACGTTCCGGGACCCGTGGTCACCCTACCTGTTGCTTGCTGCTCTTTGCTGAAATGGTTAGATGGTAACATGCTGTGGGCCGTATGTCCAAAGGTGGAGCAATTCTGGGGGAAGCTAATTGAACCACAGGGGAAAAAGTTAAACGTCAAAAATCCCCATTGATTTAAATGACTATTATAACCCCCATGAATGCCAGAGACTTCTTCAATATATTGCAAAGCTATGCATTGCACAGCTCTCTAAGATTCAAGGTCTTAACCCTTTGAGTGCCAGAAGGATAAGCAATACATTTGTTGTATACCCCTCTGAAACGCAAAAGGTTAAAAATTCATACTTAAATCAATGGTATTTTTTTTTTTTACTTCTACTCTATATTTCATTTGTTTTGTTCCAGAACTCGCCCACATTTTTTTTAACATATGGCCCTATTAATGTTTTAAAGGTGTCACTTTTCACTATGAAGGAATAAATGTAATAGGGCTTTTCCTGCTGAGTCAAACAAGTGCACTGTCTGTGCTGGAAGATTTTACATTCACAAAGTATTTCATCTTAACCTATTAATAACAGTGCCACCTGGTGTCCAAAATTTTTTTATATAAACAGGAATAGCCCTATAACCTATTTTTCTTCATAAAAAGTGTACCACTTTATATAAATTGGCCCAAGCCCAAATTCTTTGGGAACCTAACAACCCCCCTGAGATGTTTTTACACTATTCTGTAACATATTATAACATACAATATTCTGAACTCCAAAAATAATTTGCATTAACAAACATTTTGATTTTTTTTCACCTTATAATGTTTGCATTAAAAGGATAGTAACACTTCATATATATATATATATATATATATATATATATATATATATATATATATATATATATATATATATATATATATATATATACATATATTGCAGGGATTGCCCTGTTGTGTAAAACAAAGGTACTCACACTGCTAAGAAATGTTTTGTTCAAAAGTTGCTGCAGCCCGAACTACCCCCATGGCCTGAAATTTTACAGTGGCGCTGTTGCTATAGAATCCCATGGAGGTTATAGTCAACTAACAAGAACTGCCTATATATAGTATATTACTAGATGTCTTCAGTTTACAATCTGATAAAGAGAAGGGATCTATAGCACTGTGAGTGACAGATAGGTATCCAATCAATTGCAATGCAATTCACTAAATACTTGCCTGGCACTCAACAGATTATAAAAACATTCTGGGCTATCAAAACTTAGAGGTTTTTGAGAGAAGTGTAAACTAAATGGAAACTTCAACAGAAATCTTTATATATATAAGCAGCTGAAAATACAATGCAAAAAATAGAGGCAGACAGACAAAATAGAGATAGATAGATAGATAGATAGATAGATAGATAGATAGATAGATAGATACTTAAAGGGATAGTAATGTTTCACAAAAAAAGAATTAATCTTCATAGTATTTGAGCCATGTCAGAGTTGTAGTTCAAGAGTAATTGAATGATAAAGTAGCCCCTCCCGTCCCTTTTACTGATGTAACACTGCTCAACACAGAGCAGCAAGATTGTCCTGATGGATTGCAGAGAGGGACAATATTTAATTAGCATAAGGAAAAACCTGGAAAACTGGTCAAGGGGGCAGGCTTTTCCTTATGCTCACAGTAAGAAGATTGTCCCTTGCTGTGAGCTGTCTGGTCCCAGGACAAGATTCCACATCTGAAAGGAGGTAGCTTACATTAGGTAAAAGGGGTGGGAGGGGGATCATTCAATTACTCTTGAACTTCAACTCTGACTCTATTGAAATAACACTCTCCATGGCCCAAATAATATGAAGATTAAACAGAGCTTCTGTTTTTGTGAAACATGACTATCCCTTTAAGCCTGTCATTGTTCACTTATGAAAGTGACAATCTCTGTTATGTAGGCGAGACTAAACTCACATTGTATCATTACTTATCTCTCCTTTCATGTATGGAGAAGGATGAGATGAACAATGGATGTGATTTAACTTCGCCAGCCAACACCAAATAATAATTAGGCTAATTTTATGGAGTCCAAATGCATGTATACATTCTCTTTACTACATGCTGCTATTATTTCCTTTTTCTAAAGGGGTAGAACTGAATACAACCCCTTCTCTGTTCTCTGTATTTCAATCTAATAATTATCTCATTTCATTACTCTCTGCGTAATAGCTGTTTCTGATGAATGGGACATGAAAAGCAAAGCAGTGGGGAGTCTGGGATGATTACTTTTATTTTTTAAAGGCACACTAACAACTAAAATTGAAGTGGAAGCATATATACTTACCTGCCCATTATATCATGCTGAAAAAATATATAATTGTTTTCTGAGGCCTAAAACCTAGTTTTATGAATCCTCTGAGGGATAATACATTCCTGCATTTTCCAGTGCTTCCATTGATTGTCCAGGATTATCTGATAATGACCCAGATAAGATACTGCAAGAGCAGTGAGCACTAAGAACCATCAGTTAACTGATGTCAGCTCTTATCTCTCAATACAGACAGTGCAAATAAGACTAAATAAGTGGAGGACAATTCAGATGTATTAAAAAGCAAGTTTAGTATTATATTTTAGGGATGTAACCTTTGAATAATTAATTTTTACACATTTTAGCTATAAATACGTGATATTTAACCCTTTGGTTGTCAGAAGGCACTCAGTGGGTTAATAAGTGTGATGCATCAGCCTTAACCCCTTATATGCCATAGATGTCTTCAGCTCATTGTTTCACAGATAATGCAGGATGAATCCAACAATGCTTACAAATGGGTGCTTCAGGATAACACGGCAGAACAAATCCTGAGGCTGGTGTTCAGAGGTCACTGGGGCAAAGAAGAGCAAACCAACTGCACCACAGGGGACAAATAATTCCCCAAATTTCCATTTAGTTAAATGGTTCTTTAAACCCTTTGAGGTCTAGGGAGACCACTAAAGAATGGTGTTCAAGGGGTTAAAAGAATGTTTTAAACCAATGGGCAATTTTATTTGTCCCCATGGTGCAGATGGCTTGCCCCACATTTCTCTATTTCTTACCATATCATCCACATTACATTGAATAATCAAGTAAAATGTGCTTTAGCGAGTCTATGCCTTTCCCCGAGGTACTAAACATTCTCTTGAGAAAGTATCCAGGGTTCATGTTGTGTTCCATTTTACCTACTCCTCTGCCCCGGATCCTGAATAATCTGGTAATACCTTAGACTCTCCTGCAGAGTTATGACAAGTGTCATGCTTCTTCTGTGACTGCTACACATTTGTTGTCATGCATTTAAGACAACTTTTGTGCTAAACCAGACCGAAAGACTAGTCCCCTTCTGTTTCCACTAGTTTTTATCAATGACCTGCTTTTCCCCTCTGCTTCTACACAATCTCTCTGTCCCTTCAAACTTCGTCTGCCCTCCCACATGGTTTTTCCATCATAATATTTTCATGCCCTCCCACGTTCTTGCTGGCTCCATGTATTTAGTGCTCTGCACACTGCTACAATAACATACTGGTAGTGCAAGAAAAACACACAACATTACCCAAACACACCTTCCCATGAGAAAAATCACAAAGTCATTGTGCATGTAGCATCTTAATGGTTCATCACAAATCACAGATTCACTGCTACAGACCATCAGAAATCACAGTTCATGTGTATCTACTAAAGAAAAGAGACTGGAAGGTTTTGGTTCAGTAGAATCGAGAAATAATTATTTTCTTCTAATCACAATTTTCTCCACTGCTCCCACTTTCAAGGGAGTTGCTAAAAGGTATAGTAACACTTAATATGTGAAAATATATATATTGTAGAGTTTATCTCCTGAGTAAAACAAGGGTACTCTCAATGCTGTGAAGTGTTTTATTCAAAAGTTATGCAGCTCAAACTTGAATTATTTAGGTGCAGTATCTCAATGATCTGAAACTGTTTGGTGGTGCTGTTGCTACACCATCCTATGGAGGTTTAGGGTCAACTGATCATAGCTGTCCATAGGATGGTGTAGCAACAGCGCCACTGAGCAATTTCAGATCATTGAGATATTGCACCTAATAAATTCAGGTTTGAGCTGCAATAACTTTTGAATAAAAGACTTCTCAGTAGTGAGACTAAGTAATAACCCCCATGCACTTTAGTATGGACAGGAAATCCTAATGTACACTATGAATTTTGCCCTTGAGCCTAGTCCTGGATGTCATGCCTAAGGAAGCGGACATGATCGTTGCTGTCAGTTTTCAAACGGAATCAGGCAGAGTCCATGAGTCTACTTAAACCTTTAACCCCTTGAGTGCCAGGGAGGTATCCAACCTATTGTCTTGCAATGCATTAGATACCTCTCTTGCACTCAAAGGGTTAGGGGCCAGAGGGGAGCAAAACGAATTTGCAAAGTACACCCCCTCTGGTCCTTAAAGTGATAAGATGCCATTCCTATTTTGTGGTCCTGTTAGCAATTGTCATGTTTTTCTCCACTGATATGACATCCAGCACTGAGTGAAGATATCTCTGGAATAAACACACACACAGACAATTCATAGGGGTCATTGTATTTTCTCAACAAACAAAGGTCAAACTTGAATTTTTCTGGTATTGCCTAAAATTTGCATTTAACTTTTGTTCATTTTGTGACTGGGTGGAGCTGTTTGTTATTGTAGTCTATGAAGAGCTCTGGTCATACACAAGCAAACCAAAAACAGCAATATTAACCCTTTCAGTGCCAGAGAGGTACTCAACGCATTGCAGAGCAATAGAGACAAAAACATTTAACTCAAATTATTCAAAAAACACAAGTTTGTGCTGCAATAAGTTCTGAAGTAAATATCACCCTGCAGCATGATTACACACTGTAAATTTTCTATCTCATCATGCACTTAAAGGAGCGGTAAACTTTTTTTATGAATAAATATATATTGTAGGGATTTTCCTATTGTGTAAAATAAGGGTACTCCCACTGCTGACAGATGTATGTTTCCAGAGTTATTACAGTTTAAAACCATGTTGTTGTGCAGTGCCCTCTAGTGGTCAAATTCTAATTAGTTTTTCTGTTAGATTCTAATGGAGAGGAAAGTCAGGAAAGTCAGAGACATACAGTTCTCCATAAAATGTGATAGAAACTGCCTGTCACTTCCTGTCAGAACTTTCAGGAAGTAAACACAGTAAATTCACTTCCTGATTATTTGAACTGTTATAAATTTTGAAAAAAACATATGACAGCATTAGGAGTACCCTTGTTTTACTCAGCAGGAAATGCTCTATAAAGTATTTGTTTTCAGAAAAAAAGTTTATTGCTCCTTCAGTCCTTCAATTCAAAAGATGTCTTTTTTGGAGATTTTTCTAGAAGTAAAAGGGTTTAAAACAGCCATCATTATCATAATTACTTTTCTTTGTGTTTCTGAATGCAAATTTTATTAGCCTTCTATTCTCAGAGAATTGTGTATTGCACACTTCTCTGGCACTCAGGTAGTTAAATTTTTCATCCATGCTTTTAATATTACTTATTTGTCAAATATCTGGAATTAACTTACTCGATCGTCATCTGATAACCTTTTTGTAATCCGCATGGCACTTCTACGTGATCTCCTCGGGTGAGCTTTATGTCTGAATAGATAGTGATTTTCAAGTGAGCCAATCTACAGGAAAATATGAGTAACAAACTTGGTTAGTTATAAACATTGTACTTGCAAGCACATACAATAACAGCATTTCAGGAAACATCCTCTACCTTTAGTAATTCGAGTTGCAGCATAATATATTTTACTTTTGACCTTCTTTTCAATGTAATTTTTAACAACTGCTGGGCCTTGGTCACAATATAAAGTAAAATGCTCCTTAATCCCTTAGGGTCAGTGGTCTCCAATGCATTTCAGTACGAAGCATAAGTAGGGTTGCCACCCTTATTTAAAAAAAATACCGGCCATGGCATTCCCTCCATAGACTTAACATTGGACAGAAGCCAATTTTTTACCGGTCTGCCGGTAAAATACCAGCTGGGTGGCAACCCTAAGCATAAGAGACCTCTCTAGAATACAAAAGGTGAATTCCACTGCTGTTAAAATTGAGTACTTGCTAGGCTAGTGGATTCACACAGCTTGGAACTTACATTAACTTCATAGGGTGTAGTGTGCTCATAGCTCGGTTCACACAATACTAAGCAATTATATGTGCAACAGCTTCACAAAATACTCCCTAAATCAATTATTTACTTGTCCTATGTCTGTTTAATGCCAATTTAGTAAGCTACTTACACCAAAAAGTCCCCTCTGAAAAAAGGAGGGAAGTGGAGCACTGGATGGACATTTTGGAGAGTTACTTTGCTCTCCAGCTTGTTGGACATAATGTACTAAAAAGGTTCAAAGGAAACCATGTACTCCATTTCACATGTGTGCTATGCAGCTGGTATAAGGGGCTTGCTGGTATTAAAGTCTAACGCTGTGGGAATATGTCTTCCGGTGTGCACCTGCCACTGCAGCTGCTGGAATTAGGGGCTAACGCCATCCAGCTGCACCTGCGAATTCATACATCCCCCACCACACACACACTGAATTTTCATACTTTTCTTCAGCCACTTGGCTTCATACACTGAAACTGAAGTACTAAGAAGAACTGGAACAGTTATGACACAAACCAATTGTAACATAGAGAACAATTAAAAATGATCATTGCTTTAAAGTAGAACTCTCACCTACCTAAAAGTTATACTTTCTAATTTGTCATCTGCAGTAGAGCTTCAATACATTATTATTTATTTTTAGCCTTTATGGTCATGGATATAATTGCTATTAAAAATGTACCTGCTTACATCGCAGGTCGATCACTGCAGTACAGCTCAGTAACTTAGGGCTGTCTTTCACCACCCCGCTACCTCCATCTTTTGCCTTGATCCCTCCTCCTCCCTCACTGAGTCCCAAATAATCATGTGACCTGGCCAGCCCTTCCCAGTGCTCTTCCAGGTCATGGAGGCAAAAGGAGAGAGGAGGCGATCGAGAGCCCTAAGGTACTGTAGTTCATGTATTAAGATGTGATAAAGAGGTGATAATGTGGAGATAACTTCTCCAGTGATTACACTTCTTCAGTTCCTGTTTTATTCTATTAACAGATGAGAGTTGGTACCGTGTTAGCCGTATAAATACAGGAGGCAAATATAGTTTTTGATACCTTTTATTGGCTAACTAAGCAGATTTAAATGCAAGCTTTCAAGACCTTAGGTTTCTTCCTCAGGCATGTTATACAGATAAATATGAAAACATCTCTCTTAAATACAAGTACACATCACATTGTTTAGCATGGAAATCAGATAACAGAATGCAGTCCAGATCCAGATATCTTTGATCAGTCAATGGTAAATTGCACTCTTCCTCTGAGACTTTAGAGGTATTTACGATGCTCTTGGGTCTGTTGGAAAGGTCAGTCAACTAAATTATATTTTGACATAAATTCCTTATCCCTGTTCAAACCACTACAAATTGCATTAAATTTTAACATTAATTTTACCTCCCATACCTTTCTGTCCCTCTGAGTGCGAAACAGTCCCATCAATACAGTTAACTTAATATCCTTGACACTGTGCCCATTTTGGCAAAAATGTTCTCCCACTGGTGTCTCTGTCTTTTTGTTATTAACACTGGATCTGTGGGAATTAAATCTCCTATGTAGTGCTTGTCCAGTTTCTCCCACATACAGAGCTGTTGGGCATTTTGCACACATGATAAGGTATATTACACTGGATGATTTACAGGTGAAGGTACCATTGATCTTATGGTGTAACTGGGTGTTTGGAATTGGTATGTTGTCCGTGGTGTAAATGTGTGCACAAGTTTCACATCTCTTTTGTAGGCAGGGAGATGTGCCATTTTTTGTATTTTTATTCAGGGCGCTCCTCACCATCAGTTGTTTCAAATTTGGAGGCTGTCTGAAGGAGAGTAAGGGAGGCTGTGGAAATATGTTCTTGAGTCTTTCATCTGTATGTAATTTCTTTTGAAGTTCTCTTGAAATTTTGCGTAAGTGACCACCAGTGGCACCCGGTTTCCCTTATGTTGTTCTTTGTAGTGCAACAGATTTTTTCTTGGTATTTGGGTAGCCTTCTGTATCTGACTGTCAATAATAGTTGCGCTGTAACCGTGTTTTATAAAGTCTCCTCTGAGTTTCTGGAGGTGCTTGTCACGGTCCATCCTGTCAGAACAGATGCGGTGGTATCTGATGGCTTGGCTATATATGATGGAGATAGAGATGGAGATGGAGATATCTGGATCTGGACTGCATTCTGTTATCTGATTCCCATGCTAAACAATGTGATGCGTACTTGTATTTAAGAGAGATGTTTTCATATTTATCTGTATAACATGCCTGAGGAAGAGACCTAAGGTCTTGAAAGCTTGCATTTAAATCTGCTTAGTTAGCCAATAAAAGGTATCAAAAACTATATTTGCCCCCTGTTTTATTCTATGGAGCACTAAGCTCTCTCCCGCTTGAGAAATCTTAGTGAATAGGCTCCATAGAATAACATAGGAACTGGAGAGGTAATAGCATCGTAGAAGTTATCTATACTTTTTCACCTCTTTATCAGACCTTAGTGCATAAAAACTCAGTTCTGCTTAGTACATCAACCATACTGGGAGAGATGCATTAAGACATGATAAAGAGGTGATAAAGAGGAGTGACGTCTCCAGTGAGATCACTTGTGCAATTCTTGTGTTATTCTATGGAGCCTATTTACTAAGATTCCTCTTAGTGGATTGGCTCTATAGAATAACATAGGCACTGCAGAAATGATATCACTGGAGAAGTCATTTCCACATTATCAGGTCTCAATTACTCCTAAGTACATAACCACCAATGTGATCATTGAGGATAGGGAGATCCAAAGAGTTGTGTTATGTGGAGGCAAAGTTTCTCTCCAACAGTGAACCTGCTTCCTTTATAATGAGGGTAACTTGTCATCACAGCACTCACACTCACATATATACACACACACAATTGTGTGTGTGTGTGTGTGTGTGTGTGTGAGTGTGTGTGTGTGAGGGATCAATAAACTTCTTCTTGTTCTGTTCAAGAAGGCAGAGAGAGAGGTTATTTTCTGGACATATGAGTACATTATGCAGCTTTATCTGATCAATTCAGAGAACAAAGTGCTGCTCTAAAACTATTAATCTCTTTGCAAAACAAAAGGCAGAAATTTAGATAAACTTTATGAGACTAAAAGTCGTGTAAGCTACAAGTCCACTTTATTGCATTTTAAACTTCTCTTGGTATTTTCTGGCCACAATAAGGTAATGGAAGTTATTATTAGGAGGTGTCAGTTCTCCTTTAATGTGCCTGTCTAACACAGATTGAATATATATGAAATTACACATGCTATTTTCCTGCAGATTGTGGGAGCAACTCTACTACAATTCCTTTTTCCTTGTTCGGTGAGAGAATGTTACAGAGATTAATGGTTACAACAATATGCCCTTTCAGATATGAGCTATTTGTAATTTTTTTTGACAGGTGGCAAATAAGCTTGGTACTGACAGGTTTGAAACTTGTTAAAATATACTAATAGTCTTATTGGAAAGGCTGTATTATTGTAATAATCACACACTGTATCATTCCCTGGTCACCGTGAGTGAAGAAGAATACATACTCCTATGACCTGGCAAAAAACAGGATAAACAGCGTCTTATAGTCTAAATTGTATCAAGCTATGGAAAATGTGTGTGTATATATATCTATATAAAAATATATATATACACTACCGTTCAAAAGTTTGGGGTCACAGAAATTCCCTTGTTTTCCATAAAAACATACATCAAACAAGTTGCAAAATGGATAGGAAATATAGTCAAGTTGTTGACAAGGTTAGAAATAATGATTTTTAATTTAAATAATAATTGTGTCAAACTCTGCTTTCATTAAAGAATCCTCCATTTGCAGCAGATGTAGATATTCATTTAAAGCGGAACTTTTACCCTTTATAATGTCGCCCTCCAATAATTAGGCATATGGCGACTAGCTTCATAATAGTTCTATTTGCTTTCATTATTATCTGGTTTTGAAGTAACCCTTAATACGTGCTGTCTGCACACCTGCGCCACCCGTCCCTTCTGGTGCCTTAAGGCACAGTGCAATGCCAGGACTGACAGTGCAGGCACGCAGACGGCACTAAAGCAAGATGCCCGGCTTCCGGGTCTCTGAAGACTAAGGATTATTTCAGAACTGGGTACTTATGAGAGCTAATAGCACTATTATGAAGCTAGTCGCCATATGCCTATTTATTGGAGGCTGACTTTATAGACAGTGAAAGTTCCGCTTTAAAAACCAACCATTTACAGCTACTATAGTCTTTTAAAACATTAACTGTAAATGTCTGCAATATATTATGATGCACTTGATGTTATTTTAATGCACCAGATTCGGTTTTCTTTCAAAAACAAGGACATTTCTAAGTGACCCCAAACTTTTTTAGTGTATGTATCTATATATATATATATATATATAAAAGAGAAAGCCTCATTGCATAATTTATGATTCCTCAGGACACAGAACATAATGTATGTCTCCTCAGAAGACACACACACACACAGAACAGAATAGCTCATTACATAATTTATGTCTCCTTAAGAGACACACACATCCAGGGGCAGCAGTAAGGAGGAGTTACTGCTCCCATTGGGCGATTCATCATGCAGGGAGTTGGCCTGCCCCCACTATCCAGCCTGTGCACAACTATACAACTTACCAAAAAAAAAAAAAAATGGCTGCCACTTGATCCTACACCACAGACAAACACACATATACTATCCAACTCAGGAAAGAAAAAGCACACACATACACCCCACACCCCACATACACCACACCACACACACACACACACACACACACACATTTATACTTTCACACACACACAGTCACTCACCCTGACTCCCAGTGGCCTCAGCAGGACCTGTAGTACAGCCACTGAAGGGAGGCTGCAGCACCAGGGGAACAAAATGGCACTCTAATGGTTAAGGTAGGTCCTCATTGCTCAGTTATTTCTTCACTGTCATCATTTGCCATACAACACAGAGGACAGGCAGCCATCAGGTACACACTTAACCCACTGACTGCCACAGGGTTGTGTATCACATTTTACTCCTCAGGGAGTGTGTTCAAAACCCTCATACTGTAAACGTGCATTTCCCTCCCACTTCTCCTCCTTCCCCAGCCTATTACTAACACTTTTCCACATTTTGCTAAGCCCCCCCTACTCGCAATTAAGCCCTGCCCACTTTTACCCCAAATTGCCCCATTGGTCTCTCCACATCAGCACCACATGAATCCCCTCCAGGGACTCCACAAGTCAAAGTTCCCAGGTATAAACACATTTCCCACTGACCACCACTATCCAACCGAGGAAAAAAATAAAATGGCTGCCACTTGCTCCTACACCACCCTAATACACACATGCCCCACTCACACAGCACCAACACACACACAACCAGAAAGAAATATGGCTGACACACACCAACACACACACACACGCACACAGTCACTCACTCTGACTCCCAGTGGCCTCAGCAGGACCTGTAGTACAGCCACTGAAGGGAAGCTGCAGCACCAGGGGAACAAAATGGCACTCAAAGGGTTAAGGTAGGTCCTCATTGCTCAATTATTTCTTCACTGTCATCATTTGCCATACAACACAGAGGACAGGCAGCCATCAGGTACACACTTAACCCACTGACTGCCACAGGGTTGTGTATCACATTTTACCCCTCAGGGAGTGTGTTTAAACCCCTCACACTGTAAACTTGCATTTCCCTCCCACTTTTCCTCCTTCCCCAGCCTATTACTAACACTTTTCAACATTTTGTTAAGCCCTGCCCCTACTCACAATTAAGCCCCACTCACTTTTACCCCAAATTGCCCCATTGGTCTCTCCACATCAGCACCACATGAGTCCCCTCCAGGGACTGCACAAGTCAAAGTTCCCAGGTATGAATACACTTCCCACTGCTATTTAACTCTGACATGCCACTCTATATCTTAACCCTTTGAGTGCCAGAGGGGTGCACAACACATTGTAACGCACTCTGATTTCCATTTGCACAACCCAAACACACACAGGTACAATACTGCAATTCTGGCCCAAAGTAAAGGAGAAATAAAATACAACATTGCCTCCCAAGTCTCCCTCTTTAGGATATATTACTGTTTCATACCTCCCAATTGTCTCTCTTTAGGAGATATTAGTGCCACTGTCCTGTACAGACACAATTTGGTAAATTGTTTGTGCACTGCTAATGCTGTTGATGTATTAAATTTAGTACCCACCAATTTTCTATTCAGGAAGACTCATATCTAATCTCAGGTTCATTAACAGACAATAAAACTCTATCACTTCTAAGACACTTATTATGATTGCTGTTTTAATGGGAGCCCTAGAGCCCTGGAATAGCCAGGAATGGATATCCATAGAGAGCATTTTAGATTTTTTAAATTAGATTTTAGGCCTCTTAAAATGAATAGAGATTTTGTACAGAGGCTAGCATGGACTACAAGGTATTACGTGTGTTTAACATTAGATCATTTTAGGAATTACTATTCCTCTAGAGATGGCCTCCAGTGCATTTCAAAGCAAAACATTGGAGACCTCTCTAGCATTAGTGAGGTTATAGGTCCTATTTAAATCAATGTGAATTTTATTTGTCTCCTATTTTGGTTTGCCCCAGTTTTGCTCCGCTTTACATAGTACATCAGCCTCAGCGTCTCAGTGGGACAAATGTACACATGTGCCAGTGTAGATGCATGGCATTAGCTGGAGGGCAATGTGGCAGACACAATCTGTCATCACAGGACTTTGATGCCATCAAGGTCCATATACCTGCCACATGTGGAAGGAATTTCAAAGTAGTATCAACAAAGTTGTCTATACCATATAAATCCTTGGCATAGATTTTGGCACTGAATAAAGGAATGCCCTAAAATGCCCAAATATTTCCTCACTGCCCTCTCATTGGAACAATGGGAGGTTTTTTTGGTGTGCACAGGGGACCAAGACTCATTCCTATGGGCATTTATGGGTATCGGGCTGCAGACCTCATATTAATCTTTTTTTTATTACTTCCTTCCCATTAGAGAACACAGAGGAAGTGGCCCAGACCCAATTTTCAGGCTTGTGTGGGAACTCCAGGCCCCATATCAAGTTTTTTATTTATTTGAACTGTGTTTTATTTAATATGGACCATGACCCTTGTCTTTCCTAATTTCATACTATTGTGTACAGAAAGCAGTATGTTGAAGACATTTCTAGTATCCAGGGGACTAAAGGAATTATATTTATATAAATATACATGATGATAAAATATGAAAATGTATTGGCTCACAAAGCGGAGACCTCTCTAGCACTAAAGAGTTAAAACCTCATTTTAAATAAATCATATTATTCATTTGTCCCCTAAAGTACAGTTGGATTGCTCTAGAGTTGCTGCTCTTTCATTGTGCCTATGATCTTAAATGTGCAGTATTGTGACATAATGCTGCAGATACCTTCCTTACCCCAAAATTAATTTATCTGGAATCAAATGGAATTCTTTGTAACAGGCATCCTCAGGCTTTTTTTCCTAGGGTGGTGAGGGAGTATGTCAATATTAAGTAACATATATTATGTATAGCCTGGTCATCCTAGACAGGTCCTACATGTTGCATTGCTAGGCATGTGATAGTTTCTAGTAAATCGTTTCTAGCCACAAAACATGTTTACGCAGTTTAGAACCTTGAAATCAACAACCTTCGGGTTATCTTTTTTGTAAATGAGTAGTACATTCTTTGCAGATTTTAAATTTCTACTAGAATTTCATTCTTTTAAGACTGATCATATATTAATATAAAACGTGGATGCTATGCATTGGAGACCTCTCTAGCATCCAATGGGTTAATTATATTGCAAAAGCAATTGTGTATTTATAGGTGAACTGTTACATAAGATATATTATGCCACCTGACAGACTTTTCTAACTAATGATTCACCTTATTCATCCCTTTACTGCCCCGAGGTACAGAATGCTTATAAATAATTCACTATGCTATCTGGATCTAAAGACAAGTCATATTGTCTCAGTATTTACATAAAACCAATTACTCAATCCTGGATACTCTGATGTCATGAGATTCGAAGAGGAGACATTTAATGGAAACGGACACATTTTACCACAATGGATGTATGTCATGATTTCTATGACTCATGCTCGGATGAAAAAAATTCTTAGTTCACACTATGCAGCATTTAACCCTTTGAATGCCAGAGGAGTATGCCACGCATTGCCACATCATTACAAACGCAGCCCCAATGGAGGTATAATCTGAGATGTAGAAGAATGCTCACACAGCTTATATAATGCAAAGTATAGCTAGGTGAAGATAATTTATGGTGTCTGATGCACTAAAAAGAACTGGAGCAATTCTGAAACAAATAAGTATTCCCAAAACTACCACTGATTTATTTAACCCTTTGAGTGCATTGTGTTGCCTTCCCCTCTGACAGGTATAATAGTGGCTTATAAACTTTTTTATTCTATACGAAAAGGTGTCAATTACAGTCTTAAATACTAAGCACTTTTAAAGTTCAAGGTGTTTTTATTTCCATACACACAAACACACACAACCCTTTCAATTACATTCTGCAGTGAGAGGGCTCACTTGACTAGTCAACTGGCAGCTGCTTGTTTTCCATAGCTATCCACCAAGAGCTCATTCACACAGAGACATCTGTCTCTGTAAGAGCTGTTTTAATTTGTTGTGAGAAATGACTGAGTTGTAGTCAGTGCTCATGAAGCATTAAAACAGGCAGATGGATACAAATGTCTCTGTGTGAGTGAACATTGTGTGGCTACTCTGTCAACCAAGCCACTACTGTTTGACTGAGAAGTTCAGCCCCTTCACTGCTGATGTAAATGACGAGGGGTTATAACATGATTGAACGAGGAGATTATAACATGCTTAGTATTGTCACAATCTTTATTTAACCTCTTTGCATCCAGTGATGTGCCAGGACCGCTGGTCCTTAAGGGGTTAATATTATAGAATCAAATATTTTTTACCATTACTCTGTGAAACACTTGGTTTGTCCCAGAATTGCATTCTTCTTAGTACATCAGTCTCATGTACTATTCCTTCTTTCTTTCTACTCCTAGTGCAACATGCCTTATTGGTGCCCTGGCTCCTTGTGGATGGTACTTACTGTGATTTACTGTGAAAGGCTTCACTACTGTTTCACAACACACTGGAATATAACAAGTGTTTCTAAGATCAGTTGTCTCAAGGTGATACTTCCCCTTTAATAAAGAAGGTTAAAACTCAGTCATCCATCTGACAGGCTCTCATGATTCCTCTGAGTCACCCATATAGTTCTTTTCCAATGAACTCACTCAAACCTGTCACTAGCCTGAAAACTTGGTCGTGTACATCCTTCTAGAGCAGAGCTGAACTTCCGTGATATCTAATCTACTAGATTAACTCATTAAGGACCAGAGGGATGTGCAGCGCCTTGCTTTGAAAAGAGGGATACACAAAGCATTGTGTTGCACACCCCTCTGGCTCTCAAAGTGTTAAGAAAATTATGACACCAACTGGTGCAGAATAGTGCAACTGGTGTGAAACCAACAGCACCACAGTGCACAAATAAAAATGCCCCAAATTGCCATTGAATTATATGGGGCTTTTAACCTCTTTACTGCTATTTAGGTCTCCAGTGCATTTCTTTACAATATGTTGGCATTAAAATGGTTAAATGCCCAATTTAATCAACAGGAATTTTCATTGCTCCACTATGATGAAATTGGTTTGTTCATGAACTGCATGTCTTTAGAATATTACATTACACTTTTCAGATGTAAGTTTGGAGCATAAATGTTGTTATAACACCTTGGGGGTTATGCACTAAGATGTGATAAAGAGGTGATAAAGTGGAGATGTGATATGACTACTCCAGTTCCTATGTTATTCTATAGAGCCTATGCACTAAGTGGTTTTTTTGTTCGGGGCACACCTAACACATAATCTACAACATTCTGGGCACCCCTAACGTATTTAATGTACTTTATCCAGGGTATAATGAAGGTTCCATACATAAATATATAGTTATTATTAGGTCTTACAATCATAATAACAAAATTAGACATAATTTGCATAACAATTTCTATAAATCTTTATTTAAAAGTTCATTTTTGTTAGTTTTCATGGAAAACATGGGGCACCCTAAGTTGGTGTGCCACGGCACCCTTGTTGAGAATCACTGCACTAAGATCTCCAATGTGGTAGAAATCTTAGTACATAGGCTCCATAGAATAACACAGGAACTGGAGAAGTAATATCACTGGAGAAGTCATCTCCACTTTATCACCGCTTTATCACACCTATGTGCATCTCCCACTTTGAGTGCTAGTGAGTTCTGCAGCACATTGCATTGGAGACTATTCTAGTGATCATGGGGGATAAAAAAGCCCAACTGAAATCAATGGGAATGTTTAGCTTTCCCTTATGGTGCCCTTAGTTTGCTCCAGAATTGCATCTTTAACCCTTTGAGTGCTAGAGGGATACGCAACGCATTGCAGAGCAATACATTGTGTTGCCCTCTGACACTCAAAGGGTTAACACAATGAGAGCCCCAAGGGGGATAAAAGAATGAAATGTGAAAATAAGCACAGAACTGTTTTTGCGAACTGAATGGTTCTTTACCTCCCTAACATCTATGACAAAATGGCTGCTTTGACCCGTGATCCATGAATCATGTAATGTGGGAGTTTATCAGTATCTCTGTATGTGCTCTTCTTCTGTGCCCAGTCAGGTATAAAAACTAGGCAAAGAGGAAATCAGCACAGAATTCTTCCTTGTCCTTACACCTGCTATGTGGTGGGGCTAATGTACTAATGTGTCTACAGAAACACACGTGTGGGCGATCATCTACAGAAACTGATCCTGATGTACTAAGAAGAACCAAAGTAATTCTGGAGCCAACTAGTTGCACCAGAGGGTACAAATAAAAATTTTCCAAATACTCATGATTTAAATGGGGGTTTAAATCACTGAATACTAGAGAAGTCTCCAAAGTATTGTTTTGTAAATTGAAAGGCAAATTTAAATCACTCCCCCCCCCCCAGTTATACAGGTTTTCATGATCTTCTCAAATAAAAGAAGGTGATTCAATCAGTGGTTCAGTCATTCTGTAGGATCTATCTGAGTTAATTACATTCATTTGTGTTTAATCCATTTAGGACCATTGATGTGCCAGGACCATCACAACCGTCAGTGCGTTAAGGACCGGAGATGGTCTTGGCATGTCATTCACATTTTGATCAAAGCAGCCCATCAGGCGCACTGTGATCACTCTGGGAGTCTAAAACTGACTGCTCAAAGCCCGGAGCAGTAAGTTTGCGCATCTACCATGGCGAGCCAGTATGTGTGATCCTTAACCCCTTAACGACCCTTGACGGTCATAGTACACACGACCCATGACGTACTATGACCGACATGGAATTCCGGGCTCTCCCCGCGGCTGCATGCCATTCGGGGAGTCTGGAACCGGAAGGAACAAAAAAAAAATGCTCCATGGTCCTTAAGTGACCGCCCCGTTCATGTGCGGACGGTTGTTATTGGGTTAAGGGGTTAATTGAGTAGAGTTTGAACACATGCTGTTGGAGATGGCTGAGGACAGGTTTGAGCACTACTAACCTAGAATACACTTGGTATTTCCAGAACTGCTCCAGTTCTTCTTACTATATCAGCCTCAGTGCAGCTGGTACACCATGACCTTGTTTATTAGATTTCCCTTGCTCTTTCTATTCAGTGCCAATTAACAAAAAGTAATATGACTTAACCCTTTGCCTACTAGAGGGGTGATCAATGCATTGCTTAGAAATGCAAGTGATACCACACTGAAACTCATAGGTTTAAAGAGACATGTTTTTTGACATTACATATTCTGCAAGTACAAATTGCCTATACTTTTTTGGGGGTTCCATCTTTGCCTATTTTTGTTACACTTTATATCATTGATATTTAGCCCTCTGGATCTGTATTTTCAGAAAGCTTTCAGTCCAGCACTGTGAAAGCCGAGATATATTTACTATGTTACAGTCTCACTGCAGCAATTAGTGCTCTGTATGCTGTACTGGCAGACTTTTCTACATTGTTTCACCATCTTTTTACATCATATATTTTTTACATTGTTGAACTTGCTCCTCTTTCACAGAGTGCAGGCTGGGGAAAGCTATATTATTTGGCAGTCTCCAATTTGTGGTCAGGAGGCTATACTCAATTATGCAAGGCACACCAGTCTATAAAAAAAATCAGCTTAAAGAAGTAACACTATAAAAATAGCTTTCAAAATTATCTGTATGTTATGTTAACCATTTTATATTTAAAACAATAGATTATGAGATATATAGTTTTAATTGTCAGTTTATTCAAATTACTAGACAGCACTGTCAGGCATGTCAGCCAAATATTAAAGGGATAGTAATACTTAATTAATACTAATCCCTATATTAAATTAATATTAAAAATACATGTATTGCCCCCAGTGTCATCTCTCAAACCTTTATGGTTTGAGAGATGATCACTCCTAGAGTTGCCCTCTCCCTCCCCCTTCCCAGTAGTCAGCATTCTAGCTGACTGCAGGGAAGCCTGTCGTACGACTTTCAGGTAGCTCTGCAGCACAGCCAAGATCGTGTTAATTAAAAAGAAATCTTTCACTGAAACAGTCTTCTACACGTGCTTGGTTTACAAGCACACATACAAGACTGTTTTAGTGATTTTTTTTTTTTTTTTTTTTTTATTAACGAGATCGTGGCTCTGCTGCAGAGCTGCCTGATGATCATAAGAGCAGATTTCCCTTCAGTCAGCTACAACACTGACTTCGGGGAAGGGGGAGGGAGGGGGGAACTTTAGGAGTGATTATCTCTCGAAACATAAAGGTTTGAGAGATGTCACTGGGGGCAATACATTTATTTTTAATATTACTTTAATATAGTGATTAGTAATAATTAAGTATTACTATACCTTTAAAGTTCTACACTGTTCACACTCTAACCCACCTCTCCATGACAGCCAGTACTAGCACATTTGAATATACTGTGAAATAAAAAAAAAAGCATAATATATCATAAATTATTGTTTTAAATAAAACAAATGGCTTACATAAAATATAGGTGATTTTTAAAACTCATTCAAAATTAACGATGTTGTTCTAAGGTCTTAGATCCACTTTAAGACAGAAAACTATGAAAATGTTTAAATATATTCCTCATAATATAGTAGTTTATAGGGAACTGTTTATATACTCCAGACAATAATAGTTTAAATATAGTAATCTTAGAAAATATTATTCTTATGGAAGTTTATTTGCATTGGGTAGATTCATGGTATCATGACAAAGCACACAAAACAATTACCTTGCCTTTCAATTGCACAGCATAATAACCTTTAGTTTGTGTTGACAAAAGCATCAAGCTAAGAAAAGAGAGATGTACAGCAAAGGCAATGGGAGAACAATAGAGAAATGGAGAATGCTACACGCATGGAATATTCCTAATTTTCTCATTGCCATCATGCTTGGAAACCTTCTCATCCATGGCCTCCAGGGCTGGGGATGGGAGTGTCCAAATTATGTTATTCACATCTTAATGTTGGAAGGGCTTACTCATGGAAAGATGGGAGTGTCCAAATTACACTATTCGTGCCATAATGTGTAAAGGAATCAATCGAGGTGCGATAAGAGCTTCCAAATTACACTATTTGTGCCATATTGTGGGAGGGGTTTAATCAGGGTGACACAGACTTGGAGGGCTGAGAGGTGGGATTTAAACTTAAATGGGTGGTTCAAATCTGTAGAGTAGAAAGCGCCAACACAGAGCCAAAAAGTAATAAAGAGAAAACGGAATAGCACTCTAAGTGTAGTATCTTTAATAAACATAGATAAAAATATGCAGAATAAAAATCCCCCCTTCTCCCAATGCACTTACAGGAAGCCCCTCTTGGGCTATAGCGTCTCAAGGGTCCCAGCCCTTTACTGCCACGTAGCTGTGCCTTTAAATTGTTCCTGATGCTGTGTCCGTTCGTATGAACGCTGGAATGATGATAATCGGTCCTTATTGGAAACACAGTGTCCTTGCTTCCAAATTACACTATTTGTGCCATATTGTGGGAGGGGTTTAATCAGGGTGACACAGACTTGGAGGGCTGAGAGGTGGGATTTAAACTTAAATGGGTGGGGAAGTGGGAGGAACAGGGTGGTAGAGGGCAGAACAGATTGCAAAGTAGGAGGGGTTACTCCTGAACTCACAAAGCCAGAGAATCAGCGTCTATCCCTAAAAACCCAGTAACTCATTCTAAAAAACTGAGTCTCTGGGACAGATCCAGAGAGCTCCAGGGTATGACTGCCAGAGAGCTCAGCATTTCATTCATGACAGGCCTGGCTATGAGACAGATTAGTTGAATACTAAGTGTCCAATTCAGGATTCTAAAGTGGAGCGATTCTGGTGCAAACCAACTGCACCATAGGAAACAAATAAAACCTAGCAACAGTCACACAGATTTGAATGGGGATTTTAACCCCTTGAACATGATGGAGACCACTCTAACATTTGAGGGGTTAAAAGACAAATTTATATTATGGATACATTTCATTTATCACATCTGGTATAGGTGGTTTATCCCAGAATCATTCCTCATTTTATTTGTGCATAGGGGAAGATAAAGTTAAGCAATTCTGGGACAAACTATCCGCACCATAGGTTATAAGTTAAAAACGTCCCAAATATCATTGATGTAACTCTTTGAGAGCCAGAGGTGTACCGCACCTCTCTGGCACTCAAAGGGTTAAGGAACACTATCACCAAATGCCAATTCATTGGTTGTGATTAGTACCCATTTTTCTTATATTCAGAAAGGCTGTTCTCAGTCTACTGGCAAATGATCCTGGACAATCAATGGGATACCAGGAGCCACAGAAAAGGCAGGAATAGCTGCTCCTTCAGAGAATACTGTATGTAAGACTAAGTTTTAGGCCTCAGTTGATTTTTAGGTGTTCATTTTTAACTAAAAAGTATTCAGTGCACTGCTTTGAAATGCAATTGAGGCCAGTCTAGCATTCAAAGGGTTAAAGCCCAATTTTATACTTAGTATGCCCCAGAATTACTCCTCTGCAGCTTACTGAATCAGAGGCTTAACTAGTCAATGGAGGAGCCCAGTGTAAAATGTTTTCAGCACCTAACATGCAAATATTCTCCATAACTAGGACCTTTTGGGCCGCCGTAGACTGTACTCTCCGTGCCCCCTGTAGCTATACCCATGCCCCTCATCCTGAATACAGCCGTGAGTGAGGTTAGTAAATGAAAAAAAAAAAAGGTTTTCGGAAGTTGTTGAATTTAGTTTACGTAATTTGTGCTAACATTTTCACAGACAAACAAGCCAGTAATTTAATGCAAAACATTATTGCAGTTACTGTTTTTAGTACAGCAAATTTATTTAATGTACAAAATAAACTGTACACAAATCACAAATAACTGAGGCATAAAACGTGTAGCTGCGCACCAAATAGTGTGACCTGATGAAGTTGGGTGACAGTTTTGACATTATGTCAGTTTATTTTTTGCACACAATTTACTTGTTGCATAGCAGTGAACTAACTAGCATTAACTCTTTAAAGGGACAGTAATGTCCCAGAAAAAATCTTTATAGTTTTGTAGTACTTAAAAAATTAAACTATATGCATAAAATCCTATCTCTCAAACCACTATGGTTTGAGAGATATTCATATTCAAAGTTCCCCCCTCCCTCCCCTTCTCCTGATGTCAGTTGTAAGGCTAACTGCAGGAGATCTGTGTCAGCCAATATGAGGAGGCTCTTCAGCAGAGCCGAATTTGCGTTATTTAAAATGAATTACTTCATTGGAATGGTCTATTAAGTGTGCTTGCAAACCAGGCACACACTGTAGACCTTTCCAATTAAGTAATTATTTTCCAATAACGAGATTTCAGCTCTGCTGCAGAGCCACTGGTTGGTCCCCGAACAGGATTCCCCTGCAGTCAGCACAGCGCTGACATCAGGGAAAGGGGAGGGAGGGGGGAAACTTTGAATATGAATATCTGTCAAACCATAGTGGTTTGAGAGATAGGATTTTTTGCATTTAGTTAAACTAAAAAGATTTTTTCTAGGGCATTACTGTCCCTTTAAAGATAATGCACTAAGAAGAGCAATAGTAATTCTGAGGCAAGATAACTGCACCATACAGGATAAATAAAATTGTCCCTTTGTGTTTAGAGCGGAACTTTCATCCGCTATAAAGTCGCCCTGCTATAATTATGTAGGTAGCGACTAGCTTTAGAATATATATTTTACCTTTCAAAAGTAGCCCGATCTAAAGAAATCCATCATTGTAGGAGACCGGAACACAGGTTACAGAGCACACATCTTGTCTGCACGCCTGCGCTGTCAGTCCCGGTCTCCATTGTGTAGACTGCAGTGCACCATGTGGTTACCGGAAGGGACTGACAGTGCAGGTGTGCCGACTGCGCTAACCCGACCATCAGTCTCCTACAATTAGTGATTTCTTTCGATCGGTCTACTTTTGAAAGGTAAAATATATATTCAGAAGCTAGTCGCTACCTGCTTAATTATAGCGGGGTGACTTTATAGCGGATGAAAGTTCCGCTCGCACAGCGTTTTAACCTCTTGAATGCTAGAGGGGTCACCAATACAGTTAACCCCCTTGTAAATCAGTGGGATTTTTTAGAAAATATTTCCTATGGTGCAGTAAGTTCTCTCCAGAGCTACTCAGTGAGATGGGGGGTAAGGGTTGCCCTTAGGTTAGCGGCATTTGAAATACATTTGAATATGGAAGACTTTTAAACATTTATGGACAACCGTGAAATATGTTGATTACTTTCATATGCAAATGTCGCATGTCAAGTGGTGTATTTAAGCGTAATCTAAACCTTGCATAGAAAGCTATGGCAAACTCCACATTTAGCTAGTCTAAGATAGGCAAATTTGATTCTCTAAGCTAATATTATTACCAACTATCTACCCTTACTGCATATGGCAAATAGTCACAGTAACATAGAAACACCCTCAGTAATAAATGAATTCTCAATGAATATCAATATGCAAATAAGCCATTGGCTAAGAAGTCACTTAACATCATAAATGCAGAAAAGGCACAGAGAAGGCAAGGCGATGTAGGTATATTTGAGGCTTAATCACATGGATATGAGGACAACAGGAGGGAAGCGCTCTCAGGAC
Organism: Rhinophrynus dorsalis; assembly: GCA_037306005.1. Classification (NCBI taxonomy): domain Eukaryota; kingdom Metazoa; phylum Chordata; class Amphibia; order Anura; family Rhinophrynidae; genus Rhinophrynus; species Rhinophrynus dorsalis. Next base: position 575,767,634 of record CM074718.1, on the reverse strand, counting down.
CACCAAAGCATAACCAGCCCAATATGTATAAAAATATTCTTTATTTATAGAAATAAAAACATCCAATCACATGGATAAAATAGTAAAGCCATCTTAGTGCCTATGACCAGATAGACTAGTATCACATTTTCCTCTATATTGCCAAACAACGCCCTTATTGAATCTTAGTTCCTCAGACTCTTTATGTTCTACTATGCATTGGCACTAAAGGGATTAAAATGTTATTGTAATTTAAACCTCTGCCTACGTGTGTTTTATTCCACTTTGAAAATGTTCCATATAGGCACATTTTTTTCTTCTCACACTCCTTGCAACTAATAGTGTCAGCTCATTCCTATTGGCTGTGCAGGTGGGTGTGATGTCAAAGCATCCAATAGAAATCATCAGATGCCTCTCCAGAGCTTACAGGACCAGCTCTGTGAAGAATTGTGTGGGAGGAGGGAGGGCTACTTACAGAGGTAGAACTGGGCTTTAACCCCTTAAGGACCGGCCAATCACGCATGCAGCCGACACTAAAGGACCACAGACCTTTTTTTTTTCCTTTAATTTCTGCATCTGGTTCAGGGCTCCCCAAACAACATGCAGCTGCATGAGGAGCCTTGAGTTCCATGACGGTCCTGGCATGTCATGGGTGCTTATGACTCACCAACCCATGACGTGCCAGGACCTCCAAGGGTGCTTAAGGGGTTAATGTATGTATTGTTGTGTTTATTACCATTTAACTGTGGGATACAATTTTAAAGCCACATAAGATACTGCTGCTGTTCTCATTGCTCACTGATAATGCAATAAGTACTTATGAATGATTGACCATATTTCACTTTATGGTGTTTTCCAACAAATCCTAGGCAGGGAACTATGCTACACAATTAGAATAGATCTCTTTGAGGCGGATGTACTAAAATTTCCAAAACAACCATTGATTTAAATGAGGCTTTACATCAGGCCTAATATTTTGAATTACTCATTGACAAATTGTATTGCACTCTAACCCTCTGCCTACAAGTGTTTTATTCCACTTTGAAAATGTTCCACATAAGCAAAAAAAAATAAGCATTTTATTTTTTCTCCACCTCTTGCAAATAATAGTGTCAGCTTCATTCCTATTGGTTGTACAGGTGGGTGTGATGTCAAAGCATCCAATAGAAATCATCAGATGCTCTCCAGAGTTTACAGCACAAGCACAATGAAGGAGAATCATGGGAAGAATGAAGGGCTGCTCACATAAGTAAAACTGGGCTTTAATATTTGTATTTTTATGTTAGTTACCATGTAAATGTCAGGACATATCATATACAGCTACTGATCACCTTACTCATTTCACTTTCTGGTGTCTTCCAACAAATTCTAGGCAGGCCAGTATGCTTCACAATGAACGTAGAGGCTGATGCACTAAGAAGAATTTGAGCAATTCTGGAGCAAAAAAGCTGCACCGTACTGGACAACAAATCCCCCAAACTCCTATTGGTTTAAAATGGGGTTTGGAACCCTGTCAGTGCTAGAGAAGCCTCAACACATTTTGAAAAATGAGATAGAAAACTATCTAGTGCTCCAAGGAGTAAATATTTAAATCAAGGAGGATTTGTATTTGTTGCTTATAGTATAGTAGGGTGCAGACGTTCCAGTTCTTCTTAGTTAATCAGCCTCCTTCAGTGAAAAGTCCTTAATGGATAAAAACAAAGACAATGTGCAATTGGTTTACTACAAAATAACTCCATACAAGCATACAACACCACAGAGGAAAATTAAAGGTTTCCATTATTTTAAATTGGGCATTTAACCCCTTGAATGTTAGAGAGGTATTTAATGCATTGTTTCACTACGTGTTGGACACCACCCTAGCATTCAAGGTGTTAAAGGGATAGTAATACTTAAGATGTAAAAAAATATATGTTGTAGGGTTTATGTCCCCGAATAAAACAAGGGTACTCCCACTGCTGAGAGATATTTTATTAAAAAATTATAATAGCTCAAACTTGAATTTTTTAGGTGCAATATCACAGTGGCCTGAAAATTTACAGTGGCGCAGTTGCTACACCATCCTATGGAGATTTATGGTCTACGGACCAGAGCAGTCCATAGGATGGTGTAGCAACAGCACCACTGTAAATTTTCAAGCCACTGTGATATTGCACCAAAAAAAATTCAAGTTTGAGCTGTTATTTTTTTAAATAAAATATCTCTCAGCAGGGGGAGTGCCCTTGTTTTACTCAGGGGGATAAACCCTACAATATATATTTTTTACATTCTAAGTATTACTATCCCTTTAAAACCCCATTTAAACAAAAGGAAGTTTTGGGAATGTTATTTGTCCCCTATGGAACAGTTACATTGCCCCAGGACTACTCCATTTGTCTTTTGAACATTCAGTCAATCTTTTATTTAATTGCCTGTGACAATCTCTTTCTGATTCTAAAAACACACATGCTTCAGGTTTTAATGTCAGAGTCTGAATGAGTCACCTTTGCTTGTCAAATATACACAAAGAAAACATGGAAACTAATCCTGATTTGATTACTCATATTGCATGTGCTTGTGACATCAGAGAAGACCATATATGGATCAGCTCAGCTAAAGAGAAGCCATTTTGGAGTCAGCAAACATCTAGAAGCACAGTCAGAAAGCCAAGGCATGCAGCAGTACAAGTACCTCAGTCAGATGGCTGGATTTAATTGCAATTGACAACTTTATCACTTGATTTATCTCAAAATTTCACCATACACCTACAGAAATGTCTCAAATAATATCCTATATAATAATTCGCTAGGATGTTTGTCAGAAGCCGTCATGCGCAGTAGAGATTGCGTGCATTCGGGCAGTGTCTACTGTGCATGACTGCATCGTGTGACTGAGGCGACACAAGACTGCATTGTGTGGAGTGAGGTGGTGGAGGCTTAACCCTATGAGTGCCAGAGGGGTACGTACCCCTCTAGCACTCAAGGGGTTAACATTACTCGGACCTTGGCCCGTGTACACAGGCTTTTACACTAGTTCAGTGATAAATATACTACATGTAATGGAATCCAGCATAGAAAGTGAGAGTGAAAGATAAGGTAAAGACACTGAGAGGCCAACAGAGATATGCATGAACCAAACCAAGTTGATATAGAGACTAGAATAGACTAGAACAAGGCTTCATAATGTTAGTCCTCCGAGCATATCAACAGTTCATCATGTTTTCAGGATATCTCTACTTAATCACAGGTAGATAATCAGTGAGTTAGTCGTTGTGACTGATCTACCTGTGCTTACTTTGAGATACCTTTAAAACATGACCTGCTGGTGTGTCAGAGTTAAGAACCACTAGACTCATGCGTGTTAATTCCTCAAATCACAGACATAATTGGACAGAACCATTTCTGCTTGCATTTTTTTAAACAGATATACAGGCCTTACTGCAAATATCTAACAAACTGCTCAGAGACTGTTTCAGGGAAATTTGGCACCAGCACTGTTCAGGCCTGATCTTAACAATTTAACCGAGTACAAGAAGCATATGAGATCATCACAAAGGAGATGCTTTTGTTCTCAAAAAAATTAAATGTATAAAAACAGGGAAAAATTACAGATTAACAAGTGAAATTAATATTAAACAATGACAACGAACAGAATAGCATAACATATTGAAAATTATTAGGCTTTTTCTAGAATAATACTGTTATTTGTCAGAAAGTAATATTTATCAGAGATATTTAGATATATTTTAGGATTTCTTATGAAAAGTTAACCCAGGGCTTGTTAATTGTCAGACCTCTAGCTGTTGTGGACTACAACTCCCAACATTCCAACAACAGCTGGTGGGGGGCGATGGGAGTTGTAGACCACAACAGTTAGATGTCCAACAAATGTCTAGCCTTGTGTTAACCTTTTAAGCACCTAAGGAGCCAATAAATTTCTTACCCCTTTGGTCGTTAAAGGGTTTAATACATATTTAAAGACATTTTGAGATGCCCTAAAAGTACATTATTTACAAGTACAGCTTTGTCCCTTTCATTAGCCCCATCTTTAGCCCCCTGTCTGAAATATACATCCACTCGGATGTCAGTGAGTCAAAGTAGTTCAGGCCACACTTTCACATTTTATTTGAGACACAGTAAGGTGTAGCTATGCCACTGTTACTAACAATAGATAATCAAAAATCAAACAAGTCGAGCAGCTGCTTAGAATATTACATAGCAAAAAAAAAAAAAAAAAAGATAAGCATTAGCTTTTTTTAACCCATAGGCTGGGAAGAGATGTCCGTATTGTGCTGGAGACCTCTCTTAGCATCCAAGAGATTAAACAACAGTTCATAATTCAATGAATCTTCACAAAATTTTATTGCCACTTGGATGAAAAGGAAGTCATTCTCTGTAACAGAAACCCAAAACCAGAACAAATCTGCGCTCCTCCATATAAGCTATCCAAGTGTGAACCCTGTCTAAAGCATATTGTATACCACTTTAATAAATTCATTAAAGTGGTATACAATATGCTTTACACAGGGCTCACACTTGGATAGCTTTTATGGAGGAGCGCAGATTTGGTCTGGTTTTGGGTTTCTGTTTAGGCTTCAGCCTAATCTTGGGGAGCTTGGAGAATGCCCTAATTTCTCACTGCTATCTGTATTTATTCACTTGGGCTCTTGACTTATATCTGTAGATTAAATGTATAAATTAATGTGAATTAGCGCTGTGAATTTTGTTTCTTCTGTCTTTGCACACTTTTTCTTTTTCTTATTCAAGCTGCTCTTCACTTTATATGTTTAACACTTAAATATGTATCTGCAGAGTTGTTGCCACCTGTAGAGGGGTTTAAAGGCATGGTGTTGGCCTAATGTTTGGGCTGTCTAGATCATTGCCTTTAAGGCAGCAACTAAACCCCATGTGACTTGTGGGAATGGGTGGATGGGAGTTACAAAGGAGACTGATGGAGCTCCAGTCTTCTTGGCCTGCTGCTCACTCTCTACGGTCACTGAAGGTGAGTCCTAACATGAAGTTGTTTTTTAAATGTTTTTAAAATATTCCCAATGCGTTATGTACAAGAAAACCCAGTTTATAAGAAATGCTTTGTCAGGGGTGCTTTTAATCTAGATAGGATGATTGTGTGTAGTTAGGTACTCACCTTATATTGGGGGGCCTTGACGTGGCAGGCGGGTTTAAACATACGTTGGCCAAACTATGCAACAGAGACCCCAAATTTATTAAAGTGGTATAGAATATGCTTTACACAGGGCTCACACTTGGATAGCTTATATGGAGGAGCGCAGATTTGGTCTGGTTTTGGGTTTCTGTTTAGGCTTCGGCCTAATCTTGGGGAGCTTGGAGAACTCCCTCATTTCTTGCTGCTATCTGTATTTATTCACCTGGGTTCTCAACTTATATCTGTAGATGAAATGTATAAATTAATGTGAATTAGCGCTGTGAGTTTTGTTTCTTCTTTCATTCTTTGTAACATAGCTCTGATGAAATTCCCCATGAACCCCTGTTTATAACTTGCTTCTCTTGAAAGATGTGCCAGATGAAATCTATGGTATGTTTGTATTTACTTATGGATGATCTTTTGTGATAAAAAGACTGGAGTAAAACCAACGGAAAGGCCACCTGCTTATCCTGCTATTATTGTATTTAAAAGTTGAATTAAATGCAGGTGGTTACTTCATTTTCAGTTTTAAATACAACATGAACCATTTGAATGTGACAGATATCACCAACATATGTCTGCAATGTTTTGCAGACATATCTGTGTGGTTATTCTGGTCACTATCTAAGATAACGTGCAAATGATATTAAAGTAAATAGAGATACAACTGACTCATATTTTCTGTCCTCCAATCAGAATTAAACAGACTATTTGCCTTTAGTGATCTTTGTAGGCTCAAAATATGACACAAAAAGCTTTGCACATTACTGATCAATATAATACAATTTGCATTTTACAAACATTTGAATTACTGTAATATTTAAATATAATCATATCTAGAAATATGTCTATTTTAGACAGCTACTCTTTAATATTTTCATATTAAACCTCTGAGTGCCAGAGGTGTACACAACTCATTGTGAATCAATGTATTTATTATTTATTTATTTCATTATTCAGATTTCAGTTATATAAACCAATAAATCCGTTATGTTGATTAACCCTTTGCGTGCTCTGCAATGCATTGGATACCCCTCTGAAGCTTAAGGGGTTTAAACTGTTTTGCTCTGGTAGTAAAAGGGTTTTGCTCACTTCTTACTTTCCATAAATCCAGTCTACTAATTGCAGTTGACATGCAAATGAGTTTGTTTACACTTTTGTTTGTAAGTGTCTTTGAATGATCCTCCAGGTCAGGAAGCAGATATAAGTTACATGATGGTTTAAAATATGCTTCATCAAGCAAGCTGAATAAATATATATAAAAATAGAATAACATAATAGACAACAGTGTCATTTCATCAAAGAGAACTTGAGATGGGTGGTGTTAAAGGTGGGGATATAGGTGGGGTTAAAGGCAGAGATATGGGTGGGGCTAGGTATGGAAACTGGTGGCGAGTAACTTTTCAGGCCTGGCTAGTAGCTCAGGACTTGAAATTTTGAGCCCTGCACTAATGTATGCAGAGATGGATTAAGGCTCCATGGGGCCCTAGGCAAGGTACCAGTTTGGGGCCCCACATCGCTTACATCTGACATTGGGTGCTCCTAGTAGGTGCTAATATTATGGATATAATTGAAGTGGGAGCAACTGGTTGATGCTGGTCATTCAACAAAAAGGGCACCTGACACAAAATGTTAGCAGCAACAACAGTAGGGTCCCCTCTGTGGCTCTTCACTTGCAATCAGGGCCCCTCAAATTGCCATGGGCCCTAGGCAGTAGCCTAGGTTGCCATAATGGATGATCCGGCTCTGAATGTATGTGTTGTAACTAATTAGGTAAAAAAGAATTGTTATAAATATCAGGATGGACAAACCAAAGCTCAGGTACAATCAATTTAAACCTTCCCAGATTGATCAATGATCATGTTTTAAGCTGATTTAACATGATTGCAGATTCTACTATTGTGTACAGTGCACTAGAAAATAATTATGAAATTTACATTACTATAAGACTTTACTTGTACTGAAGTTTTACAAATGCCACTGAGGGAAAAACATGCTCAGTTTGTATTTATAATTGGGTTTCCCATTGAAAAAATATTGTCTTTGCCTGCATAGACAAGTTGAAGTTTTTGTTGAATCTGCGTGCCATATTCTTGAACTTGCTCTGTGATAAATGAGCGACCCCATGGATATAATTCTACCTTTCTATATAAATCAGGAGTCCAAGTTTCTTCAGTTGTGAACCCCATAATAAGAAATCCTATGAATGATGGCTGCATTCATTTTTATTGATTACAATAGTAAATGATTGCCTGTTAGTAATACAAAATGTGAATCTGTTAACAATCATACACAAAAAGTATAAAAAAAAAACAAAAAAAACATTGTCAACGTTATGCATAAAAAACATATACATTTATACAAGCCTATGGCTAGTTATTGATTAATTATGATTAAGTTCATGTAAATACTGTATTAAACCCTTTAAGAACCTGAGGAGTGGGCAACGCATCGTTTCACAATTTGTTACACACACACCTGTGGTCCTAAAGTATTAAAGGGATAGTAATGTTTCACAAAAACAAAAGCTCTGATTAATCTTCATAGTTTTTGGGCAATGGAGAGTGTTATTTCAATACTGTCAGAGTTGCAGTTCAAGATTAATTGAATGAAAAAGTTTCCCCCTCCCAACCCCTTTTACCTAGTATAAACCACCTTCTCTCAGATGTGGAATCTGGTCTCTTGACCAGACAGATCACAGCAAGAGACAATCTTCTTACTGTGAGAACAATGAAAACCCTGCCCCTTGACAGGTTTTTCAGGTTTTTCCTTATGCTCACTGAAGATTGTCCCCTGCTATGATCCATCAGGATAGTATTGCTGCTCTGAGGTGAGCAGTGTTATATCAGTAAAAGGGGGGAAGGGGGATACTTTATCATTCAATTACTCTTGAACTACAACTCTGATATTATTGATACAACACTCTCCATGGCCCACATACTAAGAGGATTATTTGGAGCTGCTTTTATTGTGAAATATTCAACCTGAATTACTCCTGACAACTGTAGTGTGTCAGGTACAAAATGGTAGTAATAGCAGGTGGTTATGCCCTAGTAAAAAAAGGCCAAAAAAAAGAAGAGGCGGACATGCTCTAACTGCAGACTGTTGTACAGGTTTTTTACCAACACCGTGCTGTAACACCTTTGTGTATATAATGCAGCATTACTCACATTTTTCTGAGGCAAAAACCAAACCTCCATGTTTGTAAGCATCTACTGGATTACCACCCAGTGCAGGAACCTCCTGGATTTTCCTTCTGCTCTCCCTCGGTTTTCATCTTAGTTTATTGCTGAAGTCTGACCTGGTGCCTTTATAAAACCCCGTATATAGGGTCTAAAAAAACACTCCATTATCTGATAAACATCTTTATTCTCTGAGGGGAACTAATCATTAGGGGTACCCTTTGTATACCAGTGCTGCTAAGGTAAAAGTCTGAATCTGCCTTAACAAAGATGTATAATCATAATAAACAACAAGGGTGTACATAAATAATTTAAATATAAAATATAATATAGTAAAAAAATCCCTATTGATTTGTTCCCCTCAGGTGGTTTTGTAAATTAAGAGGCCTACCAGAGAATGGAGTGTTTTTACCCCCTATTTTCAGGGTTTTATAAAAGCACCAAGTCAGACTGATCCAAGGTTTAGAAGATTTTAGTTATAAAACCAGATTAGCCAAAGTGGGCTTGTTTACATTAGGGGAGAGGCATCTATGGGGGGATATGATTTATATTTACAAATATATTCAAAGCCAACACAAAGAACTCTCTAATACTTCAATCAAAGAACTGAGAAAAATACAAGAGATACCCATTAAGACTACACAGGAATTGAACTTTCAACCAAAACAAAGGCAGGGATTTTTTACAGTAAGTGTAACAAGGGTGTGGAATTCTTTGACTTGAGAGTCTGCGCTGGCATGCAATGCAAATACTTTATTATTGGATATGTTATGCAGAAGAACAATATAATGAACTATGACTGCTGGTTTTAAAACAGACATATTCTTAATCTGGCCGGCAAGCCATTTGGAGTCAGGAAGGACTTTTTTTCTACCCACTAGGGCATAACTGGAAAAAAATTCAGTGAAGGGGTAGAGGGCAAAGTTGTATTCCTCTGGATTAACAAATGACGCATAGCAAAGGCTGCACTTGATGGAAGCATTTTTTTTCAACCTCATTATGTTACTGTGTTTCTATTTCCCCATTATAAATATGCAAAATAAAAGCACTCAAGAAGATTTCTATACTTTCATAAACCCCTGGTTGAAAGATTAGATAGCTCTCCAACTAATTACAAATCAACGAAAAGATCTCCCAGTGGTGTACAGCTGTTTCACACAGACATTAAAATATATTAGTGTAATATCTAGAAATGGGAACCACAATAAACACACTGTCACAATGACTAACAAAGAGATTTTTCTGGGAAGCAGTGACTAAACAAAATAAATAAAATGTATATTCTGGGAAAATTGTCCTCAATTGCAAACAATACAAATAAGAACATAAAAAATATGGTGTCCTTACGTGGATATGATTTTGCAAAGCACTTGATATGTATAAGATATGTATAAGTACATTTCATTATTAGAAGAAAAACAGATTAGATATGCTCGACCTAACAATGATCATATCTTTTCTGCTTCCCTTTAATAAACCATATATATAGCACTGGACCTTGCGTACAAAAGGACAGTAATTTTGTAGCAAACCATCTGCATCAAGGGGGACAAATTACATGTTCTATTCAATTAAATGCCTTTTTCAACCCTTTAAGAACCAGTTACTTGCCAGGACCGTGACGAGTATGCACACGTCATTACTTTTTTGATCAAAGCGCTCTGCAGGTGTGCCGTGATCACTGCAAGAGTCTAAAACTGACTGCTCCAAGATGGGAGCAGTCAGTTTCATCCTCTTTTTTTGGCAAGCTGGTACATGCGATCTGTCCCATGCACCGGCTTCCCAAATGTTGTCAATGCGGTCTTTAACCCTTTGAGTGCCAGAAGGGTATGCAATGCATTGCAGAGAATATGCCTCTGGCATTCAAAGGGTTAAGTGTAAAAGTATCCGTTGTCCTCAGTTCCTTAAGAGGTTAACCCCTAATTGCTAGAGAGATCTCCATCACATTGCTTTGCAAGGCATTGCAATCCTATTTAGCATTCAAGGAGTTAAAAGCCCCAAGAAAATCAGTGGAGTTTGGGGGGTTTCTCGGTGCACCAGGCCCAGTATGTGGAAAAAATAAAATGTACTTCATTCCAATAATGGAATGTTGTTAGCAGTATATCATGAGACTTTGGACAGAATGCAAGAAACGCACAATCGCTATCTAAAATGCACTTTTGATGGCAAAATAATTAGCATGAAAATGTTACTGAATTGCGCATGTTTTTTATCAATTAGTAAACGTTTGCTCATTTTTTAACAAATGCGTTTCAAAAAGTGGGCATGGTTAAAAGGTCCACTGTTTTGTGAGAGGATTAGCAATTGCACCTAATTCAGCAAAGCACTTAGCACCCCATTTCATACGCCTGTCTAACTTTGCTGTTAATTTAGGAGTGTGCGCTATTCAGTATCAAGGTGTCAATAGGTTTCTTGCATGAAAACGCAAATAGCACATAAATATATGGCTTTTATAAAATAGCGATTGTTTCACTTTCTTGCATTACCCCCTCTGAATCTAATGTACTAGGAGGAAAAGGGGCAGTTCTGGAGCAAATCAGCTGCACCATAAGGAACAAATAAACATCCCTATACATTAAAATGGGGCTTTTTACCCTTCGAGTGCCAAAGGGGTACACAACGCATTGCTTTGTAATGCATTGCGTGCCCCTCTGGAACTCAGTGAGTTAGTATCTTGAATGTAGGAGAGGTCTCCATTCAAAGGTTGAAAGTCCCATTTAAATTTATGAGGATTTGGGGAATTGATGCAATGGCTTGTCCCATATTTTCTCCATGTTTTTTTTTTAAAGATAAGAATTAATATAATATTGGGGTGAATATATGAATATGATTCCACATAAAAACAGACACTTGAAAGATTTTCTAGCATTACACCAATTATTGAGCTACTTACACCAAATATTCTCATTTTAATGCTGTATGCACCAAGAGGAGGGCAATAGGGCAGTCTTTGGGCATTTTATGGGCCTTTCTTTCCTCTCTGACTTGCTACTAAACGTGAATAGAGGAAATTATGTCACTGTAAGCCATTTCCTGTGTGCACAATGGCCAGGTGTAAGGGATTTGCTGGCATTAAAGTCGTAATGACTGCCCAGTGTGTTTCCCAATATGCACTACTGTGATCATGTGCACGATTGACGTTGCAGGCTATATCAGTGGAGCTGTGATGACATATTTGTTCATTCACCCACTTGTTAGCAGGATACCAAGAGACTTTATAATAATTCTATCTTCAATAAAACTACATTCAAATATATATAATATATGATATATAAAAAAAAACTATGCAGTAATATTAATTATTGTTTTTGTGCACAGATAGCATATGCTGAAAAATAATTAAACAATTACAGTTACTTATGCCTTTCCATTTATTGCCAAAAATAATTATAAACATTTATCCTTGCCCAAGTGTGGTAATCTTAGCTTTCAGGATTCTTTAAGAAATACATCTGTTTAACCCTTCGAGTACCAGAGGGGAGTGCAATGCTTTGCTCTCCTCTGGCACTCAAAGTGTTAAAAAAAATGTACCAGTCTCCCAAATGCTAAATTAGAGAAAAGAAAAACATATATAAAGGAAAAATACATTAATCATGCAATTGACTCTAAATCAGTGTAAATTGTCTTTGATGGTTGGAAAGTGTTTTTAGTGGATTCATTTCAGTATTTATGAAGCCTCTACTCTATTTGCTGTTGCATATTCAAAACACCCACTACAAATACATTTGCTACCTGTTTAGCTAAGGATAGTATAAATAATTAACCCTTTGAGTGTCAGAGGGGTAGCCAATGCATGGCAACACAATGGGGGGGTGGAGTATGCACTAATGTGATAAAGCGGTGATAAAGTAGGGAGGACTTATCCAGTTTCTATTCCATTCTGTAGAACCTATGAACTAAGAAGTTGGAGAAATCTTAGTACATTAGCTCCATAGAATAACAAAGGACATGGAGAATTTAGAACACTGGAGAAGTCTTGTCATACCTTAGTGCATCTCCCGCAATGTGCTGGAATCGTATCTGGCATTTACAGGGTTTAAACAATTGATTTCAATACAAGTAAGATGTTGCAGAGAGAAATCTGATTGCCTTTTAGAGTCAAGCAGGATTGTTTTTACACAAGTAGAATAATTGAAAATGACTTAAATGGGATTTTGTTTACCTTCCTCTGGATCTTCAGTGGAGATTGAACAATGGTTGAATTTGATGGACTTGTGTCTATTTTCAACCTCATCAACAATGTTACTATATAAATAAATATGAGTATCTGTTTGTATGACAAACGTTGCATGATTTGCAGTAGAAACATTAAACAGACACTCTATATATAACTAGTGATATAGGCAAACAATCTTTCTAAAGCTGCAACAATGTTTGCCGAATGATCTGTTGCTTACACCCTGGCAGTTAAAAAAGATATGTCTTTAAATGCCAATGTTGTGTCCAAGGCCTTGCACATTTAACTCAAAGGGTTAAATCAATTCAAGTATATGCTTGATGGAATACATCATAGATGTACAACAAGTTCTAAGATGTGTTTGAGGTCAGACATACTAAGGATGACTAGCACTGCCATATTGAATATGGTAAATACTATTCTCTGCCTGCAGACACCAGAGATTAACATTAATGATATTGACATATGTCTAGCTGCTGAGAAGGAAACAGGGATTGGAATGTCTTCTACTGCTGATTTATATATTGGTACAAGAAAAACAGACACTCAGTATCTGTTGGTGTAATACCACCTGTCGGATTTGTATGCATAAAACTGAAAACTTGATCAAATCTGGACTACAATACTAGGCCTCCTGGTGTATTAGATCTCTGACTGCATAAAGCCCTTAGATATGAATATATTCATGTTTACATGATTCCTTCAATTACTGAATTTAACTTACCATTAATACATAAAACAATTCCATGCAAACGATTTGTGGGAGGAAAAGGAAAATACCTGTGTGTGTCTGTATGATGTGTGTATGCACGAGGAGAGACACACTGCATGTGTGTTTGTGTGTGTGTGATGTGTGTGCGTGAGAGACACACTGCATGTGTGTGTTGTGTGTGTGTGTGTGTTTGTGTTTATCTGTCTTTCCACACACAGAATAAATCATGAATATTTGATGCAAATTACAGTGCAGTTCACTCTTTGTGTCCTTAATGCTCATAGCAACTCAACAAAACAATATATAAATGAGGGGAATAACGAGTGAGTGCTTGCAAGAAGAACACAGACCTGTCCAAAAGAGATTACAATTTAGCTATGCAAAATACAGAGGATCACATATAGAATTAAGCATTGTGGGAAAAACCAACAGCACCATAAGGAACAAATAAAAATTACCACTAATTTAAATGGGGTTTAAGCCCTTGCATGGTAGAGAAATCTCTGATGCATTGCAGTTCAATGAGCTGGAGACCTCTATAGCATTTAAATAGCTAAAATCCTCATTTAGCTCAGTGGGAATTCTGGGGATTTTTTTTTACCCTTGTGGTGTAATTGGTTTGTTCTACAAATTCTTTACCCAAAAGACCCAGAGGGGCATATGTATAAAAGCAAAACTGGATCAATTCTGGTGCAAACTAACTGCACCACAGAGTATAAATAAAAAAAAGCAAAAGCAGGGCACAAATAAAGCAAAACCCTATGATTTATATGGGACGTTTAACCCCTTGAATGTTAGAAAGCACTCCAATGCATTGCAAAGCAATGAGAAGGAAGCACCTAGCAGTCTGGGGGCTTAACCTTTTGTATTGCTCCATTTTTGTACTATACATTTGCCTCTATAAATCCTGTACATTAGTATTATTGTTATTATTATCATTTAATCATATAGCGCCATCATATACCGCAGCGCTGTAGGTCATTATCACTAAGGGTTTTTTGTTTTTTTTTAATTCACGTTTCCCGATTACATTATTAAACCCTTTAAGGACCAGAGGGATGAGCAATGCATTGCTCACACCCCTCTGGTCCTTAAAGGGTTAATGCTACCACATAGTATCATTTATATGAAACAACTCACTTTGTAGTTTTTGTGCAATATAAACATTAACCCTTTGAGTGCCAGACTCTGGCACTCAAAGGGTTAAGGAAGTTACCGGATCATCTTAGACTTACCTGGCCAAGGAAATCATAGCCCAACTCATCTGCTAGTAACTGCGCTTGATCTGGTCCACCCGGGATCTCAGCAGCCCATTCATTCACATACTGTCTGTCTGCCTCACTCATTAATGCCAAACAGCATGAGGAATAGATAGCGACCACAGCAATGCACACATAATGCAAACATCTTCTTTCCATGTCTAGAGGTATCTGTACAATATATCTACAGTACTGGAGTAGAATAAAAAAATAATAAAGTGCTGTATGTATTTTACTCTATCGTCTTTTCCCTTGTTGCTATGTGAACAGATAACAGGAGCAGGCTCCTCTTGTGAAGTCAAAGCTGGAAAAAAACATAAGCAAGGATGTTATCCAGATTCCATGAAAATTAGTGTTTACACGTCAAATCTACGTCAAGCACACTTCCAGCGTCTTAAATCTATATGGTATTCCCGAGGGAGGAGAGATGCTATAATAGGAAGCGAGGCATCCACGCAGCTCCCCTACACTGTGCGATCACAGCCAGTAATTAGACAAGGAGACGCCCACACTGAGAGGAAGAGGAGAAAAAACCAATATCATGCTCAAACAGCCTAGTGATGATCAGCTGCTGTTACGCTGCTAGCACTGTAAATAAAGAACTGTACTAGAGCATAGTAAACATTAACTGCTACATTAATATTCTGTAGATTTATCTGGAGTTTTTGCAAAAGTAAAATGAAAAAATACAAAACAAAACTGTATGTTGGGGATACAAAGGGAAAGTATTCTGTCATTTTGCTCTGTGTTTTAGCTTGTATATGGTACAATTAAGGGTTTACAAGTCCCACTTAAATTAATGGAGATTTTTCTTTGTTCCATTTGGCGCCCGGTTTTTGTAGATGAAGCTCATAGTTATTCCACTAACATGTTAATATAAGCACACACACATTACTAAATGTCAATGTGTATTTATTCTGTATTAAAAATGTCGCAGAAAAAAGATGATTAACCCCTTGAATGTTCGAGAGGTCTTACAAAGCAATGTGGACCACTTTGGCATCCAAGGAGTTAAAGTTCAGCTGCTCTATCTAAAGTCTTAAGTTTTTGTCATATTTAAGCTAAAATAAATTAGATATTTTAACTATTGAAAGAACAGGGGGTGCAATGCATTGCTTTGCAATTCAATGCCCACCTCCTCTGATGCTTTAAAGCTCTATAGGATCGTATTCACCGAGTTACACAATTAACCAAAATATAAATATTACCTCAGGAGACTAGAAAGATTATGAATCTCTCCAGAAACGTCTCCCGCAGCCAAAGGGTTATGCTCAGTTTCTATGTCTACAGTATTAATCTGAGATTGTTGGCGAAGTTACCAACGCACATGCTACTTCTACGGAATTTAAGAGGTTAAAACCCACGTTTGAATCCATTATGCTTTGGATGTATATTAGTACAGTTTGAAATTCTGTATGCTGAAAAACAATATTACAGAAATAGCATTCTGGTAAATACTGTTCATTAAAACATTACACAGAATCAGCTGAGAAGGGATTTCTGAAGGATTATAGAACACTCTGTAGTGTTTATTATTGGTGATGAAGTGTAGATATCAAACCAGTCTGTTCGTTCTGCTGTATCGGGTGTCTGGCTTCGCATTTCAGCACCACAAGCTCTGGACAGCAGCACGAATTCCATGGTAAATAATTGTATCTCCACAGAGCCACAAGGAAAGAAGGTAGCCGCCGTGTTGATTTTAGAGATATAGGGCCATGTGCATAACATCAAAATGGAACAATTATGGAGCAAACCAACATCAGTATAGGGAACAAATACACATCCGTATTTATTCAAATACGGATTTTAACTCCTTGAATTCAAGAGAGGCCTCCAACTCGTTTCTTTGCAATTCGTTGGAGACCTATCTAGCATCCAGTAGGTTACATTTACATCTTGTTAATTTGAGGATTTTTCTTATGTCCCCTATAGTGCAATTAGTTTGCCCAATAATTGCTCCACTTTGTCTTCATACAGAAGGTCCATGGGGACATATGTATGAAAAAAGGTGGATCAGTTCTGGCGTGAACCAGCTGCACACCAGAAATAGAAACACATTTCCATATATTTATATAGAACCTTTAACCCTCTCAATGCTAGACAGGTCTCAAACACATTGCTGCACAATCATGCCTCCATAGCAATCAGATATTTAAATGTCTAATGGAAATCAATGAGTGTTTTTATTTGTTGCCTCTGATGCAGTTGGTTTGAACTAGTTTGACCTATGTTTTATTTGGACATATTCCTCATAGATGACAGATTTACTAGTTGGGTAAAATTGGTTCTAATATGCCATTAAATTCTATGTTTTATTATTGTAATTAAAACACTGTAGTCATTTAATTCCCATTGAAACCTCAAAACTGAATTGAGAGACTCCACCTGATGGCACACTACAGTGCTCAGCCCTTTATAACACCAATGTTTAAACACTAGTCAATAACGCTTTATCAATATTCAGTAAAATTGACCGTAATAGAGTCCTCTCTATGTTGTCTTCGTGACTGAGCGGAAATCAAGCTTTTTCATTTTTATATTCAGTGTCTGAAGGTAGTTATTTAGAAATGTCAGTTGAGTGTATAGAAACATTTGCGGTACCATGAGTTACCATGAGGTACTATCAGAGTATAAAGTGATTAATATTGCACTCTATACAAGTACTATATAAGTACATATGTATATCAGTTAATATTAATGCATCCATTGAAGCATTTTAATGGCAAGCAAAGGCTATTCCCTGCATTAACTCCTGCCACAGGGGTGTGCAATGCATTGCAAAGCAATGAATTTGCACTCCCCTCTGGCACACAAAGGGTTTTAATTTTGCACCAGGAGTGAATACGAATATAAGTATCTCTAGCATAACATTATATATTATTAAATGTTTCAATAATAATAATAATAATATGAGTTATAGTACATGTTTGGGGAGATGTACTAATGAGATGCTTCACTAAAATAGGGGCTGTAATTGATTTTCTAGTGTCGCCCTGGACTAACCAATTTATTAAACTACTTACACAGAAAATTGCAGTCTATACTGTGTTTACACCACAGAATGTGGACTTTTCAAGGTGTCCCATTCTTCTGTGCCTTGTGTATTGCAGTGTGCCAACAAGAAACAGAGAAACCTTGTGTAACTACATTCCATCTTCCTGAGCTTACTACAGGGAAGGCATCATATATTTCTCAATTTGAAGTCTGTCTTATGTGAATTGATTTGCAAAAAAGTGATAATTTTATAATACCCTGAAGGGCAGGCAACACTCAAGTGCAGAAAATGAGCTATGCTGGTGGATTCGTACATTCCCCCATTTTTCAATTACAAATTTTAAGTTGTGTAATCATAATAATATGAAATATGCAACACTGAGCCTCATCATTGTTAGGCATGCTTTTGCAGAAATCTAGCCCTATCTATAGTAAAATAAGTGAACTGTATGGGTTCTCATACACAGCAAGCAGAGAGAAATAGGAGGAGGGTTTTCAACTTGTGCAATAATAATATGAAATATGCTGCATTGAGGCTCATTGTTTGGCATGCTCTTTCAGAAATCTAGGCTTATCTATAGTAAAATAGTAAACCGTATGGGTTTATGCACAGCAAGCAGCGAGGAATAGGAGTAGGTTTTTGAATGCTCATTAAAAATTAATTGATGTGGTTCTATTATAGTATTTAAATCTAAGATTATGGACTGGATATTTAAATGGAGAGTGTGTGAGTTCTGGGACAAACTAACTGTACTATAGGGGAGAATGTATTGCATTAGAAAAATCACCAGTATTTAAAGGTATAGTAACGTTTCACAATAAAAGCAGCTCCAATTAATCTTCATAGTATTTGGACCATGGAGAGTGTTATTTCAATACTGTCAGAGTTGTAATTCAAGAGTAATTGAATGATGAAAGTATCCCCCTCCCTCCCCTTTTACTGATGTAACACTGCTCACCTTAGAGCAGCAAGACTATCTGGATGTATGGCAGAGAGGGACAATCTTCAGTGAGTATAAGGAAAAACCTGTCAAGGGGGGCAGGGTTTTCATTGTTCTCACTGTAAGAAGATTGTCCCTTGCTGTGAGCTGTATGGTCTGTGAACCAGATTCCACATATGAGGGGAGGTGGCTTACACTAGGTAAAAGGGGCTGAAGGGGGATACTTTATCATTCAATTACTCTTGAACTAGCCGTAGAAAAATCAGGAAACTTGTAGCATAAAAGTGATATCTTTATTGGCTAACTGAGTATCTCTAGGATGTAAGCTGTCAAGACAATATAGGTCTTTTCATCAGGAGTATTTAGAATGAAGGTTGATTACAAAAAAAATGAAAGGTCATGCAAATTTTTACATTTAAATTCCACTGGAGATGACTTTCTTATCACCATTGTCTTGTGTAAATAATTTCTGACACAAGACAATGGTGATAAGGAATTCACATCCAGTGGAATTTAAAAATAATAGCAACGTGCATCAGTGCGTAACTTGTCACATATTTTGCTTTCAGCCTTTATTCTAAATATGCATGAAGAAGAGACCTAAGTTGTCTTGAAAGCTTGCATTCTAGAGCGACTTAGTCAGCCAATAAAGGTATCACTTTTACTCTAGCATTCTCTATTTTCATGCAAGGCATGGGTTTTGGATCCCATTGCCTCACTGATATCGACTTGGTTAAGTGGAGGCTTTTTGGCATATAGCTTAGTAAACTGGTGTTAGGCAGGCCTAGGGACTTACCAGTTATAACAGCACCTAATTTAGCATGAAATCTTCATTGTACAATCACCCAATTAAAACTGCACTGGCCATACTCATGATTCAGAATGTGGAACTGGTTGGTGCCCTTAACAGATGCCCACTGCCTACTGGGAAATCTACCTTGTACATACCACCAAATATGGTAAACCTGCCAACTGTCCAATTACTGACCACAAAACCACAACTTTTCCAGCACCAAATTAACCTTTTGAGTCCCAGAGGTGCCCATTTGCAATCCTTTAGGCACCTCTCGGGCGCTCAAAGGGTAAAAGGTGAATTGACTCTATAGTTAATAAATACAACCTTAGGGGCAGGGCCTTGTCTCTGAAACTCCGAAGTGGTCATACAAACCTTAACCATTTCCAGTTAGTTTTACATGTTTTCACTGTACTTTGAATTTCTCCAGGTCTTGTAAATTCAGATGGGTCCACCCTCATCTTCCTCTAATTTACTGTAGACCTCTCAACGATGACAATAGACAAGTCCATTGAGTGAAAATCTAAATATGGAGCATGAGTTGAGAAGGGTGGGTGGATTTTCAGCAGCTGACATCATCATCAGATGTGGAATTTAGTATAAATTGTCACAGAAACACAAGAAGTTTGGCATAATGCTTTTTAATATTATTTGTGAATAAGAGCAGTGAAGATAAAAAATCAAACACAAATCAGTGTTATATTCTTCCCATGTTATTAAACATATCTCAGTTTTGGTTTTGGAGGTTTTGCCCCTTTAAACCCATTAGGAGCTGAATGCGGCATCCAAAGTTTATCATTTCATACAGACATCCTATATAATAATTCACTAAATAGTGTGTAACGCCACAACATGCGCAGTACACACTGCTGCGCATGCTGCAGTCATGCGCCGTAGAGACTGCCCGCGCCGCGGCTGATACAGAGCTGGGCGCTCCGAAGGAGCATCCAGCTCTGTATCAGCCGTGGCACAGGCAGTCTCTACTGCGCGTGACTGCCCCGCGACCGGGTGGCAGTGGCACTGTGGCCCGTGTAACGGGCTCTTCAACTAGTATTGCGATAAACGATCAAAAAAATGCATGTAGCAATGCATTGCGTACCCCTCTGGCACTCAAAGGATTAAGTGTCAAATATATTTTAAATTCTAGCACAGTAAAAAGTGATGTTGGTACTTAAATAAATAAAGCACAAATCTGCCTTCCCAGCAAACCTGGAAATGAACATGGATTTAATGACAGCATACTGTACATTGCCTCTTACCTACAATGTGTGCAAACAGGAAACCAAAAAAAAGCCTTGATTTCTCATTCTTAGCAACCAATCTGCCTTTGTTTGCTCTGAGGCCTATGGACCATTTAACCCAAAGTCATGGAAAGTGCTTACTACAGGATATCCAGCAATAACAAAGGGCAAACATTAGGAAAATGGTAGTCAGGACGGAAGAGAAAAGTTTTATCAGGTAGAAGTATTGCAAAAATACTGTCATGTATGTGTTTTAAATACTTCACTAACCATAAAACAACGTAATGACATACTGGTTCATGTCAATCATTGTTTCCACTATTTAATGGAACACTAAAGCTAAAATAAAAGTTGCTGTTTTAAAAGGGCAAAACATTTAAATTTGCCATGTAATTTTAAGTTTAATAAGGGATTCTCTTTTTCATAAAATGATGCTGACCATACAACCTAACTTTCCATCTTTCTATATGGAGGATGCCATCTCTGAAACAAGAGGGTCTTGGAAACTGAGATGAATGTATGAACTTGCCATTGCATCTCCACTGGCTATATCTTCTATATGACTGGTTCTCTCCCCATGCCATCAGGACTCACTAACAGGCCAGGATTTTAATATTTTCTTTTTAGGGAGCAGGTGGGTTAATCAAATGACTGAACCTCTGATCAACACATGTGTGTTCTTGTAGGGAAATTCACAGGTTATGGCCTGTAAGGTATCCCAGAAGGCATGGGCGGAGAACCACTGCTCTATATCTCCTGGCTGCAGTTCAGGGTATACACTACAGCATAAGAGAGCTGTAGTGCATACCAGCGGACAATCTTCACAATCAGTAGGACTTTAATGCCAGCAAGCCCTGTACACCTGCCTTATAGCATGCACAGGGAAATAGCATAAAACAACACTATTTCCTTTACAGCTTGTTTAATACATTGCCTTAAACAAGATGTTGAGAACAAAAAACATCCATAGACTATCCCATTGTCCTTACTCTGTCCCAAAGAGCATCAATGGGAGGAATTTTGGCACATGCATCTAAGTAAATTGGTGTTAGACAGCAGCAGGGACTAAACATCTATTCCAGCATTATATCATCCACCTCACTATGGGCTAGATTTAAAGGTAGGAGTTAACATAGTCGGTAGGGCCAAAGTGAATACTGGCTATTAAACTAACATGTTTAACTCTGTAATTAAAGGCCCTACCAGCTAACTCCCCAAAGGACGTTAAGCCACAAAAACAGTTTTGTGGCTGAACGTCCGTTTTTTGCGTTTAGTTCCCAAAACGCAGCTAAAAGCAGCAATATTAGGAACTGAACTGTAAAAAGCAATTAACTATCGGTGCTTGACATACTGCCAAGCACCGATCATTAACTGATCCCTGTTACACTTACCTGTCATCCGCTGTCCTTCTGTCTTCTCTTCTATCTCCTGTCTTCCGCCTTCTCTTCAGTCTTCTGTTTTCTCTCTGTAAAATAAATTAATTATTACCAAGCATGAACAA
Organism: Rhinophrynus dorsalis; assembly: GCA_037306005.1. Lineage (NCBI taxonomy): Eukaryota > Metazoa > Chordata > Amphibia > Anura > Rhinophrynidae > Rhinophrynus > Rhinophrynus dorsalis. Next base: position 575,745,713 of record CM074718.1, on the reverse strand, counting down.
AGACATGAATCCTTTGAGTGGCAGAGGGGTATGCAACGCATTGCAAAGCACTCAGAGGGTTCAATAGTAATGTGCCATAAATATACCCATATGATATGCCTTCATGTAATTCCCCAAAGAATAAACATGCCAATAATTAAAATGATCCACATAGACATAAATAAATGCCACCCATTAATGCCCAGTATGACGACTTAGCTTATTAATCAATGTCTCCGCCGTATATAAAGGCAAGCTCACTTCAAATGCCCTCAGTGTGTTACGGGCATCGGCCCGTACACAGCTGAAGGGGAGCATTGTGGGACATTTGTGTCTCCGCTGCCACTGCCCTCGTGGCTGCTCCAAGCGGTGGAGACACGGATTAATAAGTTAAGTCGTCATACTGGGCATTAATGGGTGGCATTTATTTATGTCTATGTGGATCATTTTAATTATTGGCATGTTTATTCTTTGGGAGATTACATGAAGGCATATCATATGGGTATATTTATGGCACATTACTATTGAACCCTCTGAGTGCCAGTGAGGTACGCAACGCATTGCTTATTGCATTATTGCTTATGTCCCATAACGCTCCCCTTCAGCTGTGTACGGGCCGATGCCCGTAACACACTGAGGGCATTTGAAGTGAGCTTGCCTTTATATACGTCGGAGACACAGATTAATAAGTTAAGTCGTCATACTGGGCATTAACGGGTGGCATTTATTTATGTCTATGGGAATCATTTTATTTATTGGCATGTTTATTCTTTGGGAGATTACATGAAGGTATATTATATGGGTATTTTTATGGCGCACTACTATTGAACCCTTTGAGTGCCAGTGAGGTATGCTTTGCAATGCATTGTGTACCCCTCTGCCACTCAGAGTGTTCAGTAATGTCTTCATTCATGCTTGGTATTAATTAATTTCTTTTATTTTACAGAAAGAAGACAGAGAAGACAGAAGACTGAAGAGAAGGACAAAAGGACCAGCAACTGAGGACTCCGCTGGACAGCAGGATTAATGGTAAGTGTTAATGCGATGTTGCTTTACTTAGTCGGGTTAACCCTATGAATGCCAGCGGGGTAATTATACCCCACCAGCACTCATAGGGTTAATCCTACTAACTCTGGACACATTTTAGGCACTTTGGATGTATTGATGTAGGGCTTAGGTCCCCATATCAATACATCCACTGTGGACATTGGGTTCTTTTGCCAGTGAACAGCTGCGTTAGCTGCCAAAAGATCCGATAAGGGACTTTACGGCTAACAAAACTGGGTCTTAAGTTCTGATTTTTTCATCTAACACAGTCTTTTAAATGTCAAAATGGAGCGTTTTTTTGTTGTTTTTTTTTTAATTAGAAAACAGATTACAAAACACAGACATTTACAAAACAAATATATCACTAAAATAGTACGCTTGAGCTTGACCCCTGGTCTATTTTAAAGGAAATTTCCGTAGCCATTTCCCCCAGATAAGATAAAACTTCTCCACTCTCTGCGCTACCAGATAGTAACCGTATTCCATCAAACACTGATATCTAATCTGATTTATTATAGCTTGGATTTCAAACCCTTCCTGTTCCCGCCATTTCCTTGCAATCACAATCTTCATCGCCAGAAAGCACTGCATAATCCACATTCTATCATTAACCTTACATGCCTCAAGATGGTGATGCAAAACTGCCCTTTCCGGAGTAAGGGGTATTATAACCCCCATCAAATTTGATATTAATCCAAACAGCTCTTATTTTTTAATGGGCCAAAACACACATTGGTGTTGCGGCGACATAATGGATAAACTGCCATTAGCAGTTCATTACATGGCCCTTTGTATGGCTAACTACATGTTAAAACACCCGTAGGTGTATTTTGAGCTTAACGGCTGCTTTTAAATCTACCCCTGTGTCTTAGACATACAGGCTGCTGAGGAGGGACAAAAAAGCTTCAAAGCCTGTTTATTTATAATGAGTGAACATGGAATACACTATCATAAGTGTGATAATGACACTTTTAATCCAGAGCAGCTTTAGCTTCTCTAAACCATTAAAATTCAGTAATGTGCAAAAGTTTTAGGCAGGTGTGAAACGACGTTGTAAAGTAAGAATGCTTTCAAAAATAGACATGTTAATAGTTTGTTTATCAATTAACAAACTACATAGTGAGTGAACAGAAGAAAAATCTAAATCAAATCAATATTTGGTGTGACCACCCTTTGCCTTCAAAACAGCATCAATTCTTCTAGGTACACTTGCACAAAGTCAGGGATTTTGTAGGCATATAGTCAGGTGTATGATTAAACAATTATACCAAACAGGTGCTAATGATCATCAATTTAATATGTCAGTTAAAACACAATCATTAAATGAAACATAAACAGCTGTGTAGGAGGAATAAAACTGGGTGAGGAAAAGCCAAACTCAGCTACCAAGGTGAGGCTGCTGAAGACAGTTAAATGTCAAAAGTCATAAACCACAGCAAAACTAAATACAGGAACAAGGCGCAAGGTAGTTATACTGCACTAGCAAGGTCTCTCCCAGGCAGAAATTTCAAGGCAGGCATGGTTTTCTAGATGTGCTGTCCAAGTTCTTTTGAAGAAGCACAAAGAAATGAGCAACATTGAGGACCTTAGATGCAGTGGTTGGCCAAGGAAACTTTGTGCAGCAGATGAAAGACACATCATGCTTACTTCCCTTTGAAGTCGGAAGATGTCAGCAATGCCATCAGCTTAGAATTGGCAGAAAACAGTGAGACCCTGGTACACCAATATACTTTCCGGAGAAGTGTGGTAAGAAGTGGTCTTCATGGAAGAATTGTGTCCAAAAAGCCATACCTCTGATGGGGAAACAAGGCCAAGCTACTCAACTATGCATGAAAACACAGGAACTGGGGTACAGAAAATGGCAGCAGGTGCTCTGGACTAAAGAGTCAAAATATGAAATATTTGGCTATAGCAGAAGGCAGTTTATTTGCTGAAGGCTGGAGAATGGTACAAGAATGAGTGTCTGCAGGCAACAGTGTAGAATGGTGGAGGTTCTTTGCAAGTTTGGGGCTGCATTTCTCACTGCTGAGAAGTTCAGGCAGATACTTACCCCTCATACAATAACATCAGAGAGGCATCTGGTTGGCCCCAATTATTCAGCAGCATCACAACAACCACCAAACATACAGCCAAAGTAATTGAGAAACAGTTCTTAATGACTTTGGCTGTATGTTTGGGGTAAAGTAAAATAAGGAGTCCTGTAAGTGATGGTGTGGCCCCCACTGAGCCCTGATCTCTACATCATCGAGTCTGTCTGGAATTACATGAAGCGAGAGAAGCAACTGAGGCTGCCTAAATCCACAGAAGAACTGTGGTTAGTTCTCCAAGATGTTTGGAACAACCTACCTGCCGAGTTCCTTAAAAAAACGTGTGCAAGTGGACCTAGAAGAACTGATGCTGTTTTGAAGGCAAAGGGTGGTCACACCAAATATTGATTTGATTTAGATTTTTGTTCTGTTCACTCATGATGCATTTTGTTAATTGATGAATATAAACTATTAGCATGTCTATTTTTGAAAGAAATCTTATGTAAAACATCTTTTCACTCCTGCCTAAAACTTTTGCACATTAATGTACATCCTGTTATTTTACAGGATGGGTAAAGTTTACCATGAAAAAAAAATCCATATATTGTACTGCTGAATAAACAGAGATGCACCCACTGCAGGCAGTTTCCTTATTCAAAATTCAAAACTGTTCAGACTGTCAAGAAGTGGTGAAGTGGAGCAGTAGTCATTCTCTACTACTCTTTTAATGGAAACTTCCAGGAGATGCTTTGTTCAAAAGTTATTATAGTTTAAACACCACCCATATATGAAGGCAAACACTAAACCAGCCTGATTTTTCAATGTGAGCATTTATTAATTAAAGAAAGGAACACGACCATTGAAATTGGGTACTGATAATTAAGATAATTAAAAAAGATCATATTACAAAATTCACAGATATAAGTAAACATTTGAAGATGTGGAATCTTCCATGTGCTGTTTTTCAGCAGACTGTGGGAAGACAATTAACTTCTCCCTCTCCACTTCTAGGTCATGAGATTGTACTCCAATGATCAAGACACAGCTTGCAGTTAGTGGTGTATGGCCTGTGTGTATCAACATGAAGTGATGTAATTCTGGAGTAAACCAACTGTACCATATTAGACAGATAACATATCTCATTGATTTAAATGGGGTTTTTAACTCACTGGATGATAGAGGGGTCTCCAATGCAATGTGATGCATTCAAGAGGGAGAAAGCTCATTTTAAATCAGTGGGAATTTAGGGAAGTTTTACTTGTTCCCTCTGGAGCAGATGGTTTGCCATAGAACTATTCCACCAATATGTGATAAAGAGGAGTGAACTTTTCCGTTCATGTCACTTGTCCCCATTGTGCGTAAGGTTTGTCAGAATTACATCACTCCACTTTTTTACATTAGGGTCTTTGGAAATGGTTTTCCTAGCTTATTTAGAAACTGAACATGTAGTAATATATACTTTATACATAAAAATATATATTGTAGTGTTTAAACAAGTGTTCTCCCACTGCTGAGAGATGTTTTATTCAAAAGTTACTGCAGCTTTTAGGTGCAATATCTCAGTAGCCTCCTCTGGAGTTTTATTGTCAACTGATTAGATCTGTCCATAGGATGGTGTAGCAACAGTGTCACTGTACAATCTCTGGCCACTGTGATACGGCAACTAAAAACACATGTTGGAGCTGAAATAACGTTTGAATAAAACACATCTAAGCAAAGGAAATACCCTTGTCTTACTCAGGAGAATATCCTTATAATATGCATTTTTTACATATACTATCCCTTTAACTATCATAAAGATATATATCTGTTTACATATGATTGTATGTAACACAACTCCTTGCCCCAATAAAATAAGGAAACAGCACACTTTGTTGGAGGGAGTAGATTTCTCAGTTATGAGGTAATTAAGGGTACCATTCAATGTGTCATACAGACAAGGAAACAACCAAGGGTCCCCATGCAATATCAGAAGGAAGAATCCATCAGGCCTGTAAATATTTCAGGACCTGCATTCCCACTGGCTAAACTTAGCAATTGGAAAATACCCTTAAAGGAACACTAACACCTAAAAATGATCTATGAAATAGTAAGTAGTGGCTTGGACAAGAGATGTAGTATACTTTCATTTTGCAAACGTCTACAATACTGTGCCTCACAAGTTACTGCAGACATTAAAAGGCTTTGGTTTGGAAGGTGATATCTGTCCATGGATAGAGAAATTGCTAAATTATAAATGGCAGAGAGTGGTTGTAAATGGAACTTTTTCATATTGGTCTAAGGTTGTAGATGTGGTCGCACAAGTTCAGTCCTGGGACCAATCCTTTGTAACTTTTTTATTAGTGATCTAGAAGTGGGAATTGAAAGTAAAGTATCAACCTTTGCTGATTACAATAAGCTGTGTAAGGAAATACATACAGAGTGAATCAGCAAACAAAGTGGCAGAAGTTACTGAAATACCTGAGAAATAGTAGTATCAGTTAGAGGGATAGTAATGCTTCACAAAAACAGCAGCTCCAATTAATCTTCATAGTATTTGGGCCACAGAGAGTGTTATTTCCGTACTGTCAGAGCTGTAGTTCAAGAGTAATTGAATGATAAAGTGTCTACCTCCCGTCCCTTTTACCTAGCGTAAGCCAACTCCCCTCAAATGTGGAATCTGGTCTTGAGACCATACAGCTCATGGCAAGGGTCAATCTTCTTACTGTGAACATAAGGAAAAGCCTGCCCCCCCTTGACAAGTTTTTTTTTCATGCTCACTGAAGATTGTCTCTCTCTGCAATCCATCCGGACAGTCTTGCTGCACTGAGGTGATCAGTGTTACATCAGTAAAAAGCGCGGGAGGGGGATAATTTATCATTCAATGACTCCTGAACTACATGTCTGACAGTACTGAAATAACACTCTCCACAGCCCAAATACTATGGAGATTAATCGGAGCTGCTTTTATTGTGAAACATTAATATCTCTTTAAATAATAAATACATTTAAAAAGCCTTGTTTCTAAAATAGACTAAGGGCCTTATGTTGAAAAGAGTTAATCTGGACCAAACCTACTGTAACATTTGAGATAAATGAATATTCCAAAATATTCCCATTTATGTAATTGGGGCATTTAACCTTGTGAACCTCAGATGGGTATGCAACGCATTGCTTTGCATACCCCTCTGTCTCTCAAAGAGTTAAACTCTTGGGTGTTAGAGAGGTCTCTACATTGCTTTCCAGTTTGTGTAATATGTATTATGTAAAGGGATCGTAATGTTTCACAATAAAAGCAGCTCCAATTAATATTCATAGTATTTGGGCCACAGAGAGTGTTATTTCAGTACTGTCAGAGTTGTAGTTCAAGAGTGATTGAATGATAAAGTATACCCCTCCCACCCCTTTTACTGATATAACACTGCCCAGTTCAGAGCAGCAAGGTGGTATCCAGGTGGATCGCAGAGAGGAACAATCTTCAATTAGCATAAGGGAAAAACCTATCAAGGGGGGCAGGGTTTTCATTGCTCTCACATTAAGAAGTTTGCCCCTTGCTGTGAGTTGTCTGGTCTCAAGACCAGATTCCACATCTGAAGAGAGTTGGTTTACACTAGGTAAAAGGGTACTACAGGTACTACAACTCTGACAGTATTGAAATAACACTCTCTATGGCCCAAATACTATGAAAATTAATTGGAGCTGCTGTTTTTGTGAAACATTACTATCCATTTAAAGGGATAGTATTACTTCAAAATTACTATCCCTCATATTGTAGCCCTTAATAAACTGAGTTAAATGACACCAGCAGCACCTCTCAAACCTTTATGGTTTAAGAGATAGCCACTTTCAAAGTTTACTCTCCCCTGCTGTCAGAGTTCTGCTGCCAGCAGGAGAATCCGGTCTCTGAATCAAGAGGAGGCTCTCCAGCAGAGCCGATATCTCGTTATGGAAGAAAAATGATTAATTGAAACAGTCTTCTATGTGTGCTTGGTAACCATAACAAGATATCGGCTCTGTTTAAGAGCCTCCACCTGTCCCATGACCGGATTCCCCTGCTGGCAGCAGAACGCTGACAGCAGGGGAGAGGAAACTTTGAAAGTGGCTATCTCTTAAACCATAAAGGTTTGAGAGATGCCGCTGGTGTCATTTAACTCAGTTTATTAAGGGCTACAATATGAGGGATAGTAATTTTGAAGTAATACTATCCCTTTAAGGGGTTAAAAAGCACCATGTAAATAAATTGGATTTTTTTTTATACGGTTTTGTTAGTTTGCCACAGACTTATTGCACTTTTCTTTTGAACATACGGCCCTAAGAACATTATGTTGCATTGGCTGTTTTTTATGCTCTGTTACTCAGAGTCTGTACAAAACAGATAATGGTTGCTGCTAGGGCCATGTTTGAACTGTAGTCAATCTAAACAGCATTCACTTAGCTGAATTCAAGGACTACAACCTAATTCATAGAAAGAAAGCTCTTCTGCTTATGTTTTCACTAATCAAACAGCCAGTGTTTTCATGTAAATGCAAAGCTAAGTGCCTTGGATCAAAAAAGGGATTAATGTAGTTTTGTGTTATACATGATTAAATTAGATATTTCAAGAATGAAAATGTCAGCGATTTTGAAAAATTATTCTGTGGTGAGATATTAAAGGTAACACCAAAACTGAAGGAGCAACAACAAAAAACAACTTATGACAAATTATGTATTACACCGTTATTGGGGGACACAAAAGGGAATAAAAAAAAAAATCAGAACACTGGCTTCTGTTTAACTCCTTGATTGCCAGAGAGGTATCCAACGCAGTGCACTGCAATGCTTTGGAGATCTCTCTGAAATTCAGTGAGTTAAAGGAGAAGCAACACTTCCTAATACTAACCCGCTTAAGCATGGCCAGAAAATAATAATGTTCCTAAAAATGTTGCCTTTGTGTCTTTGCAGCTTTAACCATTCCCCAATGTCAGGTCCAAGGAGGTAGACATGACAGTTTCTGGATGACAGAACTCAAACTCTGTGCATTGCAAAAGATGCTCTTAAAACTTTAAAGACCAGAGAAGTGTGTAACAAGTTGTGAAGCAGTGGGTAGCACCTCCCTCTGGTCCTTCAGGGTTAAGATTAATATGTGTAGTGAGTAGAGTTTAAGGCTCTGTGGTCATAACCGGAAACTTCGTCTTCAATGGTCACTGGAGGGGACTCATGTGGTGCTGATGGGAGGATATAAATTACATGATTTGTGTCACAAAGGGGTGTGGCTTATCCATGGATGGGGCAGGGCTTAACAGTGGGCAGGAAGTAAGTGGGAAGTGGGCAGAACAGGATGGGGAAGAAGAAGAAGTGGGCAGGAAGTGGGAGGAACAGGCCGAGAAGGAGCAGAAGTGGGAAAAGTTTCATAAGAAACTCACCATCTCCGGAGAATCAGCCTCTGTCCCCTGTGTCCCTGTAATTCACTGCAAAAAACAGAGATGCTGGGGGAAATCCGGAGAGTTCCTAGGTATATCTGTGGTCTAGCAGCTGTCATTTCTTTCTCCATGGGCCTAGGCGAAACTGATAGTGGCCATAAGGATTTTCTGGCCATAGTAAGGTCAGTGGGGGTTATTATTAGGAGGTTTTACTTTAAACCCTTTGAGTGCCAGAGGAGTGTGCAATGCATAGCTAAAGAGGAGCAATTCCTGAGCAAACAAGTTGCACCAAAATATAAATTCCATCTAATGGCACTTTTTTATTATACTAGAGAGAGTGACCTCCCCCCACATTGCTAGTCAATGACATGGAGACCCCTCTAACAGGTGACTGAAGGACTGGGGCAATCCTGTGGCAAACCAGCTGCAACATACAGACTATATAACATTTCCATTTAAATAAATGGATATTTAACCCCTTGACTGCTAGAGAAGTATCCAATGCATTGCTTGTTTAGGATTCAAGGGGTTCAAATAATATATAACATGAAATGCAACAGGTCACCCTTATCACATGTTCTCAGAAATGATAAATAATCCATATTGTTCATAGATTGGGATTCATATATGTGAACAATTTATCAGCACTCAAAGGCATTTTAACCCTCTGAGTGCCAAAAAGGTACCCAGTGCATTGCGTTACAATGCATCGGATACCTCTTTGGTTTTTAAAGGGTTGATGTAGGAGTGTTCCCTGGCATTTGCCAGGGGTCTCCTGTCTTCATGGGACAGATCTTGAGAGAGATTCCCTAAGGTGTGATAAAGCAGTGATATAGTGGCGATGACTTCTCCAGTGAAATCACCTCTCCAGTTCCTATGTTATTCTATGGAGCCTATGCACTAAGATTTCTCACTTGGGAGAGATCTTAGTGCATAGCCACCATAGAATAGTGTTGGAACTTGAGAAGTGATATCACTGGAAAAGTCATCTCCACCTTATCACCTCTTTATCACACTTTAGTGCATAACCCCCCTTTGGTTCCTAAGAGTCACTATTTTTTTTAGAAAGGAACCTATTTAATATTGTGGTCAGATGGTCAAGGAGGTGTAAGGCTCTTCTAGGTGAACAGCACATACATATGACTGTTTCCATACAAATGCTTTGGGGAAGTTTACAAGTAAATGTAAGAAGATCCAAAATGTTTACCTACAGTGTATATATATATATATATATAAGGTCCTCAATTCACATTATGCCAAGTGCCTTAGGGGTTATTAAGGCTGCTCTGATACAACTACTGAATAAGCTTTCAAGAGAACAGAGAAGCAATTTTTTCTAAAGCTATATTGACGTTACTTGCTTAGCTTGTAAAAATGCACATTATCAGTTTTGTTTTGCTATTCCCCTTCACTTGTATCTATGATTATGTTATCCATCTGATATAACTCACAAAAACATTTATCATGAGGAATTTAGCCCATTATACTCCAACATATCTTTCATTAAAGTAAAAGATCTAAAAGGATGTGTATGCTGTTACACAAAGAATTGCTAGGAACGTCACTGTTCGCATGGAATTAAATCCTTTCACTTGAAATGCTGTGATGTCACTGAAGGATCTGACCTTTTCCAGATTACTCTATTCAGCTGATATAAATAGAAACCTAGCAGGGACAGATATGAGGATGCCGACCTTCAATAAAATAGGTTTTGATGTGCAGATATCTTTTTATAATATAAAATTGGTTACATGTAAATACAATGTTTCATGTTTTAATAGTAGATTCAATCTAGACTTGTATATTCTGAAGGTTATTAGTTAAATTAATCCTTTAAAGGGATAGTAATGTTTCAAAATAAAAGCAGCTCCAATTACTCTTCATAATATTTGGGCCACGGAGAGTGTTATTTCAATACTGTCCGAGATGTAGTTCAAGAGTAATTGAATGATAAATTATCCCCCTCCCGCCCCCTTTTACCTAGTGTAAGCCACCTCCCCTCAGATGTGGAATTTGGTCTTAAGACCAGACAACTCACAGCAAGGGACAATCTTCTTACAGTGAGAACAATAAAAAACCTACCCCCCCCCCCTTTACAGGTTTTTCAGGTTTTTCCCTTATGCTAATTGATGATTGTCCCTCTCTGCAAGCCATCTGGACACCACCTTTCTGTTCTGAAGTGAACAGAGTTACATCAGTAAAAGGGGAGGAAAGGGAATACTTTATCATTCAATTACTCTTGAACTATAACTCTGGCAGTATTGAAATAACAGTCTTCATGGCCTAAATACTATGAAGATTAATTGGAGCTGCTTTTATTATGAAACATTAATATCTCTTTAAGGACCAGAGAGGTATTTCACATATTGCTTCACAATGCGTTGAACAAGCCACTGGTCCTTAGAGGGTTAAAATATTGTATGTTTAGCATGTTCTGATCATGGGGCAGTCATACATTTAGTACACTAGTAGGCCTAGTATTTTAATCTGAATTTTATTGTGTTTTCAATCATAGGCATACAAATCTGACAGGTGGTGTTACCTTAAGTTACAGTGTCTGTTCTCCTTGTAACAAAACAAACAGCAACATGAGACTTGCAAGTCCCTGGTGCTTTTTCAGCTGCTAGATCTGTGACAGTATTAAAAAGACATTATTGACTTATTTCCAAATATTTTAGAAAATTAGTATTCTGTTTAATTCTTGCACAAGTATGGTGGTGCCTGTAAGTCTCTCACATTGTCACAAACACACACACACAATGTTTTGAACATACGCATGCATGTGTTTGTACCTGTGTAAGTGTATGGTCGTATGGGTATGTAGCTGTGTATATACATGTGTGTTTCTGTCACAGTGAGCATGCACCTTTGCATGCGTCTGTACCTGTATGTGTGCTCATCTGCTTGGTTTTGCATTTGTCTGTTATGGGGATGTGGGGAATAACAAAAAATATGGAGAGATTGGGGGAACAGTGAGAGATGGTTGTAGATAGAAATAAGAGGGCAGAGATCTATAAAGGGGCAATATACAGAGAAAGGGAGAGATGAGAGAGAGGAGGTAGGAGAGAGTAAAGGGGAAAGTGAAATATTAAATGGGGGAAAGAGATGGGATGGAAAAATCCTCCACCCCACATAAAAAATATAAATATATATGTGACAGAGGTGACAGTGGCAGCAGAGTAGTAGTATTTTTTATTCCTTAATCTTTTTTAGATACAGGAACTTGGAGGACTATGTCATCAAGGACAACGCTGGACCTCTGACATCAATGTAAGTGTTATAATTGTGAATGTGTGTAAGTGTGCGAGTATTCATGTGAATGAATGAAGCAATGAAATAATGACATGGAAGTATGTGCACAAAAGTATTGAGCGTGACATTCACATTTCTGGTGTTGCATGTTCTGCATCATTTCTTAATTAAATCTGAATGTCATGAAACATTCAATATTCATGACATTTTGCACTTCTTCCAAAAGTCTACCGCAGGTTTCAGCTTGAGGTCCCAGATCCGGAGGTGCTCTGATTAGACCTTCTGTATGCTACAGTTAGTGTTCTTACTGCTTTCTCGAACACGCACACACACTCACACACACACACAAGTCTCAAATTTTCCACTTCAATCTTTTTTACTCCCCACCCCTTGCATTAAGCTATTGTCAGGACTCGGAGCAAGACTGCAGCATTTGTGCCTCCACGGTAACAAATGGAGAAAGATTAAGGAGAGACTCAGAACAAGTTTTAAATTGGCATCATGATAGCTAAAACAAAAACCCAACACGCATCATTCATCACTGTGGAATCTTCCATGCTGGTCCCCTGCTCCTGTCCTGTCACTGGCTAAATGTGAGCAAGAGAATAAGACTACTGAGGGAAGAAAGAAGACAAATGGTCACTAAATATCATGTCAGATCAGTGGGCCCCCTTCTGCTCTGGATAATATTGCTTGGCACTGACTTCACCAGCAGTAGTTCTGCCCTTAAATGGAAGACCCTACTCTCCTCACTTACCTCCAATAAAATAGATGGACAACCTGTGACCTTTCCTGTACCACTGGATTATAACTCCCTTCAACTTCCTCCAACCAACATAGGGCTTTGGTTAATGGAGCTGTAATCCACTGACACCTGATGGTTGGTTATATGTATCTCCAGTGCATGACTGAGTTGCTCAGCCACTTCCCAGAAAAAGGGGCTGTTGTCAGGGAAAGGGAAGGGAGGGGAAAATTTAATCAATTATATATTTTAGGATACTATGTTAAATAATGTGTGTTATAATACTGCTTAAATGCTTTAAAGGGGCAGTGTCTCCTAGACAAAAAAAACAAAGCTTTTCTTAATAAATACAGCATTTGGGGGTCTACGTCAAGTTCTGGGGTTTGTGCTGCATCTTTGCCCTTTCTTATTCAAATTACTTGTATCCATGTGTATCCTGTTGTAGCTGCTTTTTCCAGTTTTGATTCAGTCTTTGCTGTTAGTTCATTCTATGGCATCAGCACCTTCAGTTCGGCTTAGGCCGCATAAAAGCTGGGCTTGGGGCATCATTGCTCCCTAGCAATGATCTCAAGCACCATACTCAAGCTTCTGGTGTTGAATAGGGTTACAGATTATCCTTCTGTAGCTCTGCTTTCTGGCTAAATAACAGATTTTGAATGTGCCATGTTGCAGATCCTGTGGAGATTTCAAATGTGATGTTACAGCAGGAAGTTCTTCTTGATAAGAATTCTAGTGATGTTTTGAAGTTAATTCAGAAATGTGACTAATTTCTGTTTTACCTCACGTCATGCAACAAAGAGTTGAAACATTAGTTCCATTATCACCTTCTTCCTCTCCACTTTTACAAGTTCATTCTATGCCCTGATTCACTCCAACACCACCTTATACACATGCTGGTCAAGTGATCCTGATTTTACACTGGCTAAACCATTTGAAGGGTATCTGACAATACTGTCATCACCTTTACTTTGGGTTAGGCTTCAGAAAGCCTGGGCTTGGGGCATCAGCACTCCCCAGTGATGATCTTAAGCATCATACTCAAAATTCTGGAGTAGTGGTGTTGGATGGGGTCACAGAGCATCTCTCCTTAGCTCTGCTTTCTGGCTATCATGACACTCTATTATTCACAATCCTATATGGTCTCACAAACAATAATGTTTTTTTTTATATTTTCACTATTATCTGCATTTCTACAACACCTCTAAATTCAATTGTTTTGCACATTCTTCTGCCAATTTATTCATTTAAACTGACCCTAATGAGCTAAAACCAACACCACTGAAGTACATTTCAAGAAACAGAATGATACAAGAGGGCTCGGGGGTAAGGGATTTGAGAAGATGACAACAACAGAGGAGAAAAAAATTAAGAACATAGCAACTTACAAGAAACTGGGTAAACTATTATTTTTATGAGACTAGAATTGTGGGGAAAAAATATCAGATTATTTTTATAATCAAAATGGAAGCTACAAAAGCCATTTCAACTCTAAGTTTATAATATCTTTGCTGTTACATTTTTAATTCAAAATTACAGAATAAAAGTATTTGCTCTATTAAATAAACATTCTTGTACCAGGCTGGGACAGACTCACAGGAGTTATAGCCTATAACCCTGGCTGGGCCATAATGATATCACTAACAAAGCACAGAGAGAGTTTTTTATCCTTTGTAAAGAAACATAGAAAATAGATTCAAATCATAAAAATTACATCTATAGTATAGCAGTTATTATTATGAAAATCAATAGAAAATGCTATCCATTAGTGGTATTATATAGAAATATCTATATCTACCTTTTTTGAGTGTTGGAAACTAAAACCAATAGGGATACATTTCTTTGACATTGTTAGCTGATTGAATAAAAACGTCTTTTCAGCAATTGTATGTAGAATAGACTACTTGTCTCTCAAATAGATTTAAAACTGTCAGATAAATGCTGAAGATGGGAAGATAAAGTGACAAGTTTCAAATCGTCATTTCATTTTCAAGGATATTTGGAGAAACTTTCTCAAATTATCTAATATGAAGTATCTTGGTGCCACCAATTTGTTGACTTTTTTTTAGAAAGGTTTTTCTAATAAAGTGTTAAACACCTAAAACTTTTAACCAATCAAAATACTTACAACTCAATCAAACATCTAACTAATTCTAAATAAAAAAAACCCTATGGCTGAGAGGTGGTGTTGTCAGATATAACAGGGGAATTTAATACAGAGAGAACTTTCAGGGAAACAGGCTGAAGCAAATTCAGACCATTGAAATTCTATTCAAATCAGATGAGATCACAGCTTAAAGACTGGTAAATATATCTTTCTTTATTGTCTTTATAAAACGTCTGGAAACCCTATTGATATATATCCAATTATTTGGAGCAGATAAGTGAAATTGCTTTGGAACAACACCGCTGTAAAAGAAAATATAATGCTTTAAACAGGAATAGTGGCCTGGAATACAGTTGGGAATGATAGGTATGTCGGTATAAGATCTGTGAACAAATAGATAGATAGATAGATAGATAGATAGATAGATAGATAGATAGATAGATAGATAGATAGATATGTGTGTATATAATGCACTAGGGGCCAGATTCTATTGCAGGTGCTAAATGTTAACTCTTGTTTTATCAAACATTTTCCTATTGAAGTCTATGGGGAAAACTGGAGATGAAAGCAGTGATAAAATTAGCACCTGTAATAGAATCTAGCCCTAGGACTGTGGGTTTTAGAGGAGAAATTCCGAGTGGGCCGTTTATACCTATATTGCTCTTGGTGTATAACATGCTAACTACTTGTCAATTTGCAAACCTGAAAGTTAATATCTGTTTCTCAAATTAATATGAGGTTCTCTTAAAAGGTTCTGTAGTAATTATAAATTGTTTATTTAAAGATTGTATGTATGTGAATTGTAATTGCAGTTTATTCAAAGAAACACTTTTAACATTTTTAATTTTTAAAATTAGCGGGATAATCATTTTGGATTAAGATGATGGACTTAGTTCAATGTCTGTTGGTATAACCACTCCCTTTTGGAGGGAAATTTATCCACCATCTTAGAACTGATATCCTTTCCACAGTACATTAGTCAATTCACTGTGTAGTAATCAATAGAATTTATTAATCATTTAATTGTTGTTTCTTTGACTAGTTTACATAGCGTTAAATTCCCAACTTTAATATGCTGTTTACTATTGTGGGTGTCAGCCCCTGGCGGATTGGTGCTTCTTGCCAGTCATTGCCTTGGGACTTGACCTCTTACCTCCTCCCACCGGTTCCCTCGTTGGCTGAATTAAGTTTTTAGGGCATCCAGCCCTAGCACTGGCGCCCGATTATTGAGCTTCCTCAGTTGGCGTGGCCTGTTCCCTTGTCGGTTAGTTTCTGTTGTCCTCCTGCAGTTCCGGTCTCGCGAGCTCTGCTCCGGTTTCGCTGCTCCTGAGCCTCCTCCCCTTTCTATCTCCTCTCCAGGTTTGGCGTTCCGTTTCCCTCTCTTCGCCCCGGTTGCCTCGCTGTCTCGTCCTGCTCGGCCCTTCCCTGCTCTCGGCCTGGTGCATCCTCTCTGCTGGACTGGGTCGCCGCCTCCTCCAGCACTCTCGAACAGCTCCTCTCTCGCTTCGGGAGCGTCCGGAGCGCGGGGGGTTGGGAGCCACTTCGGGGGAGCCTTCTTGGGGGCTCTCTCCTCCCTGGCCCAGATATTCTTGGGCTGAGGTTAGGGGTTGGTAGGGGCCCTGTTGCTGGGCGTTCCCCGTGGGCCGGTTCCGGCCGTGTCGGCGGCGGTTCAGCCGGTGGCTGCCAGGGAGTTCTGGGGAAGGGTTCCCCTGCTTATCTCCTCTCCAGGAGACGGGGATTCTGCCTCTTGGCCCATTCTGGTGAGGCAGTTTCGGCTGGTTCTTGGGGAGGGGTCGGCGGGTCTTCCTGCCTACCCCTTGGGGAATTGTCTTCCTTAGGAGGGTTAGCAGTGAGTGTGGCTTCTGACCAGTGTTTCCCTCCTCACTTGCCTAGGTTCATGGTAACCCTCTTGGCGGGAGCACTGGTACCTTTGGGCCTGTGGGGATTCGGGTTGTTACCTTCTCTTCGGGGGTCAGGTGTAGCTTGTCAGTCTCGGGGCTCAGTCGCCGCGTTGCTGGTTCCCGGTTTCCCTCTGGCTGCCCTGGTGTCCGGGGCAGTGGGACTGGTGGAGTTCAACCCTCTCATGTGGGCCGGGCATTCTGGATCTGACCACAGGGGCCAGCCATAGAGTGTCTCCATTGCTACTCCAGCTTCCAGTTCTTGGTAGCAGACTTTTGGCTTTCCTACTTCCTCTTTGAGGTAGGGCTTCTTGGATCTCCACTGCCGTGTGGTCCTCCATTCGCCCCTTCCTTCATAGAATAAGGTGGGCCTACCGCTCCTCGGTGGCTTTTTCTCGGCCTCTCCACCTTCGGCTTACCTCTTGTTCGACCGCGGGTGGATTGGCACATCTTCTCTCTAGCGAATCCGCGAACTCATTCCTGCACCCAGGTGTCTGGGAACGAGTTACACCCCCTGACCCTAGGGGGCTAGTCCGGCAGTGAAAGAATAATCGGGCCCAAAGCAACATGGACCCCACCGATCTAGCCAGAATAATTGCAAGACAAGAGCATCAGGAACAAGTCCTTTCTTCCCATGAGAGCCACCTGCAGAAATTGGAAGGAACAAAAAATGGATGCAGTGTTGGAGTTGTTAAGAGGCATGACTGCTACGGCCGGGGCGGCTACACCTTTGTCGTCTGTATCCAGTTCCAACGTGGAAGTCAGTAGCCTCCCTGAAAGGGATAAACCTCCTAGGCTTCCATTGCCGGAGAGATTCAATGGCAGGGTGGAGAATTGCAGAGGGTTTCTCAATCAATGCCTCTTGCATTTTAACACTAATCCCCAGGGGTCCTCGTTTTGTGGGGCCTTATAAAATTACTAAACAAATTACCCCTGTAACCTTCCAGTTGGACTTACCTCCTACTTGGCGAATCCCTAATAAATTTCATGTCTCACTCTTGAAGAAAGTAGTAAAGAATCGGTTCTCTACGACTGAAGGGCCACCTCTGCCTATTTTGCTTCATGGCGAACCCGAATTTGAGGTCAATCAAATCCTAGACTCTAGGAGGGTCAGACGTTCTCTCCAATATCTCATTGACTGGAAAGGCTTTGGCCCTGAAGAGCGATCCTGGATCCCAGCTAGAGATGTGCATGCTCCCGCATTAGTCAGAGACTTTCATAGAACTCATCCAGACAAACCTGGTCACCCGGAGGGCTCTTCTGGTGGAGGGGGGTAGTGTAAGCCCCTGGCGGATTGGTGCTTCTTGCCAGTCATTGCCTTGGGACTTGACCTCTTACCTTCTCCCACCGGTTCCCTCATTGGCTGAATTAAGTTTTTAGGGCATCCAGTCCTAGCACTGGTGCCCGATTATTGAGCTTGCTCAGTTGGCGTGGCCTGTTCCCTTGTCGGTTAGTTTCTGTTGTCCTCCTGCAGTTCTGGTCTCGCGAGCTCTGCTCCGGTTTCGCTGCTCCTGAGCCTCCTCCCCTTTCTATCTCCTCTCCAGGTTTGGCGCTCCGTTTCCCTCTCTTCGCCCCGGTTGCCTCGCTGTCTCGTCCTGCTCAGCCCTTCCCTGCTCTCGGCCTGGTGCTTCCTCTCTGCCGGACTGGGTCGCCGCCTCCTCCAACACTCTCGAACGGCTCCTCTCTCGCTTCGGGAGCGTCCGGAGCGCGGGGGGTTGGGAGCCGCTTCGGGGGAGCCTTCTCGGGGGCTCTCTCCTCCCTGGCCCAGATATTCTTGGGCTGAGGTTAGGGGTTGGTAGGGGCCCTGTTGCTGGGCATTCCCCGTGGTCCGGCTCCGGCCGTGTCAGTGGCGGTTCAGCCGGTGGCTGCCAGGGAGTTCTGGGGAAGGGTTCCCCTGCTTATCTCCTCTCCAGGAGACGGGGATTCTGCCTCTTGGCCCATTCTGGTGAGGTAGTTTCGGCTGGTTCTTGGGGAGGGGTCGGCGGGTCTTCCTGCCTACCCCTTGGGGAAATGTCTTCCTTAGGAGGGTTAGCAGTGAGTGTGGCTTCTGACCAGTGTTTCCCTCCTCACTTGCCTAGGTTCATGGTAACCCTCTTGGCGGGAGCACTGGTACCTTTGGGCCTGTGGGGATTCGGGTTGTTACCTTCTCTTCGGGGGTCAGGTGTAGCTTGTCAGTCTCGGGGCTCAGTCACCGCGTTGCTGGTTCCCGGTTTCCCTCTGGCTGCCCTGGTGTCCGGGGCAGTGGGACTGGTGGAGTTCAACCCTCTCATGTGGGCCGGGCATTCTGGATCTGACCACAGGGGCCAGCCATAGAGTGTCTCCGTTGCTACTCCAGCTTCCAGTTCTTGGTAGCAGACTTTTGGCTTTCCTACTTCCTCTTTGAGGTAGGGCTTCTTGGATCTCCACTGCTGTGTGGTCCTCCATTCGCCCCTTCCTTCATAGAATAAGGTGGGCCTACCGCTCCTCGGTGGCTTTTTCACGGCCTCTCCACCTTCGGCTTACCTCTTGTGCGACCGCGGGTGGATTGGCACATCTTCTCTCTAGCAAATCCGCGGAACTCATTCCTGCACCCAGGTGTCTGGGAACGAGTTACACCCCCTGACCCTAGGCGGCCAGTCCGGCAGTGACAGAATAATCGGGCCCAAAGCAACATGGACCCCACCGATCTAGCCAGAATAATGGCAAGACAAGAGCATCAGGAACAAGTCCTTTCTTCCCATGAGAGCCACCTGCAGAAATTGGAAGGAACAAAAAATGGATGCAGTGTTGGAGTTGTTAAGAGGCATGACTGCTACGGCCGGGGCGGCTACACCTTCGTCGTCTGTATCCAGTTCCAACGTGGAAGTCAGTAGCCTCCCTGAAAGGGATAAACCTCCTAGGCTTCCATTGCCGGAGAGATTCAATGGCAGGGCGGAGAATTGCAGAGGGTTTCTCAATCAATGCCTCTTGCATTTTAACACTAATCCCCAGGGGTCCTCGTTTTGTGGGGCCTTATAAAATTACTAAACAAATTACCCCTGTAACCTTACAGTTGGACTTACCTCCTACTTGGCGAATCCCTAATAAATTTCATGTCTCACTCTTGAAGAAAGTAGTAAAGAATCGGTTCTCTACGACTGAAGGGCCACCTCTGCCTATTTTGCTTCATGGCGAACCCGAATTTGAGGTCAATCAAATCCTAGACTCTAGGAGGGTCAGACGTTCTCTCCAATATCTCATTGACTGGAAGGGCTTTGGCCCTGAAGAGCGATCCTGGATCCCTGCTAGAGATGTGCATGCTCCCGCATTAGTCAGAGACTTTCATAGAACTCATCCAGACAAACCTGGTCGCCCGGAGGGCTCTTCTGGCGGAGGGGGGTAGTGTCAGCCCCTGGCGGATTGGTGCTTCTTGCCAGTCATTGCCTTGGGACTTGACCTCTTACCTCCTCCCACCGGTTCCCTCATTGGCTGAATTAAGTTTTTAGGGCATCCAGTCCTAGCACTGGCACCCGATTATTGAGCTTGCTCAGTTGGCGTGGCCTGTTCCCTTGTCGGTTAGTTTCTGTTGTCCTCCTGCAGTTCCGGTCTCGCAAGCTCTGCTCCGGTTTCGCTGCTCCTGAGCCTCCTCCCCTTTCTATCTCCTCTCCAGGTTTGGCGTTCCGTTTCCCTCTCTTCGCCCCGGTTGCCTCGCTGTCTCGTCCTGCTCGGCCCTTCCCTGCTCTC
Organism: Rhinophrynus dorsalis; assembly: GCA_037306005.1. Classification (NCBI taxonomy): domain Eukaryota; kingdom Metazoa; phylum Chordata; class Amphibia; order Anura; family Rhinophrynidae; genus Rhinophrynus; species Rhinophrynus dorsalis. The sequence continues at coordinate 575,725,584 of CM074718.1, read as the reverse complement.
GGCCTGGTGCTTCCTCTCTGCCGGACTGGGTCACCGCCTCCTCCAGCACTCTCGAACGGCTCCTCTCTCGCTTCGGGAGCATCTGGAGCGCGGGGGGTTGGGAGCCGTTTCGGGGGAGCCTTCTCGGGGGCTCTCTCCTCCCTGGCCCAGATATTCTTGGGCTGAGGTTAGGGGTTGGTAGGGGCCCTGTTGCTGGGCGTTCCCCGTGGTCCGGCTCCGGCCGTGTCGGTTCAGCCGGTGGCTGCCAGGGAGTTCTGGGGAAGGGTTCCCCTGCTTATCTCCTCTCCAGGAGACGGGGATTCTGCCTCTTGGCCCATTCTGGTGAGGCAGTTTCGGCTGGTTCTTGGGGATGGGTCGGCGGGTCTTCCTGCATGCCCCTTGGGGAATTGTCTTCCTTAGGAGGGTTAGCAGTGAGTGTGGCTTCTGACCAGTGTTTCCCTCCTCACTTGCCTAGGTTCATGGTAACCCTCTTGGCGGGAGCACTGGTACCTTTGGGCCTGTGGGGATTCGGGTTGTTACCTTCTCTTCGGGGGTCAGGTGTAGCTTGTCAGTCTCGGGGCTCAGTCGCCGCGTTGCTGGTTCCCGGTTTCCCTCTGGCTGCCCCGGTGTCCGGGGCAGTGGGACTGGTGGAGTTCAACCCTCTCATGTGGGCCGGGCATTCTGGATCTGACCACAGGGGCCAGCCATAGAGTGTCTCCATTGCTACTCCAGCTTCCAGTTCTTGGTAGCAGACTTTTGGCTTTCCTACTTCCTCTTTGAGGTAGGGCTTCTTGGATCTCCACTGCCGTGTGGTCCTCCATTCGCCCCTTCCTTCATAGAATAAGGTGGGCCTACCGCTCCTCGGTGGCTTTTTCACGGCCTCTCCACCTTCGGCTTACCTCTTGTGCGACCGCGGGTGGATTGGCACATCTTCTCTCTAGCGAATCCGCGGAACTCATTCCTGCACCCAGGTGTCTGGGAACGAGTTACACCCCCTGACCCTAGGCGGCCAGTCCGGCCGTGACAGAATAATCGGGCCCAAAGCAACATGGACCCCACCGATCTAGCCAGAATAATGGCAAGACAAGAGCATCAGGAACAAGTCCTTTCTTCCCATGAGAGCCACCTGCAGAAATTGGAAGGAACAAAAAATGGATGCAGTGTTGGAGTTGTTAAGAGGCATGACTGCTACGGCCGGGGCGGCTACACCTTCGTCGTCTGTATCCAGTTCCAACGTGGAAGTCAGTAGCCTCCCTGAAAGGGATAAACCTCCTAGGCTTCCATTGCCGGAGAGATTCAATGGCAGGGCGGAGAATTGCAGAGGGTTTCTCAATCAATGCCTCTTGCATTTTAACACTAATCCCCAGGGGTCCTCGTTTTGTGGGGCCTTATAAAATTACTAAACAAATTACCCCTGTAACCTTACAGTTGGACTTACCTCCTACTTGGCGAATCCCTAATAAATTTCATGTCTCACTCTTGAAGAAAGTAGTAAAGAATCGGTTCTCTACGACTGAAGGGCCACCTCTGCCTATTTTGCTTCATGGCGAACCCGAATTTGAGGTCAATCAAATCCTAGACTCTAGGAGGGTCAGACGTTCTCTCCAATATCTCATTGACTGGAAGGGTTTTGGCCCTGAAGAGCGATCCTGGATCCCAGCTAAAGATGTGCATGCTCCCGCATTAGTCAGAGACTTTCATAGAACTCATCCAGACAAACCTGGTCGCCCGGAGGGCTCTTCTGGTGGAGGGGGGTAGTGTCAGCCCCTGGCGGATTGGTGCTTCTTGCCAGTCATTGCCTTGGGACTTGACCTCTTACCTCCTCCCACCGGTTCCCTCATTGGCTGAATTAAGTTTTTAGGGCATCCAGTCCTAGCACTGGTGCCCGATTATTGAGCTTGCTCAGTTGGCGTGGCCTGTTCCCTTGTCGGTTAGTTTCTGTTGTCCTCCTGCAGTTCCGGTCTCGCGAGCTCTGCTCCGGTTTCGCTGCTCCTGAGCCTCCTCCCCTTTCTATCTCCTCTCCAGGTTTGGCGTTCCGTTTCCCTCTCTTCGCCCCGGTTGCCTCGCTGTCTCGTCCTGCTCGGCCCTTCCCTGCTCTCGGCCTGGTGCTTCCTCTCTGCCGGACTGGGTTGCCGCCTCCTCCAGCACTCTCGAACGGCTCCTCTCTCGCTTCAGGAGCATCCGGAGCGCAGGGGGTTGGGAGCCGTTTCGGGGGAGCCTTCTCGGGGGCTCTCTCCTCCCTGGCCCAGATATTCTTGGGCTGAGGTTAGGGGTTGGTAGGGGCCCTGTTGCTGGGCGTTCCCCGTGGTCCAGCTCCGGCCGTGTCGGCGGCGGTTCAGCCGGTGGCTGCCAGGGAGTTCTGGGGAAGGGTTCCCCTGCTTATCTCCTCTCCAGGAGACGGGGATTCTGCCTCTTGGCCCATTCTGGTGAGGCAGTTTCGGCTGGTTCTTGGGGAGGGGTCGGCGGGTCTTCCTGCATGCCCCTTGGGGAATTGTCTTCCTTAGGAGGGTTAGCAGTGAGTGTGGCTTCTGACCAGTGTTTCCCTCCTCACTTGCCTAGGTTCATGGTAACCCTCTTGGCGGGAGCACTGGTACCTTTGGGCCTGTGGGGATTCGGGTTGTTACCTTCTCTTCGGGGGTCAGGTGTAGCTTGTCAGTCTCGGGGCTCAGTTGCCGCGTTGCTGGTTCCCGGTTTCCCTCTGGCTGCCCCGGTGTCCGGGGCAGTGGGACTGGTGGAGTTCAACCCTCTCATGTGGGCCGGGCATTCTGGATCTGACCACAGGGACCAGCCATAGAGTGTCTCCGTTGCTACTGCAGCTTCCAGTTCTTGGTAGCAGACTTTTGGCTTTCCTACTTCCTCTTTGAGGTAGGGCTTCTTGGATCTCCACTGCCGTGTGGTCCTCCATTCGCCCCTTCCTTCATAGAATAAGGTGGGCCTCCCGCTCCTCGGTGGCTTTTTCACGGCCTCTCCACCTTCGGCTTCGGCGAATCCGCGGAACTCATTCCTGCACCCAGGTGTCTGGGAACGAGTTACACCCCCTGACCCTAGGCGGCCAGTCCGGCCGTGACAGTGGGGTAATTAAATCTGTTGCTAAGAAGACTATTTTGATGCACAAAACAGTCTATACGTTTATTTAATGCAGTTTAAAATTCCTATTTATATTAATCTGGCATATTTAGTTTTACAGGAAATTTTTGGTTTCTGCAAATAAGCACTGCAAAGTGGTTTAATGTTTGGTGAAATTCTTGTTAAAAGGGGCAAATCTTAAAAAAACAAAAGATCAACTTGTCACCCTTTGCTCCATACTGTCTCCTTTTTCCTCCATGCGGCCTTTCCCCCAGCATTCCATTCATTCCGAGTAGTGAGACGCACTTCTGGGTTCTTGGCCTCTCTCCTTCCTCCGTCCTCTCCTCTACCTTCCTGTGTATTACTCCTCCTGGCTTTGCTTTTGACCACCTCATTTGTCTGTTGCCTGCCTACCTGTGTATGAACTTTGGCTACCCCTTTGACTACCCCACTGCCTACTGCTGTCAACTTGCCTGCCTACTTGTGTATGAACTTTCGCTAACCCTTTGACTACCCCATTGCCTGCTGCTCTCAACTTGCCTACCTGTATATGAACTTTGGTTGCCACTTTGACTATTCTTTTGACTGCTGATTTCATCTGGTATTGGATCTCCAGTGTATGAACTTTGGTCTGTATCCTGACTACTCCAAGCCTCCTGATTTGTTTCCTGTTTCTTTGTCCGCCTGTGTACTGACCCGGCAGGTTGACCATCCCAAGTCTCTTCTGAGTTGGATCTTCTCCCAGGAGAGTTTAGTCCATTTCCTTTTGAGGAGGTGTATTCTTTAATCCTACTGTTTTGGGTATCCTAGGAGAGTTTTAGCTATATCTGTAGCCAATGCACTCTATCGGCTTTCTCTACTCTTCACACCTTCACTCTCTCTCTCTCCTGCAGGACAGTTGGTGCTGTTTGTAGAGAGGGGTCATCCTGGGCTCACTTCCAGCTCCTCTGGGGTTTTTATCTGGCCTTGCAGCTGGCAACTTTAGTTTGGCCCTTGCCGCAGCATGATCCTTCTGCATTCATCCTACGATCCCCTAGCACCGCTCTCTAGCTTCGCTCCCGAGCACTCCTTCTCTTGCAGGTCCTCTCCTGTTTTTGGGCTCCTGAGCACCGTCTTTGACATAACTTTCTTAAAGATTTAAAATAGTCAAATACAGTTTTTAGTATGTTTCCATATATGCTGAATTGTATTATTAATAGTAAAGGTCAATTAATCCTAGCTATATTTAAATATAGCCAAAAATATTATTTGGTTATACATATAATGATTCAACATTGATTTGTTGGAATATCAATATTTCTGTATTGCCATATATGTCACCATATCTCAATTTAAAAGATATAATACTGTATGTGTGTCATGATTCTGCCTGGTGCAGTACTTCGCAGTTCCACTACCTGCCTATGGTGCTGTTGAAGGCTGCTGCTCTCAGGCTTAAGAGACCTGATTCTCTTCTCAGCTGGCCCCACCCTGCAATCACCTCCACTGTATTTAGTTCAGTATCTCCCCTTGCTCTGGGCCACATTATACAGTTTATACTGATCAGTCCATGTTTAGTTTCCTTTCCTATTGACTCTGGGTCCTGAGTTCCAGAGCAGCTGCACCCCTTGTGTTCCAGTCCAGAGCAGCTGTGCCCCTTGTGTTCCAGTCCAGAGCAGCTGCACCGCTTGTGTTCCAGTCCAGAGCGGCTTTACCACTTGTGTTCCAGTCCAGAGTGGCTGCACCCCTTGTGTTCCAGTGCAGGCTGCTGCACCCCTTGTGTTCCAGTGCAGAGCAGCTGCACCCCTTGTGTTCCAGTGCAGAGCAGCTGCACCCCTTGTGTTCCAGTCCAGAGCAGCTGTACCCCTTGAGTTCCAGAGCCCAGCTGTACCCCTTGAGTTCCAGATCCCAGCTGTACCCCTTGAGTTCCAGAGCCCGGCAGTATCCCTTGAGTTCCAGACCCCGGCTGTACCCCTTGAGTTCCTGAGCTGACTTTGTCCCTGTTCTCAGTAGCCCTGCTCCCTGTTCTCAGTGGCCCTGTCCCCTTTGCCCAGAGCTAGCTGTCCCCCCTTGCCCAGAGCTAGCTGTTCCCCGAAGCCCATAGCTAGCTGTTCCCCAAAGCCCAGAGGCCCTGCTCTTTTCTGTTTCATTGAAGGTTTTGTTGTGCATTACTATTTCTTGTTCCTTGTATCTATGTATATACAATATATTGGTTTCCCCTTTAATTGTGTGTGTGCTGGTTTTCTTGCTCTCTGTGTTCCACTTTATTTATTTACTTTTGCTGCTGTGGTCAGCACCCCTTCCGGACCAGCAGCCCATGACAATGTGTTTGTCACAAATGTTTGATACACTAGCACAGGGCTGTACACGTTCATTCCTCAAGAGCCACCCACCAGCAAGGATTTAAGGATTTCCATGGTTAAGCACAGATGAGTCACTCAAAATAAATGAGCCACAGATTAATTTATGTGAAGAAACTCCTTTTTATTGCACAGCTATCGATATAATTCCTTTTACAAACTCAAGTAATCTTCGTTATAAAACAACTTTATTGACAAAAAAATGTAAAAACATACTTGCTTATCATTGGTTCTGAGAAGTGAAGAATGAGATGGGGGGTGAGACTTACAGAGTTATGTTATAGCAATTCTACAGGTGACTAGGATGATCAACGCGTTTCACGCACCAACGGCGCTTAATCATGATCATACATAGTCTTTCTTCTAATGACTAGCTACATGTAAATATTCTGTATCCAGTTAAATGAAATGACATCCTCCACTTGAACAAACTGATTGGCTTGTGTTAATTTCCAAATCATTGCATCTGCGTAAGTATCTGGTCTATCAGGATGAATTAAAGGCAACGCCAATCTAAAGTTCATCTGACTCGCTTGTAGTTCCAGACTTCAATGTTACATAAGCTAAGCACCACAAATACAGACCATCACTATTCGAACTGGATTATCCCATATCCAAATAAAAAGCTCAAATTTGAAATAGATTGCAATCAGAGTAAAATTATCCAACTTATAAACAACAACGATCATGTAACATCAATCATATAACATATCAGAGATCCATCTACAATTCCGATTTAATTAACTTGCTTTTAGCCGGAGAGAGATCAGAATTAAAGAGAATCATAATGAAGATTTTTGAGACTCTCAGCCTTAAAGGCAAAGTTCTTACAACATACGCCAGAAGTTCTATACACCATACCACTCAAGGAAATCGTCACATATCTATCTAAGTATATATATGACTCCATATCCCAAAGAACAGTCAGAGAAATAACTTTAATTTCACAGATTTCTTTGAACTCGATTTTAAAAACCTTCCGTAGCCTCAGATGTCGAATAGCAGGGATCAATTAACCTCACAAGAGCCAGGGAAGCCCGAAGTAAACCATTCTGCAATGCACCCTGTACCCCCCTGCACCCAAAGGGTCAAGATCGTTTTTTATCATATCCAGTTCTATAAATATTCTCATTATAGTACACATACATCCAATTATATAAAATATATAGAGCATATCCCTCATATAGTGCCATCAGTAGGAGATTGGGACAATTAGTTTCCTGCCTCAAAAGCGGAAACATCACATTCCTGCAATAATAAATTATGAATAATCAATAATCACCTATAGTAACCCTGCTTTCGGGCACAGGCCAGCAGCCTCCAATTCCCCAAACGTCAAACAAAACATATACAAAATATGGATGCAGCCCCAGTATTTCGTACCACACAGGTACACATAGAAATAAGGAATACAAATGAGGCAGATGTAGTCTATTATTCAGTAAATGAGAATATCACCTTCTAAAATGTGGCTAGTCATTCGATAATTGTAAAGCAAATATGTATTAAAAGACTAAAAACAATAACAAAAAATAAAATAGAGCAAATATGAGGACAAATCCTCAAATCTGTGCTTAATCAGGGAAAGCCTTATTTCCTGGCCTGTTGGTGGCCCTTGGGGACTGATTTTGGACAGCCCTGCACTAGTATGCTGTGGTTTTTGTATCAGCTAATATTGCACCAATTATTAGTTTTAACAATTCATCTTTTTGTAATACTATCTAAATTAAATTGTATATTTTACAAAATGATGCTAATTTATTTTAATCAATTTATATACTATGAAGTATCATATTCAATAACGTTATTAAGGACCTAAACATCCTTCTTAGTTATGTGATCTTTATAAGTTAATAATTCATATTTTTATGGGTTATTATTTGGACTCTTCAACTATATTATTGTCTATATTGCTGATATAGTCAACAATACAGTTTCATTGTATAGCCCTTGACAAAAAAAAGCATTGTTATCTCTTTAAGGCCTCGATTCAATTCCCCCATCACATAATAAAAAAAAAACTCCAGCATTTTTTCAAGTACGGTAAGCCATTCAATTACCAGTGCTATAAAAAAATACTAGAAGAAAAAAGCACACATTGGGTGTTAACGTTAGCGCCCATTTGAACCCATTAAAAGCATTTAAACAAAGGCCATATTCCCATTCAGTTCCATTCGTTAGGCCTTAACATGCATTAAGGGATCGTCTCTACCAGGTCAAAATCTTCCGAAGCAGGAATTTAAGGGAGAAAGAGACACCCCCCCAGCAGCTGATTGGCTGGGAGATGCGTAAGCACACATCCATATAAAAGCCAGTCTCTGTTCAAAGTTCCCATAGTCTACCTCTGGAATCGGCCCGACAGGTACCAAGGAGGGGTATTTTTGCCCTGCAATCCTTCCACCACTGCTAGAGACAACATTGTTCTGCAATGAGTTGTGTATCCCTCCGGCACTCAAAGGGTTAACAAATTCATTACTCTACGATATATGTTAAATGTGGACTTTATTTCTGTTAACAGTTACCTCTTTAACAGCATTAAAAGACAGAAGAGCAGAAGAAAGAAGATGAAGAAGAAAGAAGATTCAGAGAAAGAAGAAGAAGGATGATAAAAGATAATAGAAGTTGGACAGTTGATGACAGGTAAGTGTTATATAGCTCTGGGCGTTAGGATAGTGTTAGGGGTAGTATTGTTGTCCTTCACTGTTAGGGGAAGTGTTTGGGAGGGTGACTGTGTGTTGAGCTCATGATCAGTGCTTGACAGTGTTTAGGCAGTGATCGTTAGCTGTTTTCCTTTGTTGTTCCCATTACTCACACTATTTAGCATGGGTTTTGGGAACTTAAAACACGTGCAAAATGTTTGGGCACAAGTCAGTTTCTGTGGCCCAACGTTCGTTGTGGTTTCAGTTGATAGGGCAGTTGGATACAGATTTAGGCAAATTATTTATACTGTTGGTAGCCAATTGTGCTATACCGTCTGTTTTAGGTGAAATAATTGAATCGAGGCCTAAATGTGCAATTTGTACAATTGTAAACAAAGCAAATGAGATGCTTTTCTTTAGGTGTTTTTGTGTCTAATAATCTGTCTGCAATAATTCAGTTTCAAGTAGATCTCTGAACTCTGTCTATTAATTTTCTTTGTTGGTGACACTTCATGTTTCACCTTTCTATCTGTTTTGGTCAGTTGGATGTTTCTTGTGTAAATGAGTTATTATTTGCAACAGCTTGTCTCTCATATTCATGGCTGTTTGGTGGGCAATAGGCTTGAGTCAGTTATCATAAGCAGCATCACAGCTTCCAAGTCCAACCCACACCCAGCCACACACACACACAGTAATCAGCAATACTAGTCATCAATATACATAACCCTAGCTATGATGAGTGCTTCTGCTCCTGTTGGAAGTGCAGCATCTTTTGAAACCAACTAGTACAAATGCATCATCTAGCCCTAGTAGTAGTAGTAGCCCCTCAAGGACCTCTAAGTCTACATTATGGAGATACTTTACTCCCAGTCCAAAAGCTAGATGTGTTGCTATCTGTTGTCTTTGTAAGATGCATGTGAGCAGGCTGAAAGCAGAATCATACCTAGGCACATCCTTGTTGAGATCCCACCTGAAGCACAGCCATAGGTCTGACTGGGAGACACACCATCAACAGGTCAGAGATGCCACAACTAGCAGCAGCAGAAGCACTCCAAAAAGTCCATGGGGCTCTGGGGCGCATAATAGAAGTAGTGATGTTACTGATGTATCAGAGAGTATGCCAAGAGTTAGTTCATTCCATTTGTCAGAGGTGCCACAACTGATAACAGCAGAAGCACTCCTAAAAGTCCCCAGGGATCTGGATACATAATAGAAGTTCTGTTGATGTGTCAGACAGTGTGCCAACATTTCCTGCTCCTGCTGCAGACGAGTATGACTCTGTGTTTGTTTTTGGAGATGACAAGAGCTGCAGAGTGCCCACACATACCCCCACCTCTTAGTTTTCAAGGATGGCTTTGCCAGTGTTACATAAGCAGGAGGTTAGTGTCATGGGCAAAGGACAAAGGCACTCAATCTGCTAACAATTTTTTCAATACATAAGTTGCTGTAGGACTCACAATTTTAACTTTCAGCTGTTTATTTCTCCACTTCAGCCCTCAGAAGAAGTAGCACTGTTGCAGGAAATGATGTAGTCATAGAAAACTTAGATGGAAAATGGACATGTTTGCGTGGAAAATTATGACGAAAAGTCAGAAATTTTATGTGTTTTATATAGGAAGGAATTTTCCCAGAAAAAGAAGGAAATTGTTGTTTTTCCACGAAAATTCCTGTGGGAATTTTTTTTTACTTTTCGTCAATCCCTCCTTATTGCTATTGCTCCCACCTTCTACATTGAATAAGATTCCCTCCTTAGTGCATATTCCTTTAGGATTTTATTAGTGTTCTAAACAAATGTATTTTATGAGGTAATGCATTGAGTCATTACTCTATGATGTCAACCTACCCTGTCATACATTTCAGGTTATTCTGTATTCACCCTGAGAATAATAAATATAATTACTTTTCTCAGGCCTGTTGTAGCTTAAAAATTCTCACTTTCTACTGAATACAAAAATGATCCTATCAATTACGTACAGTAAGCCACAAACACAAACAATTTTTCAACACTTAATCATTCTTGGACTTCATCTTCCCTTCCTGTTTTTAATATAAACCCTAATATAGTTTATGTATACAAGTACACAGACAACTATTAACATGTCTTGTTGCTTTCTAATATTAATAATTTGGAAACACTTTAAATTCTAAGCCCTTTCAGACCTGCTTTTTATAGCCCAAAGACTGCAGGATCTAAATTACAGCAGTACAATTATCCAATTTCCAAGTGTAAGCTAAAATATGTGAGGCTATAATTACCATGGCTGTAATCACAGACTGTGTGCAAACCATGTCAGTGAAAAGCTCATTAGGTGAAGGGTCTGAAAGCTCTAGTTCAGTTTCACTTGAGTAATAATTTTTTAAGACTCAAAAACTGCAATATCCAAATGAAAATGTACAATTTACAGTCTAATACTAAAAATTACAGACATTAGATACTCAACTGTTTAATTCCTATTTAAATATTTAGGCTAGAACACATCATGCTGTAGTAAGAGCAGCAAATCACATATGTTGTTCTTCACCACAGTATTTACCAAGTGTCAATCATACTTCCTTGCCTCACATATGAGATGTTGGAAAGTCTATCAAAAATGGTTAAAGTGTAGCTATTCCAGTGTTACACAAACATACACATTCTGTGTATGTGTCTATTCCATATGGAATCTGGCAGCCTGAAACTGACAGATCTGAATGGTGGATCTATGTGGACTCATTCAATGATTGATTTAATCTGACCAATAATGAAATGGCCAATGGCTAATGCATAAACAAATCAGAGCATTTTCTTGTGCATTTAGCCATTCACCGTTTGATGAATTACTCACCTTAATAGCATGCTGCTTTACTCTAAAGCAGGGGTAGACAACCTTGGTCCTCAGAGAAGGATTAAGACTCCATAGGGCCCTAGGCAAGGTTCCAGTTTAGAGCCCCACATCTCTTGTTTCTGGCACATAGTGCTTCTAGCAGGTACTGGCATCATGGTTCTAATAGAAGTGGGTGTAGCTGGATGATGCTGGTGTCTTTCAACAAAATGCTCATCATGTAACAGCAGCAACAGCAAAGTCTCTGTCTGTGACACATCACTTGCGGCCAGGGCCCCTCTATGCCACGAGCCCTAGGCAGTAGCCTAGGTTGCCTTAATGGATAATCCAGCTCTGATGGTCTTCAACAGCTACCAACAGGGCATGTTTTAAGGATATACCTGAATGAGCACAGATGGACCAATCAAAGTGACTGAGCCACTAATTAGTCCACCTGTGCTCCAGCTGGGATATCCAGAAAACATGCCCTGTTAGTACTGCTTGAGGACCAGGGTTAGCTACCCCACATCTAGAGAATGGGTAAGCAACCTTAGGCTCGCAAGCTGTTGGGGACTACATTCAAGGGATTAAAAGCCCCATTTTAACCAATGGAAATGTAGCTCATTTTAATTTACCCCTCATGGGAATTTGGTTTACTCCTTTCAGGCTTTCTGCATATGGTTATAGTCTATAAAAATGCCTTGTAACGTTAGTCCTCAAGGCACATCAACACTGCATATTTTCAAGATACCCATGCTTGTTAACAGATATGTAATAAGAGGCTCAGTCATTGAAATTTCTCTGTCTGTGCTTAATCAGAGATATTAAAACCTGACATGTAGTGTGCCTTGAGGACCGGAGCTGCTCTCTCTCTCTCTCTTTTATATATAGAATCATCAGTAGCCATTGTTGATCCACTGAAAGATGAAGGCCTCCTCAGCAACTTCTTTCCTGTGTCTTTTGTTACCACTGTGTACCAACAAACTTGGTATTTTCATCTACCCATCTTGTCTTTGGCCTTCAACTTGAGAGTTTAGTATCAATTCAAAATTTGTTTGGTGTCTAACATCAGTTTCTCTTTATATGTGGCCTGCCCATTTCCATTTCAGGTGCTCTTTCAATGATTCATAGACCATTGTTTCCTGCCGAATTCACTCACGTTTTTCGGTCTCTTTAAGTTATGTTTAGAATCCACTGCTACATACTTCTCTGATTAACCTTAAGTTTTTTTTATGGCTTTGGCATTCAGTATCCATGTTTCACAGCGATACGTAAGGACTGCAAGAACACATTGATCAAAACCTTTTGCTTTAGTCAAAGTGGTAAATTTGTCTTAAATACAGTACAACTAAGTTTTCCAAATGCTTGTCATTCCAATTTTATTCATCACTCAATTTCCATCATGGTGTTTCAGTCTGTTGACATTTCCTATCACGGGAAACATATTTGTAAATTTTTTCTAGTTCTTGTCCATTTACTGTGATTTTACTTGATAAGGTAAAGCTGAGAAAGAGGATTCGCATTTTGTTGAAATTCATCTTCAAAACAACATTTTTGCTTTCCTGTTGTAGCTCTTCAACGCGTCTTTCAGTTTTTTAGTATTACTTTCAATGAGTATGAATTCATCTGCAAAGTGATATAGGTAGTCTCTATTGATCTTAACCTCTTTTTTGTCCTAATTTAGTTTGCAGAAAATTTCTACTTAACAAGCAGAAAATAGATTTGAGGAGATTGTGTCACCTTGTTGGACGCATTTTTCTATGTTGATTTGAACATTATCATTGATGACCTGTATGTATGCAGTTGCATTTTCATATATTGATTGTGGGATATTGATGTAAGCTCTGTCTATTCCTTGTTTGATCAGGGCATTGATTATTGCTTGCTTTTTCACTGAGTCAAGGGCCTTTTCATTGTCAATGAAGACCATGCATAATGGAAGCTTGTATTCATAATGCCTCTCTATAACTTGTTGCATATGGATATGGTCCATTATACTGAAACAGCTTCTGAAGCCTGCTTGTTCCTTCGAATGTGCCACATTAAATATTGTGTACAATAGCAAAAACTGAAAAAACTCAGCAACAAATACAAAAATGAATGAAAAAATGTTATTAAAATCTTTAAAGGATGAAGGAAAACAAATGAATACGGTGCCAGAGGCTGAAGCTGTGCCAAAAGCTTTGGTAGATGAAGCAGAAGCTTCAATAAAATCAATGAAAACAATGGCAAAGCAGCTGGACCTGATAAAATTATTACTGAAATATTTAAAGCTGGAAGTCAACCCTTATTCAAAGCTCTGGCTAAACTATTTTCAAAATGTCTACCACTCTACAAAGTGCCTGAAACATAGAAAAATGCTGGAGTCATCCTAATGCACAAAATAGGTGATAAGACTGATCTAAAAAACTACCAACCAATAAGCCTATTGACAGCATTCTGCAAGATTGCACAAAGGTACTCTCAAGTATATATATATATATATATATATATATATATATATATATATATATATTCAGTTTATAAAAGCTATGCATGTATCTGATTAACACACCGTGTGAAAATCTTTATGGAAGATAAGAATCTCCTGCAAAAATCCTCAGAGATCTTTTGGTAAACAGAGACCCTACAGAAAGATACAACAAGCTATATAAGCACTTCATCACTGCATCTATTGTACCCTTCTATATTAAATGTAAATCGTAAAGTGCCAAGAACACTGGTTGGTGCTATATAAATAAAAATATACAATACAATACAACCAGAAGAAAAATACCTGGTTGAAAACAACACCACCAGGGTGTTATAGGTGCAAGAGATGCACTACCTGCGGTTCAATGAGAACTGCAAAATTTTTCTCACATCCTCAGACAACTAAAAATTATAAAATAAAACAACTTATCGTTTGCACTACTGATTATGTTGTATATGTGATCACATGCCCATTTCGATTGGCCTATATAGGCAAGACTGTATGTACCATTAGAGAATTAATGGCTGGACACGGATTCTCAAATAAAGTGGCATTCCATGATCAATAGTTGGATAAACCGGTAGCCAAACATTATTTGGAAGAAAAATATGCAGCCACTAACTTTAGTTTTATTGGCATTTAACATATTCCAGCCACTAAACGAGTGGTACTCGCTCCAAAAAACTGTTACAAAGGGAATGCTTTTGTATTAGGGAACTGAATACACTTAATGCTTTTAGTTTAAATGAAAAAAAAACATATTTAGTTGTTTTTTGCCTGACCGTTAATACATGATTGATTTACTTTGTATATCATGATGCATAGAGTTGATTTTTTTTTCTGCTACATTCTCATTCATTACACAGGGCGGCACTGTTTGTCTGATTCTCCCTTGGGTGCTATGGGACTGTGGTGGTGGTTCCACTATTCATTCTCTCTTTCTCTTACACTATACGTCATCACTGTGTGTTGTTTAGTTTGCACCAGGTGAGTCTACTCTTTGTGTATATACAGATTGTGTTTTATTACTTAACTATAGACAAAGACCCCAGCCGAGGACCGAAACGCATGTTTGTACACCAGCAAACAATGATATAATCTACTACTGAAATCCATGAGTGCGCAGCCTAGTTTCTAATATATATATATATATATATATATATATATATATATACTGTTGAGGACTACAACAAACACTCATTGACCCTAACCACCTGTTGCAGTCTCCAGCTGGAGATCCAGAAGTTGACTACCCCTGTAAAGTTATTGCTTTGACACTTCTTCTTGACCAGGCTTTATGGCTACTGGAATCTGAATTAACTCAGCTGTAAATATGAATAATCATAAATCACACATCATTACTTATAAAGTCAAACTAATGTACTTGCATTTTACAAAAGAGTAATTAGTAAATTGGACAAGGGTATTACAATTGATGTAAAATGCTTGGATTTTGCAGGTCTTTGATACTGTACCTAACAACAGGCTGCTGCATAAATTGAAATGCTTCAGTTTGGGAGGTGATATCTGTGTATGGATAGAGAGCTGGTTATTTTTAATGATAGATGGAAGAGAGTTGTTGTAAATGGAACCATTTCAGGTTGGTCTAAAGTTGTAAGTGGGGTTCCACGGGGTTCAGTTCTGGATCTAATGTTTTTTAACTTCTTTATTCATGTAAAAATGGGTATTGAAATAGTCTTTCAATCTTTGTGGATGATACTATACTGTGTAAGGAAATACAAGCAGAGCAGAATGTTATTTCTCTGCAGAAAGATTTCTATACACTGAGTGAATGTGTGTAAAAGTAGCAGATGGGGCTTAACCCCTTAAAGTCCAAAGACATACATGTATGTCATGGGGTCAACGTGTGAAAATGACCCGTGCTGTACATGTGCGTCATGGTTTTCAGAGCCCTGAAACGGATCATAACAAAAAAAATGGTCCGTGGTCCTTAAGTGCCAGCCACACATGCGCATGCCGGTCCTTAAGGGGTTAATATAGATAAATGTAAGGTGAAACATTTAGGATGTAGAAACAAACATGCTACATTTATACTAAATGGGATATTACTTGGGCAATACTTGTTAGAGAAATATTTAGGACTGCTGATAGATGGTAGACTTCACAGCAGTGTGCATTGTCACTCAGCTGCTGAAAGAGCAAATATGATGCATAAAAGGAAGAATAGATGTACGGGATGTTAATAGAATTTTACTTCTATATAAATCCTTGGCGAGGCCTCATCTAGACTACGGAGTACAGTTTTGGGCACCAGTTCTTGAAAAATACATTATTGACCATTATTGAAAAAAAGCAGAGAAGAACAACGGATTAGAATATGAGTTCTAAGGGAGACTAGACAAACTGTGTTTATTTACAGAATTGGGGCTTGATTCAGTTGCGGCCAGTAAAACATGAGGTAGGGCAAAATTGGCTACCGACCGACAAAAAAAATGTCTAAGTTGGTATTCAATAATTCTACCAGCTGAAACCACAATGGACATTTGGCCACAGAAACAGACTTGTGGACAAACGTCCATTGTGTGTGTTAAGTGTCCAAAATGCATGCAGGGCCGGTGCAAGGATTTTTGTATACACAGGCGAAGGTGCATTTTGATGCCCCCCCCGGACACAATCCCCCCCCATGACCTTGCCACAATCCCCTGCCCCGCCCACATATTCACCTCCACACTCTTCCCACCTCCACATTGCCCCTTACGCAATGCTCCCTTCACCTCCACAATGCTTCCTTCATCTCCACAATGCCCCTTCATCTCCACATTGCCCCTTCATCCCCCATCCACAATGCCCCCTTATCACAACATTGCCCCTTCATCCCCCTTCCACAATGCCCCCTTATCTCCACATTGCCCCTTCATCTCCCTTCCACAATGCCCCCTTATCTCCACTTTGCCCCTTCATCCCCCTTCCACAATGCCCCCTTATCTCCACAATGCTACTTCATCTCTACATTGACCCTTCCATAATGCCCCTTCATCTCCATCTCCACATTGCCCCTTCCACAATGCTCCCTTCATCTCCACAATGCACCCTTCATCTCCACAATGCTCCCTTCCACAATGCTCCCTTCCAAAATTCTCCACTTATCTCCACAATGCTCCCCTTATCTCCACAATGCCCTTTCATCCCCTAACTTCAGTCCCTGGTGGTCTAGTGGCATGCCATAACTTAGAGCTCTGTGCCTCCTTCGGCACAGAGCTGAAGCTCCCGCGCGCTGCGCTCAGTAATACAGAGCGCTGGGAGATGAAGTCATCTCCCAGCGCTCTGTATTGCTACAGAGCCTGGGTCACATAGACGCCACGAGAGAGCGCTTGGTAGTGTAAATCAGTGCTCCCTCGGGGCAGATCTATATATTTAAAAAAAAATCCAGCTTCTACCTTTTCAGTGCCCCTCCGTTGCGGCGCCCTAAGGCAGCTGCCTGTCCTGCCTTAATGGTAGCACCAGCCCTGAATGCATGCTAAATAGCATGAATAATGAGAACATCAAAGGAAAAGAGCTAACGATTGGGGCCTGACACACCGTCACCCTTCCAAACACTAAAGTGCAACAATACTACCCCTAACACTATCCTAACACCCAGATCGGTGGAACACATACCTGTCATCCACTGTACATCTTCTTTTTTCAGCTTCCATCTTCCTTTTTTCCTCTCTCTCTCAATCTTCTGTCTTCTTCTCTTCTATCTTACAATCACATTACTGTAAAAAGAGATAAAAAAAAGAAATATTAAAAATGTGCCACAAACATAGGTGCATAGGTGCATAGTTTAACCCCTTTAGTGCCAGAGGGGTGCACAACAAATTGCAGAGCAATGCTTTACATACCTCTCTGGCACTCAAAGGATTAAACAATGCACATATGTCCGAGTTGAAATAGTTGATTCCCCTGCAATGAAAAAATAGATTTGCATTAGTTTTCATATAACATATAACATAGAAATGTCAGATATGCAGAGGTATATTAACATTAAAGTTAAATATTATTTCTTATTTTTAAAAAACAAACTATATTTGGTCTCTGCCGACAGCGGTCATGGTGGCGGCAGCAAGAGGAAAAGACAGAGCCTTTAGGTATCTCACGGGCCGATGGCCGATCCACTGTGAGGAAAGTTTGAACAGAGACTGCCTTTTTATATTGTCAGTCTCTGTTCAAAATGTTTCCCATCCATTGGCTGGGATGTGTGCTTACACACCTTCCAGCCAATCAGCTTCTAGCGGGGATTGACAGAAGAATCACAAAAAAATAACTTGGAATTTTTATTTGTGATATGATAAAGAATACATTTTGTTATGTCTGTCCTGTTTGTGTTATGAGTTAAATAAAAGGTTCTATTTTTGTTTAATCACTACAGCCTCTTCAATAATATATTAAAAAATAGCTATATAACTACTGATCCCCTTTAAAACAAAAATAGCTACATATCACCTTTTTACAAGAGTGATACTACATTTGTACTGGCCTGCTGGAACACAAGGGGGGAGATACACTAAGTGGTGCTAAAGAGATGATAAAGTAAAGATGACTTCTCCAGTTCCTATGTTATTCTATGGAGCCTATTCGCTGAGATCTCCAAAGATGAACAAATCTTAGTGCATAGGCTCCATAGAATAACATAGGAATTGGAGAAGTGATAAAGTGGAGAAGTCATCACCACATTATCTCCTCTTTATCACCTCTTTATCACTACCTAGTGAATTTCCCTCCACGGTCTGTCCACCACATGACTTGCATGCAGTGGTATCATGCCTTGGGGACACTTCCTGAGTTTTAGGACGCCGTAAAGGAATACTGAGATTGCTATTTAGATGTGCTGAAGGATAATGGGGGCATGTTGGAACTGTGTTAAATATATGAAGAGGTGACGTGTATTTAATTACTTTTTATAGGCAAAAAAGTTATAGCAATTATGTGTTTATATTTAAAGGGATAGTAATGTTTCATAATAAAAGCAGCTCTAAATAATCATCATAGTATTTGGACTTTGGAGAGTGTTATTTCAGTTCTGTCAGAGTAGTAGTTCCAGAGTAATTCAATGACAAAGGATCCCCTTCCCGCCCCTTTTAGTGATGTAACACTGTTCATCCAGATCAGAAGGGAGGTGCCCAGGTAGACTGCAGAGAGGGACAATCTTCAAATAAGATAAGGGAAAAACCTGAAAAGCTTGTTAAGGGGGACAGGGCTTTCATTGTTTTCATTGTAAGAAGACTGTCCCCTGCTGTTATCTGTCTGGTCTTACAACCAGATTCCACATCTGAGAAGAGATGGCTTACACTAGGTAAAAGGGGCGGGAGGGGAAACTTTGCTTGTGAATATCTCTTAAACCATAAAGGTTTGAGAGATAATACTTATATCATTCTTCATATTTTTTTAATGCCTACAAAATAAAATAAAGATAAAACGAAGTATTACTATCCCTTTAAGAGCATGTTGAAAATTGTTAATTCAAAAGAAACCTTCTCGGGGGGGGGTTAACATGTTGAATACATTTATTCTCAATAGCACATTTATATAAGTGCATTTTGCAGCGACCCCAGAGGGACTTATGCTTCAAACAAACCCTTTTATATTCTGACTCATCACACACACTTTTACAGAACTGATAAATCTAAAGGCATGTTGCAATCTATTGTTCATTCAATAAAGCTTTGTTGTGTTATTATAATAAATGCCTACTCTAATGTACGATACTTTTCTTCATGTTTTCATTGTTCTCAAATACTAGCAAAACAAAGCCCAGAGTAGTCTATGTGATGTGTATCGACCTCTGCACTTCCCATGAAATTTCCCATTTATTTCCTAGTAACTAGTTACTGCGGTCAAGGCGTGATCAACTCTCATCACCTCTTTTGAGCAACTCCCATCATCCTCAGCTGCCCTTTGACCAGCTGAGAATGATGTGAGTAGTAGTAGTATAATAACAGTTAGGTAATTAAAGAAAGAAAACAGATATATAAAGCATTAACCTATCCCTATATGACAAGCTAGTGAAAACTATCCATTGTAACCATTGCAAGGGGTATGAGGGATACACTAAAACATAGCTTTTATTAAGTCTCACTTAAAAACATTTTAAAAAGACAAGAAAATTAACTGTAAAAACTGTAAGCATGGTTTACAATTAGATAATACCACGCACTAGAGTCACAGTTATAGCTCACTAGTGCTATGATGGTATAAAGCTTGGTAAGTGGATATAAAGATCACCGTATTAATCTGCTATAATAAACACACAGTGTTGTTACACAGCTGCCTAATCAGTAACAGAGTAAAGTTAAAAGCAGATTTAATGGCTGTCAGAATAATTTTCACATCACTACCTTTCTGTCTTTGCTTTGTGGCTATGGGTCCTATGCCTAGCCACAAGAAGACTTGGTTCAAGATGTTCAAAAAGTGTGGTAACTGACATTGTCTATAATCAGAACAAAATAGTTCTTATGCCCTGGTATGACAATTCTCAGACATGTTGCCGTCATTTTTTGCATCCAGTTCCGCCATCTCCATCAAAGAGAGAAAGTAGTGTTAAAAGTGGGAGTAGTTTAACGTCATATTGTAAGGAATTTTGTCAAAAAAATATTCTTTTAACCATAATTTTTTTGTCCGATTAACATCATTTTTTCCCGACAAAATAAAAATGGTCTAAACTTGGTGAAGACAAATTAAAGTACTGTTAGCAGGAGTGAGAAGCAGTAGTATGGAGTTAACTGGTAAAAAAAAAAGCCTTTATTTAAAATTGTGGCATTTTAAAGACAAAAAACGTCTTTGCTTCTTTGAAAATGTTCATTTCAAAGACTAAGCCAAAGAAATTTTTAACATTCTTTTTAACCCTTTGAGTGCCAGAGGGGTACGCAACGCATTGCTGAGCAATGTGTTGCGTACCCCTTTGGCACTCAAAAGGTTAACATCAGAAATTTAATCTGCTTACCATCATTTCTAAGTCTTTATGACACATTTTCAAATGTGACGGATTTACTTCTGAAAATATTGTCCTTCTTTTACCACCAATCATGATCAGACAGTTTTTTCATTATGACGACTTTTTGAACGTTGCCCTTGGTATAGCAGAATTTTGAAGCAACCTGGTTGTTGGTTCAGCTGCATGCACATGGCCTTCTGGAACTTTGTATCTCTCCTGATTGGCCTGGCATGTCAGTTGATTTCTGGTCAGCAGCTTTTAACCCATCCTCCTCCCTGTTCAAAGACAGAGGCCTAGATGCACTAAAGGTTGAAGAGGGCTACGAAATGTTGAAGTTCTGTTGGAGCAGTGTCGTAGGCACATCCACAGTATTTACCAAACTGTCTAAGACATTACGTCACCAGCACTCAGACAAAAAGATGCACATATCGACATCAATCCGACAGGTTTACGAATTTTCATTCATCACATCGACAATGGCTTATTTCCATATGGTAATGAAGCATAATGACTCATTTCCATATGGAAATGCTGAATAATGAGACACATTCGTATGCAAAGGAGGTGTGCTGATATGATAATGTGGCACTTGACTCATTCAGTAAACTCCACTAGCAGCATCTGCTGTTGGAGTTCACAGTCTCCACTTCACCTGACTCAGGCTGTAGTTGGGATCTCTCCTGTACTTTCCTATGGAGTAACAGCAGGGAGAGCTACAACAATTCTGAACAGTATTCTCTGTGCTTCCTTACACATCCAGTAGGGGAATAAAGAGAAGGATTTCAGCACCATGGTCAGCATTGAATGCCATAGGAATGTGCATTGCTTACCCCTGTGGCATTCAAAGGGTTAAAATAAACTGAAACAGTACACCAAGAACTACACAATGTTCCCCCTTCGACATATTCCCCCCTTAGTATGTCGACATGTACTGCATATACTGCACATACTAACTCCTCTCGACTTCACCCCTTCATTGGACAGGAACTGCCATTTATTCGACAGACCCTGTCCTTTATTCAACACTTAACCCTTTAAGTACCAGAGAGGTAGGAAGGAATTGCTTAGCAATGTGTTTCCTACCCCTCTGGTACTCAAATGGTTAATAGGCAAGGTATGCAGCTTCATACCTTGCCTGTATAGGTGTAAAACAAAAACTGTACCAGGGAGAGCTCTATAATAAAATAATACTAATAAAACTAAATATACCCATCGGCCGAGGTAGGGAAACCACAAAATATCCTACCCACGTCCACCAACACCCACACTGTCAATAAGCAACTGCAGATGTCAGTCTACGCACAAGGTAACTGGCTCCCGTATATCAACTGAAATGGATAAAAAATTATTTTACAGATACAATATATAGCCCATGGGAGCCCACGTGAAATGGACAAATATAGTATATGATATAAAATGTATTAATATTAAAAATCAACCTGTTAATACAATATATGCATAAATATAAAGCCTACTTAATATATGCAGTCCTAAGAATCATGTGTGTCCCAAATCTATGGTTCCACACGATCCACAAATGTACCTCCCCCAGCCGGTGTTCAATACTTCATAAAGTTATATGGTAACAAAAGTGGTGAAACAATCAATAGGTCTTCGGAGAAATTGTTACTTTACTATCTTTACGACCGCTACAGTTTGTACCAGATGGAAAATGGCCGATCCTCTGTAGTTCTCAACTACTCCCTCTGGAATTATGTGTATACAGCTGTAGGTGGGGAACCTATAGACCTCTTCTCGGGCTAAAGATGGTAAATTTTTGTTCAACAATACTATACAAGTAATGTATGCCCTTAAATTGTTGGTCCGGTTCTTCCCCACTCTCTGAGAGACTCCCGTAATCCAAGCACTTTACTCCCGTCATGCTGCAAACAGATGTCTGTTGTAACTGAGATCACACCAGAAGGGATATAGTAGGATAGGTGGAAGAGTAATTTGCGGCCAGTTGATAAAGATTAGCCTGTTCCTCCGACAGTATAGACAATGTCCTCTTTATAGTAATTCAACACACCTTTGGGGTAAACTGTACTGAATAGTAACTCAGACACGTTTCATGCTGCCAGCACTTTCTCAAGGACTATAGCATATAATATTTACCTGACATAATCTAACAGCTATTTAACTTAGCAAAACACTCTAATCAGCCAATAGGCTGTTAATGAATAAATTGCTACAGCTGTATGCGGGGCTTGTTCCCGCCCATCCCTGGCCCAAACGGGACCAATATACTATTAACCCCATTTATACACTAGGGCAAGTCGAAACAAACCCCCCAACAAATATATATATAGTAACAAAATATATATAATACAATAAAAAATTCATATATATGTATATAAAAACCATAGTATTAGTATACATGTATTTGTCTCAAATAAAGAGAAGTAAGAAAAATATTCCAACAACAGACCTGCATGGTCCTATTGCTGGGGGAGATTTCACCAGATAACAGGGAACCAAGAGCATCAGGTCATAACTTCTCTATATATGGGAATTATTACTTCCCAGTACCAACAATAATAGCAACAGTAATATCTCATACCACCTAGGAGACTGTTTATGAACTCCCACTTATTTATCCTCCCAATATAGACCATACCTTTAAGGGAAATACCTTCATCCAAAATTAATATAAAAAACAGACAACCTAATAATAATTAATAGTTGATGGGAAAACTTACATATGTCATTACTAACCTTACCCAAAACCCTAAAATATTAAATTTACATAAAATTTAAATAAAAATAGGTGTAAAATATTTAGTGTGTAAAAATGTAAATATATGTTTAATATTGTGATGAAAACAAACCTCAGACCTCAAGGGGGGTATCATGACACCTCATGACAACCACCTAGCATGGGGGCGACAATTGCCAGTGTTTTAAATAAAGCGCATGTAACCTATCTTCCACATAAGTTATATGCACGTTTTATGGTTAAATACTACTTTCAGACCTCAAAGGGGGGCACCAGGACCCCTCCTGATATCCAAAAGTGGAGATGATCCATGGGGCCATGGCTTAGATAGGTTATATGCACTTTACTTAAAACAGTGGCAAAAGAAAAGGTCAGCATGTCAACCTCTAACATTTTTGCAAGTTTACTATTCCAAAGGCACACTTTAACATAATGTTTGCAAATGTTTTACTTCTTTCTGGGATGGCAGTACATAGTAGAAGAACTGTGTAACTTTATTGCTTTAACTCATCACTTGTGGAGGGTGGGGACGGTATGTGTAGGCACTCTATGACTCTTGATATCTACTACAATAAACTCAAAGTCATCATACTCCTCTGCAGTATGAGCCTTAGGTGTTATTTGGAATGAACTAACTGTTGGCTGTGGCACACTCTCTGACACATCAATAATATCACTACTTTTCTTATCTGACCCAGAGCTCTGGGAACTTTTTGGACTGCTACTGCTGATGCTAGCTGGGGCACCTCTGACATATTGATAATGTGTCTTCCAGTCAGGCCTGTGGCTGTACTTCAAGTGGGACCTCATAGAAGAGGTGCCTAGGTGTGAGCTTGCTTTCCCCGTGCTCACATGCTTTTTGCACAAACAACAGATAGTAACATGCATAGCTTTTGGATCTTGAGTGAAGTATCTCCATACTGTGGATGTCATGGACCGCAAGGTTCCTGAGGGGCTGATACTACTACCGGGACAAGAGGTTGATGCAATTCTACTGCTTCTACTACTACTAGTTGTAAAAGGTGCAGCACTTCCAGCAGCAGCAGAGGCACTCATGTTAATAACCTTAATAACTTTTTTTGTGTCGTTTTAAAAAAAAACCTCTGCACAGTGTTTTAACGTGTTGAATAAACTGCTAGTTACACAATAACATAAGGGTTTTTTTAGCTACAACAGACGGAATTATGTTCTAAACAAGCGTCTTTAACACATGAATCATCACACTTACAGAAATGACATAAATAAAACTATGTTATGTGCTATTGTTCATTCACTAAAGCTTTGTTGTCCTGTATTATAATGTTTACTCTGTTGGTTCTGTGTCATAATTCATTCAACCTGTATGCATGTGTCCAATTCTGCTTTAGTTCTGGGGCATCCTGGAACACATGGTGGTTTTCATGACTGCACACATTCAAATGCAGTAAATTCTAAGCATGGGTGTACTGGTGCATAGAATGCACCTATTTTAGCATCTCTGGTTCCAGAGTCTGTGTTGAGTTCATAGCTCTGATGGAGTACATTTTGGTTCCTTACACTATGATTAGTCCTTCTGGTCCTGAATTCAGCCTGTTTTCTGACACTGCTTATCCTCTACACACCACAACTCATTGCTTGCTATTGACTTCTGATCTCTACCAGCCACAACCTTTTGGCTTGCCTCAACTACACTTCTGGTTTTTATTTTGGATTTGTCACTTGTGGATTTCACAGCTTACAACCAACATACATTTGTACTCATCCTGACCTGGCCCTGGCCAGGGGTCAAATAATCGGCTTTACAGCTGATACCTTTCTACTATCTCCCAGCCCTTTGGGCTTCAGCAAGAGTACACTTCTGACTAGCCTCACAGCTACACTCACTAGCCTCATTCCCCAATTATTACTTTTTCAGATACTATCAGTCTGTCAGTTCTTAATTGCATGAGGATAAAGCCATGCCATCCAATCTTTACATTCTGAAACTTTTTAGTGTGGTGGAACCCTTTCATTTACTCTAACCTCTGTGAATCTTTATCAATACACCCTTCACCTCCTGAATGCTTGAGAGGTCTCTGTTGGAGGCCCCTCTAGCACTCTAGAATATATCTAAAATGTATTTGAAAGCTAGTTGATACTGAAAATGTATTAGCAAAATATTAAGCTAAAATTGATTTGTTATGAGTCAGTTGGTGATTTATTGTTGTTATGGAACCCCTTGAATGTCTTGGGGTTCCATGGGACACAAACTAAGAACCACTAATCTGCTATATTATGATGGTTTTCTTAATATTTTATTCTTATCTGACACAAGCAAAACAAAGCCCAGGGTAGCCCACAGGATGTATTGTGTGTATGAGACCAGTATTTTTGTATCTACTTACCCCCATGATTCCAGGAAATTAAACATTTATGAGGATTCCTAGCAAATGTAATGACTCATATTTCTAGTGTAACATTCCCCATTAAGTAGCAAAGAGTTGCAAAAAGAATGGATTTATACTGAAAAGCATTTGGTAACTTTTCATTACCCATTTTTTTTTTTAAAAATCTACTCTAGTAGGGGATAACATGTTGGATACATTTATTATCAATGATCCATTAAGATAAGTGGATTCTGCAGCTACTCAATAGAGGCAAACCTTTTTTCTCATGAATCATTACACGCCTACATAACTGACACACCTAACGTATGTTACAAGCTATTGTGCATTCACTAAAGCTTTGTTGTCTTGTCTCTTTATGATAATTGTTTACTCTATTATAGTTTTCTTAATGTTTTTCATTCTTCTCGTACAGTAACAAAACAAAACCCAGGGTATCCCATGTGATGTATGGGATGCATATTAACAGTATCTATATATTCCGACCTACAATTTACAGGAAAATGCAAATTTTTTAAGTTCCTATAAACATTACATTAGTACAGGGTTGGGCAGTCTGTGCCCCACAATTGTTGTTGGACTACAAAACTCTTAATCCTCAGGTGGACACTGGATGGAGATAATGATGGGAGTTATACTTCAACAACAGCTGGAGAACATCAGGTTGCCCAGCGGTGTTCTAGTTTATGTAAATTATAGCTATAAGTTTTCTACTAACAATCTAAGACATCTTCCAAGTTTAATGTTGCTGTTTCTATTAATACATTGTTCTTGGATATATTCAGCAGGCTACCTGAAAATGTGAGATCTGAGTTTCCTACAAAATGTGATTGTTACTTATATTAACACCTTTTTATACAACACCAATGCATACACAGCAATTCATTGTCAATTTCTCTAGAATCTAACAGGTTAATAATCCTTTGTTCCTTTTTTGGCCTCTTTGCAACTTTTTAAAACAAACATTAGCATTTTGTTATATTTTGTATGCATTTCTGGGGAGTTATTTTCCTATGGTTGAGTGTACTATTTTTTATTTTCTAGTTCTTCTCTGTTAGCACAGTACTCTCTGTACTTTGTTATTTAGAACTTATTTATTACCTTCACACCTATTTACTCATATAGGTGAAATACACTAATTCACAAAGGCGACAGAACTGTGGCAGCCCCCTGCTATAGTTCAGTCACCAATGTTGTAAACTCATCTTTCTCCTGAATTTTGTTGATGATCCTGATACAAGAGGGAAGTGTATAAGGCCCAGTCCATGTGGGTTTTCCAATCATTGGAGGTTGTGATACAGATAAAAATTACCCAGCACGGTTAAACAGCACTCAAGGCAACCAACTGGGTCAGCACGCTCTAGACAGAGCACCGGAAAGTACTCTCTACTGGAATACCAGGCACGGTAGTGAACCAGGCCAGAGACACACAGAGCAGGAACGGAAGTCAATCAGGGTCGATGCACAGAACAGGAACGTCAGCCAGGCCAGGTCTGTACATGGAGCAGGAACATCAGCCAATCTAAGTCGGTACACGGAGCAGGAACTTCTGCCAGGCTGGGTCGGTTCACGAAGCAGGAACAGAATCAGAGAGAGTAGTCAGGCAGTCTGGGTCATACACAAGATTCACACAATAATGACAGCAGGCACTAAGTAATGGGAACACCACGAAAGGGCCCTGCATGAGTGATAGGACACAGTACTTAAAGGCTACCACTGGGTGGAGCAATCTCACGCTAGCCAATAAGAAGGCAACAACAACAATGTTGTCAAAATGTCACCAGCAATACACGGGCACCATGATACTGTGACACATAGTTTTAGTGTAAGGTCTGCAGTAGGCCCCAGAGGCCACCATGTACAGTTTCCTTGCTGCAGCTTTATTGCATTCCTATGTGAACATAGCAAAGATGCAGTTTACTGGACCTTGATGCGTTCATTCAAGGTGTTTATCTTGTGTGTGAAAGGTACCACAACCCAACATTGTACCTTTCTTAATGGGAAAGATCACCAGTGAAGCCTTTACATTATTGGTGTGGCTTGTATAAAAGACCCTTGCTATGTGATATTATATATGTAGTTGTAATAAATTAAAAAAAGAGTGATCATTCATATATTATTCATATATTATTATTACTGTACACATTACCCCATGCATGCTAGACAATGTGATGGAGGCACCTCTAGCATCCAAGTGTTAAGACCAAGGTAGACAATGCATTATCACCAACCAACAGAAAATGTCCACTGTAAAATACGAACAATCAATGGTAAATGTTTTATCACATAGGGTATGCTTTCCCTGACTAGGAATCTGAAAGAATAAGATAGAAAAAGAAAATGCAACACCTAGTACAATAACATTTAAAAGATTTAATAAAAATAATGCACATAAAAAATACATGTAAATGAGGAGAAGTCTCGGAGTGTAAACATATACTGCATATTGCTTAGATAGAACTCCTCATTTTAGCAGCTTTAGAAGTCCGTGACTTCAAGATGAGTACATTTTAGCTTGCCATAAGACCTGATGAAGCCAGCAAAATACAATGCAGTTGTATGAGACATTAAATTGGGTATACCAGCCACGATTTAGACTGGATCTCCAGTAGCTTAGATATGAAGATAGACTGGTGGCACTATTAGATAGGACAGTATAGATAATTCCAACATACAACAGCCAAACACACGCACCGCCAATTCTTCACTGCTTTTCTTAGAGCGGGTAAGGAAATTCCAATCTATCAGAACTACATAGAAGAAGAAAATGCACTTACTGAAACAGCAAATTCAGGATAAAAACAGCTTTATCTCACCATCAAACACAGATGACACACATAATGCGGATCTAAAGTGTTTCACAGATGTAGTGCTTAATCATAGACCTAAATCAAACTATTAACATGGCAACCATTTAAAGATTACACGGAGAACCTCCCATGGCTATTAAGCCAATCACAGTAATTGTAACAATCAGAAAGAATTTGACCAGTAAGATCAAATGATCATTCCAATACACGGGAGGAATCC
Organism: Rhinophrynus dorsalis; assembly: GCA_037306005.1. Classification (NCBI taxonomy): domain Eukaryota; kingdom Metazoa; phylum Chordata; class Amphibia; order Anura; family Rhinophrynidae; genus Rhinophrynus; species Rhinophrynus dorsalis. The sequence goes on along the minus strand of CM074718.1, from coordinate 575,697,244 downwards.
ATGTCTCACAAGTAATGGTTACTAATATAAATCTAGATTACAAAATGACTAACATATACAATTACAAACATATAAAAAGTAAAAATGTTTGAATTCCAAATGAGTATTTTATGCATGACAAGCAAATCCATATAAGGCAGATTTAAAGGAATTGTCTTAATGTGTATTCAAACATTTTTTCAAAGCTGCTTGTTTTCATTTAGAAAGTAACACCTCATGCACCTCTACTCCTTCCTCTGTCTACCCTGTCCCTTTGCTCCATATTGCCTCTTGTCTATGAAGAGAAAGGGAGAGCAGATCCAGAGTTGTGTCAAGTATGCATTCTCTCTCTTAATCAATATTAGGGTAATATCTGTTACTTTAAGATGTCAATTGTATTGATTCCTAGAATAGTACTTTAATGCTCTTGTTTTGTGTAAAACTGTATTTATTTATTCTTTTACACAGTGGCAGTGTTTTATCAAATTTTGGTAGGATTATTTTAATCTGTTTACAGATAATCCCGTTCCAATTGGAGGTACTGTTACTATTCAGAGAAGCGCTAATAAAATGGTGCATGATAATAATAGAGAATATCAGGATAGACTCCAGGAGCTATGAATTTATAGTTTGGGAAAGAGCAGGCAGTGGTCATGGGAATTTGTGGCTAGCAGTGGGCAAGGGGAAAAGGCTGGAGAGGGTCAGGCAGTGTACATGGGGATCTGTGGTTATCAGCAGGCAAGGGAAGAAGGCTAGGGGTGTCAGGCAGTGTTTATGGGGTAACACACAATGGTGTTGTTCCCCAATGCTGTACAACATGTTAGAAATACAACATACAGTGACCCTTCTACATATTAAACCCCCTTAGTAATTCAACATATATTGCTCCCATTCCCATTAAATCACTCTGAGCTTTTCCAGTAGACAGGGAAATGCTCAAACTAGATGGGTCAGTTAGTTCTTATCTGCCATCAAATTCTATATTACTATGGAAGTTACTTAATAATAGGCTAAATAGATTGTCAAGGTTTTCAAACAAAGACAAGAGTCAGACAGTAAAGTAAAATTCACCTTTATTAAACTAAGTGTAAAATAAACAATTCTCAGGATGGAGCAGAGGGTAGCCAAGAGACATGGACTCTATCAGCAATAGTAGTATGTCTCCAGATCCCAAAACTGCAGAGACTAAGCCAAAGCCAAGAGAGGAAGAGTAAGTCAGACGGTTCCTCGAGGATGGTAATCGAAAGATGACTGACTCACACCTGCAGCCAGCCAGGAGAAGACCGTAGCCTGAAGGTGAGACAAACCAACGAACCTACTGACTCATGCCTGCAGTCAGTATGGTCAGAGTCTGCCAGAGCCACAGGTCTGCACCAGATAGGATATCCACTCAATAGGAGGAACCGCAGAAGTAGCTGGACAGAGCCCCAGGTCAGCACCAGGATGGATGATCAGACAAGCCTAGGTCATACACAGAGTGGGTAGTCAGCCAGAGCCACAGGTCTGCACCGGATTGGGTGTCCACTACAAGGGGTAATACAAGAGAGTAGTCAGACAGAGCCACAGGGCAGCACCAGGATGGATGGTCAGACAAGCCAGGTCATACACAAAGATCAGGAGCAAGAAATAGAACTGTACTGAACACCAACATAAGGGTAACTGGATGAAACTCCAGTTCCCTTTAAATACAAGGCGCCAGGAAGTAGATAGGAGGAGCCAGACCAGAACCCAAAGTATAAGAAGATAGCCTGCATCAAATACGCCTCTTCCGTAATTGACACATCTCGCCGCAAGATTCGTCGCACGCCTGAACCACCGCTTAGCACGAGGACACGGGCATCCGCTACTGAAGCCAAGCGCGCCCAAGCCCAGTCCCAAAAGTGATGTGTGGGACGACGCAGAAGCGCCATCAAGAGCAACACAACTCTAGCACCAGCCGAAGCGGTGACACTGGATATAGGTAAGCTGTGACAGAGATGCAATTATGGAACAAACTAGCTGCACCTACAGGAGAAACGAAAATGGCCATTAAGTATATGCGGTTCTTAACCCCCTTGAACGCAGAAAGGTTTCCAATAAGTTGCTTTGCAATGCATTAGAGAGATATCCAGCATCCAAGATGTTAACAGGGCATTCTTCGGTTACAAACCCACAACTGGTAGCAAGTAGAAAAGGTAATATTTGCTTAAATGAATTGCTTTGTATATATGCTCACAATAGTCATGCCCCATTTCTGTGTTTACATGTTCAAATAAAACCTATTTTGATGAATTGTGCAAGGCTGAAAAATATTTCACCCAAGACTATATAGCTTCAAATATGCTGGCGGGTACAGAGTTTTACAAAGAAGCAAGTTTGGGTTGTTAGGCCTTATCTCAAATTTTTTAAGTGCCTCTCATACAAATACAGCTAGTTACCTCAGAATTATGGGTCCAGAAAGCAAAAAAATCCATATTCACAGAAGAACTAAGCAGGGATGCCCTTTGTCCCCTCTAATTTTTGCCCTTTGTCTGGAACCCTTAGCTTTAGCTATAAGAGGAAATAAAGATATTGTAGGTTTACAAATCAGTAAAATTGAGGAGGATAAGGTCTCTTATTAACATTTATTTCACACCCTTCAAACTCTATTCCAGTTCTATGGGAATCTCTAATATGTTTTGAAGAAATCTCTGGTTTATCTGTTAAAGAACATAAATCTTTGATTCTTGACATTAGTCTTTCTAGAACTTGTAGAAGAAGATTAGAGGGTATGTTTAAATTTAAAGGGATAGTAATACTTCGTTTTATCTTTATTTTATTTAGTAGGCATTAAAAAAACATGAAAAACGATATAAGTCTTATCTCTCAAACCTTTATGGTTTGAGAGATATTCACAAGCAAAGTTTCCCTTCCTGCCCCTTTTACCTAGTGTAAGCCATCTCTTCTCAGATGTAGAATCCAGTCCATAGACCAGACAAATAACAGAAGGGGACAATCTTCTTCCTGTGAGAACAATGAAAGCCCTGCCCCCCTTGACAAGTTTTTCAGGATTTTCCCTTATCTTAATTGAAGATTGTCCCTCTCTGCAGTCTACCTGGGCACCTCCCTTCTGATCTGGCTGAACAGTGTTACATCAGTAAAAGGGACGGGAGGGGGATACTTTGTCATTGAATTACTCTTGTACTACAACTCTGACAGAATTGAAATAACACTCTCCAAAGTCCAAATACTATGATGATTAATTAGAGCTGCTTTTATTATGAAATATTACTATCCCTTTAAATGGGAGGATTGCTACATCCCTTATTTAGGAATCCGGATTCCCAGAATTTATAAATCCCTTAAAGATTTAAACTATAGTAATCTTTGGAAAACTGTTTTGGGTTTGTTAGATTCCTGGTCTCACTTATCTTTATCTTTTATTGGAAGAATTAATGTTTTAAAGATAAATATTTTACCTAAGATCTTGTACCTCTTCCATTCCCTACCATGCAAAGTATCAAATTCTACTTCATATTCAAAATTAAAATTTTCATTTTATCTGGGCGCATATATTTCCAAGAATCAGAAGGGACACTTTATTTAGAGATAAATCTAGAGGAAGGTTGTGGGTTTCTAACTTGTTTAAATATTTTTGTAGCGGCAAGGTTTTCTCAACTGATGCATCAATCCCTTCAATCTTTTAGACCTAAATGTGGGTCAAGAAAGATCATTCATGTCTGATTCTTGTTTGTTAATTTTTTGGGGCTAATTTTAGGCAAAGGAAGTTCCTTCAATTCAATGTTTTAGATAGTACTTTTAATACAGTTAAATTGTGGGATAAAATTAAAAGTTCCTGGAAGCTGATTGAGTTTAGATCCAAGATGCTTCCTATTACTGATAATTGTGTTTTTAATTGGGATCCTGCTGAACTCCAACAGGTTCATGTTATTGTTGATAAGGGTATCCTCTTCATGCAAGAACTCTTCTTCCGTGGTGATCTAGTAGGATGGGACAGATATCAGGATATGACAGGAGCAGATGATCTCTTTAAACCTTTGTATAACTTCCTGGAACTTAAAATTAGATCATATTTGGGAAATTATCTTTCAACTCCACTTACTAGTTTGCAATGCATTGGAGAGATATCCAGCATCCAAGATGTTAACAGGGCATTCTTCGGTTACAAACCCACAATTGGTAGCAAGTAGAAAAGGTAATATTAGCTTAAATGAATTGCTTTGTATATATGCTCACATGCTTCATGCCCCATTTCTGTGTGTACATGTTCAAATAAAACCTATTTTGATGAATTGTGCAATGCTGAAAAATATTTCACTCAAAATATATAAATTCATGCTGGCAGGTACAGAGTTTTACAGAGATGCAAAGAGCCTGCGTCCAGGGCAGGATTTACAGTATATCCCAGGTGCCCCTAGGCTAGGCACTCAAGGTGCCCATAGCTCCTCCCATGGCCACACCCCCATTCCGCACATTGTCCCACCAGATACCTCCACTATTTCATGATGCAAAAAGTAGCCTTGACCTATAACAAGCAGAGACAAAAAAAATGCTTTAACCACTTGGTTGATAGAGAGATGTCTAATGCATTGCTTCACAATGTGTTGGAGATCTCTCTAGCAACCAAGAGCTTAAATAATATGGGGTATAAAAATGTTGCATGGAAATTGCCTGGACAACATCCATTGTTCAGAATGTAGGTGTTGCCAGAACAGCTGAGGTGCACCTCAAAATGTGGAGCTCTAGGCAGTTGCCTATTGGGAAATCCAACCAGGCCTGTGTCACTAAGGCAGAGAGTGTATCAAGGAAGTCAAAGATTGGGATGCTTTTGGGTTGCTCTCCTGCAAACCTTGTCTTTATTTTTATACAAAACTAGCAAATGGTGCATGGCATTGCCCATGCAATAGGGCACACTGTGAACATTGGGCACCCGGGGGACCACTGCGGAGAAGAGTCTCTTTGCAGTGGGTTTTATAGGAGTAGGAAGGGGGTGTCTCCCTTTACCTTGTAAGCTTTCGAGCAGAGACCCAACCTCCAGTACATGTCACCCTGTATTGTCCAAGCCTTTAAAGGGATAGTAATACCTAAAATGTAAAAAAAATATGTTGTAGGGTTTATCCCCCTGAGTAAAACAAGAGTACTCCCACTGCTGAAAGATGTTTCATTCAAAAGTTATTAATTTTCAAAGTTGAATTTTTTAGGTGCAATATCACAGTGGCCTGAAATTGTAGAGTGACACTGTTGCTACACCATCCTATGGAGATTTATGGTCCTGAGACCAGAGCTGTCCATAGGATCGTGTAGCAACAGCGCCACTCTACAATTTCAGGTCACTGTGATATTGCACCTAAAAAATTCAACTTTGAAAATTAATAACTTTTGAATGAAACATCTTTCAGCAGTGGGAGTACTCTTGTTTTACTCAGGGGGATAAACCCTACAACATATTTTTTTTTACATTTTAGGTATTACTATCCCTTTAAATTGTAAAGAGCTGCATACCCTTGTGGCACTATGTAAATAAACATATTCATTCATTCAAAGTATTCAAGGAGTCAAAAGACCCATTTAAATTAAAAGGAATCTGAGGAATTTGTACTTTCACTATTATATTTTGTACCCTTCTTCCCAAAGCCCACAGTTATAGGGATGGACACCAAAGCACGCAGAACATGTAATAAATTTCGGACTGACGAGAGATCGAGAAAGCAGCCACGTGTAGCTGGTCGTGTGATAGGAAATGCATGGGAGAGAGCAGATCATGTTGAGGTCACACAAGCAGCTCTTGCTAAGTCTAGGACTGAGAGAATTGCTTCACTATTGAAATGTCGCAATCTATTGGGCGACCATCAATACAGCACGTTAAAAATGTCGCCAGAATCAAAAGTGTGACATCGGAATGTCACCCCAATCAAAAGAGCGATATTTTGATGTTGCACACTTATAGGTCGCCAAATAGCGATATTCAATGTATACATATCAATGTATGTCTCCATCTGTGCCTTAACCCTTTGAATTCCGGAGGGTCTGCAACACATTGCAAAGCCTTGCAAACGTTTCAAGACACTCAAAGGGTATTAACTCTTTGTCTCACTCCATATTGACAGATCCCTCCTTTAGCCGCAGTGCTCTCCTGTTACTGGGTTCTGTGTTCTATTTTTCCCTTTGAGTGCCAAGGAGGTTCGCAGAGCTTTGCAATGCGTTGCAGACCTCTCTGGCACATATACGCTGCTCTTCCCGCAGTTTGATGAATCCTGGCCTAAGTGGATGTTGAGAAACTGAACATTTATTGTACAAGTGAGTGTAGGGTGGTGGGAGTTTGTTCCCTGTCTCCCCAGGATTTCGTCTATAGGCAACAGGATGCGAACCTGCACTACAAGAAACACAGCTACTTCCTGGGGGTGGGGAGTGTATGTAGAATTCCATTTTAATCCAGGAGCTGGAATCAGTTTTCTAGTCCTACGACAGATAATGAAAATGTACTGTTACTTGTGCAAAAAATAATCCCCTTAATGCCATTTGTTGCGAAAGGGATTTCGGTCCATGGGTGTTTATTTCCTCAGCACTTTAACTCCATTTATTAGACATGTCATAGAAGATAACACATAAAGTTACACTACTTCCCTGTGCAGGAGTACAGGGCTTGCTGACATTAAAGTCTTAGCGTCAGTTGAATGCATGTGCCAGGACGCACTACAGGCCCAATGCATAGCTCTGAGTGTGGCCACTGTCATGGTGGCTAACCCCAGTGGAGCTGAGCTGGTGGATTCACATATCCTCCTCCAATTTGTTCTCTTCAGAGCAAAATTGTTATACCCTCCAATATCCTGTCATGAATTACTCTGCATGTAGGACTATCTGCAACAGAAACAAGCCTGGAGCAAACCATTTGTACCATAGGGTACAAATAATCTCTTTGATTTACATAGAGTTTTTAAATCCTTGAAAGCTAGAGGTCCCCAACACTTTGTTTTACACTGCACTCTAGCATTCAACGCATTATAAGCCCAATATAAATAAATGAGAATTGTATTTGGCCCTGTGGTGCAGCTGGTTTGCCCCAGAATGACTCACACAGGGCACTATGTGAGTATACCTACGGCAGGGACGGACTGACCATACGGGCATTGGGCATTCGGTCACGGACCGAGGGCCCGTGACTGAAGGGGGCCCGCCGCCGCTTCTAGCTCTGCTCAGCAGCTCTCCAACAACGGCCGCCGGCGCGCCGTTCTAGTAATACAGAGCGCTGGGAGATGACATCATCTCCCAGCCTCTGCATTACTAGAGGTGCGTGGGACTTCGCACAGCCATGCTGCTAGACCACCAGGGACTGGAGGTAGGGGCAGTGTGAAGATGAAGGGGCATGGTGGAAGGGGCGATGTTGAGATGGGGGCATTGTGGAGATGAAGGGGGCATTGTGGAAGGGGCAATGTGGAGATGAAGGGGGCAATGTGGAGATGAGGGGGCATTGTGGAGATTTCTGCAGGGGGCCCAGACCTCTTTTTGGACTAGGGGCCCTGGGTCTTGTCAGTCCGCCCCTGGCCTACGCATGCCTCTGGGTATTGCACTCTAACATGGGTTCTCACACTGACTTGCTGAACAGGCAGAAATAGGTCCATGGAAAAAATACACCTATCGGTGAGCAGGGTAACAAGGCTGGGGTGTCAGCTGATGTATATGTGGTTCTGTGACTAACAGATGTTCAGACGCTTGGAACATTTCATACAGGGCAACCCTTTATCTTGTGATAGACACTTTACCCTTTGGTTCTCAATGCACTGTAAAGCCAAAGAGTATACCTAGAGAGAAGATAAATATCACACACACACAGTTATCTGGTGGTTGTTACTAGATAAAGAATGAGGTTATCTTACATTACTGATGCCAAGCCTTCAAACACATATGATATTGATGCTATTTAGAGGAGCAGTACACTTTCATATGAAATAAATATATATTACTCCTGGAGGATTTTTTAATTCAAAAGTTATTACGGCTCAATATTTTTTTTAATTTTTTCAGTGCCAGAGAGATATCCAACACACCACATTGCAATGCGTTGGATACCTTTATTGCAATCAGAGAGTTAGTTAACAGTACCAAAAGGTATTTTTTTTTACAATGCTCTCTATGTGAGAGCTTGAGTCATTGACTATTGCTCCCCATAGAAAGTAATAGTCAGAGCACTGCCTGGTGACCGAAATAGAAAACTAGAGTTTAATTTAAAAAAATGTAGAAAATAAATAAATATTTGTTTATTTAGCTGTAATAACTTTTAAATGAAATACATTCAAGCAATGATAGTACCCTTGTTTTACTCGGTAGGCAAAGTCCTATTACATATGTTTTTATAAAACAATATAGCTGCAAGAGAGGTCTCAAGAACAATGAATGGAAAAGGCAAAACATTATAGACCTCTATTATTCACTGGTTTTGATTGTTAGGATTTCACAGAGATTTCATAATAAACTAATGTGATCCACCACAGCAAAAAGTTTAAACCAGAACTAATACCTTGTACGGACTGAAATAATTTTTAAAATAATCCTTATTTCTCTTAGCCTTTTCTTCATTGAATGTGTTTGTCAGTTTATGTAAATTAGGTACTAACTGGTATGGTATCAAATAGTGAAGGAGATGTACTAAACCTCTAGTTCATTTTCTGCTGTGGAATTTGTGAGTATGTACTAGAGCATAAAATGACTTTGTATACTGGTGTACAGACGCTACATGCTCATTAAGAATTTAAAGCTAACAAGTCTCTATCATGTCTCCTATAACATACGCAAGAATATGGAGTTAAGATTTTCTAATTTCCACTGCTGCTTATTAGTGACATTGCATATAACAAAATGCCCATAGTCTGCACACTGCCCTACCTGGAGTTGACTCAAAGCTAACAGGCACCGTGTTAAAAACTAACGCCATGCTCCTTCATACGTGCAAAGCTCCAGTAATAATTATTACTCTAGATGATTACGTCTCATTATTTGTTTAAACACAGTGAATTTCATATTTTATATCAAATAGATACAACAAACATATGTCTATAGTGACCCACATGATACAATAGGGATTGCAATCTAGTGACCTACATCGAACAACAGAGCTTGCAGGAAATGGTGAAAGGAGTAGTGATGAGCGAGCATGCTCGGCCGAAGCTCGGTTCGGCTCGAGCATCGCTCTGCTCGGCACATGGCGGTACTCGTACGAGTACCGCATGTGCTCGCCCGCCATGTTCGGGTCTCCTCCCCGCACGTCTCGCAGCTGCTGCGCAGCCAATAAACGTGCGGGGAGGCTCTGACATCAGTGTAATGCCAGCAGCCATGTTGGCTGCTGGCATTACACTGATTGGCTGGCCAGAACCCGTGATCGGGTGCTGTATAGCACCCGACGCGCGAGTTCGGCTCATTCTTAGCCAGGGAGAGATGCGCTTAGGCAGGGAAAGTCAGTGTAGGGAGAATAAAATTGTTGAAACTCTTTCAAGACCCAAAAGTCCTTTTTAGGACTGTTGTGTGTGGGGGCAGCATTTATATTTTGTTTGGGGGGGCACAATTTCCTTTTTTTTGTGTGGGGGGATATTTATAAGGTGACATATAATACTAGATGCACAGGAAGTCAGTGTAGGGAGAATAAAATTGTTGAAACTCTTTCAAGACCCAAAAGTCCTTTTTAGGACTGTTGTGTGTGGGGGCAGCATTTAATTTTTTTTGGGGGTGGCAGAATTTCATTTTTTTGTGGGGGGGGGACATGTTCTAAGGTGACATTGTACTAGGTGCACAGGGACAAATATTTCACAGTGCAGTGACAAGCTGACATATTCTGTTAGGTGCACAGGGCCAATGATTTTACAACGCAGCGACAAAAAGGGCCATTTTAAACGTGTGCCTAGCCATAGATTATTGTCACATTCTGTTTAGTGTGCAAATTCACAAATTAACGTCACATATTCCGTTCACTGTGCCTAGCCGCAGATTAGCGTCACATTCTGTTTCGTGTGCCTAGCCGCAGATTAGCGTCACATTCTGTTTCGTGTGCCTAGCCGCAGATTAGGGTCACATATTGTTTAGTGTGCCTAGCCGCAGATTAACGTCACATATTGTTTAGTGTGCCTAGCCGCAGATTAGCGTCACATATTGTTTAGTGTGCCTAGCCGCAGATTAGCGTCACATTCTGTTTCGTGTGCCTAGCCGCAGATTACCGGCATATATTCCGTTTAATATGAAGAAGGCGGGTAAAAAGGGACGGGGAAGTGGACGTGATCCTGATAGTTCAAGTAAATATACAGCAAATACTGTTTGGTAACAATTTTTCGCCTAAAATCGTTTTTATCTTCCTTTTTGTGTGTTTTACGGTCAGTCTGTAAAAATGGCGTACTACGGTCGAAACATCGTTCCCAGCAGCGACGTTGGAGTCCAAGATGCATCCAGACATTCTCCCTATGCTGTCCCTGAACCATTTCTGTGGTGTTTCCATCATTTTCTGACCTTTTCCTATGAACCAGGCACCCTCCCCTCATCAGAGCAGGGGGTGCCTGGTGTAATGCTCGAGTCCTCCCATTGACTTCAATGGGGCTCGGGTGCTCGGCCGAGCACTCGAGCCTCCGGGGGCGCTCGGCCAGAGCACCCGAACACCCGAGCATCGGGGTGCTCGATCATCACTAGAAAGGAGGTATTGGAGATAAAGATGGAAAACAAAAAAAGGGAAAGAAAAGAAACTACTTAGGAGGCACACTTACATACCCTATATATATGAAATTATCAGTATAAGGCTAAAGACCACAGATATCGTTTATTGATTTGTAAACAAAAAAATATAATACAAATAAATAACTTTATTAAACAAACAAACAAAGAGGGATTGGGAAATGGTAATGGTGTGCTTGTGACATAAAATCAAATACCATGAACGGCATATATCGAGGTGTAGTCCCTCAGCTGTGCTGGCTGTACCTACACTTTGCTATGGGTGTCCTTGTACCATATAACTATTCCTGATTTATGGTGGCTGGCTTATTTTCTAGTTTACACACTGCTTACTGTTAACCCCATGGATGCTAAAGAGGGTTCCAATGTAAAGGTGACCTACATGACCTCTCTAGCAAACCAAGGGGTTTATTAGCATTTTTGCTGTATATTATAGTCTAAAGGCATTTTCTGTGCCAGTGGATAATATTGGAGGTGGAGTCACATGATTGGGTGTGTGCTCATAGGTGGGTCTAAGGGCACTTAGGGTGTCTTTGACTAGAGGCCTAACATTCAAAATAAAAGTGGACACGTTATTATAGCACATTTAAAGAATTACTGTTGCTTGACAGTATACCAAAAGGTCAATGGGATATACTTCTAAAGATGTTTCCTTTGACTTTTCAGCTTGAGATTTTGAGATACATTTTCCACTTGCATTTTGTTTTCCTTGTGTGCATTTACATTTTATGGAAGATTAAGAATGACAAATATTATGCACCTCACTGTACTTTGTGCCACATCTTACTATGTAACCTAAAGCATGTTTTATGGTTGATGCTCAGAGTCAGTAGACTGTACAAGGGGAGAGGGGATATACACTAAGCTTTGAGTAAATATTCCAAAGAGAAAACTTTCCAAGCCCAGTGAGATTCTACAGGGTCTGATTATGCCCTTTTGTTTGCTCCTCAAATGAGCTTTTACTCATTTGTACACATTTCTCATTATTCAGTTGACAAAGTAGAGCAATTCTGGGGCAACCCAACTGCGTTGTAGCAGACAAATATAAATTTCTCAAATTCGCATTGGTTTAAATGGGTTTTTTAAAACCTTAAATGTTAGGGAGGTCTCAAATGCATTTCTTTCAATGTGTTGGAAACTTCCCTGCCTTAGAACCACATATACTGATACCAAGTCCTGTCCCAAAGCACTGGGAGCCATAGAACCACACATAATGATACGGAGTCCTGTCCCACTGCACTGGTAGCCATAGAACCACACATACTGATACCGAGTCCTGTCTCACTGCACTGGTAGCCATAGAACCACACATACTGATACCGAGTCCTGTCCCACTGCACTGGTAGCCATAGAACCACACATACTGATACCGAGTCCTGTCCAACTGCACTGGTAGCCATAGAACCACACATACTGATACCGAGTCCTGTCCCACTGCACTGGTAGCCATAGAACCACACATACTGATACCAAGTCCTGTCCCACTGTACTGGTAGCCATAAAACCACACATACTGATCCCAAGTCATGTCCCACTGCACTGGTAGCCATAGAACCACACATACTGATACTGAGTCCTGTCCCACTGCACTGGTAGCCATAGAACCACACATACTGATACCGAGTCCTGTCCCACTGCACTGGTAGCCATAGAACCAGACATACTGATACCGAGTCCTGTCCCACTGCACTGGTAGTCATAGAACCACACATACTGATACCGAGTCCTGTCCCACTGCACTGGTAGCCATAGAACCACACATACTGATTCTGAGTCCTGTCCCACTGCACTGATAGCCATAGAACCACACATACTGATACTGAGTCCTGTCCCACTGCACTGGTAGCCATAGAACCACACATACTGATACTGAGTCCTGTCCCACTGCACTGGTAGCCATAGAACCAGACATACTGATACCGAGTCCTGTCCCACTGCACTGGTAGCCATAGAACCAGACATACTGAGCCCCCCCACACACACACACAGTCTTATCCCATAATAGCCATAGAATCACACATACTGCCCCCCCCCAGACTAATCCCACTGCACTGGGAGCCATCAGGATTGGCAACACAACCCCTCCAGCTACTGCCTGACTACAACTGTCATCATTCCCTATCCGCCAACATTACTGCCATGGAATCACACATACTGACCCCCCAGTGTTGTCCCACTGTGCTGTCAGTCATTGAACAACACACATGGACTCTGACCCCTGTAGTATTTCAGCAGGAATTCTAGGACTATAGAAAGTACAGACATAAAAGAGCAAAGTCATCATGGGAAATTTATTGGGGTAGCAAAGAGGCAGAAATATTATGAGTTTTCACCCATCCCTATGTGCATTGCATTGCTAATGAGTACATATGCAGGAACTAGGTGTTTAATTGGAACTTCCATAGGTACATTTGTATGCATTTCCATTTGTCATGCCTCAGAGTGCACAAATGACTAATTTTTTTACTGTATTCACATTTCTAACTGTGGTTTTTAAAGGGGACATATCACTTCTAAATAACTTACCCTAAATAGCTACGTTACATATCAAATAAGAATAAAAGTGTTTTCATTTTTTTTAAGCTTTGTTTTTGCTAAATTGAAGTTATAAAGAGTGCCCTGCAGCTAGTTCTGAGTAGACTGTGGTTACCTTCTCTGTAACCCCAGTCCATCTCTCTGCCTCTGCTCCCCTCCCTCTGTACAGCCTCCTCTGGTGACAGAGGCTTTCTGTCTGTAAGCTGAAGCGCTCTCATTGGCTAGATATCGATCTTTGCCAATGAGAGCGCTGCAGCTTAAAGACAGAAGCCTCCATCATCGGAGGAGGCTGCATAGAGGGAGGGGAGCAGAGGCAGAGTGACAGACTGCGGTTACAGAGCAGGTAACAACAGTCTATCCGGAAGTAGCTGCAGGGCACTCTTTATAACTTCAATTTAGCACAAAGAATGCTTAAAAAATTTAAAACACTTTTACATTGTAACATAGTAGATGAGGCTGATAAAAGACATGCGTCCATCAAGTCCAGCCCATGCCAAAAACATCCCTGTTGATCCAGAGGAAGGCCAAAAAAAGCCCTCTGGAGCCATTTCCAATCTAGTCCCACGTATGGGGGGGAATTATTCCTTCCTGACTCCAATTGGTAGTCAAATAGTTCCCCAGATCAATATCCTGTTTGCTATGAAGCCATTTGTCATAATTGTCAATATTGTTCTGTGCTAGATAGGCATTCATTGCTTTTTTGAATGCAGTTGCATTATCTACAAGCACAACATCCCGAGGCAAAGACTTATTTTATATAACCTAACTATTTAGTGTAAGTTATATAAAGGTGATACATCTCCTTTAATGTATGTTGGGAATTCTAGACATCAGTTTTGTGGTTGCAGAAATATCAGCATAAGTGTATCAATCTAATGTGCAATAACACTCATGGCATACAGTAAAATACTGCATGGATTTTGTTGTTCCATTGATTTTTATGGGTGGAATACTAGCAGATGATATATCAATTTACTGTGCATCTTTGATTCACAGAGCAGATACCCTAAAAGAGTCGATTTTTATTTCTGGATATTCATTTGTTAATTGCTCGTTCCTAAAGTAACAAAATATCTTTTGTATGTTGAATAAATTTTGTCTCTGAAGGAGTAATATTTTGTTATTCATTTAAATGTGGTGCAATTCTGGGGCAAAACCACTACAACATAGTGAAGAAATACAATTTACTCAAACTGATTTGAAGTGACAGGTTCCTTTTTCACTTTACTTTGAGTACCTATGCAAGATCAAATTGCCTATTTTTTTTTTTTTTTTTTTTTTAAATGTTCATCTTCATCTAATTTTTTACACTTTTAAGTCCATGACAGAGAGCTCACTGAATTTCTGTTTGCAGAGAGCTTTCTGTCAGGGATTGTAAAAGCAAGAAGAGTGATGTAATATTGCACCATGCAGGCTGCAGAAATAGTGCAATGTTATATCACTCTCTCTGATGGCAAACATTCCCTTAATAAGCATTTTGCCCCTTTACTATTTGGGTGGTTTCTGTTGCTAAAACCATAACTCTAGAGGATTACATTTTCTTCCCATTCTAGGGACTTCTGAGGCATAATGTGCACCAAGTTTTATACTTTAGACTGAATCTTCTAGTGTTTCCTAAGGTATGTTTGAATTTCTCCACACGATCCTTATATTGATACACATGCTCAGTTGTGCCTGTTTATGTTTTCTGTATATTTATAAAAGAAATGTAAACATTCTAAGAATAAGCAAGAGTCTAAAAGCACGTAAGAGCAAATTAAAATGTAGTAGTGATTGAAAAACTAGAATACAATATAAGAATGAAATAGCTGATATTCATTAAACTGATTAAAGAATGTTAATATTCGATTCCGTGCAGTGAAATGTAATCCCAGTATTTACCTACAAGGTCCAATGAATAACACATACAAGCAGAATGACTGATGTCTTTGAGGAAGGGGTGGTGGTTACCATATACTGTATAATCCCTCATCTGAAAGCTTTTTTAAGCCCTTGGATGATAGAGGTATCCAACATGGAATGGTTTAACTCTTTGAGTGCCAGAGAGGTATTCAACACATTGTGTTGCAATGCTTTGGATACCGCTCTGGCACTCAAAGAGTTAAAGAGGAAGTGCCAATTCCATTAGCCTGTATTATTTTTGTCCCCAGGTTTCTATCTCATTGAAAATAAAGCAAATAATGTAATACCACCATTGCAAATTTTAAGGACATGTTCATTATACTGAACATATTGTGATAAGTGAGCTATTCTGTCACAGATGGATGTCCAGTCATCCTCAATAAGGGGGTTATGCACTAAGGAGTGATAAAGAGGGATAAAGCTGAGATGATTTCTCCAGTGACATCTGGAGCCTATGCTCAAGTTGGAGAAATATTTTATCAAAGAAGCAGTAAGCTTTTTTATGAAAAAAAAAAAAAAAAAAAAAAAATATATATATATATATATATATATATATATATATATATATATATATAGTAAGGCTTTTCATGTAGAGTAATACAAGGGTATGCAAATTTCCAGTGTTATTAGAGTTTAAACCCAATTTCTTTTACATTAATAGTGCCCTCTAGTGGTCTAATTCCAATTGGTTATTCTGTTAAATTCTATTTGAGAGGAAAGTCAGTGACAAACAGTTCTCCACAGAATGTGAAATAAACACACTAAAAGTAAGAAGAATTAATGTTTTAGGGGAAAATATTTTTTCTCTAGCATCATTGAGGTATGTAGGGGGTTAAGCAGTGTGCATATAGAAGGTAGGACACTCTAAGCATAAAAACTCCTCCCACTTCCTGGCTGGTAACCTCTCCCCCTGCCTAACTGTCTTCAGAGTTCCAGCCTAAATTCGTCTCTGCTTTTCACATAAACCAGGAAGTGATACTTCCTTCTTTCCTTGTGTTCTAATCCTAGAGTTAGTAAAATGTTTAAAACACTACATCTAAGGGCAAGATGTTCAAAAATTCATCATAATGATAAATTGTCAGATCACGAGTTGGTGGTAAAAAAAAATGCAATATTTTCAGAAGTAAATCTGTCATGTTTGAAAATATGTCATAAAGGCTTAAAAATGGGGGTGAGAAGATCTTGATGAACATTGCCCTTAAAAATTCTGATGTTAAAAAAGTCTTTGACTGTCTTTGAAACGAACAAAGACATTTTTTGTCTTTAAAACAACAAATTTTCATACAAAGACTTTTTACCAGCTAAATCTATAGTATGGCTTCTCACTGAACAGTACTTTAATTTGTCTTCTCTGTAAGACCATTTTTATTTTGTCAGGAAAAAAATGACTTTAATCAGACAAAAGAGTGTCAGTTAAAAGGACATTGTTTTCTGAAAATGCCTTACAATATGGCTTTTTCCCTTTGACTGAGATGGCGGAATCGGATGCAACAAATGACAGTAAAGTGTCTGAGAATTGACGGACCATGTCAAAAGAACTTTTTTGTCCTGATTACAGGCAATTTCAGTTACCGCCACTTTTTTAAACATCTTGCCCTAAGTCACTCAATCCTTATTTGTGATTCCAGAAGGCCCTAAAAAGGGCAGACCAGCCTCTGTGACTACCATTGCTTCTTAAACAGACAAGCTTACAGAAAAAAAGTCTGTTCCAGTTCCATTCATATCACAGCTCATTCTACTAGGTCCATTAGTGCTTCTTGGACCTTGAAGAATAAAGTTACTGTTGGCCAGTTGTACAAGGCAGCTACATGGTCATCTGTTCATACTTTCACTAAGTTTTACAAAGTTAATGTTCTGGTATCCCAAGATGTTAGTTTTGGCCATGACGTTTTGGAGGCCATTGTTCATTAGTTTTCTTTCCTCCCAGGCTAAATGGTTTTCACCATATATTTTTATACAATTCCCACTTTTTTGAACAGTAAATATTTCCTATGGTTTTGCTTGCTGAGTAAAATAAGGGTACTCTCAATTCTGGGATTTGCTTTGTTTCAAATGTATTACACATCAGGGTATTTTATTATGTACATATATTAAACTGCTAGCATCAGTGACACCTAGTGTCCATAATGTATTTGCTGTTGCATTTAGAGAGTTAAGACTCAGGCTACAATGCTCCAACACCTTATGACTGTTTGGGCTATAATAACTTTTGAATGAATCACTTCCTAACACTGACAGTACCCTCAGAACACAAGTTGGAGCTGTTGCAAACAATTTATTGTAAAACCAAGTTTAGCTGATATAACTTTGGAATGGAACATCTCCTAGCAGTGGACTTATTTTTTCAGAATAAATGTAACTGACCCTTTAAAGTGACACACTATTTCACAGTACTTGGTATAAAAATTAGAATTACACTTGTAGTTAAACAATCTTGAAAATATTACTTTTATTGTCAATTCAAATTTAGGTTTTTCAGCACTGCTGTTAAATAATGCAACAGATCAGGTGTTCAAGCAAATACATAAAGTACATGCTGTGTTAGTGAGAGGTTTGAGTAAGTTCATTGGAAAAGAACTGTATGTGTCAATCAGAGGAATCATGAGGCATAATCCTGTTAGATATTCTAGCGTGTTGTGAAACAATAGTACAGCCAGTCACAGTAAATGCAAACAAGAGAGAGCCAGGTCAAAAATAGGCCATATTTCTCCAGGAGCAAGAGAGAAGGAAGGGCCTGTGAGCCATATACCAAAGTAAGCAGTAATTCTGATTGGTAGTTGTTCCCTATGGCAGAATTGATTTGCCCCAGAATAGCTCCACTTTTCATACAGTGGAAATAAAAAGTCTACACACCCCTGTTAAAATGCCAGGTTCTTGTGATGCTAAAGAATGAGACAAAGATAAATCATGGCAGAACTTTTTCCACCTATAATGTGACCTATAACATGAACAATTCAATTGAAAAACAAACTGAAATCGTTGAGGGGGAATTAACCAATCACATTCAGTCTCATGTTAAATAGAAGTCATTACACACCTGCCATCATCTAAAGTGACTCCAGTTAATCACAAATAAAATTCAGCCATTCTAGTAGGATTTTCCTGACATTTGCTTAGTTGCATCTCAGAGCAGATACCTCTGCACTAAAATATAGGACTACATTTGTGCACCTCTTGTGCTAAGGCATAGGCGCTGTAGGAGTGTATGGGTTGTCTGAGTCCATGATCAGGCCATGCACAATGGAAATCAGTGAATAATTCTTCCTTTACCCTATGTGTGCTATATGGGTGGAGTTAATTACTCAGATTATGAAAAACAAGAGGAAAAAGCAGGGACATTTTTAGTGCACTCAGTCACATTCCAATAATGACCACTAAAATTGAAAAAGTAGAAATTTATTACAGCTAGAAAATATATAAATCACAATCTATGTGGAATCATGGAACCCCAACATATCCTCCCCCCACCTCTTAAGCATCCAACTCCATACCACAAATAATACCCTAACCAAATGAAATAAATACAACAAAAAAGTAATAAAACTCTAAATTAAAAAGCACAAATATACCGAGCCAAAAAGCTAATACTGGCGCCAGCATGTGAACCAAAAATAGCGTCCAACTGTTCCACAAATAGAACAGATTTCAATATTAAATCCATTATAGCTTCAATAGGCATTCCACAGCTTTGTTAGTCATTCAAGCATGAATTTATGGCAAATGAAAATGGGCTGATGAATGATGAATATAAGATGACAATGAAACACACACAAATCACTGGCGTTTCAAGCATCTGAGTCTGGTCAGAACGGAGATTTAAGTTATTACACCTACATCATCTGGTGTCACAAACCCCTTCACATGTGGCTCTCACCCATCTTATCGAATCTATGGGCAGCCAAACTCTCAGGTACTCCGTAGTCACTCACAAGTTGCTTTTCCATTGATCAAGCCAGATGACTCTTGTTGTGTGATTCAAATCTCACCAACAGCTCCAAACTTGCATATGTGCCAAAAAAAAATGAGTGACCCTTCAGCTGTTCAGTTACTGCTCAAAATGTAATTCAAAGTTAAATCCTAAATCCATTCAGTCACTGCTCAACGGAATTTGCTCTAAGGCTGAGTTCTAAGCTTCTTCCCCAACGCTTTTCGCCCGGATCTCATCGGGCATCACCTCCAGATCATCCTATTTAATCACCCCCAACCGGAGGTCAACTCCCGGTAACCAATTTTACAATCAACATCAATTTTAAAATTTTAAAAGCAACACTCATTAACCCCCTCAGCAGGGCCGGCCCAAGACATTGTGCTTCCTGGGTCCAAGGAAGAAATGCTGCCCACCCCCCACACACCAAAACCACAGCCACCAAAATTCAAATTAAAGGGATAGTAAAATATATTGTACAGTACAACGCACATCATTGTGGTCATTGACTGGTTAAGCAGAGAGGAATACTTTGCGTTTATGTATACACCCAGCTTTTATACGACCCTCCTATGTGTAGCCCCATTCAAAGATGTAATATAACCAGCAGTGTGCCCAGATCTGCCCAGCTTGCATGCAGTCATATACTAGGATGGTTAGAGGTTGTCTATAATGACTTACTGTTTACACAATTACCATAGATGGTACTGGTATGGCTGGCATGGAAGCAGGTGCGATCCTTAAACTTTGAGTGCCAGAAGGAAGCGAAAGTGCAACTCATTGTGCTGTGCCCCCATTGGCACTCAGTGAGTTAACCCATTTTACCCTCCCCTGCTAATGTGACAAACGCAGCATTGGTACTGTGATAGAGGGGGCACATGAGGGGGTCACTAACTTTGTTATCATGGAGGCGCAGATCGTTTCTCAGGAGGCAGATGATTACCCTTGCAGGGGCACACATGGTATATAATAGGTGCCAGACCACCCTTGTGTGTATGTTGTATAACGTGTAACCTGGCTGGGCAGGACAATCTAACCCTCCCACTGAATGACTGTACCTGTTCTCCTCTAGATACTTGCTGGGTGTCAGCATAACGCCACACACCTCTACAGCTGGGAAGGACATTGGCTGTGTATGTGCTGGTAGGGAGTGATGCGGGACACAGACGTGGCTCCCGAAGTGAAAGGATATGCCTTGGGGCAGCAAATTGCTGCCCCTGTCAAAGTGCCGCCTGGGTCTCATGGACCCACCGGGACCCATGTAAGGGCTGGCCCTGCCCCTCAGTTCATTCACATCAATGCAAAGAACATAAAGGTGCTCATTGGCTCCTGGAACAATGACAATCATCCAGGGCAGTAATCAGAGTGTCTGCCGACACAACAAAATTTGTGCCCAGCCACAATTAAACACCGCCCCAGATATTCTCCATCTCAGACGAAAATCAATAACATTAACTTTCCATCTCCCATCATTAAAATATATCTGGCATTCCCAACATCGCAAGCCACATATATTTAAAGGTACAAGCCCTCAATGTTCTTTATCAATGTATATATGTATGCATTCACCTCAATTCGCATAGAACCATAACCCATCAATGATATAAATTATTCAGAATATCAATTTATCTATTCAACGCCCATCAATCAAAACATGGCATTAAGGTTAACATGAAGATCCCCTGTCACACCACCCTTAGAGAAACATATTAAATTGCAGCTCCTTATTCAAACCTTGAGGAGCCAAAGGGTATAGGGTATAGATCCATCTTGACTCACATTGTAACAATTTCTTATCAATATCCTCCTATGAATATTGTTATACATATGGATCATACCAATTACCTTTAAATCCTTGATATTACTATTATGTTTCTCCTGAAAGTGTCGTGCCACCGGGCTCTCCATGTTACCTCTCTCAATGTCACATTTTTGCTCCAGTATGCATCTCCTGAGTTCTCTGATCATTTTAGCCACATATTTCATATTACACGGGCATAGGAGCTGATAAATTACCCCCTTTGTATAGCAGTTTATCATTGTTTTGATGCATCATGATTATAAAAAACTTTTACTTTTGACCACAAATTTGCAAGCATCACAACAACCACAACTGAGCATTCCATTTATCTGATTCCTGTTTAGCCAGGTTCGTTTCACTTCCTTGGGTTCCAAAAAGCTATGGACCAACTTGTCCTTGAAATTGGGGGCTCTTCGTGCTACAAGAGCAGGGAATTCACCCACAATCTCCCTCAAGGTTTGAATGAGGAGCTGCAATTTAATATGTTTCTCTGAGGGTGGTGTGACAGGGGGTTCTTCTTGTTAATCTTTATGCCATCTTTTAATTGATGGGCGTTGAATAGATAAATGGATAATATTCCTAATAATTTATATCTATTTTGCCTCCCGTTGCATTACCTGTCCCCACTGATGGATGAGCAGCGGCATGACTGATAGCGGCCTGACTGCTGGCCTGTCTGTTGTGGGCACACATCACTGACATCGCACTCGTTATTTTGTACCTTCGGCACTAATTGGCCAATTGATGTTCCGCCTTCTCTAGACTAAGCTTCAGTGCCCTTTCTTGGTGTACCAGTACATTGCTTATAGTATTCCGCTCTCTGTTGTGAGCCTTGCTTGGCTGCTGATTCTGCTCAGTGTATGACCCTTGGCTTTGTCTGACTACCCTCTCCGTGCATGAACATTGGCCTTGTCTGACTACTCGATGCGTACTTGAACCTTGGCTTGGTCTGACTACCCACTCCATGTATGACCTCGGCCTGGCTTGACTGCCTGCTCCGTGTATGTACCTTGGCCTGTCTGACTACCTGATCTGTGAATGACCTTGGCCTTGTCTGACTCTGCTTGTGTAAGTACCTTGGGCCTGACTGACTCTCTCTCTCCCTCTCCGTGTTGCCTCGGGTAAGACTGCTGCCTTTTAGGCCTTGCCAGCGCTCTTGGTTTACTGTGGGTATTTGCCTTGGACCCTAGCATTCTAGGGGAATACTTATCTGCTTGGGACCCTAGCGTTCCAGGGTATCGCTGTAAGCAGTTGCTTACCTAGCAGCCGACCGCCAGACCCTGTAGGTGGCTGGCTTCTGTGTCCTCGCAGCTTGCCGTGCTTGTCAGGAGTGCCGGTGCGCCCTGGTGTACTTCCAGGCATCCGATCTCCTTGTTGCTCCACCTTGTGGCTCCAGCCACATCAGAACTCGGGTGTGTGTCACAGGAATTCCCTGATGACGTCCTGACCCAATTCTTAAAGGGACATCACATTTATTGCTCCACCTCTTGGGGTGGAGCAATTTGTTTATAAACTGCCTGGACACCACTTCAGTTGCCCTTTCGTGGTGTTCCAGTGCAGTTGCGCTTTGTTGCTCTGTGTATTAACCGGTTTCGTCTGACTATCAGTTCTGGTGTTGACCTGTGGCTCTGCCTGACTACCCGCTCCATGTATGACCCTTGGCTCGTCTGACATCCAATCTGGTGCAAACCTATGGCTCTGGCTGACTAACCGTTCCATGTATGTCCCTAGGCTTGTCTGAATACCTGATCTGGTGTTGACCTGTGGCTCTGTCTGACTATCTGCTCCGTGTATGATCCTTGGCTTGTCTGACATCCAGTCTGGTGCAAACCTGCGGGTGTGGTTTACTTTTCGCTCTGTCCCATTCTGGCTTGTCTGACTACCCACCTTGGCATTGCCAGGGGTTGTCCACTGCGCACCCAGAATACCAACGCTCCAGTGGATAACTTAGTGGGTGCCCTTGGTGGCTCTGGCGGACTTCCTCTCGTTTCTGTACTTTTCTGTGGCATTCAGGTGCAGACCTGTAGCGCAGTTGGCCTCCTTGGGAACATTATCTATACAGGTGCAGACCTGTAGCGCAGTTGCCTACCCTGGTACGTTGTCGATACAGATGCAGACCTGTACCACAGTACCTACTCAGGATCTTGTCTTTTCAGGTGCAGACCTATAGTTATCCTCAGGTGCAAACCTGAGATGGTTTCCCTCCTCTTGCCCTCTGGAACTCAGTCAGTACCACTACAGCAGCACTATCCTTCCTGATGTCATCTACTTTGCCTGGTGTTCTTGCTGTTACCGTTGTTCTGTACGTTGTGTACCTTAATAAAGATTGTGTTACCGGCAGTACTGGTCCAGTTCTCGTTCTTGAGTCCATAACAATCGCTTATCTTCTGTGGTCCCTAGTGTCCTAGGGTAGCATCACTGCCTCCTAGCCACCCTCTCCCCATCTCAGGTAGGCTGAGAGAACAGTAGGCTAGGTTCTCTCCTATTCTCTAAGTTCTTATTTGTATATATTTTATTAAAAAGTGGTGTTGATCTTACTGTACCTGTCTCAGTCATTATTTGTCTGAGCTACCGTGACAATATCATTGATGGGTTATGGTTGTATGTGAATTGAGGTGAATACATACATATATACATTGATAAAGAACATTGAGGGCTTGTACCTTTAATTGTAGTTTGTGATGTTGGGAATGCCACATATATTTTAATGATGGGAGATGGAAAGTTAATGTTATTGATTTTCGTCTGACTTGGAGAATATCTGTGGTGGTGTTTAGTTGTGGTTGGGCACAAATTGTGTTGTGTCGGAGGTCACTCTGATTACCATCCTTGGATGATTGTCATTGTCCCAGGAGCCAATGAGCCCTTTCGCATTGATGTGAATGAACTGAGGGGAGTTAATGAGCGTTGCCTTTAAAATTTTAAAGTTCATGTTGATTGTTTCGTTGGTAACCAGAGTTGACTTCCAGTTGGGGTGATTAAATAGGATGATCCAGAGGTGAACCGGTTTGCCCTGATGATGCCCCATGAGATCTGGGCGAAAAGCGTTGGAGTAGAAGCTTGGAACTCAGCCTTAGAGCAAATTCCTGTGAAGCAGTGATTGAATGGATGTAGGATCGAACTTTGAATTACGTTATGAGCAGTGACTGAACAGCTGAAGGGTCACTCGTTTTTTTTTTTGACACATGCAAGTTTGGAGCTTTCAAGCCTGTCAATAATACTGCACATAGATGGATGGTTTTTTGGCTTTTGAGTATCTAGCATATTCTATCAGATACTAACCACTTCTATTCATATGTGATTATTCATCAAAAAAAATCTGGATATTTCTAAAGTTCCTATTTCCTAAAGGAAACTGTAATAGCAGTGAGACCAACTAATCTCACCAAAGGGGACAAATAAAACTTGATTTAACCCTTTTGAGTGTCAGAGGAATGTGCAACTCATAGAGAAGTGTTAAATGGGACTTTTATCAACTTGAAGCAGAGTGCTGGAGTCTTCTCTCGCATTCAAGGGGTGAACCCTTAGAGTGCCGGAGAGGTATATAACACATTGTTATTCGCTGGATAACTCTCAGGCACTGAAAGGATTAAAAGTCCTATTTAACACTCTGAGGAAGATTTTGAATGTGATACGCTTCTTTAAGGGAAACCACAACAGTGATTTTAAAAGTGGTGGGGTGAGTACTGTTCTGAAGGAGAGGAAGAGTATTCTGGTGGCCAGGGGCAGACTGACAGGACCCAGGGCCCCTGGTCCAAAAAGAGGTCTGGGCCCCTGCAGAAATCTCCACAATGCCCCTTCCACCTCCACAATGCCCCCATCATCTCATCGCCACAATGCCCCCTTCTCTCCACAATGCCCCCTTGATCTCATCGCCACAATGCCCCCTATCTCCACATTGCCCCCTTCATCTCATCGCCACAATGCCCCCTTCTCTCCACAATGCCCCCTTGATCTCATCGCCACAATGCCCCCTTCTCTCCACAATGCCCCCTTGATCTCATCGCCACAATGCCCCCTTCTCTCCACAATGCCCCCTTCATCTCATCGCCACAATGCCCCCTATCTCCACATTGCCCCCTTCATCTCATCTCCACAATGCCCCCTATCTCCACATTGCCCCCTTCATCTCATCTCCACAATGCCCCCTATCTCCACATTGCCCCCTTCTCTCCACAATGCCCCCTTGATCTCATCTCCACAATGCCCCCTTCTCTCCACAATGCCCCCTTCTCTCCACATTGCCCCCTTGATCTCATCTCCACAATGCCCCCTTCTCTCCACATTGCCCCCTTCATCTCCACAATGCCCCCTTCTCTCCACAATGCCCCCTTGATCTCATCTCCACAATATTGCCCCCTTCATCTCCACAATGCCCCTTCTCTCCACATTGCCCCCTTCTCTCCACAATGCCCCCTTGATCTCATCTCCACAATGCCCCCTTGATCTCATCTCCACAATGCCCCCTTCTCTCCACATTGCCCCCTTCATCTCCATAATGCCCCCTTGATCTCATCTCCACAATATTGCCCCCTTCATCTCCACAATGCCCCTTCCACAATGCCCCCTTCATCTCCACAATGCCCCCTTCCACAATCCCCCCTTCATCTCCACAATGCCCCCTTCCACAATACCCCCTTCATCTCCAAAATGCCCCCTTCCACAATACCCCCTTCATCTCCACATTGCCCCTTCTTCAATGCCCCCATCTCCACAATGCACCCGTCTCCACATTGCTCCTTCATCTCCACAATACCCCCTTTTATCTCCACCATGCCCCTACCTGCAGTCCCTGGTGGTCTAGCAGCGTGGGGCGCGCCTCTAGTAATGCAGAGGCTGGGAGATGATGTCATCTCCCAGCGCTCTGTATTACTAGAACGGCCCGGCGGCCATTGTAGGAGAGCTGCTGAGCAGCTCTGGAAGTAGTGGCGGCGGCGGAGGCGGCGGGCCCCCTTCGGTCACGGGCCCTCGGTCCGTGACCGAATGCCCGATGGTCAGTCCGCCTCTGCTGGTGGCCAAATTATAGTTAGCAGGAAGACCAATAAGTAAAGAGCTGCAGTAGTCCAGGTGAGAAAGGATAAGAGAATGCATGAGGGTTTTTGTTGTAGCATGAGAGAAGAATGGCCACATTTTTGCTATATTCTGAAGAAAGAAGCAACAGGTTTTGGTTAATTCATTAATGTGGTGCTGAAGGAAAAAGAAGAGTCCAAAGTTACCCCAAGGCAGTAGGCCTTGTCTGCAGGGTAAATTGTGGAGCCCTCGACAGTTATAGAAAATGGAGGTATTGTGCAGGATTTGGGAGGGAAGATAAGGAGCTCAGTCTTAGACATGTTAAGTTTTAAGAGACAATGAGCCATCCAGGAAGAGATAGCATTAAGGCAATCTGAGACCCGCTGCTATATATATAAGGCCATGTCTGACCTGTTCTTATTTTTGTGGTTTCCACATTTAGAAATGTTTCTAGAATACTTT
The DNA here is from genome assembly GCA_037306005.1 of Rhinophrynus dorsalis. NCBI lineage: Eukaryota > Metazoa > Chordata > Amphibia > Anura > Rhinophrynidae > Rhinophrynus > Rhinophrynus dorsalis. The sequence goes on along the minus strand of CM074718.1, from coordinate 575,670,944 downwards.
ATAAATACCAGCACTCATAATAAGGAATAAGGACATTTTAAGGATCCATTCACAAAAATGAACAAGAACACTTTTTATAAATCTCCCCCATAGAGTCCAATTAATGATCAAGTGTGTCTCCCAGCTAATGTGCACCAGCATGGGAAACCTGATAAGTATTTTACCTGAGAACAAATGCATGTGTATGCAGTCCGCGTTTATATTAATTTCCCATTGGCTAACACAGTATACGCCAGCCAGAAGCTGGTGTATAGAAGGAGCACAAATCCATAACTGATTCTTGTAACCTCTTATTGATAAATAACCAAGCACAAGGTCAAACATAAATCTATGAATGTCAAGCACTTCTGGATATTTGTATAAATCAAAAGTAGAACAACTGCGGTAAACCAACCGCTCCTCCTGGGATAAAAATCTCATTGACTTAAGCAGGGCATTTAGGCCTCGATGCAAATGTTGGAGATGGCTGCTTTTTCTACCGATGGCATTTTTTCCAGCACAGTAAGCTATTCAAATGTCTGTGCTGTGAAAAAATACCAGCAAAAAAAAGAGCCGTCGTGTGTTAAAGTTAAGAGGTGTTTTCATCCATTGAAAATGATGAAAACACAGTAAATAGCAATTCAAATGTCTGATTAGCCAAGAAAAGGCAATAAGAGACTCAAGTTATCGCAGGAAAGTTAACACCTATTTTTTTTTTTTTAACTTGAGTCCCTTATCGCCTATTTAAACAGCCACCACAGAAACCTGAAGTAAAAAAAAAACTAAGTCCTCAGTGGATGTATTGATACGGGGCTCTAAGCCCCATATCAACACATCCAAAGTATAAAAAATGTTTCAAAAGTTAGTAGAATTAAACCTATGAGTGCCAGTGGGGTATAATTACCCTGCCGGCATTCATAGGGTAAACCGACTAAGTAAAAAAAAATCACATGACAAGTAGCACTTACCATTACTCCTGATGTCCAGCGGAGTCCTCAGCTTCCTGGTCATCTTCTCTCCTATTTCTTCTCTTCTATCTTCCTTTCTGTCTTCTTTCTTCTATCTTCTTGCTGTAAAACACAAAAAAGTATAAGTCAAAAGCATATGTGGCACACTAATACATAGTTTAACCCCTTGAGTGCCAGAGGGGCATGCAACGTATTGCAAATCAATGCATTGAGTACCTCTCTTGGGCTCAAAGGGTTAAATTATGCAGTAGTGTGCCAGTTGTTAAAATATAAATGACCCCATGCATATTAAATATTTCTATATTATTCCAAGCCAATCGTATTCCCATAAGTAAAAAGTACAAAATTATACTTAGCATTTATATATAAGTTGTCGCTGTCTCCGCTACTGCATTAGGCCGCTGAGGCGGCGGCATAGACAGAATAATGCGCCTCCCCCCCACCCCCCCTTCATGTCCACGGGCCGATGCCCGCTCCAGTCTGAGGGAATTAGAATTGAGGCTGCTCTTATACATGGGCAGCCTTACTTCTAATTCTATCACAGCCATTGACTGGGATATGCTTACGCACCTCCCAACCAATCAGCTTTGAGCGGCTGTGCTTTAAACTGATTGGCTGGGAGGTGCGTAAGCATATTCCAGCCAATGGCAGTGAGAGAATTAGAAGTAAGGCTGCCCATATATATGTCCATATTCTAATTCCCTCAGACCGGAGCAGGCATCGGCCCGTGGACATGAAGAGGGGGGTTATGGCGCACTATTTTGTCTCCGTCACCGCCTCAATGGCCTCACACAGTGGCGGAGACAGCAACAACTTATATATAAATGCTAAGTTAAGTTGGAATAATTTAGAAAGATTTAATATACATGAGGGCACTTACATTTTAACAGCTGGCACACTACTGCATAATTGAACCCTTTGAGCCCCAGAGAGGTACGCAACACATTACTTTGGAATGCGTTGCATACCCTCTGGCACTCATGGGGTTAAACTATGAATTAGTGTGCCACATATGTATTCTTTTAACTTATACTTTGTGTTTTACAACATGAACATAGAAGAGACAAGAGAAGAAAGAAGGTGGAAGAAAGAATGGAGATAGAAGGAGACAGACAGTGGATGACAGGTAAGTATAACACAGATTATATAACAATCGGTGCTTAGCATTATGTTAGGCACTGATCGTTAGTTTTTTTTCCTTTGAATTTCCCAAAACTGATGTTATTTAGCTGCATTTTGGGAACTTAATGCATAAAACGGACATTTGGACACAACACCAGTTTTGTGGCCTAACGTCCGTTGTGCTTAATGCCAGTAGGACATTTGAATACCGACCAAGACATTTTATTTTGTCTGTCGGTATCCATTTTGCCCTACCGGCATTTTTTTACTTCAAAATTTGGATCGAGCCCTTAATTCCTTGAATACTAGTGATGTCCCCAATGCGTTGGGTTAAGCCCTCCTTTTAAATTAATGGAATTGTTAGCTTTCCCCTATTGTGCAGTCGGTTTCTCCAGAATTGTTCCACTTTTCCTCTCTACATCACTCACTGGCATCTGTAAGGTTTGACTGTGACTACCTGGTCACAGCTACTTCCAAAGATACCACAAACCTCTCTAGCACTGATGGGGCTAAATAGAATTCAAATAAATACAATTCTTTTTATTTATTCTCTATGATAAAAATGGGTTGCCCCAGAATTGCTCCAAGTTTGCTTTTATACATATGCATTATATAAAGGGATAGTAATGTTTCATAATAATAGCAGCTCTAATTAATCATCATAGTATTTGGACTTTAGAGAGTGTTATTTCAATTCTGTCAGAGTTGTAGTTCCAGAGTAATTCAATGACAAAGTATCCCCCTCCCGCTCATTTTACTGATGTAACACTGTTCAGCCAGATCAGAAGGGAGGTGACCAGGTAGACTGCAGAGAGGGACAATCATCAATTAAGATAAGGGAAAAACCTGAAAAACTTGTCAAGGGGGGAAGGGCTTTCATTGTTTTCATACAAAGAATATTGTCCCTTGCTGTTATCTGTCTGGTCTATGGACTGCATTCCACATCTGAGAAGAGATGGCTTACACTAGGTAAAAGGGGCGGGACCGGAAACTTTGCTTGTGAATATCTCTTAAACCATAAGGGTTTGAGAGATAAGACTTATATCGTTCTTCATGTTTTTTTAATGCCTACAAAATAAAATAAAGATAAAACAAAGTATTACTATCCCTTTAAATACATATGTATTTTCATGCTGTTTAGCCATTTGACCTTTAACAAACAGACCCTTATTCTTTTATTCTATTAGTGAGAACATATCAAACAGTAAAGATGATACATTTAATGGGTAAATAATAATGGTGCAACAGTGATAATGGCATCAAATCCGCAGAGAGAATTGTCAGTATGACAGAAAATCCATTAAGTCAGTGCATCTGAGATAAGCATACACAGAATAGTAAGATGGGTTTAATGATAGTAACATCCGTCATCAAACATTAAAAGGAATAAATGATGCTGTTTAATGCATTCAAAGTAACAACATATATGATAAGTCTAAATCAAAGAGTACTATGCAAGAATGCAAGCAAACGCATACTGTAATTGTCAATGTAAGTTAATTTAATTAAATAGTATGGCATAGAGATATAGCTAGAGATAAAAACACTCTTGAAAGCACAAAACACATTAGGGGAGATGTATTAAACGGGAGTCATAAAGAAAGTGTCTGTAAAATTGTTTCAGAGACATAAGTATATAGTAGTTACACAGTAGTTTTGATTGAAAAACAGCTTGCGTCCATCAAGTTCAACCCTTTTTCTATTCCTATTTACCGCTGTTGATCCATAAGAAGGCAAAAAAAACCCTCAGTTTCAAATTTTGTTCTGAATGAGGGGGGGATTCCTTCTTGATTCTAAATGGCAATCAGATTTCTCCTTTGACCAACAAGCACTAAATAAATATTAATCCCAATACTAACGTACATAGCCCTCTATGTTCTGCTCTTTTAAAAAAGTATCCAGTCCCTTTTTAAAGGCATCTAATGTATTCGATAGCACCACCTCCTCAGTCAGTGAATTCCATACCTTTATTGTCCTTACCGTAAAGAATCCCTTGTCCTTTGTACTCATCTGTTAATGAACAGGTCTTTGGAGAGCCCTTTGTATGGGCCCTGAACATATTTATATAGTGTTATCATATCCCCTCTAAGACGCCGTTTCTCTAGTGTATACAAGTTTAACTTTTCTAGCCTTTCTTCATAACTAAAACATTCCATTCCCCTTATTAGTTTTATAGCCCTCCTCTGTACTTTCTCTAGTTCCATAACGTCCTTTTTCAGAAAAGGCACCCAGAATTGAACAGCATATTCAAGGTGGGGTCTTACCATGGACCTGTAAAACAATATCTTGCTCCCTTGAGTCAATACCCCTCTTAATACATGCCAACATCTTATTGGGCTTTGCAGCCGCCAGCTGGCACGGCACCTTACTTCTAAGTCTATTTTCTACCATTAGTAGATTTCCCCAAGATGTATAAACATCTAGCAACATTTTCGCTAAGTGCTAACTCCAGTTGGTTGACTTTTTTGAAAAGTGGAGTAGAAATGGTCTTGGCCAAATAAGAATTGTGTCCCAATGTATTTATAAAGAAATTCACTAATTGCTCCAAAAATAAAGGAAGTTTTAGTGATTAAATCTTAATGCCAGGTATAACACGTTCTTAACAGAAGTATATAATGATACCTCTGTGTGAGAAAAAATATTCGCAGGTGCGAATTTTCTCAGAATAATCTCAGATAGTAATATTTATAAAGTGACTTTATTTCTTTATAAATATGACCAGGTGGTGTGAATTTTAGCAGCAATTCTGAAGTATACATGAAGAAGGCTTTTTATACATCCCCCCCATTGTTTCTTTTCGAAAATCCTTATTTATTTGTTTATGTGGGGGCTAAAAACCCTCAATCCCTAGTACTAGAGCTTTGAGATAAATCCTTCATTCGATGGGATTATTCTTAATCCGTTGGGCTTGGAATTGGGGATAGTTTAGACCTCAAATATATAAATAGTGTTGCCAAAAAACAATGTGTCTTGTGCCTTCTCCCTGCCAGAGTGTTTCTCTTTGCAGTATTTGGCACTGGTGGTGTACCAGGGGAGAGGCATAACCACAGTGCCTTACAAATATGCATAGTTGGTGTGGTAGCCTAGGACATATTGTACTACGGATAGCTTGGCTGTAGAGGGAAATGTTAGCAAATGCAATCAGTTTGGGTTACGGTGTGCAAGAAACGACAACATTCCCCCACTGTAACACTGTACAGAGTACAGTGCTAAACTATTACATTTGTGCATACATGTACATGACTGAAACAGATCAGAAATTGTCTCTCCAACAAAGAATTCAAAGTTTAAAATGTTTCCATTGACTTTCCAGAACTCCATGTAACAATATGCAAATTAGAATGTACAGTGCAGTCACGTTTTTCATTCCAAACCCATATAAATATGGGTTCCTTAGTATATAATACAGCTTATATGGCAAAGCATAAGATAGAATGCATGAGGCAATCAGGCTACCCAGAGGCAGATGTTTCAAAATATTTGGTCTCATTGCCATAGAGGGTCGGTCTCCTTGGTCTCCTTCTTATTGCTGAGTATGGATGCCAAAGCAACCTTAGCGCTGCTGGCTGGAGCTGACATCAGAGAAAGGGAAGAAAGTTAAACATTAAAAAATCAGCTTTTTCAAGAGTGTGATTCATATCAGTGACACTTCTAAAAGTGACACATCAAATTTGTAAAGAAAATATTTGTATACACTGTATTTTTTTAATCCTCATTTTTCATTTCTGCAAATGCATATTTTTTATCTTCACCTGTTATTTTACACTTGTATGTGTCTGACTTTGAACTCAATGAATTTCTGTTTCAAGAGTGTTTTCTGTCATGCACTGTGATAGTAAGGATTGTATTACATTACCACACTAAAACAAAGGTTCTAGATTTTAGAAAGGTTGATTTTTCTAAAATGGAAACACATTTATGTCTTTAACAATATGGATATCTTTAGATGGAGTCCAGGAGAAATGAGACTATTAGAAATGTGTTTTAAATGGTTAGTAATGCCCACTTATAATTCACTGCTATATTGTAGATTTACAAAAAATAAAGTATCTTGAGCAAGTCCCATCTATCAAACCTTTATGGTTTGAGAGATATTTACAACTAAAGATCCCCCCTCCCCTTGCACTGATGTCAGCGCTTTACTGATAGCAGGAGATTCCGGTCCTGGGACCAGCCGGCTGCTCTTCAGAAGAGCCAAAAAAATTATATTTAAAAAGAACTACTTCATTTGAATGGTCTACAAAGTGTGCATGGTTTGCAAGCACACTTGTAGACTGTTCCAATGAGCAGTTCTTTTTAAATATCGCTATTTCGGCTATGCTGAAGAGTCTCCTTTACAGCTGACATCAGGAAAGGGGGAACTTTAGCTGTGAATATCTCTCAAACCATAAAGATTTGAGAGATGGGACTTGCTCAAGATACTTTATTTTTTTTTAAATCTACAATATAGCAGCAAATTATATGCAGACGTTACTGTCCCTTTAATAAGGAAACACTGTGGTACTCTGCAGAAGTGGCAAATATAGTCAAGGAGAAAAAAGTAACATGTAGAAAATACAAGCAGGTGCAGAAGGAAGATAGGTATCTGTACAAGGCTTAACTGAAGGAGATTAAATGCGTTATTAGATTTGCCAAAGCATTTGTAGAGGAGACAACTGACCAGTCAATAAAAATGGGGGGAAAAACATTCAGTTTTTATGGAGAACAGTGAAAGGATGGGACTTCTGGTAGAAAAAAGGGATGCAAGACAAATAAAATATCTTAGAAGTGTTATGACAAAATCATTAACAGCATATTTCAACCACTCATTATTGACAGGTGTAGTTCCAGAAGATTGAAGGTAGCAAATGTAATACAACATCAGAAAAATGGTAGCAGAGAATAGTATGGCAACTACAGACCAGTAAATATTATGTTAGAAGTGGAGTTGTTGAATATTTTTGTGAAAGTATTTTACCAGGAAGAATACATTGAGATTGTCTCTCATTTTCAAGTATGTCCTGGACTTATTTTATCTACCTCAGAAGGGTGAAAGGCTGAGCTGACCTTGCTGTGACTAGAACCTGCAACATTGCAGCTTAAGCAGATTCTACAGCGGGTACATTAACCAACTGAAGACAAACAAGAACCTCACTTCAACGTAGTAAGTAAAGCCAGCATAAATCTTTTATTGCAGGATATCAGAAACACAGATGCTACACTTGCCTCAATAGTCTCACGCGTTTCGCACCTGGGTGCTTAATCATAGACTGAGTCTACTTACTTACTATGTTGAAGTGCAGTTATTGTTTGTCTTCCTGAATATTAAAGGGTATGGAATCTCTAGAACCTGCATGTATGGAAGTCTCACTAGTAGCAGTGCCATTGTTTCTTTATAACAGTTTGCATTAACCAACTGAGCCATCTCACCAGCTGAATTTAAATGACTTGCAAGATCCCAAACAACAGGGAGATCTTGTCACTGTGGGAAATTTGAATAAGGACTGGCTTTTCAAAATGGTTCCCACACTCCCACTGGCTGGGATGTGGGGTTACGTAGGCCACGAATTGTGCCCTGCAGTAGCCACACCTCCCAGCTAGTCAGCTTTTTTCTCATTTAGTCATCCCTACAGCTATAAACTGATTGGCTGGGAGGTGTGGTAACTACATGTACTGCAGTGTAATTTTAATGCAAATATTTATTTAATAACTATATTTCTTCTTCAAAGGCAACACTAAGTTTAAAGAGGAAGACCGAAGAAGAACACAAATTAACAAAAGAAGATGACAGATGAAGAAGAAGAAATAAGAAGATGACGGATGAAGAAGATAGAAGCTTACAGAAGAAGAATTAAAGAAGACTAGGGCGCAGAAGACCCTGCTGGACATCAGACTTACAGGTACGTGTTACAGCTATGGGTGATTGGATAGTGTTTGGGCTGCTATTTGTACACTTTACTGTTAATGTTAGGGATAGTGTAGGGCCAAGGGGAGGGTAAGTGTTTGGGAGGGTGACTGTGTTTTTTAGCTCACACTCAGGGTTTGACACTGTGTCAAACACCAAGCTTTATCAATTTGCCTTTGATATTCCCATTTTTTCACGCTATTTAGCATGCGTTATAGGAATAAAAAAACACGACAAACGTTGGGCCACAAGTTAGGTTATGTGGGCTAAAGCTCGTCATGGTTCATGTGTTGGCAGGGCAGTTGAATTCTGACAGTACCACAGTGTGTGTACCATTCTTATTCTTTTTGCCCTTCTGTTTGTTTTACCGTACCTTCTTGAATCGAGCCCTAGATGGGCCGAATGGGTCTTATCTGCTGTCAAATTCTATGTATCTATATTTCTTTTACAGTCCCTGACAAAAAGATCTCTAGAAGCAGAAATCAATGGAGATTAATGTTAAAGGGATAGTAATACTTCATTTTAACTTTATTTTATTTTGTAGGCATTAAAAAAACATGAAGAATGATATAAGTCTTATCTCTGAAACCTTTATGGTTTAAGAGATATTCACAAACAAAGTATCCCCCCCGTTCAACCAGATCAGAAGGGAGATGCCCAGGTAGACTGCAGAGAGGGACAATCTTCAATTAAGATAATGGAAAAAGCTGAAAAACTTGTCAAGGGGGGAAGGGCTTTCATTGTTTTCATACAAAGAAAATTGTCCCCTTCTGTTATCTGTCCTGTCATACAACCAGACTCACATCTGAGAAGAGATTGTTTACACTAGGTAAAAGGGGCGGGGAGGGGAACTTTGCTTGTGAATATCTCATAAACCATAAAGGTTTGAGAGATAAGACTTATATCATTCTTCATGTTTTTTTAATGCCTACAAAATAAAATAAAGTTAAAACGAAGTATTACTATCCCTTTAAGGACAAAAAAGGTGTGAATGAAAAAACAGTCTAAGCAATTGGCTTTACATATTCTACAAGGAGCTTGACTGTTCAGTTACAATACAATATAACTGACTAGTGAAGAACTCACATAGGGCTGTATACAGAAAGAAAAGCAGGAGCGATTGTGGAGCAAACTAATTGCACCGTAGTATTGGGTAAGAAAAAAAGAAAGAAAAGAATACTACTTATCAGGTACATGTACATATTCCATATATTATTACTCATATTCAAATAAATCCTGAATCATAAACAAGAAACTATTGGAAATAAAACAAAACTTTATTAGTAATGCTTAAAAATGGGTAAAAATTTAAAATCGATCAATTGCCTATAACACATACATGAATAAAACATAGGCAATACTCAGTCCTGGAACAATTCAGTCTGTTTTTTTCTGTGCCATTCCTTGATATAGTACATCTTTAAACCTTTGGGTGCCAGAGGGGTACGTAATGGCTTGCAAAGCAATGCATTGCTCACCCCTCTGGCACCCGAAGGGTTAAAAATGCCTTCATTTTCCATTTTGTTCCTGCTTTTAAGAATTTTCAATAAAGTTTTGCTTTGTTTCCAGTTCTTTTTTTATTTTGAAATGTCATAGGTTATTATGATTAAGAATACATGGGAAATGTAAGTGTGCCTGATAAGTAGTGTTCTTTTCTTTCTTTTTTTTGTTTCCCAACATTATACTGCTGCTGACTACATGGCCCCTTCACTTCATATGTAGGTGTTTTACTATCTCTTATTTTTTAGGTGGTGCCTTTACCCCATAAAAGTTTAGATAATATAATTGCAGCAAAAGGAGCAGTAAACTTTTTTTATGAAAATCCGTATGTTATAGAGATTTTCCTGCTGAGTAAAACAAGGCACTCCCACCGCTATCAGTTGTTTTATTCAAACAACAGTTCAAATAACCAGGAAGTGAATTTCCTGTGTTTATTTTCTGATTGTTCTGACTCGGCAGTTTCTATCACATTCTATGGAGAACTGCCAGTCACTGACTTTCTTCTTCATTAGAATGTAACAGAATAACTAATTGGAATTTGACCACTAGAGGGCACTGCTAATGTAAAAAAAAACACAGGTTTAAACAGTAATAACTCTGGAAATATGCATCTATCAGCAGTGGGAGTACACTTATTTTACTCAACTGGAAACACCCTACAACATATATATTTTTCCATTAAAAAAAGTGAATTGCTCCTTTAAGCCTTTGAATGTAAGAGATTTCTCCAAAACATTTAAGGGGTTAAAAGATCCTTTAAAATTCATGTGATTTTTTTTTATTTGTCCTTTGAGGTATAGTTGTTTTGTTCTACATTTGACTTTTTTTCTACATGTGGCTCATAATCTGGAAGCAATAAAAATATATACATTTTAAATGTTTTACATTATAAAAGGAATTAAGTCACCGTGTTGGCAGTTGCAAGGCATTAACATTTTCTGAATAGCCACATAACTATTCTGGTTAGACAAAGATGCATGAGTCATATATGATAATGCCATTTGTTTAATATTCTGGTCACAATCTCCTTATGACTAACAAGAAAGATTATTTCAAGAAAGCAAAAATGAAATAATGGGAAAATGAGTGACAACTGTATGAATTGTCAACTTTAATTGCACCAGCTGAACTTTCTATGCAAAACGCCATTTAGCAAAAAGGATTTTTGGTATCTCTTCCCAAATGACTGCAGAAGACAGAGATGAGCAAATCACCTCTTTTTGTTTACCTGACTGTTATGTATATTGCCATTATATTACTGTATGAAAAATGCTAGCCAGCTTCTTTGGTGTTATGAGATGTTTATCTGGAAAAAATAATAATTCTGAAGTATAGGAAGAGTGATTATCAGAAAGAAGAGCGAGAGGTACTAATGCCACTCTCCAGTCACTGGTAAGTACTGAAGTGCTGCATACAGTCCTTGGAGACCACGGTAGTGATGCACTAAGGGGTAATAAAGAAGCGAAGAGTGCTGTCCATGCAAGAAAGCCCTTAAAGGGTTAGTGATGTCATTGTAAAACAAAATGAAATATTGTAGCTATTAAAAAATAGCTAAAAGATCCAGTCCCATCTCTCAAACCTTTATGGTTTGAGAGATATAACATTTTAAAGTCCCCCTTCTCTCCCCTTTCCCTGACATCAGCTGTAAGCTGACAGCAGGAGATCCTGGTCCCGGGACTGGATGATGGCTCTTCAGCAGAGCCGAAATACCGAAATCCAAAAAGAAATACTTCAATGAAGTATTTCTTTTTAGATTTCGGTATCTCGGCTCTGCTGAAGACCGCATTGAGTCGGCCAATGCGAATCTCCTGTTGTCAGCTTTACAGCTGATATCAGCGAGGGGAACTTTAAAATGTTATATCTCTCAAACCAAAGGTTTGAGAGTTGGAACTAGGATCATTTTGTTTATTTTTTAATAGCTACAATATTTCGTTTTGTTTTACAAAGACATTACTATCCATTTAAATTTCACCAAGTTAAAGCAGTTCTGTAAAGACAAATGGACAAACATTTCCTTAAAACCAATGTGAGAGACACAGACCAACAAGTACAGGACATGCTTACATACTGTAATTTCTGCTTAAGTTAGTGCCACCAGGTACTGGACATAAAGGTTCACATACTTTTTCACACGTGGATATTGAATGTTGAATCAGTTATGGGTAATCAAATGCTAACAAAGTATCATGTTTGAGAGTAATTTGTTTAAATAGGTTATGCAGATCTATTAATGGGACTTAGATTGTAGTCTGAGAACACTGTAGATGTGAAATATGTGACAGTCCTAAGGGGTCCACATACTTCCTCTCACCATTGTACACTGTGACACCCCAACTCTGTTCCACTGTCCATTGGTAGTTACAGAAACACACATAAACTGTCTGCCACACCGGGGGGATTATTCACTAAGGTGTGATAAAGAGGTGATAAAGTGGAGATGACTTCTATATTTATATCACTTCTCCAGCTCCTGTTTTATTCTATGGAACCTATACAATAAGATCTCCAACACATAAGAAATGTTAGTAAATTGGTTCCATAAAATAACATAGGAATTGGAAAAGGGATATCACTGGTGAAGTCATCTCCACTTTATCACCTCTTTATCACACCTTAGTGAATAACCCCCCTGGTGCTGCACTGTCTACTGGTAGTCACAGAACGATACATACACTGTCTGATAACCCATACGTGATCCACTGTATGCTGTAGTCCCCCAACCACACACATATTGTCTGACACCCCAGCCTTGTTCCTTGTCCACCATTACTAGAGTTTGTTCTGGGGAACCGATTGCATTTTTATGGAAGCCTGATGTAAATTAAAAAGTTGTTTATTAACAAGTTTAAGCTAAAACTACAGAAGTGGCATAAACCAATAAAATCAACAAAAAATACATTCTTGACATAAAACATGGCAATTTTTTCCACAACAACTGTCTCACATGTAGTGCATTTAAAGTGTCTCACAACAGCTTGACATAGCTCCATGTAGAGTGTATGTGGTTTTACAATCATACAACAATATACCTATACCAATAACACATTCAGGCCATCAACCAATTAATAAAGAGCTCAATAAGCAGCTGCACACCACCCCACTCTGAACAATGATTTTGTGTCTTATATGCCAGTAATGATTCATGCTGATATAGTGATATATTGTGATGATGATGCTGATGTGATAACCTAACAGAATGATTCAGAGTGTCTATTCATTGTTATTGACTTATTCCTTGCTCATGATGCACTCTGCTGTTTATATTGATACAGGAAGACAATACAGGGAAAAGGAACACACACTGTATATTGACATTGAATGTCTATACCTTGATAATGAAACACACTGCATTGTATAACAATGTCAAGTGCTGATACTAGGTTATAATAACCTTATTTAAACCCACCCTCTAAGAATAAAAATGCTGGGACTTACATAGTGATAATAATAATAATGATAAAGCATGCTGCTCTGTGTAATGATGCTGGGTGCTTGTACTGTGAAAATGTTTCACTCTTTTTAAATAAAGCTGTTTGTTAATGCACTGATAATGACCCCCACCTCTCTAAATACTGGCACTTAGGGCTTATGCACAAAAGAAAAGAGGAGAAATTCTGGGACAAACAATCTGCACCATAAAGGAACAAAAACACCAAATTATTTAAATGGGGCCCTCAATCCTTCAAATACCATTTATACAGAGCTTTCCAGCATTCAAGGGTTAAATAAACCTTTATGTTTATACCCAGAAGTGTTCATCTTTTCTTTTATGGATAACGTCATATAGAACTTCTACAATAGCTGACTGCATAACAAAATGACCTATTGTCTCTTAGTGTTATGTGTGTTTTTCCTAAATAAAGAAGAGATTTTATGGGAGAACTCTGAGTGTGGTGGATTTGTGTTCTTCTGAAGTAACTCTTGATACCCTACACTGGTAATTACACAGACTAGTTTGATCTAGTTTGATTAATGATGCCCGGTATGCATACACCATTAATGATGAAGGCCATTTCTTCTTATTATTATTATTATGATTATTATTATTATTATTATTATTATTAAGCTCTGACATATTCTGAATACAGTAAAATGAAGGGCAGATCATACAGGAGTTTTGATTCAGATAAGATGGAATTATAGAGAACAGTGGGGGGCCTCATACAGCCCTCAAAAGCTTCTCCCATGTCACCCAGTCTGTTCTCTGGTACAGTAGGAAAACTGGATCATTTACCTCTACCGTATCATATCATACGCAATCTGCACCTCACAATGACACATCTTCATTCTTGCCTCAGAACCGACCTAACTTTCCTCTTCCAGTGTTCCACCTTAAACACTAGTGTGCTGGAGATAAAAGTTCCCTATATGGTGAGCAATTAGCATTGAAAAAGAGGAATTCAAACTGCTACATGGCGCATATGCAATCGCAATGCAGCCATTCTACTCTAACTCTTTCAGTGCTGGCTTGCTCACCGTAGAAGGAACAATGCTAATGAGGTCTCCATCTCATTGCAAAATATTTAAACTTTTTAATCATAATGTGCAAGGCTTTGGTCGAATTTAGGGCAACATATGTGGCCAATGGGGACAATACGTTTGCCTGCCACTTCAAATCTATAGAGAAAAAAGGGAGATCTTCTTTTAGGAAAATGACTATCTAGCTGTTCTATATAATTTCACTGTGATATGTTACAGTGGTGTTATATGTAGAAATGGTCAAGAGATTTTCTTTCACAATTTAAACCAAAGTATCATATGCATATCTGTTTCAGTTATTTTCTTCAATGCAGTGGGAAAGACAGAGTAAATAAAATCCATCTGATCCTGTAGCTGATGACTCATTTTTGTGCCTATTCACTACATGACAAAGGACAGAACAATGAAAGACATTTCTGATGGAAAAGGAAAGAACAGGAAGGACACTGAAGAGCAAGTGCGGAGGGGATACTTAATGAGAAGATCTCGCTGTTATAGCCAAGGCCATTTCAAAATACAATGATTAATTACTCTGGGGCAGAAATGTTATGAATGTGTTCCTAAAATCCAATTACATGATGAAACAGTGTTCAGCTAAAAACAGGGGCTATGAAGCAGAATAGTCCTTAAGAACCATTAGCACACTGTATACGTATTAGATTTTGACCTGAAAAACATGTAATCTGTAGAGCAATAACAACAAGAAAAATATTGTTTTAAAATTATAAACATTTTAACCATACCTGGGAAATCTCAGGGTTTGACCCAGAGACTCATGGTTTTGACCCAAATCTCAGGGTCTCAGGATGAAGGGCCAGATTCTCAAGGTGAGAGCCTAATGTTAACTATTGTCTTATCTGCACCAAATAACTGCTTATCGAGGGCCAGATTCTATTACAGGTGCTAAATGTTAACACCCATTTTATCAAACATTTTCCTGATGAAGTTTATGGGGAAAACTGGAGATAAACACAGTGATAAAATTAGCACCTGCAATAGATTCCAGCCCCTGGTCCCTAGATTGCTACCATATCTACCAGAAGGATAGAGGGAGATACTCCTCTTCTCTTTTGCATGTTCAGACAGTGATAACTCTAAGTTCCAGCATGTTAAGGGTTCCTAGAGGATCGATACGATAACCTCCTGGTTATAGCAACCATGATCAATTGCCTGAAATCTACGTTCTGGGGATATTTATTGGTTAATATTTCAAAGATCACAGGGCTCATTTTGAAAGTTCCCAGCTATGCTTTTAACACAGGGAGGTTTTGTTTTTGTTTTTTAAATGTTTTTATTGAAAGGACAGTAATAAAAACATTACAAAATCATAGATGATGCACATAGTAATCAAATAAGAGATACAATGTAGACAGTCAAATGAGTATCATAACATGGAGATACAGCTGCCCATTTTAAATTTTAATGCACGAAAAACTAAACTAAACCAAACAAGAAAAAAACTCCCCTCTCCGTCACCAACCCAAATCATATCCCTAACAGGACGAATCCCTCCCCGGGAGACGAGCGCAGCACCTTTTTCAGTAATTATTATTAAACAGAGCAGATAACAGCATAGATATCAATTAACAAATATGCATATAAATAGATAAGTGAGTAGCCAGATTCCCCAGGAACACCACACACGGAACATGGAAGAAGGATAATGCATCATATCGTATAGCCCTCATTGGTAAATAATTCTAGACTTACAATAAGAAGTCCTTAGACCCCATATTTGGTGAAATTTGTTCGGGGTGCCCCTGTGTAAGTAAAGCCTCTTATAATGAGGAAGATTATGGGTTACTAAAGCCATCCATTGGTCATGCTTGGGGGGATTTTCTGACATCCATGATTGTGCTACCACTTTTCGTGCCATAATCAGCAGTTCCCTAATTAGTACAGTATGGAAGTTTGAGTGAAGCTGCTCAGGGAGAATAGAAAGTACGCACGTCTTTGGAGAAAGTGGCACATCCCACTGCACTACAGCCGACACGGCACGGAACACATCGACCCAGAACCCTCGGACCGGAGGACAATCCCACAAAAGATGTAAGAAGGCTGCGCCTGCCCCCCCACACCTTCTGCAACAATCACTGTCCACCCTGCCCATTCTAAACAGACGTACAGGAGTGTAATAAGATCTGTACAAAATTTTAAGTTGGATCAATTGCTGCCTGGCTGTAGCAGCTACCGATGCGGGGCTCCTCAAAGCCAATTCCCATTCATAGTCCTCAAAACACAGGGAGGGTTTAAGAACCCCTGAGGTCCCAGGCAGATATGTGGATGGAGGCCCCCAACTATATTTAGTTGTAGCCTTCCTTTTCTTTCTTTCTTTCATTCATTCATATTTGTGAGTAAAACTGCCACATGTATGTGTTGTGCCCCAGAACTGCCTCACTCCTGGCTGACCATCTGACCATGGCATTAAACTGGAACCACTTCTGTAAAACTGGGACTGTGGGGAACACAAGGGGAGGTCAACTGAAACAGGAGGCCCTGTATATCTATGCATTAAAATACCCTTGTTTGAACCCAGTAGTCAAGAGTTACATGTTTTAGGATGTTGGTTTTCTGTTGTAGTAGGAGATGTATCATCTGAACATGTTTAGAATTGAACTAACTGGTATTCATACTCAGTGAATGCTCAGTTTTGTTAGTGTAAGTAATCCCTGTAATACATTTCAACTAGTTTGAAGCCCATGTATGTGTGGGACATTTCCAGCACATTACTTCACAATGCATTGGTTACATCTCTAGTATCCAAAGGGTCAACAAAGCACAATTAAAGGTACAGTAACTCTGGTTACATCTGTATCAAATACTTTAAAAGGAAAATATCAGGTAATATAGATAAAAGTAATATTGCAGTGTTTATCCTGTTGAGTAAAACAATGGTAATTCTTTTTCTGATGGATGTTTTATTCAAAAGTTATTATAGCTTAAACTTGCATTTTTAGGTGCTGTACCTTCATGGCCTGAAATATTATGGAGGCAGTGTTGGCAGAGCAGCCTATACAGGGATTTAGTCACTGACATTAACATCCATAATTGCTATAGAAACAGCACCACCGAAAATGCAAGTCTGAAATGCAGTAACTTTTGAATAACATTTCAGTAGTAGTAGTAGTCTTATTCTACTCACCATGATATACCCTGCAATATATGTTTTTCCAAATTATGGGATCTTTCCCTTTAATGTGGAATTTTTACAGGGATACTTTAGTTCCTGGTTTTGAAATCGAATTGACTTATCGAGAGCCAATCACAGTTCTATATTGACATGACCTCAACCACCTCAAATTCTTGAGAAAAAAATACCTGTCGACTATCAATACAACAGTGCTTATGCTTGGATTCACATCTCAAACTATATGCAAAGATGTGAAGTGGGGGGTGCGTATTATACACGAGAGTTTTTACAATGAAAACAAAAATAGTTTTAGCAGACCTCTTCCCCCCCTCCCCCGGTGCTTCGCTTTGAAGATAGACCTTACTTTTGTGCAAGTAAACTGCTGAAGAGAAGGCAAAACTTCTTGCACTTGCTGCCCTGCTGCCCGCTTCCTTCAATTGGGCTTACAGGACCTTCCACCTCCAGCCAATGGTAATGCCCTGTGTATCAGTGCAAGAAGTTTTGCCTTCTCTTCGGCAGGGAGGGAAGAGGTCTGCTAACACTATATTTTTTTTGTAGTAACGGAGAAAACAAGGGTACGTATTATACATAGGCACTCTAGTTTTACCCTAAAATCTTAGGCATAATATACACCTGCGTATTATACACAGGTGTGTATTATACCTGAGATTTTACGGTGTGTTTGTAGAGAAATATTCTGCAATTAGCAGTATGAAAATCTATATTTGATAAATATACCACTATTGTTCCTGGATATGGTAAAGCACAAATGCACTGTTATTGGTGTTATGCTTAGAATATTAAAGGAAATGTTAATGCCATGTAGTTTAGTGCTATAAGTAATATAAGTGCACTGTGGGGCAATCCAATTGTAGAACAAATAAAAATCACATTGATTTAAATGGGGCTTTTAAACCTGTGTATACTAGAGATGGCCCCAGAGCAGTGTGAAGCAATGAGCTGGAGACATCTCATTCAAATCTCCATTAAAATCAATGGGAATTTTGAGAATTTTCATTAGTCCTCTGTAGTGTAAGTATATATGCATAGATATCTTTATATGGCACAACAATGTAGCATGTTAAAATAAGTGCAATAAAAGAAGCTAAAATATGTGTCACAATCATAAAAACAATAGGAAAGATGTCCCTGCCCAAGGAGCTTACAGTCCGAATGGGTAGATTTTCACACAATTAATTCTGAACTATTTTAATTTGGATAAGTGGAAAAGAGGTAAATTATGAAGGAAACAGGAAGATGAGGATTGGAGGTGTTTTTGCCTCATTCCTCATACATTTAATAATTGCTTGCAAGCCTTTGCAATTTTGGAAAGTGCCATTTGAGAGAAAGCACTAGATATTTGTTTGGGCCTATTTTTTCTACATGGATTCCACTGGGGGGCATACTGACTGTACGGTGAACTTTTTAAACTGAACATTATGAGCAGTTCTGTCAGAATATGGTAGCACACCCGTTGTTAAGTTGAGTATCCTTTTAAAAGGTTGCATAGAAAACGTTGTGTGGCCACACAATGCATTAACAATGTTGCCATGGTTAAAATGGCGACATGAGAATCTCACACTGCATGAAAGGGCGAGATTCTCATGCCGCTTCCTGAAATGGCGCTGACTGCCTCGTGACTGCGACATGTGTTCCCTGAAATGGTGCTTCAGCCAGCATTGATGACTGCCTGGTTTGTCTGATCCTGGTGACTCAACATGTAAAGTAAAGTAAAGAGATTTATTGATTCTGATTCTGAACAACATGAGCGGTTGTGTTTAGCCCCAATGCAGTGATTACATCTATGCCTTAACCCTTTGAGTGCCAGAGAGGTCCGCAATGCATTGCTTTGCAATGCGTTGCAGACCTCTCTGGCAATCAAAGGGTTAAGATGCCCTCTTCCACCCACAAGCCCGCATCAGCACGTTAGCCACATTATAGTCACGCTTAAGTGTCCAGCTGTGACTTAGCAGATTTGCAACACTTAAGCGTGACTGTGATGCGGCCGACATACTGATGCGGACTTGTGAGTGAAAGAGGGCATCTTAACCCTTTGAGTGTAGAGGGGTCTGCAAAGCATGGCATTCAAAGGGTTTGGGCACAGATGGAGGGTATGCATATTAGCCCTCTGAGTGGCACTTCACCTGGCTCGTCTATCCTCATCTTCTTCTTAGCGTGACTATGATGCAGGCGCAATTAATTATTAGAGAGTTAAGGCACAGATGGTGAAGACACATAAGCCTGCAACATCAGAACATCACCCTTACGATGCGGGCAACATTCTGATGTCACACTTTTTATGCAGACATTTTAAATGAGCAGTTTTGTTGGTGTAATTGGGGATCCACTTGAATGTTTATGCTTGTGTGCTCGAGCTGCTGTGGTCTGCACCCTCACTCTGTGTGCTCACTATCAGAAGTTATCACCTGTTTCAACATTATCACTCATTGGTTATTCTACACAGCAGTGTGGCTTAAGGTCAGGAGGTCCCTTATTTCATAAAAATGGTAGCTTACTCTATTCGCCATTATGTTAAGATTTCAATTAAATTTTGCTGGTAAAAGAAATATTTTTGGTGGCTAATAGAATCTATTTTTAATGGAGATACATTTTATATAGGTGTTACTTGTCCTTTATGGTGCCAACCTCCCAAAAGTGAGGTTGCTATCTTGTCAGCTCTATGAATACGTTTCCGATTTGCTGGGAATATGCATGTAAAAATGCCAAGTACTCTAGATTCTCTCACTGCTAAGGAAATGTACCATTAGTGTGGACAGACTAGTACTTTGAACTCTGCTATCTCATTATTTTAATTTTTTGGTGTGATCATGTGTAGTTACATGCATCATAGCCATTTCCTTGGTAACGATACATCCCCAGGACTATGACAGGAATAGATGAATCAGAGAACACGAAAGTTAGCCTTGCGTCTAACAGCTATGATGGCATATGTACAGTAAACAATACAACCAGGAAAATGTGACAAAGGAGTTTAACCCTTCAAACACCAGTGGTGTGTGCAATGCATTGTAAATCAATTAATTGCACACCATCTATTCCACTTAAAGGTTTAAACTAAAGCTGTAGGACTTCAAAAGCTTAGTGTGTGAAAAATATATAGGTGCCAGAGTAGTCTCAAAAGTATTGTGCTTCAATGCTATGTTTGAGCTTATTGCAAAAGGGGCTGACTCTAAGGAAGGGCGAAAATTTTCGTCTCAAATTGAAATTGGCGAATAATGGCACTTTCTGCTTGGTGAATAATTTCCTGCTAAAAGTGCAGTTTTTAGCGCTTTTTCCCATCTTTTTCGCCCATAGAAATCAGTGGGAAGAAAAATATTTTGCCACCACATGAAAGTTTTCTACAGTCATATAAAAGGCTGTCAGGCTCTCACAGCACGCCATTTTGTTTTTGTGAGAGTAGAGAAAAGTATGTTTTTTTGAGCTAGAGAAGACAGAGAGGGGAATTGAAGTTTAGTTTAGGGAATCTTTTAGGTAGGACATTTGTTCTGTTAGGAGAGTCAGTGGGGCACTCTGGGGAGAAGAAGGGAGGAAGGAGGTTGACCCCAAATACTCCAAAATTCCATGTGACTGACTGGCAAGACACAGGCAGCTAGGGATCTATTTGCTTGCTGATCTTGCTGTTATTGTCTCTGTGCTGGGTGGGGAAGTCTGGGGAAAGATGTTGTTGTTTTTGTTTTTCAACAACAGGGTGGACAACTTAAAATAAATAAAAAAAATAAATACATAAATAAATAAATAAGAATAAAGAACTAAATATATTAGGTGACAGTGACAGACAGCTGACTGGGCTTAGGCAAGGCATCATACAGCTCCATCAGTTGTGTACCGTACAGTAAATAAACACAGTGTAGTTGTGTAATGTCCAGCAAGTGTACAAGGGAAAGTGGGAGGGATGAAGCAGTGCAGGGACGTGAGAGTAAAGTAGTAGTTAAAAAACTGACTGCAGCAATAGTTGCTTCAGCATGTGCAATCGATGATGATGATCCCTCTACTCCAAGGGAGGATGTAGTTTGTCAAGGTCCCAGCAAGACTAGTTCAATCACCACCAGTGCCAGCAGAAATAAAGAACCAAATAAGAAGAACACTGAAGATGACAACAAGTCATAGTGAAAATCGGCTTGTTGACTTATTAGTCTATCCGTGACTAGGTGGTTGTTATTTTGTGACAATCCTATAGCTTGTAGTTTATGAGGGAATAATTAAAAAATGTAATAACCTTTTGATATTCATTCAAGATCAGGATACTTTGTCTAAATTCCACTCCACAGCGCATCAGTAAGCATTCAGCCCTTGCAGATGATCTAGAAATGAGTGTTGAGTATCATATCACCAGACTCTAATTGCCTATATACTTGAGTATATACCGGTGCTTATTCCATTGCCTTTGTTTTATCCTGAGAACGTAACCCTTTGAGTGCCAGAGTGGTACGGAATGCATTGCAAAACAATGTATTCCGTACCACTCTGGCACTCAAAGGGTTAAGTGATATGCAGGCCCTAAATGTCAGCATTTAGGTGTAATTTTATTAACTAAAGCGGAACTACCACCCGACATAGTCATTAGTTTCACTAAGTCCCCATCTGTCAACTAGCTGCTTAGTAGCGCTAGTTGCCAGAATAATTACCTTATTTAATAGATTTCTGCTCTCTTCCCCGACTGACAGGTAGGACTGAGCGCGGACATCTTGCCCTTGTAATGTCCGCTCAAATGCGCTGTCAGTCCCAGCAGGAGCCAAATGGCTCCTAGCAACGCCTCCTAGACCCGGCTGGGACTGACAGCGCAGGCGTACGGATGTCACAATGGCAAGATGTTCGCGCTCCGTCCTGCCTGTCAGTCGGGGAAGAGAGCAGAAATCTATTAAATAAGGTAATTATTTTGGCAACTAGCGCTGCTAAGCAGCTAGTCGCCAGATGGGGACTTAGTGAAGATAAAGATTGTGTCGGGTGGTAGTTCCACTTTAATTAAAGACCTGTATAAGAGACACAGAGTTGGGATACTGTTACTTGATGATAACGATCATTATAAACCTTCATTGAGGTATTTTTTTGGCAAGCTGTTGTAACTACCCATCTCTAGTTGGTCTCTGGCATTTCTCCTATCACAAGAATTTTTGTTTACTTTGTGAGAAATTTCACCTTGACAATCTGCCCTGCCAAGCCGGATATATAGCCCCGGCAGTACATCATACCACCCACATACGTATATATATATGTGGTTCAAATGCACTTTACTAATTTTCACCTATAATTCGTTATGCTTCTTCATTTATTTATTTTAATCATGGCTTATTTAGCACCAATAAAAGTTACATTTTATTCCTTATATCCATTTCCAGTATTCCCAATAGTTGTTGGTGAGTGCTTCTTAAAGGGATAGTATTACTTCAAAATACTATCATATTGTAGCCCTTAATAAACTGAGTTAAATGACACCAGCGGCATCTCTCAGACCTTTATGGTGTAAGAGATAGCCTCTTTCAAAGTTTCCTTTCCCCTGCTGTCAGCGTTCTGCTGCCAGCAGGGGAATCTGGTCCCGGGACAGGCGGAGGCTCTTAAACAGAGCCGATATCTCGTTATGGAAGGAAGAATGATTCATTGAAACAGTCTTCTAGGTGTGCTTGGTTACCAAGCACACGTAGAAGACTGTTTCAATGAATCATTTTTCCTTCCATAAAGAGATATCGGCTCTGCTGAAGAGCCTCCACTTGATTCAGAGATCAGATTCTCCTGCTGGCAGCAGAACGCTGACAGCAGGGGAAAGGAAACTTTGAAAGCAGCTATCTCTTAAACCATAAAGGTCTGAGAGATGCCGCTGGTGTCATTTAACTCAGTTTATTAAGGGCTACAATATGAGGGATAGTAATTTTGAAGTAATACTATCCCTTTAAACAGGGTTTTTCTGTGTCTCTTTCTAGCTTAATCATTTCCCCTGTAGCACCACCTGACTTTCGGTTGTATTTGCTGACATAGATTTTAGCTCATGTAGGGAGAGTGCATTAGGTTCTCTTTTTTTTCTCTAAAATTTACTTGAGCCTTGATGCACACATTGCACTTCATTTCAATTAACAGACAAAACAGAATAACTTCCAAATACATACAGTATATCAAACTATAATAATTAATATAGCAAATACAGTATACAAATGAAGCAAAAATTACTTTATATCATTCCTAGTAATCTGGGCAGCTTGGAGAAAAATATATTTGGATGAAAACACTTTCAGCTTTCTGCATCATGAAAAGAACAGCTTCATCAAAAGAAAAGGGGAGAGATTTTTAAAATATATATATACTGTATACAGTGGTATATAAGAGGCTGCCCTACAGTGTTTCGGGCCTTTGAGATAGAAGGCTCATGTGCTCCAGAAGAAGTGCACAATTGAGGTAAAACTCAGGGTCCTTTAAGGTATGTAGGAACCTAGGTCAACGTGCAGACTGAGGGAAATGACTGGGGTCCCAAGGTGGGTTGCTTGAGCAGTACAAAGAGAATACCCTTACGAGAAGCTATAGGACACCTCAAAAAGCAGGTGATGTAAGGAAGGATCAGATTTCCTGGAAGGAGAAAAAGCATCCATAAATACTGAAGCGTGATAACATTGCTGAATGTGTGAAAAGCAATGTGATAGAGGTCATGCTAGTATCCAGGGGGTTAGCAATTTAAATCCTTGTATTTGTGGTTCCATTCAGGATGGTGCAAACAGTGTTATACTTTTCATGCGTTATAACAGAGTAAGATATGTCTGTTAAAATTAATTATAAGACAGGTCATTTTACGTCAGTAGTAGAATAGAATTAATCATGGTCCTCTCCAACAACATACCTTCACGATGACATGACCTTGGAACTTGATTGTTATTAAATATGGTTTAGAGCACAAATATACTTTTACATATTTTACATACTGCTGAAATGGTTTTCAAGGAGTCTGTTTAATCTTTTTACTCTTTTGACATTTTCTGTAATATCAGGATATTAAATCTACTGCATGCAGCAACAATGACTTCATTTAATCTCTGATCTTACTAACTTGACCAGGGAATAAATATCACATGTACATTTCCATTTCATACACTGATGCTGCTGCCATAGTTACCAGATGAGTCATCAATGACAAAAAATTACAGAAAATAGATCAAGGACAAGTAAAATCTGTTCAGGTTCAAACTGACACAAGGCAGATAATTTATTAATTTTAGGACTATTCTAAACACTCGCACACATAATACATTATAAATGAAAATCCCAATTATTCAAGTACCAGAGGGGTGCACAAAGCATTGCTTTGCAATGTGTTGCCTACCCCTCTGTCATTCAAAGGGTTACAGTGGGGTTTTTGAACGCTAGCTAGTAGAGCTGTGCTTAGTGAAACCTCTCTAACATTCAAGGGGGGAGATCACTAAGGTGTGATAAAGAGGTGATAACACAGATAGCTCTCCAACCTTGGAGATCTTAGTGCATAGGCTCTATAGAATAACATAGGAACTGGAGAAAGGATATCACTGGAGATGTTGGGGGAGATTCACTAAGCAGTGATAAAGAGGTGATAAAGTGGAGATGACTTCCCCAGTTTATCACTTATCCAATTCCTATGTTATTCTATGGAGCCAATTCACTAACGTTTCTTAAAGGGACAGTAATACTTCGTTTTATCTTTCTTTTATTTTGTAGGCATTAAAAAAACATGAAGAACGATATGTCTTATCTCTCAAACCTTTATGGTTTAAGAGATATTCACAAGCAAAGTATCCCTACCCTGTTCAGCCAGAGCAGAAGGGAGGTGCCCAGGTAGACTGCAGAGAGGGCCAATCTTCAATTAAGATAAGGGAAAATCCTGAAAAACTTGTCAAGGGGGGAAGGGCTTTCATTGTTTTCATACAAAGAAGATTATCCCATTCTGTTATCTGTCTGGTCTTACAACCAGATTCACATCTGAGAAGAGATGGCTTACACTAGGAAAAAGGTGCGGGAGGGGAAACTTTGCTTGTGAATATCTCTTAAACCATAAAGGTTTGAGAGATAAGACTTATATCGTTCTTCATGTTTTTTAATGCCTACAAAATAAAATAAAGATAAAACGAAGTATAACTATCCCTTTAAGTTTAAAGGGATAGTAATACTTTATTATTACTATTCCCCATATTGTAGATATTTGTAAAATAATTTAATAGCCCAGAGTTTAATCTCTCAAACCTTTATGGTTTGAGAGATAACTGAAGGCAAAGTTCCCCCTCCCTCCCCCTTCCCTGAAGTCAGCGTTGCACTGAGTGCAGGGGAAGTCTGTACTACGACAGGCTTGCGGATCTGCAGCTGAGCTGAGTTTGGTTTGCAAGCACATGTAGAAGACCGTTTCAGTGAAATAATTATTTTTCACTAACGCGATTGCGGCTCTGCTGCAGAGCCGCATGATGAAAGTCAGACTGGATATCCCTGCAGTCAGCACAACGCTGACTTCAGGGAAGGGGGAGGGAGGGGGGAACTTTGCCTTCGGTTATCTCTCAAATCATAAAGGTTTGAGAGATGACACTGGGAGCTATTAAATTATTTTGCAAATATGTACAATATGGGGGATAGTAATAATAAAGTATTACTATCCCTTTAAGTTTTGGAGATCTTAGTGCATAGGCTCTATAGAATAACACAGGAACTGGAGAAAGGATATCACTGGAGATGTTGGGAGAGATACACGAAGCAGCGATAAAGAGATGATAAAGTGGAGATGACTTCTCCAGTGATATCACTTCCCAATTCCTATGATATTCTATAGCGCCTATGCGCTAAGAATAATTTCCATATACATACAGCTTCATCAAAAGAAAAGGGGAGGGATTTTTAAAATAAAAAAAATTATATATCCTTTTGGCAGAAGATTAGCCCTCAGCGTCCTAGACCTTAGAAGTTTCTCTTTCTCCTTGGAACCTCTAAGTTAGTACTCAGGCGGAGTGCCCATGGCCTTGGCGGTGAGAACCGAAGCCTCTTACACTTAAACTTCTTAAGTTGATTTCCCTTCACTCCTTCTGTGCCATACGGAGACTTACCACCCTCCTCACAATTTTTTTTTTTTTTTTCTCTCTCCCCCCCCCCTTCTTTTCTTTCCTTATTCTTTTCTTTCCTTATTCATTCTTCTTAACCATAGGTGTACTATACAGCCTTTCTTCAATTACCACCACTAGCCCTTACGTGACAACCTTCAATAATTCCTAGTTACAGGTATAGGACTACTTCGATCCTTCCTTAACTATCAAACTTTCATCGCATTGTATTTTGATATACTTCATCCATGGCTTTTTTCCTAACATGTCCATCTGTTTTAACTCAATCACTTTTGGTTTGTATTAGCATATACCTGATGATAATTTGTCCTGTTTAACCACTTTGATTGTAATCCTCTTATATTCAATAA
This sequence comes from Rhinophrynus dorsalis, assembly GCA_037306005.1. Lineage (NCBI taxonomy): Eukaryota > Metazoa > Chordata > Amphibia > Anura > Rhinophrynidae > Rhinophrynus > Rhinophrynus dorsalis. Next base: position 575,644,461 of record CM074718.1, on the reverse strand, counting down.
AGCTATTATAAAAAAAAAAAAAAAAAATATATATATATATATATATATATATATATATATGTATATATAAATATATATATACTGTATATGGTGGTATATAAGAGGCTGCCCTACAGTGTTTATTCTATAGAGCCTATGCGATTTCAACCAATGAGAATTTTGGGAATTATCATTCCTCTTCTACCTTGCAGTGGGTTTGCTCCAGACTTGTATCTCATTAGCTTATTGAGTATGCCCATAGGGTGACTGTAATATAATACACAAGAGCACAACATACAAAATGTAACCCTTTGAATGTCAGAGAGGTATTCCATGAATTGCAATGCAATGCACTGAATACCTCTCTAGCACTCAACTAATTTCATTAAGACCTTGGTGGGTTATACACTAAAGCAGATATGACTTCTACAGTGATATCACTTCTCCAGTGCCAATGTTATTATATGGAGCCTATGCACTGAGATCTCCAAAGCTGGATTTGGAGACGTGATATCACTGGAGAAGTCATCTCTGCTTTCTCCAACATATTGTTTCACATTGCATTCAATGGGTTAATTGTGCTTTTTGCACATTGCAAAAAGTCTTACTTAGGAATACATGGACATTTAGATACAATGGAGGGGGGTGTTCTAATACTATTACTATCTAGAACAGGCTCTGGAATTCAACTTTGTGTGCTGCTCCTACCTCCAGCTTAAATACTAAGCAATATATTATCATAATCCTCCACTCTACATTGCTTGTACCATGTGGTGATCAGCATAAGTCTTTTGTGGTATTCTGTCCCTCTGCATCTATAACACTTGTTATTCTTTCTGCACATACTGTATATGAGGTATTCTGGGCCTGTTCATATTAATCCTATATAATAATTCGCTAAAAAGTTTGTAATGATGCAGTCATGCTCAGTAGAGACTGCTGCGCGTGCTGTAGTCATGCGCAGTAGAGACTGCCCGTGACGAGGCTGATACAGAGCGGGGCCCTCCGAAGGAACATCCAGCTCTGTATCAGCCGCGGCACGGGCAGTCTCTACAGTGCATGACTGCACCGCAACCGGCTGGCACTGCATTAGCCGTGGCGTGGGCAGTCTCTACTGTGCATGACTGCCCCGCGACCGTCTGCCAGTGGCACTGTGGCCCGTGTAACAGGCTCTTCAACTAGTGTCTTAATAATGGCAGAGAGTGTGCATCTACATGGAATAAAACATTTCTATGCTCTAGTATATACCTGGTGGTGCAGCCATATGATTTCTGTGACAAAAAATTGAACTTGCCTGGATGAATCATATATTCATCTTAATCTGACATACATAAAAAAGGCAAATGTTGAGTAACTTACAAGGAAACCAATTGCACCTCATGGGCTCTCTTTACAAAGGAAGAGAAGAGCAAGTCTGGAACAAACCAACTGTATACCATAGTATACAGTAGTAGTATATAGTAGACAAATAAACACTCAAAATTCCAGTTGATTTAAATAGGTCTGTTGAAAGCTTGGGGGTTAGATTGGTGTCCACTGCTTTGTTTCACAATGTGTTAGAATCCGCTAAAGCATTTGAGGGGTAAAAAGCCCAATTTAAGCAAATACAAATTTTGATTTGCCCCTATGGTGAAGTTGGGTGCACCGGAATTGTTTCTTGGATCTGTACATTTGGCCCTTGGTCTCATTGATCTCAGTGCGGTTTTCTTTGCTACATAAGGTACAATGGTTTTGCTTCAGATTTATAATCCCATTGCCTTACTACATACAATCCATTGTGACTTATTTATAGGCAATTAAGCTATATAGTTTTATTACATTTTTTCAATACAATCATAATAGCAACTGTATTTGTGTTTTCTCAAGTAAAATTTTCTTAAATGTAATCCATATTCATGAATTATTTATTTAGGATAAACTCTTACTAAGTGTGTGTGGTACAAAATCAGCAACTACTTGTAGATATTCATTAAGGCAGGAATTAAAATAAATAACAGTAGCTTCCCCAATGTCCTCCTCAAATGTCTATTATCTGTGGTAGCTTTGTGCTGAGTCCCATAGCTAGGAATAGTCCTGTCCATGAGGTATACATAGATGCCTCCACAGAAGGTTAAAGGACACTAACACAAAAAATGAAATAGGTTGATGTATCTTTAAATATCATGTACTTAGAGCTAGCATATATATACATAAATTATTCATATGCTACATCCCTAAAATATAATCCTAAACTTATTTTAGCACATCTGTAAATCGCCTTGTTCAGAGAGCATTTATTTAAAGGGATAGTAACACTTCGTTTTAACTTTATTTTATTTTGTAGGCATTAAAAAAACATGAAGAATGATATAAGTCTTATCTCTCAAACCTTTATGGTTTATGAGATATTCACAAGCAAAGTTCCCCTCCCCGCCCCTTTTTCCTAGTGTAAGCCATCTCTTCTCAGATGTGAGTCTGGTTGTATGACAGTACAGATAACAGAAGGGGACAATTTTCTTTGTATGAAAACAATGAAAGCCCTTCCCCCCTTGAAAAGTTTTTCAGCTTTTTCCATTATCTTAATTGAAGATTGTCCCTCTCTGCAGTCTACCTGGGCATATCCCTTCTTATCTGGTTGAACAGGGGGGGGATACTTTGTTTGTGAATATCTCTTAAACCATAAAGGTTTCAGAGATAAGACTTATATCATTCTTCATGTTTTTTTAATGCCTACAAAATAAAATAAAGTTAAAATGAAGTATTACTATCCCTTTAATGTTATTTGTGCTATTTGTATTGAAAGACAGGAGCTAAAATCAGTTAATGTATTGTTATTAGTGCACAGGCGATTCTATTTTCTATCCTGTCAACCACTCACGATTTTAGTAGTCCTCCGCTGAACTCTTCCTGGAATAACTAGATCCTTCTGGAGATGGGGACTCCAGTACTATACACAATACTCTAGGCGAGGTCTAACCAGAGATCTGTAGAGTGGCATAAACACTTCCCTCTTTCTGCTACTAATGCCCCTAGCTATACAACCCAGCACACTGCTTACATTCCCCACTGCTTTGTTACATTGCCTGTCTACCTTTAAGAAATCAGAAATAATGAATAACAAATCCCTTTCCTCTGCGGTATACAAGACTTACTGGTCTGTAGTTGCCAGACTCTTCCTGGCTACATTTTTTGTGAATGGGATGGGCCAATTGGTTCTTATCTGCTCTCAAAATCTATCTATATATTTTTCTGACAAACTATTTAAATGATGGACTGGTGCATCCCTGAAGTCAAATCCCTTTCATGATCCATAGTACCATGGTTTTTGATCAGGAAGATCTTGCCAAACAAATCTACCTGATTGTTTATGATGTTACTCAAGTGATAGACAAGGGTAGAGCAGTAGATGTAACTTATTTGGATTTTGGTAACATTTTTGTACTGTCCCACACAGGAAGTTGATTTATGAGATGCATAGTTTAAGATTTCCTTAAGGTAGTTGATCATATATTAAATTGGCTTAAGGAAGGTGACAGTGTATCATAGGCAATGGAATACATTCAGATGAAGTACGGGTTACTAGTGGAACACTTCATGAGTTGGTGCTTGGGTATGTTCTCTTTCGTGTCTTCATTAGTGTTATTAATACTGGTAATTAAAATAAGGTGTGCCTTTTTGCAGATGATTCAATGATTTATAACAGGCTTGACAGACTAGGGAAAATGAACCATAGTATTTTAGGAAAATTGGATGAATATAACATCATATTGTATCAAAGTTTAATGTTGCAAACAGCAACATAATGCATTTGGGTAGATATATTGCTAGGTACGAGCTTAGGGGTCTAAAATCCAGGTCTCATGCTTAAAGCCACAGGTTTTATTGCCATCTTGGGGTATGTAATGATGTTAATTTCCCTACTCAATGGTTCAATCAGGATGAACAGTGCACTTCCATGCCCCAGATGTTTTGGGAACCTAGCAACTCTGATGCATTTAGGAAGCAAAAACCTAGAGGTGTCATATTGCTTAACCCCTTAAGGACAGGCCACGCATGCACGCAGTGGTCACTTAAAGACCACGGAGCATTTTTTTTTTGTGATTTTGATTCCTGATTCCCCCGAATTGCGTGCACCTGGAATTCCATGATGGTCCAGGACCGTCATGGGTCCTTAAGGGTATAACAACACATGACTGTCCCGGACAGTCATAGGTCCTTAAGGAGTTAAAGACACTTTGCAGAGATCAACAACAGAGAAACACTTGAGAATTATTATTTCTGATGTCTTAAAATTAGGCTCAAAGTTAAGCAGTTAAGCAGTGTAAAATTAAAAAAGAATACTTGGTTGTAAAGGAAAATGCATTAACAGCAGGAGTTCTATGTTTACCTTGCTATTTCCGGTTGGAGACTGGTTTTTCTCCTAATGCGCACTTGTCAGGCTCAGAACTGACCACCACAATTGTGAGTACCCATTTTTGAGCTTTATTGAACCATTCAATCTGTTGAAAACGATAATACACTATCTATTGCTCCTTCTACTTTTTTGTTGTATGGATATGGTCTATCGCTTTGGGGAGAGCGTTGTAAGAAGGAGCTGTTTTTGGGTCCACCTGAAAGATCTACTGAGTTGCTGATTGGAGGGCAGCCTTAATAATCCCTCTGAGTGTATTTAGCTGTGGTGCACATACGTGTATTTACAGCAACTTATCTTGTGAGTATAACTCACTAGGGTGATTGGTGAAGGTCAACTGAACTAATTGGATTCAACACAGGGTGCACCTCCGGGTTTTCTCCCTTTTGTTTCTGTATTTTTATACTAATGTCATGTGTCTCTAGAACACTGGTTAGAATTCACTAGGAGGAGGAGATGCATTAAGGTGCGATAAAGAAATAATAACGAGGAGATAGTGTCTTCCACTTGACAAATCATAGTCTCCATAAAAAAACATGGGAATTAGAGAAGTGAAATCACTGGAGAATTTATCTCCTCTTTGTCATCTCTAAGAACACTTTAGTGCATCTCTCCTCTGGAGTAGTGGGGGTGAGATGCACTAAGGTTTGATAAAGTGGTGGTAAAGTGGAGAAGACTGCTGGTAAGTCTTATGTTATTCTATGGAGCCGATGTACTAATATTTCTCCAACTTGAGAGATCTTAGTGTATAGACTCCATAGAATAACATAGGACCTGGAGAGTTTATCACAAAGGAGAAGTCATCTCCATTCTGTCACATTTTTATCACACCTTAGTGCAGAACCCCCCAGGAGACTACGGCTCTACAAGGATAGAGAGACACTAAAATGGTACAGGGTCTTCATGTCAAAGCATGCCAGAACAGACTCAGAGCCTAATATAGATGTGCCATGCAAGACTGAATCACCAAAATGGCTTTTGTCAGTTTCTGTGAGAGATCTTGTTTAGCAAATACAATGTTGTCCTGTGTATTCAAAGAGTGATACCCTGTATTTTTCTAGAGGATCTGTTCAGCAGAGTAATGCACCTTTGTGATAGTAGGTTAGGGGGAGAGTAAGAAACTGCTGAAGGTTTATCTTTGATCTCCATCTGGTGAGTGCAACCATATAGGGTTATATAGGGGGAATCCTGTTTTATATGGTTTACCCTTAGAGAAAATGTTCTCTCTACCCCTAATAAAGGTTCACACTGGATACAGGAGTATGTGATTTAACCCTGGACAGACACGTGGAGGATAAGGAGTTCTAAGAGGATGCCAATAGATGCATGTGAATAGTTTCTGACGGGCATTAAACAAGTATCTTTCGAGTAAGTGCAACAGTATCATTTGGCTGAGCAAATTGTCCAACAGCCGCTCATAGATTTCCTGCGCTCTTTTCTTTTGTTCTGGGTGGACCAATTGCTTCCCATCTGTAATCCCATTGTCTAATATACTTGATAATATTCCTCACATTTCTGCAATTCTACTCTATGACACTTTTTTATTGTCTCTGCTATCCTTGGTAATATTCCTTAGAAAACCTCTTCAGTTCTATGCCCCTCCACCACCAGCATCTTTGATTAATGTCTGCTGTAATGCAGACATTATTATGCTGAGTTGCCTCCTCCGTTTACAATGCTGTGCTCTGAATTGATCAGAAGACATTGATCAGGGCAGGAGTGCGGAGTAACTATGTCCACTGCAATACAGTACAATGATAAACAACATTTCAGTTCACTGGTCTAGCCAAATTAACTCTGATCACAGGACCTGCATTCAGGGTCAGCTTCTGAGTCTAAATTAAAGAGATAGTAATGTTTCACAAAAAAAGCAGCTTCAATTACTCTTCATAGTATTTGGACTGTGGAGAGTGTTATTTCAATATTGTCAAAGTTGTAGCTCAAGAGATTGAATGATAAAGTATCCACCTTCCTCCCCTTTTACTGATGTAACTTTGCTCACCTCAGAGCAGCAAGGCTTTTTGGATGAATCGCAGAGAGGGACAGGGAAAAACCTGTCAAGGGGGCAGGGTTTTTTTTATGCTCACAGTAAGAAGATTGTCCCTTGCTGCAAGATGTCTTGTCAAGTGACCAGATTCCACATCTGAGGGGAGGCGGCTTACACTAGTTAAAAGGGTGGGAGTGGGATAAATTATCATTCAATTACTCGTGAACTTCAGCTCTGACAGTATTGAAATAATATTCTTCATGGCACAAATACTATGAAGATTAATTGCAGTTTCTGTTTTTGTGAAACATTACTATCCATACAGTTTATGATATGATAAAGGGAGGGAAAGATCATTTTAAAGTTGTGTTAATGTCATTTGATACCCTTGACTTCTAATGTGTAGCATACCAGATACACTGAAGCAGGCACCTATGTTTAGGTCATTATTACTTTGTACTCATAAGCACACCATATGGGTACAACCCTGTCTTACCTCCTAATTTATTTGTGATCCTAACTAAAAGTCTTCGTATTATGCTGTTGCATTACTCATTGCTGGACTTATAGCTCTCCAAGCAATTCTTCCTGTATAGTATACACTTCTACTACTTAATTCAATTTATTGTGTACCTCCTTCCTCCAATCACATTCAGCTTATTTATATGTTTTTCTCTGCCACCTCACTGTTTGTTACTGTTTCCACATCCTCCTCCAATCTACCCGTTGGCTCCAACTGTACCTCTGTTTCATGTGTCTCCTCTCTTCTCCTCAAGTCTGCTCTCATGAACTCCTATACTTTCTTCAATCCCTAGTCCCACCTACTTCCATTCCCAACCCCTTCACATAACTTTAAGTACCACCCTTATTCAAGTTCCGCCTTTAAATGCCACCTTTCCAGTTCTAGCAGCTGGAGCTATCTCTCCTTCTTTCTTCATGCCACAATTAACACCAAGAACTACAATAACCTAGTACACATTCCCTATCTACATACTGTACATGTTCCTTTTAAATGTGCCTTATAGAATTCCTGCCCTGTGTGTGTAATAAACTAACATCCACCCACAATCTTTTTACTTCTAACTCTCTCGAACTTTTGGCTGTTACCGAGAAAAGAATTTCCTCCTCTGATATGCCTCCTAAATTTCATTATAACGTGTCACTTTCCTTTCCCAGTTGGGTCACAATATGTAGAGAAGAGAAGAAAAATAGGAGGCGCTCCTAGTGTAAAACCTTCAATAAATGGAACGACCACCACAAGAGAACTACTCACAAAATAGATAGTTGAATAAGACACATATTTGTCATTCAGCAATAAAAGCGTTAGGGATATAGTTATCACTGCTCCCTTCAGACAGTATCCACAGGCAGCTCCACTCTTCACAAAGCTCATCCTCAGACAGAGAGGTAGATATATGCAGAGAGAAAAAGAAACACAGATGGGCTCCAATAGTGTATTATCTCAGGGATATTTAGAATAATAGTAAGCAGTATATGGATTAACTCACATCCTATAAAATAATTCGCTAGGATGTTTGTCAGAAGCTGTCATGCGCAGTAGAGACTGCGAGCGTTCGGGCAGTGTCTACCGCACGTGATTGCATCGTGTGAGTGAGGCAACGCAAGACTGCATTGTGTGGAGCAGTGAGGTAGTGGCCGCTTAACCCTTTGAGTGCCAGAGGGGTACGCAACACATGGCAAAGAAATGCGTTGCGTACCCCTCTGGCACTCAAAGGGTTTACATTTCCCAGACCTTGGCTCATGTACTCGGGCTTTTACACTAGTTGACTAATAGCTGATCATCAAGCATTAGCCTGCAATCAACACAATACGCATGCAGGGTACTTTAATCATCCCTGCTTAGGTTCAGTAGAGCGATCTTTGGATGTCTCCAGCCAAATCCTTCAGCTCGAATATTGTCCTGGAACTCTGAATCTCAATTATGAAAAACAGTGCCAAAAACATTCACCATTTAATAGCCCTTCTATGAATTCTCTCTAGAGTATCTACATCCTTCTGGAAATGGGGTCTCCAGTACTGTGCACAATACTTTAGGTGAGTTCTAACCAGAGATCTGCAGAGTGGCATGACCACTTCTCTTTTTCTGTTACTCATGCATCTCTCTCTATACAACCCAGCATCCTGCTTGCATACCCCACCACTTTGTTACATTGCCTGTTGCCTTTAAGTCATCAGAAATAATTACTACCAAATTCCTTTCCACTGTTGTCTGTTACAGCACAGTACCTATAATAATATATTTTTCCTTTGGATTTTTATGTCCCAAGTGCATTATTTTACATTTATCAACATTAAACTGCAGCTGCCACACTCTTGTTCATTCTCTAATTTAACTAAATAATTTGTTATTTGGCTTATTCCCCCAGGAATGTCTCCTCTGTTGCAGATCTTTGTATCATCTGCAAAAAAGGCATATCTTTCCTTGAAGACCTTTTGCAATATCTCTAATAAAAATATTAAAAAGAATGGGCCCCAGTACAGATTCCTGAGGTACTCCACTAGTAACACTGCTTTCATCCGAATATTCTCCATTGACTCCCACCCTCTGTCTCCTGTCACTCAGCCGTTGCCTTGTCCATTCAACTATTTTTACATGCAGACCCAAACACTGCAATTTATTAATGAGTTGTTCTATGAGAGACAGTGTCAAATGCTTTACTGAAATCTAGATAAGCTATATCTACTGCTCCCCCTTGGTCTACTATTTTAGTTACCCAGTCAAAACAATCCATGAGGTAAAACAATCTATGAGGTTAGTTTGATGTGTTCTCCCTTCTGTAAACTAGTGATGTTTGGGATCTTCCTCCCTTCCTATACAGTAGATTGAAAGATCTAGTGAGCAGAGCCCTCTAATCCCTCTCTTTCCAATACCATTTAACAGTGGCGTAATTATAGGGGTCACACCAACGACCAGGTCCATCACTCCAGGTGCCCAGCCTCCCCCTGCGACCCCTCCGCCTGGCTCAAAGCGCCAACCCGTCTCTCCTGCCACTCCACTGGACCACCAGGAATTGGGAGGTAGGAGATGGGGGTATTGTAGAGATTGGGGGGGGCATTGTGGAGGGCCTGGGGGCCAGTGTGGTTGGGGGTGGGGCGCCCATGGCACTTCCTTTACCAGGGCCCGGAGGGTTCTAGTTACGCCTCTGCCATTTAATGTTGATTGTGAACATCTTTATATATTGTACCCCACTATATATATTGTTCTGCTGTTTTGTTTAAATATTGTACAGCACTGCAGAATCTGGAGGCCCTTTATACAATAATATAATAATGATAATACTAAGTTTTTCTGTTTCTATGTTTTCTTGTGGTGACTGGTTTTCAAAATACTAAATGTGTCATGATTACAAATGGAAATAGAGTTGCCTGGGATTGTGGAGCTCTCATCAGACTTTAACACAGAGGCAACAGATGAGTAATTCTAGAGTAAACCAGGAGTACCATAGGGGAGATATCCAAACCTAATGAATCTTAGAAAGGGTTCCAATGGATTGCAAAAGCATCATTTAACTCTTTGAGTGCCAGTGAGGTATCCACTCAAAGGGTAAAACTTCTAGAAAAATGTCTCACCGGTGGTGCAGTTGGTTTGCTCTAGAATTGCTCTACTTTTCTATTTGTACACATGGCCACAATTGTTTGTTAATTGGACTAGTTGCTATGCTTTAACCTTTGTTGCTAACATGTTGAATTTATTACCTGTACTAATGTGCTTAGTTATATTGTACTAGTTATATTATCAGCTGACATCTGCCTCCCAGTAGAGGTGGATGGTTGCCGCTAGCAACTAGCTATCATTTGGGTGTCATTTGCTTTTAATAGCTTTGTTACTTCCTTCTGCTGTCTAGGTAAGGTCTTTGTTTGACCGAATCATCATACGTATTAAGTCAAAGGTGGAGCAATTCAGGGGCAATTGCATTATAGGGAACAAATACAAACCCTATGATCCCCACTGCTTTACATGAGGCGTTTAACTAATGTGACCATTCATTCTATTTAACTGTACAGGTTCCAGTGCAATGCTGAGAGTTTTCCATTCTCAAATCATATTACTTTTAACCCTTTGCGTGCCAGAGTGGAACGCAAAGCATTGCTTCACAGTGCTCTGAGTACCCCTCTGGCACGCAAAGGGTTAAGTCCCTGACTGCTACAGAGGTATTCGATACATTGCGTTGCAATGCATTGGACACCTTTCTAGCATTCAAAGGGGTTAAATTGCTCAAGTTAGTCCACTTTGATTTGTCCCTTACAGTGCAGTTGGTTACCCTTAGAGGCCATTAGAGCTGCACTTTTACCTCAGAACAGATATTACACACATCTAAACACTACATGCTGCTATATATATATATTATTAAAGGAACGCTAACACCAAAATATGAAATACGCTGATATAACTTTAAATAACACATACTTATCTCTAGCATATATAACATTAATTAAATAAGTAACATTTATAACATTAATTAAATACATAACATTAGTTAAATTAACCCCTTAATGACAAATGACTTACCAGGCACGTCATGCAGAAACTGTCACTTAGTGACAGGGGACGTACCTGGTAAGTCCGGAAGTCCGGGTCTCCATGTGGCAGCACGCCGCTCGGGGACTCGACTCGTTTGAAAAAAAAAATGTACCACGGGCGTTAAGGTGACAGCCGCATACGCACAAGGCTGTCACTAAGGGGTTAAATAAAAATATAATCCTGAACTTGCTTTTATATGCATATCTAAATTATCCTGTTCAGAGACCATTTATTTCATGTTGTTTGTCCTATTTGTATTGAGAGATAAGACTTAATGACAGTTAATTGTAATTAGTGCTCACTGCTCTTGTATATTTATCTGTGGCCATTTAAAGATAATCCTGTACAATCACTGGGAGCCCTAGAAAAAAGCAGGAATGTATGCTTCCCCAGAGAATATGTAAGAATAGATTTTAGACCTTAGAAAACAAATAGAGTATTTGTATGGTTTCTAACATTGAGTACAGTGTATTTAAATGTATATAACCCCAGTTTATTTTAGGTGTTGGAGTTTCTTTAACCTTTTGAGTGCCAGGGGTATCCAACACATTGCTTTGCAATGATTTGGATACCCCTCTGGCACTCATAGGGTTTAAACATGCTTGTCTATGACAAGCATAAACTGCACATAGTATATGGAGTTAAAAATCAATGTTCAAACCAGGGACAAAAACAAGCAAAACAGAGTCCAGGGACAGGAAGCAAAAGCCAAGAACTGTCCCTAGAAATGTGGGAGTTGGCAAGTATGCAGGGCCGCATTTCCTAATAACACAGTTTTATATCATTCCTTTATTGGCTGTTATTTACCCAGGTGAGGGCAAGAAACTTATGCCCTGGTGGGCAAATACAATCAAGTAGCCTATTTCTACTATCATTCAAGCCCACTGTCCCAACCCTCCCCTTTTATTAATTTAAAATTTGGCATTAATGTTCTGAAGTAATGCAAATTATATCACATAGATTACAGTTGAAATAGGGCTACACTACTGATACTACAGAGCTTACAATCTAAGCTACACTAGTGACACCATAGAGCATTGAAGGGAAATAGTTTATGCTACCAGTGCAATTCCATTTGGATTATAGCTCTGTGGTATAATTCCTGAGCTCCATATCAGTTGTAAGCTCTGTTGGATCACTAGTGTAGTTCCATTTATGGCAGCAAGAGGGAGATTGAGTGAGGAAAAGGTCCACTGGCCCAGACAAATGACAGTTCCAGGGACAATTGTCCCCCAGGCCAGCCCTCCCCTATATTTAACACATTGCTCCAGTGTGGAGCAATGCCCTGGAAATCTCTCTAGCAACCAAGAAATTAAAGCTTTTTCATTCTTGATTGTTATAGGCTAATGGTATTTCTGTGACAGGAAACAATGGGACTGGAGCGAGGTCATGTGAGGAGGGGATGTGCACTCATGGGTAGAGCTAAGAGCGCTTACAGTTCCTTTCCTATGGGCTCCTGGGATGCAAATAAGGTAAGGGAGGTGGGAATTAATTCTTCAGAGGCCGCTATAGCATTGAAGGGGTTAAAGTCCCCTCTAAATCAAATGTCATTTTTATTTCGCCCCTGTGGTTCAACTGGTTTGGCCTAATTTGCTCCAATTATAAATAATATATCAACCTGAGTAAAGAAAGGGTATCTGGGCCGTATATACAAAGTAAAGAGGAGCAATTCTGGAAAAGACTAGCTGCACCAGTTACATTGTCCCAGAATTGCTCCCCTTCATCATATTACTCCCCCTTCCCAAGTGAACAGCAGAGATCAAAATGTTTGAACTGTATTGTACTGTTGTACTTCAAATTCAAATGGGAACAACTTTACTTGAAAGGTTATTGATGATACAGACCAAAGTTCTATATACATTATACACAAAGATATTTACAGTAGGGAAAAGGTTTTTTTGTGGTAGGTGACCCATTAATTGGTTTGTGAAGCTGGTATAAAAATAGAATGGTACGCATTCACTAGCTGTCTCCCAAAACAGAAATTGTCAATAAAGCCAATTTACCTGCCAAGGTGACATGGAAACTTATCACCTGACTTGACTTGTCACTTCATTCATTCATTTATCACATTGCAGTGTCTGTAAATGAAAAGTAAATAAATGTTAGTTAACACCTCATACAACTACTTCCTTAGCCACAGTTTACGGAAAGCTGTGAGGATACAGCACATAGGGACACAAGTATAAAAGAAAAATGGATACATTTTGGTTCAAAACAACTGCAAAAGATGTAAGAAATACCAATTCCTTTTATGTAAATGTGGATTTTGACAAATAGGTCTTAGAAAGGCCACTAATGCATTGCTTCACAGCAGCCTATGTGGCCATTGTGACTCTTCAAACAAGTGATTGAGTGGCTGCCATGTTTTTTTACAATGATCCAATCATTGTCTGGCCCAAGGCTCAAAATTTCCACTCTCCTCCTTGCATTTGGCGAGTAGAAATTGCGTGTGGGCGAGTGGAAATGGCCCCTTTCCAGTGGCGTAATTATCGTGGTGGCAGGGGTTGGAATTGCAACCAGGCCCGTCACTCCAGGGGCCCGGCCGACCCCTGCTGAGAAGCTGGGAAGTTAAACTTGCCAGGTTTCACCTCCAGATGAAATCTTCTACGAGTCAGCCAATTGGGAGGCTGTGTGGCTCCAACGTGATGACGTTGGCGTTGCTCAGGCCAAAGGAGCAGTTCGGGAGAAGCAGAAGAGTGTATGCTGAGCTGCATGACTGGAGCTATTGTACAGGCAAAATAAACATAAATGTTTAAAGTGCCAGGGAAATAATACACTAAGTTCAAACGGGGCAAGTAAGTCCTATTTAAAGTCCTCGTTACATCCTCCCCCTTGACAAAGCATAACAATCAGATAGTAACAATAAAGTATGAATCGCAATAAACATTAATGAGATACAGAACTATCCCCAAACCGATGCTGTCAATCTTCAGATGATCTGAAAGAGATTCTAAGATTCTAAAACAAGAAAGCACAAAATTCAGCCTAGCCCTAAATAGAGAAAACTAACTTTATGTGAACTGTACCAATAAGTTATTTTTGTGCAAATGGATACAGCATTGAGGTTGTAAACAAATTTGTTATACTTGGATTGGCCATTACAAGGGAGTGTCTTTGTGCTAATGAGATCCTAAGAAGTTTGTCTGTGGCAAGATCTGCTGGATTGTCCAAAATCATGAAACGCTGTGATGTCTCATAGGCAAATAAAATCAGATTAGTATTAACATTGTTTTTTCCCATTTCCCTGTGAAAGCTGGATAACAAAAAAAAGTGAAAGGGGAAAGAGTGAGGTTTTGAACTCTGAACATACAGGAGATTACTGAGAGTCCCATGAACTGCAAAATAGACTAATAAATACATTCCTCCCAAGTGTCCCTCTTTAGGAGGGACAGTCCCTCTTTGAGACGCAAATCCCTCTGTCCCTCTTTTCTACCCTTTTGTCCCTCTTTTCAGGAGATCAGAATAAGTAATGTGTATTACATAGCTCCACAGCAATAAAACTCACATAAATGTGTAGTTAATATTTAATATATGTGTTTATAACTTAACCTGTGTAAACAAAATACTATGGTATTGCTATAAATACTTTATTCAGTTTCACAAAGAGGAGCCAATAGGTCATGAAATAGCCTAAAAATTCTAGGTACTGCCCTTCCCACCAGCCACGCCCCCATAAACACCAGCTAAAACACATGCATCCCTCTTTGGCCATTTGAAATGTTGGGAGGTATGTAAATACATTCAACATGAGAACATCCAAGGCTGTGCAAGGAGGAGAGCGCTAGTCCATCATGTCAAAAAAAAGTCTAAGACGACTTGATGAAACGTGATGATATATATATATATATATATATATATATATATATATATATATATATATACATACACACACTTTTTTAGCATTAAAAACGTTACTGCTCCTTTTAGACAGGAAGTACCTGCATGATATGCATGGCACACCTTAACTAGCATATTCTATCAATTCAAATAACAGAAAGTTGTTTTCTAAATAAATAAAATGGCTAACACGGCATATAAGTGGTTTAGAAAGTTCATACAAAATTATTAAAGTTGTTTTAAGCAAATACAATTGCCCTTCAATTTATTTTTGCACTAAACGGTGATATTTTACTATGTGAAAATGAAATGAGCACTAACACCTCCTAATTATTAAGCCTCACCTTAATCTGGGTAGAAAACCCTTATGGCCACTATGAATAAATTCTGTGTTGTTTTGCATTGCCAATTTGATTCAGTTAGTTCCTATATAACCTGTTTTCATTTATGTTGGTCCTACTCACTCAAGGTCATTTCTGTGCACTGCTTTATGCTGCTTTCTAATATACTACAAATGTAATTAAACTCTAAGTGGATTAATTATGGCAGAAAAGCAGAGATGTTGAAATCCTGTATGGTACACATTAAAAATCCTGTTCCAGATCCCTGTGTAAGGTACTTCATCATCTGACCCAGTAACGGCATTAACTCAGTATTTATTTCCAGGTTTACTATGCATTGCAGTTACTAGAAACATTTCCAGGAAACGCAGAGTGCTGAAGTTCTATTATTTCAATTTAATTATGATCTCTTATTTTCCAGGCCACTACAGCAAACAGATCATTTATGGTTGTGTGTTTCTTTCCTGTCAACATGTTATTGCAGTATGAACCTCTTTTGAACTCTGTAATCTGTTGCATTTATTAGAGGTTTATTGTAAAATTCAGAACTGAACATACAGTAGGGGAGATGTACTAATGTGATTCCACACTAACCTAGGTGTTGGAACTAATTTTGTAATTTTGCTCCTGCCCAATAATAATTTCTTAACTACTTAAGCTGGAAATTCTCCCTTGTGTTAATTGCAGGCAGTGGGCAAGACTATGGGCATTTCATTAATTTCCTCTACTCTTTGTTAAACATTAGGTATTAACCCTTTGAGTGCCAGAGGGGTACACAACGCATTGCAAAGCAATGCGTTGCACACCCCTCTGGCACTCAAAGGGTTAATAAGGGAAGGGAAATGTAGCATAACTTATGCTGTAGGGGCAGGCATTCTGGGCTTGTTTGCATTGACCCTCTGAGTGCCAGAAGTGTGTGCAAGTCATTTCAAAGCAATGCCTTGCACAGCTCTCTGGCTTTCAAAGGGTTAAAGGCATGCCATTATGCACTAAAGCAGTCATACACTCCAGTACATACCCTGAAGTATAGCCTTGTGAGTTCTACACTAACTCCAGAAGAACTGAGCATTCCCTGCAGAGAGGCTGATGTACTAAGATGCACTGCAAAAATTCTGGAGCAAACCAATGGCAACGCAGGGGACAAATTATATTTCTGAAATGATCAAACGAGACAGTGATTTCAATGAGGAACAATATGTTGGAGATATCTCTAGAATTCAAGGAGTTACAAGTGACATTTAATAATTTTCCCCAGAATTACTGGAGTACATAAACCTCAATGTGCCCAAACCAACAAAAAGTTGCTTATAACTGTACAGTAATTCATCATTTTTATTCCCGGCTATTTGGTATGCGTCTAAATAAATTAACTCATTGAGGATTAAGGGGTAGCAACACATTGCAAATCACTGTTTTGCATGCCCAGGTCAGGTGATTGGCTGCCACTGAGCACACAGAAGACAAGTGGGGAGCAAATACACCAGCTGTTAGATAAGTCTGAGCGCCAGTGTTTAATCATCTGGCTGCCAGAGTGGTATTATGCAGCACATTGCAGAACAATACACTGTACAACTCACTGGCACTCAAAGATTTAAATGGGGGGAGGGTTAGAGAATGGAGCTGGTTAAATAACCAATAAAATGTGTGATGCCCTTCACCCTTTGCTCCATCCTCCCACTCAGGGCCTGATTTCCCAGGTCCTGGCGCCCCCCCAACAAGGTATGAATAAAAAAAGTAATAAAAAAACCCTCTGGGTGGCAGACAAATTATCCTTTTTTTTTCACGCTACAGTATTATTTTATTTAGCCCTCATTGGTGTGGCATCAGGAGGGGTCCTTATGTCTCCCCCAAGGTCTTAATAATAAAAAAATTGAAAACCATGTGCCCCCTGAAGCCCCCAACAAAGCCTAAATAAAACATTTAAAAACCCTGCGTGCACCACAGGGGGTTCAACACAGTGCTTTGCAATGTGTTAGACCCCCTGTGGCACATTATTTTTTTTATTCAGACCTTGTTGGGGTCATCAAGAGCGGTACTGATACCCCCCAATGAGGTATGAATAAAAAATAATAATTAAAAAATATATATATAACTTTTTGTGTGCAACAGGGGGTCCAGTGCATTGCTTTGCTATGCATTGGACACCCCTGTGGCATGCACACATATTGCCTCCAATTCCCCCATGTACACTACCCTCCCCCCAGCCTGGTTCCACAGTCCAATGGCAGTCCCATTCCCCCAGCCTGGTTCCACTGCCTACTGGTAGACTCAGTGTGCACTGGATTCAGGCTGGGAATCATGTATGTGGGGAAAATACAGTGTACACTGGCAGTCACAGATCCCCATATGCACTATCTGACCCCCACACACACCACCACCATCCTTGCTCTGCTGCGCACTGGTAGACATATGACATACACTGCCTGACCATTCACCCCCCCCCCCAACACACACACACACCTGGGTCCACTCGCAGTCACAGGCCGCACATAAATGGCTGATCTCCTAACTTGTTTCAACTAGTAACAATAAAATCACACATACACTGTTTGCTTCCCCATCCTTGTTCCACTGGTAACCATGCTCCTGGCACCCAATAAGGTATGTCAACCCACACTAGTGGTGTACCACTCTTCTTCGTTTGGCAGGAGGTCCTCCTAGGAAATATCATGTGTTGAGCCATTTTACTATCTTTGAAGTGACTAATATGTAAAAAAATGTTTTTTTTTCCCTGTAGCACAACATTATGGAAATAGTTGTGCTTCGATGTGGCAGGTTATCTTCTTTCCAAAATGGTATGACTTGTCTACCTTTTCTTCACATCTGTAGTGGTTATCATCATTTTTGCACAGGCAAGTCATGTTTGGGAAAATGTTACAAAAATCAGAGGCTGTAGTAAGTGTAGTTCTACAGTTGGAAATTACATGGTTTTCACAGATTTCAGTACATTTGAAGGGGCAGAAATGTCAGAAAATGCTATATTTATTTGTCGGTTTATACAAGTTAGATGGCACTGGCTGGCATAGCCATGGGCAACATACTAACCTCCCTGGATTAGTGTGACAACATGTCCCGGATTGTCCAAGACAGTCCCTGATTATAAATGTGTGTCTCATGTCCTGGGCAGCCCTCTTCTGGGACAATACAATGTCCCAGTATGAAGACTCCAGAGCACAGAGTTCTAAACACTAGAAGGAAAACTGCCCATTGTCTGTAACAGAAAGTGATGCCTCTGTTGGGCTAAAAGAAAATGGCTTCCAGGCAGAGCTGTAAACACTAGAGAGAGAGAACGGTGCTTAATCCTTACATCAAACAGTAGCTGCAGTGCAATTTTGTTATAGTGTAATGCTAGTTTAAGGCTTTGGGCATGATGTCCATTTTCCAGTAGCCACCACAGGCACTGCTTTATGTCACAGCAGTCAAAGGGCAGTTTTCTCCCTCTAGTGTTTAGAACTCTGTAGTGCACCAGATGCACAATGATGTCCAGTCATGTATAGTGACCACTTACACATAACTGTACTAGAGCTGAGGACAAGTACTCTGCTGCTCTTGTCTCTGCACTGTTCTTGAATAGCAGAATGGAAATGTGGTCACCTTACCACATAGCTTGGGGGGGTTAACCTTCCTGGAGTTCAAAGAGTTAACTGTGCAAACCCTGGAACTGCACTCTACAGCCCCAAAACTGCTCCCGTCTGCCATTTATAAAATGAGAAACTGCCCCTCCCAGGTTGCTAGTAGATGTGGAGAGAAACTGCCCCTCCCAGGTTGCTAGTAGATGTGGAGAGAAACTGCCCCTCCCAGGTTGCTAATAGATGTGGATATAACCACAACCACTGAGGAGGCTACTGTAGTGCTGAGTATAATAGTATAGGGTATTTCACATTTAAAAGTAAGGAGTAAACTTCCTTATTTTTATTGGAGAACAGATATTATAGAAAGTGCAACACTAAAGATCAGAAGAGAAGCAACTTAATAATAATTATTGCCCTCAATCACTGGGTCCTACTTTTCTTAGCCTTACTGCTCACTAGGAACGCTCTAACCCACAACCGGTGGCCACACCAACTCCTTCATTGGCACCGGTGGGCCCTACTGTCTCTGATACAGGAATGGTCAGAGGGTTGACTGGATCTGCTCCCACAGCATTATAGTGGGGATCCTGAGCATTGTCACGGGTTCTTGAACCAACTGGGCAATACTTGGAAATTATTCCACATGCCTTCCCTAATGAGCGCAGTAGTGTTGGGCTTATGATATCACTCCTTACTGGCAAAGCTTTGGAATGGGCTAATCCTTTATGGGAGAAGGACAAACCCATAATCTATAACTTTAGTGAATTTGTGGCCTCCTTTAAACGTGATTTTGATGTGCCAGGTCGCACAACCTTGGCTTCTAAACACCTGATGGCCATCCACCAGGGCAACTGTACGGTGGCAGAGTATGCTATTGAATTCCGTACCGTGGCAGCCGTGGTTGGCTGGAACAATTAGGCCCAGATAGCCACCTTTTCTCAGGGTCTTGGTGACTACATTAAAGATGAAATTGCTGCCCGTGATTCCCCCAAGGATTTGGATGAACTGATAGCATTTATCATCCTTATTGATACTCAGGTCTGGGAGAGACCCTCATTTAGGGAGCATCTGCGGAGTCCTCCTTCCAGAACTACATCTCATTTAACTTGCCCACCCAGTCTGTGGTGTCTGTCATCAAAGCTCAAGGAACACACTTGTGGTTTTCTTTGGACCTCCGTTTATTTAGTAATAAGGGAAGAAGGCATGGGCCTGCAGGGTTGTGCTTGAGGAGCTCTGGGGGATGCGCCCATTCACTGGGGCGGGTTCCTTTGTTCTGCCTCTCTGCTGTGTCTCACTTCACTTATGTTGGGTGGAGGTGACTTCATGGCACTTCTGGTTTCAGTTGGCACTTCCGGTTTCGCAGTAGATGCCGCAGGGTCCCGTTGTCCACAGCTTGCAGCCATGCTGGTCCACCTAGGCTGAACACCACATCTTCTCTCCTTCTGAAAAGAGAGAGCACAGACACACCAACACAAGAGAAAAGAGGGGGAGAGAGAGATATTTGACTCTTCCTCAGGATTTTCTCCAGCTTCTTAAGGACCCAGGACACTCCCATCGAGTTGGGGGTTGACGGTCTCGCACCGGCCTTGGGAAGGATGCCACCGGTGGAGGTTCATCCCCTGGTTGGTCTGGTGCCATTGGACATGGTCAGGGCCCTGAGGGTCCAGTCTCCCGGGTGGTCGGGGTGTGAAGATAAAGTAGTCTTCCATTTCATCCGGTTTGGGTGGTGGTGGCTGTGTAGTACACCGGGGATGAACTGCGTTACGGATTTGGTCTACATGCTGCCTCCAATCTTCTCCTGTCTCCGTGCGGATGAGATAGGACCTGGAGCCTAGGACTCTGATCACCTCTCCTGGAATACACTTCTTGCTGCAGACCCATACTCATGCCTTTGTGGGACATTGGCGAAGTGGGGCATCGGCTCCTGGTCAAGTTTGTCTGCGCTGTACTGTTGTTGCTACATCCGGTTTCAGGGTGTCTAGTTTTGTTCTTATGTGTTGTCCAAAAATGAGCAGGTCTGGGGCCACCCCTGTTGTGGCATGCGGGGATGTGCGATATGCCATGAGAAATGTTACGTCCATTCTGGCTTCCCCTTCTTCTGTGTAGGCAGTCAGTGCTGCTTTGAAAGTCTGTACGAACCGTTCAACTTGTCCATTAGTGGCTGGGTGATACGGAGCAGTCCGTGTATGTTTGGCCCCAATCATTGCCAGTTAAGTCTGAAACTGCTGTGCTGTGAACTGTGGACCATTGTGACTACGTGTTTTGGAAAGCCGAATACTGAAATTGTTGCTGTTGTTGTGGTTCTAGCCATGGGCCTTACTTCCGGCCATTTGGAGTGGGCATCCACGACGATTAAATATGTGACACCTTTAATGGGGCCTGCAAAGTCTATATGTATTCTCTCCCATGGCATGGATGGCCAGTGCCACATCTGGATTGGTCCTGGCGGAAGGGCTCTTGGGTTTGTGCGCAACCAGGGCATTGGGGCACCCATGTGGCTATATCTGTATCTAAAGAGGGCCACCAAACTGCTGTGCATACTCGCTGCTTCATTCGAACCACTCCTTGATGTCCTTCATGTAATATGTCCAGGGTGGTTTGTTGTTGTAACGTTGGTACTACCAGACGTGAGCTCCATAGAAGGCATCCCCCCTGGGATGTCAATTCCAGCTTTCGTCTTGAGTATGGCTGCAGTGATGCGGGTAGTGTGTCCAGCCAGCCTTCTTGAACGTAGTGTAAGATTTGCTTTAGGGTCGGATCTTGTGCTGTGGCCGCTGCCATCTGGTCTGAGGTGTAGGTGTCCGTGAGACAAACTTGATGCGTTTCAGATGTCCAGGTATTTGTGGTGCTGGAGTTCGCTTGTGGTGCTAATTGAAGTCTTGAAAAAGCATCTGCATTTGAATGTTGTTCATGCAGACGATACATTATGTGGTAATTGAAGGCCCCTAGATATAGTGCATACCTTTGCAATCTGGATGCTGTCGTGGCAGAGATTCCTTTTCCAGGAGACAAAATTGTAAGTGGTCTCTGATTAATGTAAACTGGCACCCATAGAGATACAGCATGAATTTCTGCAGGGCCCAGATGATCACTAAGGCCTCCTTGTCTATTTGTGAGTAGTTCTTTTCCTCTGGCATTAAGGATCTTGACGCAAATGCAACTGGTTGCTCTGAGCCGTCTGGCATGATGTGAGACAGTACTGCTCCTAAGCCATATGGTGAGGCATCACAGGCTAGGGTGACTGGTTTGTGTAGATCATAATGTACTAGGACTTTTGACCGAAGGATGAGGTCTTTGGTTGTCTCAAAAGCTTGTTGATAGTCTTCCGTCCAACACTATGATGTTTTTGCTTCCAGTAGTCTGTGCAAGGGATGTAGCCTCTGTGCCAGGTTGGGCATAAATCTATGGTAGTAATTCAGCAAGCCAGGTAGGAATGCAGCTGAGTGACGTCTTTTGGGGTGGGTGGCCGCACTAGCGATTGTACTTTATCTGCTGATGTATGCAGCCCATGTCTGTCTATGACATGGCCGCAGAATGTCAGTGATCGTTTCAGGAATTCACATTTTTCAAGGTTGACTTTGAGTCCGTGTTCATGTAGTCATTGTAAGACCAGTTTGACGTTAGCTTTGTGTTCCTCCTCTGTCGTTACTGTAATTAGCATGTCGTCCAGTAGACATTTCGTGTGTGGAATTCCTGCTAATATGGTGTCCATGGTCCTTTGCCAGATCGCTGGGGCAGATTGTACTGATACAGGCCTTTATGTGTGTTGATTGTTAAGAGGCTTCAGCTGTTTGGATGCATCTCCAGTTGTAAGTAAGCTTGTTGTAGATCGATCTTCGGAAAGGAGGTCCCTCCTGCCAGTGAGGCGAAAAGCTCTTCAATCCTGGGCAATGGGTACTGGTCCACTTCGAGTTGGCTATTGAGAGTCATCCAGAAATCACTGCATAGTCGGATTTCACACGTTTTCTTGAGGACTGGTATAACAGGTGAAGCCCAGTCGCTGTGTGGTACTTTTGATATAATTCCCTGTGCTTCTAGTTTCTGTATCTCATTTTCCACCTTGGCACGGATTGCAAACGGGACTGATCTGGCTTTGAAGAATTTCGGTATGGCTCCTGGACAGAGTTGTAGGTGTGCTTGTACTTCTTTTACCTTTCCTAGTCTCTCTGTAAATACCTCTGGGAATGGTCTTTGCAAGTCTGAAATTCATCGTTTAGTCTCAGTGGTTCATTCGTCGGTGATGGTATGAACAGTTTGGTAGTGTAGGTCAGGCATCCCCATCAATCTAATCCAATCTCTGCTGAATAATGGTGGGCCCCCTTCAGGCACGACATACAATGTTGCATTAAAGTCTTTGTTTTTATAAGCGACAGTGGTTTCAATGTATGGCCACTGTATGTTTTCAGCGTGACTGCTGTTGGATGTAGTTGTAGTGTCAACCCCTCTTTTTGTGCTTGGCTTCATGTGACAACAGATACGGCGGATCCCGAATCTAGATCCATGAGTAGGGGTTGTTGGTTGATACGCACTTGTACTTGCATTCTATCTGTTGGGGCTTGCAAACTGAAAACACTGAGGTGTGCTAGCCATCCCTTAGTCTCTAATGGTTCCTCCCTTTCCCCTGGCGGAGTTGTGTATTCGGTGAAGTAAGTTGGATGTCTAAGTGTTCGGTTTGTGGGTCTGCGGCCATGGCAGCTGCGACAAACCTTCTGTAAATGGCCACGTTTGGAGCAGTTGTAGCAAACGTCATCTTTAAAACAACATGTGGATGCATCATGCGAAGGTGCTCCGCAACAGAAACAACGTTGTGTTGGATATGTGTCCTTTGATTCGGCTTTTCCGTCTTTGCGACCTTGAAAACTTCCTGTGGTTCTGTCATTCTAGCAGGTCCGGTGGCAGAGTGATGGGACTGGAGCTGTAGTGCATCCTTTTCTGCCATTTCCATGCCTATGGCGATGTCTAGGGCTGAAGTATCCGTCAGGTCTCTTTCTGACAATAGCCGTTTTTGAATGGATTTGTTTGCTAAGCCGAAGACAAATTGATCCCTTACTGCCTGTGGTAAGTGTGATCCATAATTGCAGGTGGATGCTAACTCGCGAAGATGCATCATGTATGGTTGAATTGATTCTTGAGGCGCTTGCCTGCGCGAGAACAGCCGGAAAGTTCTGCTATCTCCAGAGGTTGCGGCTGGTAGTATTGGGTCAGGGCTGCCACTAACTCTGTGAACGTTTAATCCGATAGGGTCGCTGGGGCCAGCAGGTTCTGTAGTGCGGATGTCGTTCACATTAAAAAAATGTTGTACTCTTTCAATGTAAGCCTTCCATGTGTCCTCATCCTCCTTGAATTCCTGTAGTGTGCCAATATATGATTGCTTTTCTGAGTGGTGGCTTGGAATTTAACCCCTTAGAGACAGCCATGTGTGTATACGCAGCTGTCACCTTAAAGGAGCAGTAAACTTTTTTTTTATGAAAACACATATTTTATAGAACTTTTCCTGCTGAATAAAACAAGGTCACTCCCATCGCTGTCAGATGTTTTATTCAAAAATTATATCAGTTTAAATAATCAGGAAGTAAATTTACTGTTTTTACTTCCTGATAGTTCTAACTGACAGGAAGCAACTGGAAGTTTCTATCACATTCTATGGAGAACTGGATGTCTCTGACTTTTCTAACTTTCCTCTCTATTAGAATCTAACAGGAAATCTAATTAGAATTTGTCCACTAGAGGGCACTGCTAATGTAAAAAAAACATGGGTTTAAACTGTAATAACTCTGGAAATATAAATCTTATAAATCTCTCTGCAGTGGGAGTACCCTTATTTTACTCAATAGGAAAATCCCTACAATATATATTTTTTCATAAAAAAAAGTTTACTGCTCCTTTAATGCCCGGCTAACATTTTTTTTCAGATTCCGGAGTCCCCGAACGGCGTGCAGCTGCACGGAGACCCGGACTTCCGGGACTTACCAGGTACGTCCTCTGTCACTAAGTGACAGTTTTTGCCGGACGTACCTGGTAAATCAATTGTCGGGAAGGAGTTAATGTTCCTGTGTGGATTTGTTGTAGCGGTACTGAATGCAGCTTGCAGCAGTAGTAAAGTATCACAATTCAGCACAATGAAACTTGCAGCAGTAGTAAAGTAGCACAATACAGCACAATAGCAGCGTTCAACAGACTGAAGCTTGAAGCAGTAGCCAGTCTAGGATAGCAATGGTTTTATATAGCAGAATAGCACAATTGCCCCCCTTTAATATAGGCTTGCAGGTTTTGTCAATTAGTAAAACTTTCAGCACAGTAGTGCTCTGTCCAGGCTTGCAAATAGCTGTATAACGGTATTTGCCTCAGACACTCTTTAGGAATATAATTGAGGATATAACTTACAAGGTTCTTGTTTCTTCTAGCATCCTCGTCGCAACTTTGGTGTCTGTCGTCAAGGCTCAAGGAACAAACTGGTGGTTTTCTTTGGAGGCAAAAACCACAACCTCTGTTTATTTAGTAATAAGGGAAGAAGGCTTGGGCCTGTAGGGTTGTGCTGAGGAGCTCTGGGGGATGTGTCCGTTCACTGGGGCGGGTTCCTTTGTTCTGCCTCTGCTGTGTCTCGCGTCACGTATGTTGGACGGATGTGACGTCACGGCACTTCCAGTTCCGTTTGGCACTTCCAGTTTTGCAGCGGATGCTGCAGGGTCCCGTTGTCCACAGCTTGCAGCCATGCTGGTCCACCCAGACTGAACACCACACAGTCCTCCCTCACCTCCCATGCCTCCTGGGTCTGACTCAGGGGGTGGTGAACCTATGCAGGTTGGGGCAACCCGGCTCTCTGTGGAGGAGAGGGGCTTCCGGAGGAGGGAGGGACTGTTTGTACTGTGGGAGACCAGGACACATATTGAGGTCCTTCCCGGTACATCTAGAAAACACTCACACCTAAGATCCTGTCGGGGGCAGATCTTAGGTGGTATCTCTCAGTCCCCAGAGAATGAACAGGATTCTTGACATGGTCCTTACATGGGCTAACGAGTCTGTGTCAATCCCAGCATTGCTGGACTCAGGTGCTGCTGGCTACTTTATGGATGCAGAGTTTGAGGCAAAAAAGTTGATTCCATTACAGTCATGTGCCACTCCACTGGACGTTGAGGCCATCAATGGTAGATCCTTTCTACCCTCACACATTACACATGAAACTTCCTTGTTAACCCTGAGGGTGGGAGCCCTCCATAAAGAGTCCCTGAAGTTT
This sequence comes from Rhinophrynus dorsalis, assembly GCA_037306005.1. Classification (NCBI taxonomy): domain Eukaryota; kingdom Metazoa; phylum Chordata; class Amphibia; order Anura; family Rhinophrynidae; genus Rhinophrynus; species Rhinophrynus dorsalis. The sequence goes on along the minus strand of CM074718.1, from coordinate 575,618,575 downwards.
CAGGTGATCAATTCCCCTCATTATGCCATCGTCCTGGGTTTTCCTTGGTTGTAGGCACATAACCCTAGGATTGACTGGTGTACGTGTGACATATTGTCTTGGGCTCCACCGTGTAATAAGTCTTGTCTCTCTCATCCAATGAGACTGGCATGTGCCAATTCCTGTGGTCTACCTGAGGTCTATTCAAGTTTCGCTGATGTGTTTAACAAAGTCCAGGCCTGAGCATTACTCCCTAATAGCCGGTATGATTGATCAGTGGAGCTACTGCCTGGGACGACCCCTCCTAAGGGGCGGATATACCCTTTGTCAGTAGAGGAGAACAGGGCCATGGAGGAATACATTTCTGATGCCTTGACCAGAGGTATCATTCGAAAATCCACATCCCCTGCTGGCACTGGATTTTTTTTTGTGAAAAAAAGGAAGGAGAGTTACTTCCATGCATTGACTTCCATGGACTAAACAAGCTGATGTTTAAAAACGCATATCCTGTATCCCTGATTACTGAACTGTTTGACCGTTTAAAGGGGTCCAAAATATTTACAAAACTCGACTTAAGTGTGGCATAGAACTTGGTCAGAATGAAGGAGGGCCACGAATGGGAGACAGCATTTAACACCCGGAGCAGGCATTATGAATATCTGGTCATGCCCTTTTGTCTCTGCAATGCTCCTGCTGTCTTCCAGGAATTTATTAATGACGTACTGAGAGATCTTTTACAAAGTTGTGTGGTGGTTTATTTGGATGACATTTACTCTCCTATGTTGGAGATTCATAGTTACGATGTGTCCAAGGTTTTACAGCTGCTAAGAGAAAACAACTTGTTTTGCAAGTTGAAGAAATGCGAATTTCATAAACCCCAAGTAAACTTACTAGGGTACATCATTTCCATATCTGGGTTGGCCATTGACCCCCAGAAATTGTCCGCAGTGTTGCAATGGCCTTGTCCTGTGGGACTCAAATCTATCCAAAGAGTTTTAGGGTTTGCTAATTACTACCGGAAGTTCATAAAAACAATTAGACTATTGTCAAACCACTCATTGATATGACTTGTAAGGGTGTTAGGACCTCGGAATGGTCGCCTAGTGTGTTGCTCGCATTTGAGAACCTCAAGGCAGCGTTCGCTGCAGCTCCTATTTTGGTGCAGCTGAATCCTGCCCCGCTCTTTACCCTGGAGGTAGACGCATCTGAGATAGGAGTAGGCGCCCTCCTCTCGCAGTGCTAGACTACAGGGGAGGCCTGGCGTCCTTGTGGATATTTTTCTAGAAAACTGTCCAAGGCTGAGAAGGTATAGCAGATTGGGGACAGAGAATTATTGGCCATCATCCTGGCCTTGAAAGAATGGCGGCACCTCCTGGAGGTTACTAGCTCTCCAATCTTGATTCTGACGGACCACAAGAACCTTACTTATTTGTCTGAGGCCAAATGCTTGTCATCCCGGTAAACCAGATGAGCATTGTTCCTCTCCAGGTTCAATTTTGTGGTTTCCTACCTTCTGGGTTCCAAGAATGTTAAGGCAGATGCCCTCTCATGCCAATTTTGCAGTCTAAGGAGGCGGTTCCTCCGACACCTATTATTCTAACTGATCGGATTCTGGCAACCATACCAAAATGTATGTATCCCCTGGGAGAGGAGATATTGGCTGCACAACCATCCTCTCTGGCAGAGAAACCATGTGGAAAGTGCCTTGTTCCCGCTCTTTTGCACATTAAACTTTTGGAGACTTACTATGCTTCTAAGATAGCAGGTCGTATTGGGCGAGACCAATTGATTTGGACTTTATCTAGACTATTTTGGTGGCCTACTCTCAGAGCTGATTGTGCGGCATTTACCGCAGCATGCACTACTTGTGCTCAAAACAAATCACCTCTACATTTGCCTGTCGGCCTCCTCCAACCAATGGCTAATGGAGAACGTCCCTGGTCACATTTGTCCATAGACTTTATGGTTGAGCTTCCGGTTTCTATGGGTTTCACGGTCATATTGATGATTGTGGACAAATTTTCCAAGATGGCTCACTTTGTACCACTTAAAGGCCTACCATCCACGCAGGAATTGGCGGTGGTCTTTGCTAAGGAAGTATTTCAGCTCCAGGGCATTCCCAGGGTTATTGTTTCTGACAGAGGAAGCCAGTTCGTGTCCTGGTTTTGGACGTGCTTCTGTGCTCAGATGTGTATTCAGCTAGCATTCTCCTCCACTTATCACCCTCAATCTAACAGTGCTACAGAAAGATATAATCAAGCCTTAGAACAATTTCTCCGTTGCTATATGTCTGACCACCACGACAGTTGGGCTACCTTGTTACCCTGGGCGGAGTTTGCAAAGAATTGTGCTATGAACGCCTCCTCACAGAGTTCTCCGTTCTTGATCAACTATGGGTTTCAACCCTCTGTCCTTCCTGAAGTTTATGAAGCAAAAGAAATTCTGGCTCTGGATGAGCATTTGAGGGGTGGTTCTGCGCAACTGCAAAAAAGGCAAGCTGACCGTAGGCGTCTGCCGACACCTACTTTCCAGGTGGGGGAGAGAGTTTGGCTGTCATCCAGTAACCTCAACCTCCAGGTTCCCTGTAATAAACTGGCTCCTCGATTCGTTGGTCCATTCAGAATTAACTCTGTGACGTATGCCCTGGATATTCCAGCATCAATGCGCATTCACAATGTATTCCACGTTTCCTTTCTTAAACCCCTGATCTGTAATCGGAACACCAGAGTACGTTCCGGCCAGCTACTGTCAAGGTCGGTGATCATGAGGAGTATATGGTACAGAGCATTCTGGACTCCAGGTGGGTCAGAGGGTGGCTACAATACTTGATACACTGGAGGGGATATGATCCAGAGGAGTGCTCCTGGATACCTTCAGGTGATGTTCATGCTCCTCTTTTGGTGAGTAAATTTCATTCCCTTTTTCCTAACAAACCCTGTCTCGGGCCACGGAGAGGGGGCCCTTAAGGGGGGAGGGTACTGTCACAGCCTACCTTATTTCCGGCGCCGCCGCTTCTGGCGACGCTGGGAGTTTAGGTCCTGGAATGATGCTTCGGCATCATCCCACATGTCGCTCTGTGCGTTGGGCCTAGGTACTCTTGGCGTCTTCAGTGGTCTCCCATGTCCTCTTGCTAGGTGGGGTGGCTGCTCAGGATGACGCAGGAGTATAGCTGTTGTTGGACGCATCTCGGCTCAATGTGTCTTTTTCGGGCGCGAGGCTGCGATATTGATGCAGGCCTCAATCTTATGCTGGTTGGCCTGGCTAGTCTCCTCCTACCTACTTCCTAGCTTGGTATTTAAGGATACTGAATCCTTATCCAGTGACCATTACGTTGTTGTCCTGTGCAGTTCTATGCTTGTTCCTGTTCCAGTTATCCTGTGTATGACCCGGCTTGTCTCACCATCCATCCTGGTGCTGACCTGAGGCTCTGTCTGACTATTCTCTCTGTTCGCTCCTGGTTTTAGTGGACACCCTATCTGGTGCAGACCTGTGGCTCTGGCTGACTACCTGCTCCGTGTATGACCCTGGCTTGTTTGACTATGCTATCTGGTGCTGACCTGGGGCTCTGTCCAACTATCCTTTTGTGCTGTCTCCTGACTAAGTGGACACCCTATCTGGTACTCTGGCAAACTTTAGCGTACTGACTGCAGGCGTGAGTCAGTAATCTCCCTTGTTGCCACCTTTATGGGAGATAAGCTTCTCCCTTCTGACTGCAGGCGTGAGTCAGTACTCTCCTTCATTGCCACCTCTACAGGAGAGAAGTAGGGAGTTCCTCCTCGACCTCCAGGGCTACAGAAACTACCATCGGCTTCGGCCTAGTCTCTAGCAGTTGTGGTTAACCTTGGGCTACCTCCTATTTCTGAGAGAGTCTCTAGGCTTTCGAGTCATGCTCTGCTCATTCTATTTTATGCTGTTTGATACTCTAATAAAGGTGATTTCAAATATACCATCTTACTCTTATCTATTCTTGCCAACCGTGACATGACCAGAGTACAAAATTACATTCTTCTATTGCTGTCTTTGAAGAATATTTGGTCTCCTACTAAAGCTTTACATAGACAGCAATAAAAAAACAGAGCCAACTGGTAACTAGATTACAGAATTGCAATTTGATTAAAAATTATGGGCAATAATGTTTGAATGATCAATTCGTTGTTGTCTAAATAGAACACACTCAAGGCAAAGTTCAGAGAACAGTCAGTGACACCTGCCTTTTACTGATATGAATAATGCATGCAACGTTTCTGGGGGCTCAATGCCGCCCTTCCTCAGGCATAAAAAATAGGCAAAAGGTTCAAACAGAGCACAGACAGAATTGATTAAATTGTTGATTTGATCTGAAAGAAGGACCACAATGCATAAGAACACACAACAAATTGGTAAAATAGTTATAAATAAAAAAGATTAAACATAGAAAAACATACTACTGGTTATTATATATAAGTTGTACGCAGGGAGTTTGGGGGTAAAAGTAATGGAGTTTTCATCACAGCTACTGACTGTCCTCACATGATAAATGCTGTGATTTTTCCCTCACATTCTCTTATATAACAGACAGTTCCTTTGTTAAGGAATGAGAAGGGATGGGAAAATATTTGCCATAAAAAGAAAAGTGCAAAACACAGTACTCTTTGCCTTCTGAGGAATGCAGTTTTATTATTTTTGTACTGAATGCAAATTTTGTTTATAAATGGTGGATACAAGGTAGTTTAGAAAAAAAAAATCTGGAAGAGGGCTCTAGTGAACCATAGACATTAAAACAGATTTGAAAACGAAAATGAATCACTAGAACTTGCACCAGGATATTAAATGTAAATAATAAATCAAAATGTAACCAACTATGTTTTTTTACAAGAAAGCCATGTAGCCATAAGGGCAGGTGTTGCATGACATCAGGTCTTCCCTTCAACGTTACCCCCCACACAGACACATATAAATATATACACACAGACACACACAGACATACAAAAATATACATACACACACAAGTATATACACACAAACACACACACAAACATACATAAATATATACACACACATACACATATAAATACATACACACACACACACAGACAAACATACAAAAATATACATACACACACAAGTATATACACACAAATACACATATAAATATATACACACACACAGACGTGCACAGCAGAGACTGCCCGCGCCGCGGCTGATACAGTGCTGGACGCCCCGAAGGAGCGTCCAGCACTGTATCAGCCGCGGCGTGGGCAGTCTCTACTGCACATGACAGCAGCACGCGCATCAGTCTCCACTGCACATGACTTTGTCGTTATACACACATACACAGAGACACACACAAGTATATACACACAGACACACATACATAAGTATATACACATACAAACATAAATATATACACACACACAGTCTATTTTGTTATTTATTTTAATATTATGATGCCTGAATATGAATAATATGGTCTGTTTGAAATGTGACCATTTACATCTTTAATTTTCATGTATATTTATGCATATGTATTGATAATATTAATATACAATAATTATAGTTTGTGTAAAGGTTAAGCATTACACTCTCAATCCCTTTAGGGAAGGGCAAAACATTCAACAATTGTGTCACAGGTTTTTCTTGCCCACTCCTGAGTGCTGAAGGATGACTCTTGGTGAATATATAGAGGTATGCGAACTTTGCTACTAGTTCTATGGAATTCTCTAGGTTAGACAGTACTTTTCATTTTCTATTGTCACAGCATAAGATCAGTTAGGCAGGATGAGAAAGGAGGGTGTCCCCGACTTCTATATGATATAATGAGAGGTGTGCTACTAATTTCTGAGCTGGATAGTTGAGTTTTTTTATGCCCACTTATGTGTGCAGCCTTCATCTTGTGAAAGCAATGGGACGTATTCAAAGAAAGACAGCAGGGAATAGTAGTGTGCGCCCATGGAATGCTTGTTTAAAAATTGTTATTTAGTATATGTAATGTTGGCAAAGCCCTCTTAACCCCTTTAGGACCCATGATGTGCCAGGACCGTCATGTGTAAACTTCCCTAAAGGACCAGTGACGGTCCTGGCATGTCTAGAGTTAAATTATAGCAGCAAGCCTCAGTGAGCACTGTTATCATGCTGGGGAGGAAGAAACTGAGTGCTCCAGGACCAAAGCACTCATTTTCAGTCATTTCCCATTTTGTTGGTACATGTGATCGCTACTACAGCAGTCACATGTACCAGCTTTTTCATTCACAAAGGCTATGTGTTTTTCATACACTGCCTTTATCACTGTTCTCTGCCTCTCTCTTCCTTACTATAAGAGAAAGGGAGAGAAGCAGGGAACAGACAAAAAAAAAAAAATAAATAGAGGTGTTATGCCTTGCCTACCTCTTTGCCTGCATCAGCAGTCGGCTTCTGGTCTTGGTTCCGGATCAGCGCCGGGCTCCTCTACGCATGCGCACACTTCCGGTTTCTAGTGCCTGCCTTTTCTTCTCTCTATGGTCCAGTCGGCATCCACGCGTCACTCTCATCCTGTCTTCCGGTCCCGGGCCTTTTTAAACCCCAGACTCGTGTTTTTATAGCGTCTGTTCTAGTACCTGTGTTCTGTATCCTTCTGGTTACTCCAACATTCCTGTATTCCTGTGTATGACCCGAACTGTCTTGACCTTGCCTTTGCCTATTCCAGTGTTCCTGTATTCCAGTGTATGACCCAGACTGTCTTGACCTTGTCTTTGCCTGCTCCAGTGTTCCTATATACCAGTGTATGACCCAGACTGTCTTGACCTTGCCTTTGTTTGCTCCAGTTTCCCTTGCCAGTCTGTATTTGATCCGGACCGTCTAGACCCTGCCTCTGCCTGCTCCTGTGTACCTTGCCAGCCCGTGTATGACCCAGACCACCATTGACCTTGCCCCGTCTTCTACAGCAATTCTGACACGTTGACCCATCCACAGGGGATCCACCTCTTCCAGGAATTCTGAGTGAGTACCTGTCTTCCTGTTTGGAGTATTGTCTATTCTCCCTGGAGATTATTTAGTATAGCTTGTCTCGGTTGGGGTTATCCTGGGTTACCCGGCAGCTCCTCTGCTGGGAACCACAACATCTGGCTTCACATCCAGAACCTATAGGCGGCTCAGCCACAGCAAAGCCCCAGCCTAGGCAACCTCCGCTCCCCAGTACCGTCCCCACGCCTCGCACCCCAGCGTCTAGCTCAGTAATCCCTTGTTGAAGGAGTCTTTATTTTTAATAAAATAAATGGTGGGTTATCCATATAAGTGTGGTATCAAATGAAAGCCCTTCTTGTGCATAAAAGAACTGTATATAATTAGTGTGGATGGAATAAAAGACTTAGGGGTAGATTTAAAGGCAGGCGTTAGTAAAAAAAAAACAAACACTACTGGGTACGTTAACGTGCAGTAAGCCATTTAAAGGTCCGTCTTAAGAACAGCTAACGGCAGTTCACAAATCATTACGGCCGATAGACTTACGTGCATTGAGACTCATGGAACAAGACTCCCCAGAGCCATTTAAATGAGTGCGGTACTGCTAACAGCAGAAAAAAAGATACAGTTAACGGCTAAAACTTAAGACCAAGTTCAATTAGCCATTAGACACTTAACGGTCAAAAATAACACCCGTTACATAGGAAAACAGACAAAATGCTTACCGCACAAGCATGTAAATGGCGAAATTAACCAGTGCATTGCCAAATTAACACAAAAACATGGGCAGACACCACAAATCACTGTCACACAGAACAACAAGCAACACTACAGGGACAAGGACTTAAAAAAAACAACACAACATGGCATGGAACAAAGGGGGACACTTTCTAATACAAAACAAGCTCACCTGTGCAACATCATCATCCAATCGAGAAAAAGCCAGCACCCACCAATGTCATACTCGCAACTGACAGCAATCAGAACACAGCAGATTTTAAAACACAAACACACCTGCAAACACTTACCTGGACAACAAACACCTTCCCATTGGTCATCACTCACCTCATCACCACACGTACACAGCATCCTACCACGTACTTAAAGGGACAGCTCACCACACTCACTTGTGGCTTGTTTTCTACTCAGGGAGATATAGAGAGAGAGATAGAGAGAGAGCGAGAGAGAGAACAATAAGTATGTTGGGATATTTATTGATGCAAAGACTGCGGAGAAGGAGTGCAAGGGGAGAGAGTTAGGGAACACCAGCAAGCCCCAGACACATCTGATCAACAGCTTTCATCTGTTGCAATTGAGGAGGCTCTGGCTCAACAGCCAGACAGGAGCCCATCAACACCTGGAGGACAGCACCTGCCAGCAGATGCACAGCTGAAGCAACAGGATACTCCACAGCAACAGGATGCTGCCCAGCTGCCACAGGGACCCCTGCAGCAGCGGAGGATGTATAGACGATCACCAAGGTCCAGGGTATACCACCCAAGGGTCACTATCTTTGGAATGACTGATGACGAGGTGATTGATCGCTACAGGTTGAGGCCGCACAGCCTCATTGCCTTGTATGAGGTCATCAAGGATCAGGTAGATCCCATTTACATCCACAACCATTCCATATCTGGCCTGCAAAAACTCCTGTGTGCCATACACTTCATGGCAAGTGTCGACTGAAGGTTATGCATCTGGCATCTCACAGGCCACATTCTCCAGAGTGCTGGCCCAGGTCTTGCCAGCCCTCAAAAGCAAGGCCAGTACCTATATACATTTCCCCACCACCGACATGGAGTGGATACATCTGAAGCAGGGCTTTTATGCAAGGGGAGGCATGACCAGGGTCATGGGTGCTATAGCTTGCACCCATGTCCATATTAAAGACCCAGAACACGACGCACATATCTTCAGCAACAGGAAGAACTTCCACTCCATGAAAGAGCAGATGGTGTGTGACAGCAACATGAGGATTATGAATGTCTGTGCAATGTATCCTAGCAGCTCTCATGATTCATACATTTTCCAAAAATCCTCAGTCCAAAGAGACTTTGAGAATACAGGAGGATGGCTTCTGGGTGAGTTCACAATACTAAATCACACCACATCCACAGGTGTACACACAACACTGCTCACTATGCTCACTAGTATGTCCACCACAGAAAAAAACATTCACACAACGTGTGCTCCCTGTCACACCATGTCAATCACTTTCCACAGGTGATGCTGGCTATGGCTGCAAATCATGGCTCCTCACCCGGTCGCCAGTCCCCAAAGAGATGTCCCGGAAAGATACAACCAGGCTCATGGCAGAACTCAGAATGCCATTGGACGGACCTTCGGCCTCCTTAAGTCTCGATTCCAATGTCTGGACCACTTGCAGTATGCCCCAGAAAAAGTGTGGCGCAATACTGCACAACATCGCAGTGGACACCAGGCTGGTGGATGATATCCAGCCCCCCCCCCATACCTGAAGTGCCCATGGACATCGGCCATGTTGAGGAGACCCTGAGAGGGGCGCAGATCAGAGACAGGCTCATCACGGACCACTGTAGCTGTGAGCATAACACAGGCATTCAAACAATCCATGCAAGTCCTCCATCAGTCCTGTGAATTGGTGCCAACACACTAACCACACCTCACATGATGTTCTGTTTCACCCCACAGGATCATTGACACAGCACTGTACTGGCAGCAGTATGGCCCCAAACATCATCCATACCATGGACGTGGCATATTGTGTGTGGGGATTCCAAAACCATCTTCCATTCCCTTTTCCATGTTGACATTGATACCTCATGGATATCATGCACACCCCCAGGAATACCAAGATACAACACATCACCCATGTTCAGCATCTTACATGGATTGACTTGACAGCAACTAACGTGAATTGCCATAATCATAGCCAGAGCAACCATGGTACTCTTGTAGATAAAGAGTGTTGCATTGGATAACACACTGTCACAGCAGGGGTTAAAGGGCCATTGGAGTCAACATGGGACCTGTAGTTACCTATAGTTGAGAAGAGCAGCAGAGGCATAGATCTACAGTGGTATTGTTGAACAACATAGAGGTCATGAAATGTGGATCAGATCTCAAGGGACACCATGCTGACCTGTGTGTGTGCAGTGATATGTGCCCCTGACATGAAAATACACATCAACAAATATGTCCTAATAGTTCCATGAAACAAAAAATGTTAGAGTGACAGTAGCAGCCCAAAGTCATTGGTTTCATGGAGCTATCAGAACATATTTGTTGATGTATGTATTCATGTCAGGGGCACATATCCCTAGGACTGCTTCACATTCCCTTAGTTCTCTACATAATGGGTTACAGACGAGTACACAACATATTACAAAGCAATGGTTTGTGTACTCACCTGTAATGGAAAAGATTAAGGGGATTATGAAGTTGTAGTTGTTGCATGATGATCAGTTCGAGGGTGCTGCTCCAAATCCTATCCTCTTGTCCCACAGGCATCCACAGCATGATCCATCCTTGAACAGAAGAGTTTCCATGTGACTGGACTAAAGCCTTGACAACACTTCCATGAAGCTCACTTCCTGATGTTATAAGTGAATGTGTTGGTGATGCAATGTTTGACCTGATGTTCACAGAAACCTCTACTGGAACATTCACATATCCACACAAAACACAAATTCATGTGTGTACAAACATACAGGTATCAAACCTGTACAGTTAAAATGCTCATCTACAGAGCTAACGAACTTTGTGGACAACATGAGCAGTTTAGTAATGTTTCTAAAGTATTCATATGTAGTTTAAATATACCTTTTATGTGCTCATACAAGTGTTCAATGCATATATAAGCAATATACACAGAAAACACATGAAGATGTATGTATGTATGTATCTTTATTTATATAGCGCCATACATGTACACAGCGCTTAACAGAAGTTGAAATAATACAATACAAAAATGACAGAACTGGGGTTAAGAGCATTAAGGTTAAGTACAATCATTACATTATTTGTGAGGGAAAGTGCAGCAAGGGAATCATACACTAGGAAAGGGACCCTGCCCCAAGGAGCTTACAATCTAGGCTGAATTCATATTGACAAACAGAGACAGTAGGATGTACTGTAGTTTGAGACACAATAAAGGAGAACCATCACTATTCTATCTGTGTCTGTATGAATACATGTTGGATTAGACATGTCTCAATGTGGAACCACACTCAAGCCTACAGTATGCCTCAGACATAGGAAGGCATGACCCACATCACAGAAGTCTACTACTTGTTTGGCCGTGAGTGGACTCTGTGATGTATTCATGCAACACCAATGTGTGTTGTGAGTGATAGAGGTGATACAGGTGACATACTTCCACAGTGATGTCATGTCCACAGTTTCTGTGTTGCTCAATATAATCAATCTTCTGAGATTGCTTTAGTTTGACATATCTCAGTACATGGGCTACATCAACAAACAACCAGACTAAGTGGACAAGTGTTATCACTGGTGAAGTTACATAGTTACATAGTTACATAGTAATTTAGGTTGAAAAAAGACTTGCGTCCATCCAGTTCAACCCTTTTCCTATTCCTGTTTACCATCGCTGACCCAAAAGAAGGCATCTGACTCCAAATGGCAATCAGATTTCTCCCTGGATCAACAAGCCCCAACTAAATATTAATCCCAATACTAACGTACATAGCCCTCTATATTATGCTCTTTTAAATAAGTATCCAGGCCCCTTTTAAAGGCATCTAATGTATTTGATAGCACCACCTCCTCCGGAAGTGCATACCATAACTTTATTGTCCTTACTGTAAAGAAACCCTTCCGCTGTTGTAGATTAAATCTCCTTTCCTCAAGTCTAAGCGGGTGGCCCCTTGTCCTGTGTACTGTTCTGTTAATGAACAGGTCTTTTGAAAGCCCTTTATATGGGCCTTGAACATATTTATATAGTGTTATCATATCCCCTCTAAGACGCCGTTTCTCTAGTGTGTACAAGTGTGTTACAACTGTAGTAAAACAACAATACAACTTACTGGATAACCCAATGCTCAGCCTAAGGTTTCAATGTGTGTGCTACACATTGGATTCTCAGGACGATCATTGGGTTATCCAGTAAGTTAGTCTGTGATGCAAACGCTTATTGTGAAATTGACTTATTGGAGAACCTAATGCTCACCCTAGGATTACAATGTGTAGCACACACATTGAAATCCTAGTGTGAACATTGTGTTTCCCAATAAGTCAGTTTCACCATAAGAGTTTGCATCAAAGACTATTTTGCTGCAAGTTACTTCTCTGCTAACTCAAACAGCTGTTTGTTTGGTTAACCCCTTAAACACAACAATTGATGCAGACGAATATTCAGTGTTGCACCAGTTGTTGTGCTAAGGAGTATGTTTTGTTCAAATTCAACCCACATCATGGCCATGTAACACTGTCATGTTATATGGCTCCAGGGATGGATTGCCAGTTGAATTTGCACAATGGTGTGTGTGTGTGTGTGTGTGTGAGAGTGTGTGTGTGTGTGTGTGTGAACCCGTGTTGTAACATCCCACAAACATGTTACCTGGGCAGGAGTTGTGTTCACTTCATTGCTTGGCAATGCATTGGAGACAAATCTGCCACCAAATCTATCACTAAACACAAAGCATATCACACAGGATTCAAAAGCACAAAGTTCTCTTTATTAAGGGGGAAGATAACAAGTTGGCCATTTATTTTATTTTTTTCGGGGGTGGATCTTCGACTGGGTGCCTGAGGTGGATGCCCTGGCTGATTGCCTGGTCACCCTTTGCACCCTAGGTATGGCTTCAGGGGCCACACTGGAGGGAGTGGTGGGTGCAGTGGACCTCTCGGTGGAATGATCTCTCTCTCTACACGCAGGTTCTCCCTGCAGTTGTGGTCTCTCAACTCCACCAGCACGTGCCCATTCATGTCCATCATTCCCGTGTGGTACTGATGGAGTTGTGTGTTTATCCTGGTGAGCTCCAACTCCAGGGCATGTATCCTGTTTTCTATCCTTGAGGTGTTCCTCCGGGATTCCCTTTGGCTCCTTGAAATGTTCAAATCTGTACTGCGGCATCCCGGGAGTAGCCTCCTCTGTAGGGCCATGCACTCTGCCTCCATCCCTGTGAGGCGTGAAATGTTGGAGGTGGATGTGCCTGGTGTGCTGGTAGGGTTTCTGCTGCGTCTGAGTCCTCTGCTGCTGCTGTGTCCTCTGCTGCTGCTGAGTCCTCTGCTGCTGTTGCTGTGTCCTCTGCTGCTGCTGAGTGTGCTGTGGCTGCTGCTGCTGTGACAGCTGGTGGAGCGGCTGCTTCAGATGATGGGTATAGAACCACCATATCAAGTGACCCACAGCTGCCCAAAGATATCTGTGCTGGTGGAGGTGCTAAAGTGATGTCTTCCCTCGGTAGAGGGTGCTGGGGCTCCCCAATCAGGCCCAGGTGTTGGTAGTCCAGTGGCCAAGGGTCATACCTTGACCACTGGTAGGTGCTTTGCCCCCACCTGGGATCATACCTGGGGCCATGCTGGGAAGCCATCCAGGTGGGTAGGTCCATCTGTGGGGAATATGGCCCATATTGTGTGGTGTCGACTGTCCCTGGTGGTGATGGTGCTGCTGCTGGAGGGTAGTAGCTCCTGAAGGTGTTGGGATGCATCCACCTCTCCTCCTGTTACATCCAGGTACTGTGATGGGGTGGAGCATCCTGTGGTGATGCAGCCAGTGGTGGAGCAACCAGTGGTGGTGCAGACAGTGGTGGAGCAGCCAGTGGTGGAGCAGCCTGTGTTGGAGGAGATGTGGATGGTGGGTGTGGTGACCACCGGCTGGTCCCCTCCTCTGTATATTCCTCACTGGGTGGTGACGTAGTCTTTTCCATAGGCTTCTGCTGTGCTGGAGGCCCGTAAGCTGTGTGGAGAAATGAGATGGTGTAATTAGTAAACATAGCCATGATAAGATTAAAGGGACAGTAATACTTAAAATGTGAAAGAGAAAAGTATATGTAGTAGGGTTTATCTCATCTCCTGAGTAAACAAGGGTACTCCCACTGTGGAAAGATGTTATTACAGGTCAAAGTTGAATTTTGAGGTGCAATATCCCAGCAGCCTGAAATAGTACAGTGGCGATGTTGCTACACCATCCCATGTATATTTCAGGTCCCGGGACCAGAGCTGTCCATAGGATGGTGTAGCAACAGCGCCACTGTACTATTTCAGGCCACTGTGATATTGCACCTACAAGATTCAACTCTGTGTTGTGATAAATTTTGAATGAAACACCTTTCAGCAGTGGGAGTTCCCTTGTTTTTCTCAGGGGGATAAGCCCTCCAAAATATTTTTCTATTCACATTTGAAGTATTACTATCCCTTTCACAGGATAGCAATGGTTGATTTCACTTTGATGTAATATTGTAATCAATATGGATCAATGTTAGTCCTATCCCTCCAACCCTCGTGGTTTGACAGATATTGCTCTATGTGACAGATGGAGATTTCAGTCATTTGACCACATGGAGGCTCTTCAGCAGAGCCAAAATTGCCCCATTTAGAGATCAATACTTCATTGGAATGGTCTACAAAGTGTTCCTGGTTTGCAAGCACACTCTGTGGACCAGTCCAATTATGTATTAATCTGTAAACGGCGCAATATTGACTCTGCCCAAGAGCCTCCGTGTGGTCAAATGACTGAAATCTCCATCTGTCACATAGAGCAATATCTGTCAAACCATGAGGGTTGGAGGGATAGGACTAACATTAATCCACATCTTTTTACAATGCCTACAATATTACATCACGGAGAAATCAAACACTGCTATCCCGTTAAAGGTACACAGGAAGAAAAATGGTCTGAAATGTATGTGAATATGTACCTTTCATGTGGGTACAAATATATCCATACAAGATATGAACCCATAGATCAGCTCAGTACGTGTGATTGCCTTACTGGCTATATATGTGCACCCATCACAAACTAACTTTTATTGATATCATAAACAACAACATACCTCGTACATATCATCTGAGTAAGGTGGGATATACTAGGTATGTGTATTTTGATGATATCAATAAGAGTTAGTTTGTGATGGGTGCACATATATATCCAGTAAGACAATCACATTTACTGAACTGATCTCTGGGTTCACATCTTGTTGGGACATATTTGTACCCATTTGAAAGGTACATATCCACATACATATCTGACCGCTTTTCTTTGTGTACATATCTTTTTTGAACAGATCTGCAGTGGGATTCAATTGTTATTCATCCCTATCTTATTAGTTAATCCCGTACAATGCAATATTTTGAATTATTTTACATATGACTGTCTGGTTGTCATGATGGTATCCTATGCATTACATTGTGATGTATGGGATCCCACCCTGGCAATCACAGCTTGATGAACTGGACAGGATCCTGTCCATGAGGTCTGTTCCAGTTCAATCCTGAAGGGCAACAATCAAGCCAGTAGTGAAGGATATCTTTGACTGACGCCTGTTGTTTTCAGGATGAGCCCATCCATCCTTCTTAGTGAGGCAGCCGTAGTCAATCAGAGATATCCATCATTCATGGCCTGTTGGTGACCAAACTACAATGGTTCATATTTGGTTCCCATATATATCCTGCAAATAGTGGCTGGTGTGATATCCATCCATGGCATCAGCACTCCTGGGGATCCATGTGGGAATTAAAGGTGAGATATGTCATTTCAAGTTAGAGTAAATGATTGCATACACAACACATGGCCTACATTTTTCTCCTTTAATTCTGTGAAATTATTTTAGGCCTGTGTGTTACACAAACAACCAGTTATTTTCAGTGGCACAGTGATGTGTGACCTGATCTATCCTTTTTGAGATTCAGTAAGTGGTGATTAAGACCTGATGAACTGAACATGATGCTGACTTCTCCAGTGATCTCATTTCCTCATTTCCAATGTTTTCTATGGAGTTTATACAAAGGGACCTTAGCAACTTGAATCATGTTATTAACTAGTCTCCATAAACCAACATGGTGATTGGTGAAGTGAGGGTTTGTAAGGGTTAATTTATCTCCATCATCTCTTTTTCACCGCTTACTGAATGTCCCCTGTGTAGCATGTAATCATTACCCTATCAACTTGTGTTCTTATTATTGGTTAACCCTTTGAGTACCAGAAGGGTTGCCAAAGCATTGTTGAGTGATGCATTGATGATCCCTCTAGCACTCAAGGGGTTATGTGCTGACTTCCCTGTGGGTACATGGGTGACATTGTGGAGGAACAGTAATGATGTTTAACAGACAACACTTTAAAAAGCATGGTTTATGTGGGTTGTGTGTGATCAGCACAGCAACAAGAGGGTTGAACTGGGACTTGGACATGTTTGGGCCTGGTTAAACCTTGCCATTTATCCTTGTATTGTGCCCTGTTTGAAGCCTCAGGGTGCTGTGTTGGTGCAGTTGTGTGGATGAATGATGGGCATGTGTTGAGGTGTGACTGTGTTTGAGTGTGCAGCTTGTGTTTGTTGATGTTGTGTCTGGTTATGGGATGATGCACTTACCAGTAGTGTGGAGGCTTCTCTCATCCCCAGTGTCCGATCCTCCAGGGACCCCTCAATCAACGTGGACGACAAGCTTTGCCACAGCCTCTCCTCCCATCCGCTGAAGGTGATGGGAACAAGTATACCATCTCCGTTGCCTCGGGCATGCAGGGCGGCATCCCCCATCTTCTTCTTAACCTGCCTCTTGCAGTTGTCCCATCTCTTTTTGACGGAGTGAATGTCCCGTATGCAGCTGGCCACCGCATTGACCCGGCTGCAGATTTGGTTCCAGGCAGCCTTCCTCCTTGCAGCCAGGCCAGGGACCCTCTCCTTCGGGAACAGGATGTTCTCCCTCTCCAGCACAGCCTCCATGAGGGCCCTGTTCTCCTTCTCTGTATAACGTGGATCTCTGATCCTCAGCTCCGGCCTGCGAGGAGTCTGAACCAGACTGCCCTGCCTGCGCTGCCCCTGCCTGTGTGTGGTGTCCCCAGCATCTACTCCTCGTCCCACTGCAGGTTCTGTCCCTGTCCTCTGTGTGCCTGCTCTTCTGGGCCGGCTCCCCCTCCACCCTGTAGATCTCCCGCTCCCACCCCTACTCTCAAAAGGGGTGTCCTGCTCTCCTTCCTCCTCCTCCACAACTCTCCTCATCCCTCTCTCCTGTCCTCCTCTCCTAGCCATCATTCACCCACTCACACCCAGGCACTCCCACAAATCCTCACAGACACACGCGATCCCACTCACACTGTGTCACAATCTTTTACTCACAGATTCACACTGTCAAAATAAAGTTTAAAAAATGTGTAAAGTGTTATGAAAAAAAAGACTATGTGTATGTATGTGTTTGTATGGGTGTATGTGCCATTTGCAAAAGTGTGCTATGTGTCTATTTAAATGTAAATCTCTCCTCTCCAAAATCCTTCTATCCTACTCCTCTGTATGCTTCTCTCTCTCCCCCTCTCGATAAACACTATCCTCCGCTCCTGGGTCCTGTGATCTAGCTTGCTGAAACTTGAAACACAGACAAGGTGTGACGGTTATTTTGGGGTATATATAGGTGTATTTGAACATTTGTGATACTTTGGGGCTTTGGGATTGGCTGTAGTTTTGAATTTTGTTTGTGCATCTATCAGGGTTGCTAGACAACGCCAGCCGTTTTGTTAAATTTTGACTTACGTTAGTTTATGCTAAAAAAGGTGCTATTTTTGTGTTACGTGTTTTTGTTGTGTCTACACTCGTTAGCTATTCTTGTAGACTTACTTTTAACCCCTTAATGACCGACCGCGCAGGCACACAGCAGTCACTAAAGGACCACGGAGCTTTTTTTCTATTTCAGACTCCCCAAACAGCGTGCAGCCACGGCGGGAGCCCAGAATTCCATGACGGTCATAGTACGTCATGGGTCATTAACTCAGATCGACCCATGACATACTATGACCGCCAAGGGTCGTTAAGGGGTTAAATCCACCGTAAATCATGTGTTATTTCCGGCCGATGTGCCTATTTTACTTAGCGGCTGGTTTAACTACTTCCTTTAAATCTAGCCCTTAGAGGGAAAACACTGTTGAAAAAAGACATAGTCAAAAAGGTCAAAATTGCCCCATTCCTTAAGTGCAAACCACCCCAGATTTTCCTGGTCTTTAAGGGGCTAATTATGCCTAAATTGTAAATAGATTGCCATGACCACATAATGTGTATTTATGAGTTAATTAGTTAGTTCTGCTTTAAGTCTGTGTTTCTCAACAAGGGTGCCACATTTTTCACTGAAGTCTTTGACCAAAATGTGAATGTTGCATTTCAGATGTGTATTTCTGGGATTGTTATGTACAATATGATAGCTTATTTCAATGTGATTGTAATATCTAAGAATAACTACACATTTATGTATTTATCCCATTCATTTTGCCCATGACAAATGACCTATACAATCAGGATTGCCCTCAACATTCCAGCAACTTATTAGAGACTAGTATGAAAGCCCATATATACGGGCTAATGTTCACCCAGCGGCCCAGGCTGCTGCCCCGGAGCCGGGAACAGAGACAGGCTGTGAGCCGTCCGAAGCTCCCCGCTCCAGATCAGCGTGTTCGGTGAGTCTCTACTGCGCATGTGTGCACAGTCATGCGCAGTAGAGACTCGCCGGATGTGCTGATCTGCAGCGGAGAGCTCCGGACGGCTCACCACGAAGCTCCATGTGTGCAAAACCCCTGTGTGCTGTTCCAACAGTCTCTACCGTGCATGTGCGGTTTCACACACAGGGAGCTTCGCAGGCTAGCATTTTATATTAATTAGATACTTTTAGCAAAAAAACAATTAAACAAAGACGTAAGGTAAATATATTGTAAGGCTGCCTTAAACATACATGGTTGGTCACAGTTTATAGAATTTGGGAAATCTATATTGATTTGTATAAAGTTGTTATATTAGAGCTGTTTGTAATAATAAATGCTTTATTGGGACTTCCTTGAAATTGTTTGTGCAGTCAATATTTTCAAACCGCAATATAGGTCAAATTCCAGTAAAATAAATGTGTATGCTAAAATGAATCATTAAATACTAGGAAGCACTTGTCTGTAGACAGAAAAAAAGGTGAAATCAATATATGAACCTTGCTTAGAAAAAGGAAATCCACAGATCAATTAACCATGTGACAATATGTTGACGGTTTCTGGAATCAGGATTACTAATAAGGCTATTGTTTATGTGCAAGCACACATCATATTAAAACATCAGAGTTCATGTGACAAAACAGGAATTAGACGACATTTGCTAAGGATTATTGCATCACAATATCAAGTTATTTATTCTAATCAATATTATTCACTCTGAGTAGCCATCTAGTCCTTTGAAGGGTTAATGGCATTGTTATCACTCATACTAAGATTAGTTATTGTCTTGCAATAAGAAATTATTATGCAGTTGGTTCTTTAAGGGAACTTAAACCCCTGAACATTAAATGGTGTCATATATTTAAATATTCGGTACTTCTCCATTAAACCCTCTGAAACAACTGTAATCAGCCACTCTCCATCACACAAATTTTCATTTAATCCTTAAACACATATACACATACATTCAAACACCTCCTATCACACTATTCCATTCAAACATCCCATAATGCACCTCCGATTAACCACTCACAAAGGCACAACTCCATTCAAACATCCCCCTCACAAACCTGTACTTAGAATCCTACACCTGCTGCTTGCACCTGGTATTCTGTACCTGTCATCCTGCTGTCTGGACCTTACTGTCCAGCACTTGCCTGCTTGTACCCGGTATTCTGTACCTACGTTCTGCATCCTGTACTGCCCTTGTGCACACTACCACTGTGAAGGGCTCTTTTATCACTTTCAGGCTCCTTGTCAGTGCAGTTTACACAAGTATGTACATCCTTGTCATAGGGCTCCAGTCTCTGCTGAACAAACCACCAACAGGTACATGGTGGTTACTGTATTGACAATCTTTGTGTATAGGTGGATGAAGGTAAGCCATTTTTAAAGGAGCAGTAAACTTTTTTTATGAAATCCTAAATGTTATAGAACTTTCCCTGATGAGTAAAACAAGGGATCTCTCACCACTGGCTATTGTTTTATTCAAATATTATAACAGTTCTAATAATCAGGAAGTGAATTTACGGTGCGTTTACTTCCTGAAAGTACTAACTGACAGGAAGTGACTTGGCAGTTTCTATAACATTCTATGGAGTCTGTCACTGACTTTCCTCTCTATTAGAATGTAAAAGAAAAACTAATTGGAATTTGACCACTAGAGTGCACTGGTAATGTAAAAAAACATGGGTTCAAACAATAATAACTCTGGAAATATGTATCTCTCAGCAGTGGGAGTACTGTTATTTTACTCAACAGGAAAATCCCTAAAATATATATATATTTTCATAAAAAAAGTTTATTGCTCCTTTAAGTCTATAGTGGCCATCACATCTTCTACTTCCAAGATGTTTAATGCAAAAAAGTGAGATTGAGCACTAGAAGCAGAGAAGTGTAAAAGCCTTTTATCTTGAAGCACTTTGGAGCAGAAATCATAACTCTTCAATGTTCAAAATTTTGAATAGCTTTTAGGAAACATGGATGTCTGATGAAGCATCGAGGGTATAAATCTGTTTGGAGAAAGCAAATCTTATTTTGTATCCATCACTTTTCACACAATACCCATAAATCTGAGGTAGATAGAAAGTGTGGCAGATTGGAACCTTTAATAGCTGTTTTTGGTAACTTGTCTTTGGAGACTGGTTTCCTTTTCCAGAAGGCTTGATATCAAACTTCTTTGGGTTGGAGTTTTTCTTCTATCTCCTGTAGGGACAAAGAAAGGTATTTGCAAAATGGAAAAGTGTATTTTGAGGAAGGAATTTATTTTTCTATGCCAGTTTATCAACCAGGTAACCTAATTCTTTCCCAAAAAAGTAAAGGAGCTCCAAATGACGTAGAACACAGTATATTCTTTACGGAAAGGCCCCCAGCCCACTGTCTGAGCCACTTTTTGTTGTAGAAATTACTGTATTTGTATCAACTATTTTGACTTTTTCAATTAAAAAAAATCAAAAACAAAATCAGCTCTTTTGTGTATAGGATGCAAAAAACTGGGAAAAGATTTATGGAGAAAGAAGGTGTGAGATGTAAGTGAGAATGGGTTTCTACAGCATGAGTAAAAACTTAGTGCCTCATAATAGAAGAATTTAATCACTTTATCTTATGCATTAAAAGACGAGTTTGACTCTCCTGTAGTTGGTCAGTATGAGTGAAGGGTAGTCAGGTCTCATTTGAAGGGATGAGTGAAAATTTAGCCTCAAACCAAAACGGTGAATAATGGCAATTCTCACTTGACGAATAATTTCCTGTGGAAAAAAGTGCAATTTTTCTGCTTTTTTCGCCTAGCTCATTGCATTGAAATCTTTGAAAACGTTGAATTTACATAGCAATTGTTTTTGTATTTCCCACAGGCATAGTATTAAAGGGGTTTGAGGGTGCCTGTGTTGGTGGAATGTGGAGAAAGAATCAGTTGAACAGGTCATTTTTTTGGGGGGTGTTGACTGACTGCTATTGGGGGGACAGTAAAAAATAAATAAATACACAACATAAAAAAAAAATAAGACATGGTATAAAAGGTGTTTGAGGAGGGTGCCTTTGTTGGTGGATTTTTGGTGGAATCTGGGGGAAGAATCAGTTGAACAGGGATTTTTTTTGGGGGGGTTTGTTGACTGGTATTGGGGGAAATTGGTATGTAATGCTAGTAGTGGTCACTTCCTCCTCAGACTCACTGGACGCATAACGTTCCTTCCAGCTTGTCCTTTTACTTGTTGTCCAGGTGTTTATAGTGATCGTACACACTATGACTATATAAATCAGAGCCCAACAGCCTCTCACTCACTTTCTTTAGCTGCTTGTATTGTGTTTCACTTCCTGGAAATGACAAGTTTTTATAGCGAAAACACAAAGAATGTGTAGGTAAAGGGGAGAAAACTTTGCAGCCATTGGAAAATAGCAAATCATTTTTGGCAATGTGCAAAAATGGAGGAGATTTTAATGGCTTTATTTAAAGTGGATTTTCCCTCAAAGATAGGACAACCACATAGTTTTCCCAAAAAATTTTTTGTGGGAATACAATAGAACCTTTCGCCCACCCTACTCATTTGTCAGTTGAGGATGAGGAAATGTACCTAGAGGCAGAAAAGAAAATGGAAGAGAATACAGAGTAAGATGAGAGAAAAAGGGAGGAGGAACAAAGGTGAAAAGAATATGACTGATCCATAAGGAAGAGGGATTTCTCATGGAGATATAAGACCAGGATCTAGAAATTAAATCACATGACAGAGGCAATAATAAAAATCATATGACATTTGTGTGTATTGAGGTCTCAGTGGGGCATGTGACACGCTGAGTGCATGCTGGGGTTATGTAACAAAATCCTCCTTTAATAAACATTATACCCAGTATATAAAAGTGTGTGGAGGGGGGCAATATGGTATATGAGATGATAAAGGGAAAGCTAAAGAGGAGACAAAGGACAGAAAAAGGGAAAAGGGGAGGCTTGCTGTGTTTTATCTAAAACATAAAAAAATATATGCCCTAGTTATCATGTTTCAAGCCACAGGTCTTGTTGCCAGCTTGAAACCTTCTATAATGCTAATCTCCCTGCTAGTAATGGGGCAGTTGTGCTATACTGTACACTAATAATATATTAGGTTGACCCTAGCCCTGGGTGTTTTTGGAGCATAGAAATACTCCTGTTTAAAAGGGAAGCACTGATAAAACATTACTGTTACTAAGGAGAATTAATAACCTGTCCACTTCTAGTCCCACTTAAAACATTTCAGGATTTCTCCACCGATTCTAGAATGAAGTGGAACTGGAGAGGTCAATTGCAGGGGTGTGCTTCAGGTTCCCGAGGTCAGATACTGTCCTGCACTTACAGATTTTTCACCAATCAATTATCTTTATTAGTGGTAGCATATCCCAATGTTACCTGTAACAACACACAGATGTCCTGAGTATAGTTTTGACATATTTTTTAAAAATTACTTGAAAAGCTCATCATAGTTGAATCTGTTATGTTTTTCAACTAACTTAGAATAGATAGTAGATCCAGGCTCTGTGTGGAAACTATATTAAAGGAGCTCCATCTAGTGGCCATTCACCATATTCTCATACTTTGGTGAAAAATAAACACCAAATACAACTGTTTTTTTAACCTTCTAAAGTGACTACTAAGCATGAAATAAAATATTAATCATTAAATAAATGAGATGTTAATAACAATATATTTACTGCACTCCTACATCCTTATACATTTAGCCCAAAATACTTAAATAGCTGCAGATTTCCCATTGCCCTGTTGTATTGGTAATGTTGCGTGGTGTTTATGCACAGAAACATAAGATTTGATGGCAGATAAGAACTAGTCTGCTCATCTGTTCTGACTATTTCCTTTTCTATGTAAAAGATCAGACTTATTTATTAGAATAGCCACATACAAGAGTTCCCATTTTAGCCCCTACCTCACAGGCACGTGCACACATAGACACCAAGGGGCGCTTGAGCACCTGCCCTTTTTGTCCAAAGTGCCCTCGTGCCCTTTTAACATAAATAAATAGATAAATAAATAATTATGAGAAGTGCCCTTTTTTTCATTTGAGCCCCTGCCCCCCAAAATGTCTGTGCACGTCCCTGCTACCTCATACCTCCCAAGGAGGGACAGTCCCTCTTTTAGACCCAAATCCCCCTGACCCTCTTTCCCACCCTGGTGTCCCTCTTTTTAAGATATCAGACTGTGTGGTGTGTATATAAATGTATCACACTGTTCCACAGTAATAAAACTCACACTAATGTATGTTTAAGTTTCAGTATATGTGTTTTATAATTTACTCTGTGTAAATAAAATAATTTGGTCTTGTTTATTCAGTTACACAGAGGTGTCAATAGGTCACAAAATAACCTAAAAATTCTCAGTAATATTCCTCCCAACAGCCACGCCCCCAGCAACACCCCCTAAAACAAAAGTTTCCCTCTTCGCTCATTTGAAATGTTGGGAGGCATGCTACCCTATCTGTATGGGCATACAGAGCATTCACAGGAGCTTCCTGTTTTAGATGGACTCTCCTTGGGTTCCCAAAAGTGCTAGACTTGCACAAGGCGGTTCTGGGTTCACAGCATAGAAATCTGGCAGCTTTTCTCAAATACAGAAAAGAAAGGCTACAACCAAACTTAAGAGGATCGTAAATGATAACTTATATTTGGGGTGCTCCACTCATAATTCTACTGGGGCCTCAGTGGTTCTTAAAACAGCCCTGAGGTACTGATGTTCATTGAGGTTGATGCACTAAGATTAACAGGAGTCATTCTGTGGCAAAACAACTGTACTATTTGGTACAAACAAACATTCCTCTGGATATAAATGGGGATATTGAACTCCTGGATTCTAGCAAAGTCACCAATACATTGCTTCACAATCTTTATTTGCTTCAGTGACAGGAATGAGGCTGCAGCTTCAAAGAGTGTATCTGTAGTTCTGTTGCTACCAGCAGGGCCGGACTGACCTACTGGGATACCGGGAAAATTCATGGTATGCTGTCTGCTCTGGGCTTCCCTGGGGCTGCTTTAAAATCAAGAAGCAATCCGCGGCTGCAAGGTAATAGGACCGCGGCCATGAGGTTTGAAGGATGCCGGCCGCATCTCATGTGTGCACACTGCACAGAACAGTGGAGGCAGGCTGGGTCTAGATCCAGTGATGTCAGACGCATCGTGAAGAAGGGCACTGCGTCTTCGCACCAGGTTGGCCGCTGCCGCACCTTAAGTAGAGACTTGTAGAATACTACAACAACCTCCTCTCCTCATCACTTAATCTGTATGCCCCCATCCAGGCCCGTCACAAACGCCCCTCAAACCCACGCCCTTGGCTCAACTCACAAACACGCCTTCTCTACTCCTGTACCCGCACCTCTGAACGTCTGTGGAGGAAGTTCTGCTCTCACGCAGACTTTATCCACTACAAATTTCTCCTGTCCTGCTTCAACACTGTTTTATCCTCTGCCAAACAACACTACTACTGCTCACTAATCAATACTCCCAAATCGAACACACGGCGCCTCTTCTGTATATTCAATTCCCTCCTTCGCCCCTTTCCTCCATCATTCCCCCTCCCTAACCCCTCTAGCCTTTGCAGACTCTTTCACACAAAAGATTAACACAATACATCAAACAATCCCACCCCCCCAGCCTTCACAACTGTATTTTCCTGATCCTCCATCCTACTTATTTGATTCCTTTACTTCAGTCACAGAAGCAGAGGTCTCCCTTATGCTGTCCACATCATCACTCACCACCTGCTCCCTTGTTCCTATACCATCCCACCTCCTCATTCCTCTGCAACACACATTAGTTCCCATGCTAACTCGGGTATTCAACTCCTCCCTATCCTCTGGCATCTTCCCCTCCTCATTCAAACATTCAGTAGTATCTCCAATCCTCAAGAAAAGTTCACTAGTCCCCACCTCCCGATCCAACTACTACCCCATATCCCTCTTGCCCTTTGCCTCTAAGCTCCTTGAGCGCCTAGCCTACTCTCGTCTACTTACCTTCCTCAACTCCCATAACACTCTGGACCCTCTGAAGTCTGGCTTTCGGCCCACTTTCTCTACAGAAACTGCCTTTCTCAAAGTAACAAACAATCTCCACACTGCAAAAACCAAAGGCCATTTCTCTCTTCTTATCCTCCTAGACCTTTCAGCAGCATTCGACACAGTCGACCATACCATTCTATCCCAGGTTCTCCAATCACTTGGTGTCTGCGGACTGGCACATTCCTGGCTTCTATCCTATCTCTCTCAACGGTCTTTCTCTGTGACATACACTAACACCTCATCACCTCCGATCCCCCTCTCAATAGACGTACCCCAAGGCTCTGTTCTGGGACCTCTTCTCTTTTCTCTGTATATACTCTCCCTGGGGCAACTGATAAAATCCTTTGGCTTTAACTACCATCTCTATGCAGACGATACACAAATATATCTCTCTGCACCCTCAATATCACCTGGAATACAGCAGCGGGTCTCAGATTGCCTTACTGCTCATCGTCACTTAAAATTTAACATGTCCAAGACTGAGCTCCTTATCTTCCCTCCTAAATCCTGCACAACACCTCCATTATCTATAACTGTCGAAGGCTCCACAATTTACCCTGTAGACAAGGCCCGCTGCCTCGGGGTAACTTTGAACTCTTCTCTTTCCTTCTCCACCCACATTAACAAGGTTACCAAAACCTGTCGCTTCTTTCTTTGGACTATAGCAAAAATCCGGCCATTTCTCTCTCACTTTACAACAGAAACCCTCATGCATGCTCTTATCCTTTCTCGCCTGGACTTACTTATTGGTATTCCTACTAACCACTTCGCTCCTCTTCAATCAGTTCTTAATTCAGCCACCAGAATACTCTTCCTCTCCTCCAGAACAGTACTTACCCCACCACTCTTAAAATCACTGCCATGGCTTCCCATAAAGCAGCGTATCACATTCAAAATCCTCCTCATTACCTTCAAGGCTCTCCATCACTTGTCCCCGCCTTATATTTCATCTTTGATATCCTGCCATATTCCTGCACGTCCACTACGCAGCACACATGGTGGATGACTCTCTGCCGCTTTAACCACTATCGCTGTTTCACGATTGAAAGCTTTCGCACTTGCTGCCCCCTACCTCTGGAACTCATTACCACCCAGTATTCACCAAGCCTCAACCCTCAACAACTTTAACCCCTTTCCGACAATGGATGTACATGTACGTCCTCTGTGGCTGTCACTTAGTGACAGAGGACGTACATGTACGTCCAGGAAATCCGGATCCCCGCGCAGCTGCACGCCATTTGGGGACTTCCGGATTCGTCTAAAAAAAAATGTTAGACGGGTGTTAAGTGACGGGTTAAATCAAAGCTAAAAGAGCACCTTTTATCTCTAGCAACAGCGTAATATGGAAACATTATCAGACATTATCATCATAAGCCAAACACTGCACTTCCTCTTCTACCAGCTTGTATCTGTATGTCACCCATCCTCTACTTAGATTGTAAGCTCTACGGGGCAGGGACCTCTTATCCTAATGTATACTCACCTGTTGTTCCCCTTATGACTGCCTATATAAGAACTTAATCACCGCACTTATTGTACCCCTGCAATATTAATTGTAATCTGTAAAGTGCCAAGTACGCCAGTTGGCACTATATAAATAAAAATATACAATACAATAGAGCTGAGTCTGAGAGCAGGAGCAGACAGAGTGTTTCCAGCACAGCCCCAGGCTTCCCCTTTTATGAACAAGAAAAAATGCCAATATGCTATGGGGCTGGTATAATGACACAGAGCTATGGGGCTGGTATAATGACGCAATGCTATGGAGCTGGTAAGCAATTTTTTCCAGGGCTGGTTTTTATTCTCAGTCTGGCCCTGGCTACCAGTGGGACAGTGGAACAAGGTTGGAGAAGCAGGCAGTATATGTGTGGGTCTGTAAATACCAGTGACTCAAGACTAGGATGTGAAATAGTATATCATAGCTCTCTTTCTCTCTTTCTCTCTCCCCCTACCTATCTTGGCCACTGGTCTGAGACAGTAACCCACCAAGTGAGAAAGATCTTCTGACCCACCCTCCATACCTTCCCCATACAACCAGAGCTTCTGTAGCCATGCAGAGTGCTCTCTGGCAGATTGCTGGTATACACAGCCTTTCATTTGCATTTACTAATTTTTCATGCTTTTGTGTGCAAACCTATGGCTTTGTCATGAGCATTTGCTGTTTTCATGCAAGTTCCTGAAGGTCTTCTGGAAATTCCCATGCTTCCTCACTTGTCAGTCATTCCAGCCAATTCCTGGCAAACAGGTATTTAAACCAACCACCCAAGAACTCAATGCTTAATTGTTTTGGTCTAGCCTGAAAATCCGCATTCCTGGCACCTGTCATGAGATTCTCTGGTTTTGAATATGGTTTATTCCTGACTGTGTTTGGCCTCTCCTGCCCTTGACTTTGGCTTCAATTCTGATCTGTTTGTTAGCCACCTGGCTCAGACCTCTGGACCAGCTGCATGCTTATGTGCCTTTGCTACCTGCCCTGACTACAGATTGTTTTGATTCTGTGTCGGACTCCTACATCCTACCAGCAATAAACAACTCCTACACATCACCAGCAGTAGACAACCCTGAAGACTGAGAGCATTTTCTCTGCTTCCTCATTTGGCCAAATCATTTGGTTACTTTGTCTTGGGTACCATGTTACCATGGAGATGTGTTGATCTGAATTGCAATGACGTCACCCCTGCTGCCAGACGACTGAGAAATCCGGCTCCTGGTGCGTTTTTCAATCACTTTAGACAATGTGGTTGGGTGAGTGTCTGTCTCTATCTGCATTTATGCCCCCATACCTTTGTTTTAAACCCATTTTGCCCTAAGGATAGTCTGGACTGAAAACATTTGGCTTTGTATGGATTTGATGGAATAAATTTCAGTATCTTTTTTTTCCAGTGATAAGTGCCGTTTCATTTCAGGTTGTTTTGGATTTCCCCCAGGCTGAATATATCTATAAAACACATTTTTATTTCTTATTTTGAAATTGAGGGGTTAATTTATTTAGCAACCACTTGGGATTGGCATTTCTTGTCTTTTTTTTCTCAATTTTCGTGTAGGATGCAAAAAAAGGTCTAGCAGCCAAACTTCCATATTGTGCGTTAAGTTCCCAAAACGCACACTAAATATCGGCAATAATGGGAACATCAAAACAAAAAGCTAATGATCACCACTTTAGATACTTTCATGTACCGATCGTTAGCTCATCTAGTTTACACTTAACTGTCATCCGCTGTCCGTCTTCTTCTATCTTCCTTTTTTCTTGTATCTTCTCTTGTTTTTCCATTCTTCCTTCTTCTCTCTTCTTTCTTCCTCTGGTCCTGCTTCTGTTTTCCATCTTCTCATCATGTACCTTTATAAAAATTAAGAGCTATTAATAAATATTTTATACACATAACCTGCACATCTATACATATTTTAACCCCTTGAATGCCCCTTGAGAGGTAAGAAATGCATTGCTCTGCAATGCGTTTGTACCCCTCTGGCATTCAAGGGCTTAAACTACGCATAGATGTGCATGTTATGTGTATAGAATATTTATTGTACTTCTTGCTGACATCTGAAAATAGAAGCAAAAAAAATACAAAAAGTCATATAATTTTTTTAAAACTTTGCTCAGTTTTGTAGAAAACCCACTTTCAAAAATCCATTATGCAGCTTGCCTGCGGCATGGCAGTCTCCCTGTGTCATTATATACCCGCCCATCACTTTTCCTCGAGCAGTGTGCCTAAACAGCTGCCTGGAGGCAGTAGTCACATGAAGGAGAAAGCCGGGCAATGAATTTACAGTAAAAAAACAACATCCTGCACTACGAGAGGAAAAGGGGAAGGCAAATGACAGGGAGAGCACTGTAACTGAGGAAAGTTGGCTGCGCTCTCCCTCAACTATGCTGAAGATGTGGGCTGTGGTTTCACCTACAGTGAAAATCTTTAGTAGGTGAAACTGCCCACATTGCTATATTTACCATAAAAGTTATTGATTGGAGGGGGCTATCATTGGTGACAGTTCCGCTTCAATAGCTCTTCATTTTTTTTTTTTACAGGTACATGACAAGAAGATGGAAGAAAGAATACGGACAGGAGGAAGAAAGACAACAGAAACAAGAAGATGAACAATAGATGAACAGGATGCTGAAGATCCTGCTGGACATCAGGATTAATGGTAAGTGTTACTTTGCAGGGGTTGTTAATCTGTACCTTAGTTGGGTTAATCTATAATTATACCCCACTGATAGGGTTAATTCTACTAACTTTGGACACATTTTGGGTATACTTTGGATGTATTTACTTGGGGTGTTGGCAGGTTTAAAGATGCGCTAAAGGACTCTGCGCCCAAAAAATGGGTGCAGATTTTCCCACGGTAAAGTGGGTCCTTTAGAGCTTTCTTACTGCTAAAGTAACACAGTCAGCTGAATTGCATATTCCACCATTTGGAGTATGTTTCTGTGGAGAACAATGGGTGCTAACTGTAGTGCCCGATATGCTTTGTTTCCTGCCTGCATTTCTTCATAGCACAGGTAATTGAATTGCTCACTGTGCTTTAAAAGATTCCAGTGGGGTTCTTTTTGGCCTAACGAGGAAAATTCAATCAAAGTCATAATATTCTATATATATTGCATACATAAATTAATATTTTTACTTAATAGCTCGCTGGTATGGGGATATGTGGTTTTCTTTTTAAGACAGCATTGGTGGATTTGTTAGTATATACACATGAATAAACAAACAGCTTATCAGTTAGCTGGACAGAGTACTAGATTCAATATAACTTATGTGTTTGACATGTTAGTATTATTGCCCACTGGGTTCTTGGCCCAGCTAAACAAGCTTATCCATTGTATACATTCACAGTATTTTCATGCTGTATCAACATTTGAAGTGAAAGAGCTATACATAGTTTGTCTCATGCCACATAACACTTTGGTTGCAATGCAATGGATACCTCTCTGGCTCTCAAAAGGTTAATTCCTTTCATTTGATGCTTGTATTCATTATTGAAATATCATCTATAGCTCGATTGGCTCTGTAATCTCTGACTGCTTCAGTAAATTAAGTTGGTGTGACGTTATCTGGCCCTACTTTAAAGCGAAACTGTCACTAAATACGCCCCCCCCCCCCACACCCGAATCAACTGCTTATCTACTAAATATAATAAAGAGGCCAGTTACACCTACTATAGTTTTTGACCGTAGGTGAAAACAGCATCAAAGTGAAGGAACAAGCCGTGAAATGAATACACTGTAAAAAGCAACTTCCTGTGCTTATCAGTGCAGGACATTGCTGTTTACTGTGTATTCATTGCCCAACTTGCTCCTTCTTGTCAATGCTGCCTGCAGGCAGCTGTTTAGACAAACTGGTGGAGGAAAAGGGGAAGGTGGTGGGTGGACATACATTCCTACAAGTGGTGCCGCCATGCCGAAACCAATGAATACAGAAGGATGTGTTAAGTACATTTTTAAAAAATACAAAGCAAAAAAAATGACATGACTTTTTATTATTTTCTTTGCTTCTATTTTCACATGGGAGAAACATGTATAAAGGTGATAGTTCCTCTTTAAGATCACCAGATGGGAATGGGTATCGCTACCATTTATGACATTAAGTTGTTTGCTAATTAACAATGTTTCAAGGCTTACCTTGACAGAGGCATAACATGTTTTCAACATTTGACTTACCGTAGGCCTGCTATCAATTTTCTCTAGTATTACCTCTCTCTCTTTGTCTGCCTACACTAGCTAGCATCAAAATTCATTACTTTTCTCTCTTTCTGTGTGTCTATCTATGTCAGGGGTTGAATACCAGAAGTCAGTCAGAAATATCTTCAAGGAACATGCAAATATGCAGTGACCACTCAATTTGATTGAGAAAAAGCTGAGCCCAAAAGGTGATTATTTAAAGATCCAAGTCAGCTGAAAGCAATCATATATTCACAAAAAAATCTGCTTTTACCATTCCAGAGATATTGGGCTCTGAGGTTATGTGTTAAGACATAGAAAGACTTTTGGGTGTAGGAGGATAGTTAAAGTGACAGGCATGAAAGTACAGGAGGGACCAAATGTGTGTGCGTGCACCACATGCATGTGAAAGTGTGTGTGTGTTTGAATTTGTGTGTGTTTTGTCTGTGAGATTGACTCTGGAAAGAGACCTCAGGTAATAGAAAAAGAGCTCGTTGGTGGGGAGCCCTGTGGATGGTGTAGATGAAAGGATGTGTGGATGGAGGGGCTATGGATGGAAGAATGGGGAATAAACTTGGTTAAAGGGAGAGATACTTGACTGGGATGTGAGAGAATTCTGTGACTAGAACAGACTGGTTGAGAATATACCTGTGTTTGTTAGGTGGGGGTGAGTTATATGAGAAAGTTGTGGCATTATAAGAAATCTGTGGGAGGGAGAGAGTGCAAGGAAGACCTCTGATTGTTGTATGAAGAACACCTTCCTAGGTATGATTCCTACCTGGGTAATCTGTTAAGCACTGTAATTTGCTATATATATATATATATATATATATATATATATATATATATATATATATATATACTCTTGACTGTTGTATGATGGACACCTACCTTTTACACGCTGTAATTATACATAGTATATAGATATGTCTGACTGTTGTATGATGGACTGTTACCTCCGTATACATTTCCGATATACCTGACTGCTACATGACACACGAATGTTGCAAAAATGTATAAACACAGAGAATTTTTGGAGCTCCTATGCTTCTGTGCCCAAGCCTCATTCTAATAAGGTTTGGCTTAGAATGAACTAGCACAGTGATGGCAAACCTGTGGCACAAGTGCAACCACTGGCACTCAGAGGCCTTTACGGTGGCAAGTGGCAAGGGCACCAACTTCACCCCTCTTTGCCATCTGACATTTTTCCAAAGTCTCCTTTGCTCAAAGGATTAATAGTGTACAGTATATTAAAAGCTTGTAAGTTCCATTTCGAAGTTGGTAGCATTGCAAACAATATACTATGATGTCTTAAGCTCAATTTGCTTTGGTTGTACAGAGCACTGATGTAGTAAAAAGTATTCTGTAGAAGTTTTATTAACATGTTTTTGTTCTTAGAGTTTACATCTGTGTGATAAAACAAAGGGAGCAAATAATTGTATATAGCTGTCTTTTCACATATGTTTTCACCAAACTTCCTTTCCATTGTAAATTTTTAGCACTGGTACTCTGATACCTCCAAACTAGTCTACCTGCAGAAAATTCACTCAGGTATGACATTTTCGCACAATGGTTCAAAAGTATGGAAATGGTTTAAATTCCCCCTGTGATTCGTTCTTACCAATTAATTTTTTGTTATTCAGTATATGACCTGACCAGTAGAGCACAGGAGGAAGCAGAATTAAACTTCTCCAAACAATAAACTTAATTTCCATACTTTTCATCATGAGAGTGATATCATGAACTAGAAAATCTGTTAACTTTAGTTTTCTTGCTTTATAATAATGGATATACATTTTTAACAATACAGTATCAGCTTTCACTAGTACAGATTTTCGTGTAACATTAATCAAAAACAGTGAATAATTAACTTAATTAACTGAATAATTAACTTAAAATAAAACACAGTAGTTATTTGTGTTTCATGCAGTGTTTGCTGTAAAATTTCACAGAAAGTTTTGCTTTGGACTTTAAGGGGCTGTAAAACCGTGGAACCCAGGTCTGCCTGTAATAAAATATTTGTATGCAATCATCATGTGAGACTAAGGGCTTGATCCAAATGTTGGAGATGGCTGTTTTTTCTGCCGACGGCATTTTGTCCAGCATAGTAAGCTATTCAAATGTCTGTGCTGTGAAAAAATACCGGCAAAAAAAGAGCCATTGTGTGTTAAAGTTAAGAGGTGTTTTCATCCATTGAAAATGATGAAAACGCCGTAAATATAAATTCAAATGTCTGCGTTAGCCATGAAAAAGCTGATAAGGGACTCAAGTTATCGCAGGAAAGTTAAGACCTATTTTTTTTTTAACTTGAGTCCCTTATCGCCTGTTTAAACAGCCGGCGCAGAAACTTCCTCAGTGGATGTATTGATATGGGGATCTAAGCCCTATATCAATACATTCAAAGTATGAAAAATGTGTCACACGTTAGTAGAATTAACCCTGCGAGTGCCAGTGGGGTATAATTACCTCGCCAGCATTCATAGGGTTAACCCGACTGGTCATCTCCTGTCCTTCTTTCTTCTCTTCTATCTTCTCTTCTGTCTTCTTTCTTCTCGTCTATCTTCTGTCTTCTTGCTGTAAAAAACAAACAATCAAGTATAAGTCAAAAGCATACATATGCGCCACACTAATACATAGTTTAACCCCTTGATTACTCACCTCCCAGCCAATCAGCTTTGAGCGGCTGTGCTTTAAACTGATTGGCCGGGAGGTGCGTAAGCATATTCCAGCCAATGGCTGTGAGAGAATTAGAAGTAACCTAAACAAAAATAAATAAACAAAACAGAGATAATATATCGGCACTCATACTTCTCCAACTTTATTAGAGAAAAAATTTAAAAAGTATACATAAATATAAATCATATGTCATACAAATGTCAAATGACTTGTGAGACCCCCAAAAGAAGGAGGCTACCTCCACTATTCCCCCCCATATAATATATCATCAAGACCCTCATAAAAAATGCTATAAAAAAGAAGAGAGCCAGTCCACAAACGGAGGAAGTGTATACACCCAGCAATAAAAAAATAATAAAAAAGCTTGCAAGCATAAAGTTAGTAGCAGCCATGCAAAAAGCAGCAGTTGTTATCTTCCATACAGCAGCAGTGTATATCCAACCAATAGCATATACATCTATGCGGATGATAAACGTCAGCAGTAATTGATAACGTACAGCTAACACAGGCAGAGAAGCAGCAAGTATATGGAGAGTAGTCGGACAAAAAATCAGCCCTGAAATTCCACATATTCTCACATCGGAGATTCAGACGCACATATAATACATAACACGGGGGACACTCACAACAATCCACCTCACCACTCGGTGTATTCTTAATCCGGATTGATAACTGGTAAGGTCCAGACCCGGTCTCTTCAGCGTCTACTCCGGTCTCGGCTGAGGCAGTATAATCCCAAACATCTCCAAACCATGTAACGTGTCCATACGTGCTTCACGTGATCGTAACTGCTAAAATCCACCGCACTGTAATATATGCTGGACAAAACTTCCTTCCCATGTACACTTAGCCCTCTAAATAATAAGTAGCAACAAATTCTTCATCATCAACGCGTTTCGCCCCCTAATACGGGGCTTTTTCAAGATGAACTGTCAATAAAAATTACCTCAGCTTCCTCAAGTACTCTTACAACGGAAGTAAAGCAAATTCAAATTAACCAATCACCTACCTAAACCTTTCTCTTAAAGGGATGTAAGCCATCGCTCACCCCAGGCACCGAACAGACATGGAGCATAATTTTATACATTTCTTAAAGCCACAGTACATTCAAATTCATTGTAGTTAAGAAAACTAAAGAAACACAATTTTGGAGAATTAAAGGAACATGTTAAACTTCATTTCCTCATTGAGACCATACTGTCCCATGGCCCCTAGTGTGAATATCCATCTAGTCTCCATTTGTAATAATATTCTATCCAAATCTCCCCTTCTTATAATTTTCTTTAATTGTACTTTCCCATTACTCTCAATCCTTCCGGAGACCCCGCATGGGTCTCACAGAAATGCCGGGCAATGGGGCTCTCCAACCCCATTCTCCTTCTTAACTGTCTCTTTGTCTTCCCAACATAAATACATTCACAAGGACAGGTTAATACATAAATTACTCCTTCAGATTTACAGTTCAAAAATTGTCTAAAAGAATACACCTGTGTTTTCATAGCATTGTGAAATATAAGGGCAGTCTCAATTCCAGTTCCCTCAGAGTGGCGCAGGCATCGGCCCGTGAACATGAGGGGGGGGTGCATGATTCTGTCTCTGCCGCCTCCTCAGCGGCATTACACAGCGGCGGAGACAGCTCCTACATATATTAATGCAGTATCAATTTGGATTTGCCATGTTTACTTATGGGAATACGATTTTGTTGGCATAACTTCGAAACATTTACTATGCATGGGGGCATTTATATATTACCAGTCCATCACACTACTGCGTACCTTAACCCTTTGAGCCCAAGAGAGGTACGCAATGCATTGCTCTGCAGTGTGTTGCGTACCCCTGTGGCACTCAAGGGGTTAAATTATGTATTAGTGTGCAGGATATATATACTTTTGACTTGTACTGGTTTGTTTGTTTTTTACAGCAAGAAGATAGAAGAGAAGAAAGAATGGAGATAGAAGGAGACAGACAGTGGATGACAGGTAAGTGTAACACAGATTAGGTAATGATTGGTGCTTGGTATTATATCAGGCACCGATCGCTAGTTTTTTTTCCTTTGAAGTTCCCAAAACTGCCGGTATTTAGCAGCGTTTTGGGAACTTAATGAACTGTTAACCACAATTAAAGTAAAGTCAAAAGAGAGATTGACCGTCACTTTAAATTCACTTTAATGTCTCAAAAAAATACATTTTATAAAAAAAATGGCTAGTATAACATATAGGCAGATTTTAATTCCTGTAGAACAATCTAAACTTTATCATTAGCTGGGCAGTGAGCAATAGAAAGTGAGCAATAGTAAGTGTAGAAGGAGATATTCTGGAGATCTATTGTATCCATTTTGATGATATCTATTCTTTTCTTTCATAGGTAAGAATTTTAAGAATCAAGCCAAAAATGATGAGTACGAACAAAAGCACAATGGCCTGTTCTCCGGCTAGTCACCGCTCAAGAGCATCACATTTTAGCTCTCTAGTGCCATTACAGAGGAGAAATTTCCACATACATATTAGACTAATCCCGCCCATAAGGGCGCTCCAGTACCAAAATGATGGGCAAGTCTCCTCTGCGCGGAAAAACCAGCTAACCCCAAACGTACGTTTCAGCCTTATTTGGGCCTCGTCAGTGAGGTGCAGCTGGCTTCCCTAGGCACTGAGAGCAAGGGGTCCACGTCTGGATTACCCTTTACACTTAGGGTGAGACCCTAAGTGTTTCTCAAAAACAAGCCAAAAATGATGTGAGAGGCTCTGAGTACGAACAAAAGCACAATGGCCTGTTCTCCGGCTAGTCACCGCTCAAGAGCATCACATTTTAGCTCTCTAGTGCCATTACAGAGGAGAAATTTCCACATACATATTAGACTAATCCCGCCCATAAGGGCGGTCCAGTACCAAAATGATGGGCAAGTCTCCTCTGCCTGTGAAAGGCACTAGTGAGCTAAAAGAGATTGCACCCTGGGTAGGATACTTATCCTATACAGCCTCATCACTTTGAGGGCAGGCTCGTTCCTAGTTGAGCATCTCTGACTAGCTCTTTTGCATATGCAAATTGCCCTTGGGACTAGTCACCCTAAGGGTAACAGGGTAATCCAGACGTGGACCCCTTGCTCACAGTGCCTAGAGAGATCAGCTGCACCTCACTGACGAGGCCCAACAAGGCCGAAGCGTACGTCTGGGGTTGGCTGCTTCTCTTGTTCAGAGAGGAATTGCCTGGCACTTCGTGGCTGGACTGCCTTTTGGTAGGATCAGTATGATGTGCTTCAGGATATTTCCTCTCTGTGAAAGGCACTAGTGAGCTAAAAGAGATTGCACCCTGGGTAGGATACTTATCCTATAGAGCCTCATCACTTTGAGGGCAGGCTTGTTCCTAGTTGAGCATCTCTGATTAGCTCTTTTGCATAAGAATTTTAAGAATCTATACCAAATTACTGTAGACAATTGAAGGTTGATTACTAGATACTTGGTAAGAATTTTAAGAATCTATACCAAAGTACTGTAGACAATTGAAGGTTGATTACTAGATACTTGGTAAGGAATCTAAACACTGAGTCATTGAGTTGATTGGGATTGATGTGTTAATTAGTACCTGTTAGATCTAGTTACAAACTGTTTTGCTAATTAAAAGGGAGTTGCCTTCTGTGTATAAAAATAGGTTTGTTATTAGCTGGGCTAATCGACAGTCATATCTCGGCAGAGTCTGCGGAGAATTCTTGGTGATTGATTCGGATTCGGGAACAACACTCATTCTTGCTTCGACCTGAGATTGATTCAGCACGCTGAAAGATTGATTCGGCACGCTGAGATTCGGACGACGGCACAGACATTGAGATTGATTCCTGAGACTGAAGAGATTACTGCAGAACAGCAGATTTTCAGACTCAACACTGAGTGACTCTCTACGCTGATTCACCACTGACTGGAACACATTCTCGCTCAGACAGGCTGAGAGAGACAGAGACAGCAGACATTGATCACCCTGCAAAGAAGCTGTATTCACAAATGCTCTTTTAAGAGCAATTGCAAGCAAACAATTTAGGGTGCTGAAACTGAGCGTCTTGACCACACTGAACAGCTAGACTGAAGGGTAGCTGGAATCTGTGCTCATTGAGCCCTTTTTCCCACTAACTCTTTAGTTGCAAAAGAGCCTGTATTTACAAGTGTCCTTTTTAGGGCAATTTTCATTTTTCACTTTTCATATTCTTCTGCTTTAGGATGGCAGAAATGTTGAAACCCCTGCTTGAAGACACCACTGAGAAGATGGAGTACTCCCTTGTGCAACGAAAACGTGGGCGAAAGAACTCCAACGGCTCCTCTCCGCCAGCCTCCCCAACAAAGGTAAAAGTTGCCAAACATGTGGAAGAGAAAGGCGTAGAAACAAGAAACAGCTTTGCACCACTTCAGGATCTAGACACCTGCCCTGGAACTAGTTGTGTGACACCCAAGAAGGTCCGGATTCCACCGGTGTTTGTTAAGAGCCTGAAGACTCACAAGGACCTGGTTGACTTGCTGCGAGACCAGTGTGCTGTGTCTTCCTTCACGACCAAGCCCCATGGCGAACACGTGAAGATTTTGCTCATCACGGTGGAGGACTACAGGAGTGTGACAGCCACCTTCACTGAACAAGGTCTCCAATATTACACCTTCCCACTGGAACGAGCGAGGTCCCAGAGGTTTGTGATCCGAGGCCTCCCAGCAAACACAAACACTGTAGACATCGCAGAGGAACTTGCAGAACTCTGCCTCCCAGTGAAGAGTGTCGTGCAGCTGACCTCGCCAGCGGACAAGAAAAGGCAATTCCCGCTATTTGTAGTCACCCTGGCACAAACCAGCGATGGTAAACCAGCAAACTTGACAAAGATCACACGGCTATGCAGCTGTGTAGTTACAACAGAGGCACCAAAAAGCAGACGAGGACCGATCATGTGCTACAACTGCCAGCGTATCGGCCACACATCCGCCTTCTCCCACCAGGAGCCACGCTGCATGTGATGTGGGGAGAATCACGCATCGCAACACTGCCCCCGAGAACGAACGAAACCAGCACCATGTGCCAACTGCAAAGGGCCTCACCCTGCCAGCTACCGCGGATGCCCAGCCCTAACCAAGGCAAAATAGGATGAGCATCAGAGGAGAGTACCACGCCCAGCGCAAGCACCACAAAACCCAGCTACCACTGCAATTGACTCAAAGAGAAACAGCCACCAACGGCAAAGCACCACACATCGCCAGGAAGCAAAACAATCTACCACGCGGAAGAACAACCCACCTGACCCTCCATCAGGGCAAGGCCCAGCACAGACCCAGAAGACACCCACTACATCCGGCCTGAGCTACGCGGAAGTCCTAAACCCGCCACCCAACCCACCACGAGCTTCCACCCCGGCACAGGAAGAGGAAACCGCAAGCTCCATCAACTGGAAGACCATGATTTTGAAGATAGCAGCTTTTGTCACAGAGCTGAACATTGACCCCACCATAACGATGGTGGCAAGGCGCGTCCTGAGCCTATTCCCGGGCGAAGAAGCAAACCAACATGGTATCTAAATCCAGCTATGCCATCGTGATGTGCAATGCCAACGGGGTGAAGAAGAAGACAGACGAACTTCTCCACCTTATGGAAACAAGAAAGATGAGTGCTGCCTTACTGTCAGAGACCCACCTGCAAGGAAATCAGAAGCTAAGCCTGGCAAACCACAGAGTGTACCGGACCGACCGACCAGCAGGGGCCAAAGGAGGGGGTACAGCAGTGATAGTGAAGACTACGATCGACCACCACAAGATTGCACTCCCAGAAGCATTGAAGCTACTGGAGTGCAAGTCAAGACTGCAACAGGACCACTCCGGCTGATTGCAGCCTACTGCCCTCCGAAAGCAAAGCTAGACCTTGGAGACCTGGACATTTTGCTGGATTCCGCTGTTCCAACAATCATTGGAGGAGACCTCAATGCCAAACATCGATGCTGGAACTCCAGGACTCCTAACAAGAGAGGACTGACACTGCTGGCATATTCCAGGAAGAACGATTGTGTGGTAGCAGGCCCGACTGAGCCCACACACTACCCAAGTGTAGCAAGCCACAACCCAGACGTGCTGGACATTGTGCTACTTAAGAATCTGCAACACTCTGTGGAGCTGGAAACACTGGCGGAGTTGACCTCAGACCACAACCCAGTAGCAATCACTGTGGGAGATGAGATGGAACCCTACCAGCAAGTTGAGAAGTACAACTTCAGAAAGGCAGACTGGATCCGCTACAAGGAAGAGCTGAACAGCAAGGTCACACCAAACCCGCTGAACACCAAGGAAGACATTGACAATGCTGTGTAAGACTTCACGATCCAACAAGCAATCAAGAACAGCGTTCCAAAGCAGAAGACAAGTCGATGCTCCATCTACGACCTACCGAGAGGAATCCAGCAGTCAATTGCTGAAAAGAACCAGGCCTGACGCCAGTGGCAAAAGTTCCGCACACCAGATCTCCTGCAGAAGTACAACACGCTTGCAAAACTCCTGCGGGAACAAATCAGACAGCACCGTGGAGAGAAATGGGAGGCTGCAACAGCCAAACTAAAGGAGGCGGACAATTCTGTATGGAGAATGGCTCGACGCCTAACTGGGAAGAAAGAACCAAGACCACCAATCCAGGGAAGAACTCACCTTGCATGCAGCAACAAGGACAAGGTAGAGGTCCTCGCCGAGACACTGGAGGCTTCTTTCACCCCAAACAAGGCAAGCAGGCTCACGGACAGAGTGGAGGAAGAAGTTGAGAAGCATCTCGCAGAAGACCAAACCGGGTTGGGAGCAGAAGACATTGAGGAGTGCACAAGCGCCGAGGTAGCAGGACTTGCAGAGAAGCTGGCAAACGGCAAAGCACCAGGGAGTGATGGAGTAACGAACCTAGCAATCAAAAACCTCCCGACAGCATCAATAGAACGCCTTACAAACATCTTCAATGCATGCATGAGGCTCCAGCACTTCCCAATATGCTGGAAAGAAGCAAGGGTCATTGTTTTCCCAAAGGCTGGTAAACCACTGAGGGATCCTGCGAACTACCGCCCCATCAGTTTACTCTCTGGACTATCGAAGCTCCTGGAGAAGGTCCTCCTTGCCCAACTCAGTGACTTTGCCTCCGAAAGAAACCTACTAGCATATGAACAATTTGGATT
Organism: Rhinophrynus dorsalis; assembly: GCA_037306005.1. NCBI lineage: Eukaryota > Metazoa > Chordata > Amphibia > Anura > Rhinophrynidae > Rhinophrynus > Rhinophrynus dorsalis. Next base: position 575,577,551 of record CM074718.1, on the reverse strand, counting down.
TCGAAAGGAGCATGCAACAACCCATCAACTGTTGAGAGTGGTAGACACCATCAGCCACGGGTTCAACATCAAGACATCCAGGGGAATTGTCTTCTTGGATGTCGCCAAAGCATTCGACAGAGTCTGGCACAAGGGACTACTGCACAAGATGATTGGCCTGGGATTTCCAAACTACCTGGTAAAGACAATTGCAAGCTACCTGGGAGGGCACACCTTCCATGTCGCCATGCGATCTGAGATGTCCTCATCACATCCCATCCGAGCAGGCGTGCCACAGGGATCGAACCTCGAACCCTTTCTGTTCAACATCTTCACCAGTGACATCCCGACAGATCTGCACAAGACCGACCTGGCACTGTATGCGGACGATGTCGCAATCATCTCCCAGTCATTCAGTGAAAAGGAAGTGGCGAAGAATCTGCAAGCATCATTAGATACCATCTCAACCTGGTACAGCGACTGGCGAATAGAACTCAACATCAGCAAGACAACTGCAATACTGTTTACCAGAAAGAAGATCAAGGAGCACCCGCACATCAGCCTCAATGGAGAGACCATCAAGTGGGAGAGCAGCAGCCGCTACCTCGGTGTGACCCTGGACAGCAAGCTCAACTGGGGAAGCCATATTGAGAATACTCAGCAGAAGGCAACAGGAAAGATGGCAGCACTGTACCCACTCCTGAAGACCAAATCCATGCCACTACGGACAAAGATTAACGTCTACAAGGCAATCATCAGACCTACCCTGACGTATGCCTCCCCAGCATGGATCACTTGCCATGAGCGACACCGGAAGAGTCTTCAGAGAGTCCAGAACAAGGCCCTGCGGATATCGTCTGGAGCTCCAAGATTCGTAAGGACAGCTGACCTTCACAGGGAGCTGGACATCGAGATGTTGGACGAACACCTAGAGAAGCAGAGTAAGAACTTCTGCCAAGGACTGGATCAGAACCCGAACCCTCTGATCAGAAAACTCACTGCCACCACTGCAAACCCCTTGGACCGCTACCCGCAGCCCATCACAGCGAAGACCCTGTGAAATTAACCCAACTGTGACAAGTCAACACAGACCAAGAAGAATCCAAACCCGCGACTTAAAACCCAACCCGAGAAGATGGAGTAGTGAGGCTCAAGCCTCGGTATCCAAAAATCACCGCTGATGGATAAAATCTATCAGCAAGAAGAAGACGACGGGAGCTGGGCTAATCATTAGCTGGGCACTGAGCAATAGAAAGTGAGCAATAGTAAGTGTAGAAGGAGATATTCTGGAAATAATCTGGAGGTGATCTGTGGTGATTAAAGTCAGAAAACAACTCAGAAAACAAAATCTGAAGGTATTTTGTTTTTCTGTCCCCTGATTACATTAGTGCTGTGAACATGTCAGGCATGTTGCAGTGCAATGGATGTTTTGCTTTTCTCCCCAAGGAAACCTTTTGGAGGTTCAGAAGTTGTCCAATTTGTCAGCAATTTTCTGTTTTACAAGAGGAGATTGATAATTTGAAGGCTGAAATCTACAAGATGTCTGTGAGCTCCACAAAGATACAAAAGAAACAAGTGCACTGCCTCAGAGACTTCCAAGAAATGGCAGATGGACTACAGTTGGCTCTGGAAGGGTAAGAGTTGTGGACAGGAGGCATGTCCCACAGTCTGTGCCTCTTCAAAATTCCTTTGCTGCACTTTCAGAACACTGCCTTAATACTGAAACAACTCCAGAAGCAGAGACTACTGGTTCACCAGCCTGTAATCCACAGGTAAACCAGACTGCAACCACTGACAAACTGATAAAGGTAAGAAGTAAGAACAACTTTAAGAGGAAGCAACTCTTATTGGGCGATTCTATATTAAGAGGAGTGACTCTGGAGGATAGTCATGGTGATGGCAAAGAAGTCAGATGTCTTCCTGGTGCTACAGCTCACAGAGATAGAAAACGCATTTTAAAAATTGTTAAGGAAGCAAGACAGAATGGAGAGTTGGATGTCATAGTCCATTTAGGGACAAATGATTTGGCTTGTAATGAGGTAAGTGTGGTAAAAGATATTTTTAAGAAGCTATGTAAGGATCTGCAGCAAGTTGCTTCCACTGTATCCGTTTCAGAAGTTCTGCCAGTGTATAAGGAAGATGATGGTAGGATGCAGCGAATAAGAGATTTTAATTCATGGCTAGGGAAATGGGGCCAAAAACATGGATTTGCCTTTGTTTCTCACACCAAACCTATTTGGTGTAACAAGGAATTGTACAAAAAGGATGGCTTGCATCTTTCTCAAAAGGGAACAGAGGTTCTCAGCAAGCAATTCAGAAGTTTTGTTAACAGGTATTTAAACTAGTAGAGGGGGGCAATGGAATGATACAGGAGATAACCAATTGCCCCCCACAGCATTGCACAGATGAATTTGATCAAGGTATGTCTGTGGCACATAGGTCAAAAAACAGTAGACTTCGAGCCATGTGTACAAATGCACGCAGTTTAGGGAATAAGATCCCTGAACTCATTGCAGTAATAACTAGGGAAGATGTGGACTTAGTGGGAATTACCGAGACCTGGTACAATGATAAAAATGACTGGGATGTAGAAATACCGGGGTACTCTCTATTCAGAAAAGACAGGAAAGGCAGAAAAGGAGGAGGGGTTGCCATTTATGTCAAAAATAGCTTAAAGGTTAATCTTATACAGGGTATGGAGGAGAACATAGAGACTGTTTGGATAACTTTAGAATATGGGAATAAGATGGTCACTCGTATAGGTGTGATCTATAGACCCCCAGGACAAACAGAGGAGTTGGATCAACTGCTGGTCAAGGAACTAACTAAGATGACTGTGAAAGGTGAGGTTATAATTATGGGGGACTTTAATCTTCCAGATGTGGACTGGAAAAACCAAGTAGCAGGTTCAGCCAGGAGTAGAGATATCCTAAATTCTTTACAAGGATTAGCTCTTAGTCAATTAGTAGAAGAGCCGACTAGGAAGGAAGCCACACTAGATGTATTATTTACTAATGGAGACTTGGTATCAGATGTAGCTGTAGGAGAGTGTTTGGGCTCCAGTGATCATCATTCTGTGTGGTTTAATATAAAAACAGAGGCTGAGTTGCACCACACAAAAACAAAGGTTCTAGACTTTAGAAAGGCTGATTTTTCTTAAATGGAAACATTTTTATGTCAGTCTTTAACAACTTGGAGATCTTTAGATGGAGTTCAGGAGAAATGGGATTATCTGAAATGTGTTTTACTAAACGCAACAGAACATTGCATTAAACATGTCAGCAAGGGTAAAAGAAAAAGAAAACTACTGTGGTACTCAGCAGAAGTGGCAAATATAGTAAAAGAGAAAAAAGAAGCATTTAAGAAATATAAGCAGACGCAGAAGGAAGAAGATAGGTATCGGTACAAAACTAGGTTGAAGGAGGCCAAATGTATTATTAGATGTGCCAAAGCACACACAGAGGAAAAAATTGCCCAGTCAATAAAAAAGGGGGATAAAACATTTTTTAGATATATAAGTGAAAGGAGGAAAATGAAACAAGGAATAGTTAGACTAAAAACAAAAGATGGAAACTATGTAAATGAGAATAAAGGGCTAGCTGACTGTCTCAATGAATATTTCTGTTCAGTTTTTACACAGGAAGATGAAGGGAAGGGACCTCTGTTAGAAAAAAGAAATGGCAAGACACGGGAAACATGCATGTCTACAGAAGAAGAAGTTCTAATTCAACTTTCTAAGGTAAAAACAGATAAATCAATGGGTCCAGATGGGATACACCCAAAGTTATTAAAAGAACTTAAGTGTGTTCTGGCAAAACCTTTAACAGAATTATTCAATCAGTCACTAGCAACAGGAATAGTTCCAGAAGATTGGAAGGTAGCAAATGTAGTACTGCTTTACAAAAAAGGTAGCAGGGAAGAGTCTGGTAACTACAGACCAGTAAGTCTTACATCAGTAGTGGGAAAATTAATGGAGACTATGTTAAAGGAAAGAATTGTTGAATATCTGAATATGAATAGCTTGCAAGATACCAAACAGCATGGGTTTACAGCAGGGAGATCTTGTCAAACTAACCTCATAGATTTTTTTGACTGGGTAACTAAAATAATAGATCAAGGGGGAGCAGAAGATATAGCTTATCTAGATTTCAGTAAAGCATTTGACACTGTCCCTCATAGAAGACTCATAAATAAATTGCAGTGTTTGGGTCTAGATGTAAAAATAGTGAAATGGATAAGGCAATGGCTGAGTGACAGGAGACAGAAGGTGGTAGTCAATGGAGAATATTCGGACGAAAGGAGTGTTACTAGTGGAGTACCTCAGGGATCTGTACTGGGGCCCATTCTTTTTAATATTTTTATTAGTGATATTGCAAAAGGTCTTCAAGGAAAGGTATGCCTTTTTGCAGATGATGCAAAGATCTGCAATGGGGTAGACATTCCAGGGGGAAAAAGCCAAATGGCGAATTATTTAGGTAAATTAGAAGAATGGTCAAGAGTGTGGCAGATGCACTTTAACGTTGATAAATGTAAAATAATGCACTTGGGACATAAAAATCCAAAGGAAAAATATACCATTAAGGGTACTGTGCTGTCAGAGACAACAGAGGAAAGGGATTTGGGAGTAATTATTTCTAATGACTTAAAGGTAAGCAGGCAATGTAATAAAGCGATGGGGAATGCAAGCAGGGCACTGGGTTGTATAGCTAGGGGCATTAGTAGCAGAAAAAGGGAAGTAGTCATGCCACTGTACAGATCTCTAGTTAGACCTCACCTAGAATATTGTGTACAGTACTGGAGACCCCATCTCCAGAAGGATATTGATACTCTAGAGAAAATTCAAAGAAGGGCTACTAAAATGGTGACTGGTCTACAGGAAAAGAAATATCAGGATAGACTAAAGGATCTGAATATGTATAGCTTGGAGGAGAGAAGAGAGAGAGGGGAAATTATAGAAACATTCAAATACATGAAGGGATTCAACAAAGTACAGGATGGAAGTATATTTCAAAAGAGTAAAAACGTTAGGACAAGAGGCCATAGTCTAAAACTAGAGGGACACAGGTTTAGATGTAATGTAAGAAAGTTTTACTTCACTGAGAGGGTAGTAGACAAGTGGAATAGCCTACCAGCAGAAGTGGTAGATGTCAATACAGTGACAGAATTTAAGCATGCATGGGATAGGCATAAGGCGGTCCTTAACATAAGAAAAGACCAAGGACCAAAAAAGGTTTGAGGTTGTGTGTTTTTTTTTTACACAGTAGGAAATTGGCAGACTAGATGGGCCGAATGGTTCTTATCTGCCGTCAAATTCTATGTTTCTATGTTTCTAAACTTGTATTGCAGTGACAAATTCACTTTAAAATATGTCTCTTGGTGCTTTAAATAAAGTGAAGGTCTCCCAAGATTCTAATGGAGAAATGCACCATGGTAAAAAAATATATATATATATGTGGGAGTTGTTGACAATCAAGCTAGCATTGTTATCTCTGGCCAAAACATTATAGAAGTTAAATCTCATGTTGAACCAGCCCGGACATTTTCTCTTTGACAGCATTACTAAAAGTTTATATGAAGAATACAATTCTACTACTTCCTTATTATTATAACCAGTTCTACTAGCAGGGCAATAGAAGTAGAGCTAATAATTGTATCCAGAAGAATATTTCTAAAGCAGGTGATACAGGTGTTCCTCCAAGACAACTCCTAGATCACACCTCATGAGGTATATGATATACATAGATACTATTCCATGCCCTGTCATAATACCAGATCCCAACAGTAACTCTATCAGGTTGACAAACTCTTCAGCAATTACAGTGTTTGAGGGGGCAGCCCTTTAACTGGTTGCAGATTCATACATTTAGGGACACCTCAAACAATCTGGACCACCATAAAATTTAGTTTGATTGTGCAGGTGTCACAACTTCCTGTACTGGTCAGTGTGTTCTCTAATATATCTTCCACCTCATCTAGAAGGGTGTTTACTAGAAAGTCAGTTGACCTTGTTCAAACAAAATTGGGAGAAGGGGAAACATGTTACTTTCATATGCTACTAAGTCTCAGTACTTAAAAAATTACACTCCTAACGAGACACCGTTTCAGTTTCATCTGTGCCAGGTACATCTTTCGGACTATGAGATTTTTATTTTTTAGCAAGCAGTCTGGCATGTTTATTGCTCGTACATGCTGAGTCTCTAATTCATTTTCCTACACATGATGCATATTTTGTATTTCACACTGTTGGTAATAAACTCCCTTTATTATCTATACACATGATACAGTTAAATTACATCTACAACTCTCCAGACTACAAATCCCATCATCCTTAGCCTGCCAGTGGCTGGTAGGAGGATGGTGATTTGAGTTGTAATCCAATTGCGGCAGAGAAGTCATAGCTTGACAAGCCCTGCCCTAAAAGAACCTTAAAGGGATAGTAATACTTCGTTTTATCTTTATTTTATTTTGTAGGCATTAAAAAAACATGAAGAACGATATAAGTCTTATCTCTCAAACCTTTATGGTTTAAGAGATATTCACAAGCAAAGTATCCCCCCCCTGTTCAGACAGATCAGAAGAGAGGTGCCCAGGTAGACTGCAGAGAGGGACAATCTTCAATTAAGATAAGTGAAAAAGCTGAAAAACTTGTCAAGGGGGGCAGGGCTTTCATTCTTTTCATACAAAGAAGATTGTCCCCTGCAGTTATCTGTCTGGTCTTACAACCAGACTCACATCTGAGAAGAGATGGCTTACACTAGGTAAAAGGGGCGGGAGGGGAAACTTTGCTTGTGAATATCTCTTAAACCATAAAGGTTTGAGAGAAAAGACTTATATCATTCTTCATGTTTTTTTAATGCCTACAAAATAAAATAAAGTTAAAATGAAGTATTACTATCCCTTTAAGATATCTGGGGAGAGAAGCACTAAGACGTGATAAAGAATGGGGATGGGTGAAAGTTTTAGCCTCAAAAGAGAAATATGAGAAAAATGGCACTTACTACCTAGCATGAAATTTCCAGCGAAAAGTGCAATTCATTTCAATGGGGAGACTGAATTTACACACACCACATAGCACATTTACTTCATTTCACACATGCATAGTATAAAAAGGGTCTCGTGGTCCCAAATCATACCCTTCGATGTTTGTGAGAGAAAGAGAGAGCAGCACATTGTCAGCTAGTGATGACAGGCTAATAAAAAGGAGTTGAAGCTTGGTTTAGGGCATCTTGTAGGCAGGGCATTTGTTCTCTGCATTAGGGGAGTCTAAGGTCACTCTGGGGTACAGAAAGGGAGAAAGGAGGTTGACCCAAAATTTGCCAACATCTTATGTTACTGACTGGGAAGACACAGGCAGCTGTGATCCAAGCAACGCTTAGGTCTGCAATATCAAATCAATCATCCCCCCAGAAACCAAGTACTGCCGTCATTATACCCCTTGTTCGCTCAGCTAAGGACACGTGACAATTAGCAGACTTAATAATAATGATGAATCCTCCCTGCCACCAGCTTAGGGCATTCTGTGGGATGGAATCTCCTCAGATTCTACTTGATTCCCTGCTTGCGATTATCCTCCACCACATTGCCCTGTGTGGTCAGCGCACTATACAATGTGCAGTGGGTGGAAACAAACGGCCAGATCCTCGCATCTACAGAATCGCTATCAGCTGGTGGAGGAGGTAACGATGACTGAGGTGGTACATAATACTACATATTCCCTCGCCATATCAAAATGATGTTGAGGCAAGTGTTTTGCTCAATATCAAATTTTCAGGCTCAGGTTGGGTTTCTCTATTCATTTTTGTCCTTTGGGAGATACAAGGGGTACAGCAACAGCGGCTCCCCATTTCTTTTGTGGGGGTTTGGCTTTAACATGCTTCTCATAAAATGGTTTGAGAGATAATCGTATTTAAAGTTCCCTCCTCCCTGACGTCAGCACTCTAACTGACTGCAGGGGAATCTGGTCCTGGGACCAGCAGGCAGCTCTGCAGCAGAGCTGAGATCGAGATATTGAAAAACAAATCTTTCTCTGGAACGATCTTCTAATTGTGCTTGCAAACCAAGCACACTTTGTAGACCATTCCAGTGAAGGATTTATTTTCCAATAACGCAATCTCAGCTCTGCTGAAGAGCCTCCACCGGTCCTGAGACCGGATTCCCCTGCAGTCAGCTAGAGCTCTGACGTTAGGGAGGAGGGAACTTTAAATATGATTATCTCTCAAACCATAAAGGTTTTGAGAGATGGCACTGGGGAAATTTAATTTCTTTTTTTAAGGGCTACAAGACGCAGCTTTGTAAAACTTAAGTATTACTATCCCTTTAAACATTTTGACATCAGCAGCACATAGCTTTGGATAGCTCTCTAAACTTCAGATGGTTAAAATACCCATTCCAATCAATAGAGATTACACACAAACACACACACACAGATAACGATGGACACCACACACTTAGGAGAGAAAGAAAATGTGTAGTATAATGCCCTGATCCGGTGCAGACTCTCCCACAGCTTCCTGTATGACAAAACAACAGGAATGTAACAGAGAACACACTCTTTTGTGTATTAATCCTAGCTGAAGATGAGGTTTATATTTAAGCTATACAACAAAATGCAACATTTCTGTGGCCTCAATGACTTATGAAGGGTCCCCACAAAACTTCTTTTTTGTGTAACCACCAATAAATCTCAGCTTCAACTGGGATTAATGCACAGGTCCTTATTGTGTTTTCCATTACTTTGCCCATTGCTCCAGAATTGCATAAAGTCCTACGAATGCATTAACAAACTTGGGGACTCTCAGGATCTGCCCTGGAGACTTTGCTTTTTGAAGTTAATTATTGGGTTCACGAGGACAGAGGCAAATTCTCCGGTGGTGATGAGTTTCTTATGAAACTCTGCCCACTTCTCCTCCTTCCCACCCTGTTCCTCCCACTTCCCCCCACTTATCCTCCTTCCCACCCTGTTCTTCCAACTTTCCCCCACTTCTCCTCCTTCCCACCCTGTTCCTCCCAATTCCCCCCACTTCTCCTCCTTCCCACCCTGTTCCTCCCACTTCCCCCCACTTCTCCTCCTTCCCACCCTGTTCCTCCCAATTCCCCCCACTTCTCCTCCTTCCCACCCTGTTCCTCCCACTTCCCCCCATTTCTCCTCCTTCCCACCCTGTTCCTCCCACTTCCCCCCACTTCTCCTGCTTCCCACCCTGTTCCTCCCACTTCCCCCCTCTTCTCCTCCTTCCCACCCTGTTCTTCCAACTTTCTCCCACTTCTCCTCCTTCCCACCCTGTTCCTCCCAATTCCCCCCACTTCTCTTCCTTCCCACCCTGTTCCTCCCACTTCCCCCCACTTCTCCTCCTTCCCACCCTGTTCTTCCAACTTTCCCCCACTTCTCCTCCTTCCCACCCTGTTCCTCCCACTTCCCCCCACTTATCCTCCTTCCCACCCTGTTCTTCCAACTTTCCCCCACTTCTCCTCCTTCCCACCCTGTTCCTCCCAATTCCCCCCACTTCTCCTCCTTCCCACCCTGTTCCTCCCACTTCCCCCCACTTCTCCTCCTTCCCACCCTGTTCCTCCCAATTCCCCCCACTTCTCCTCCTTCCCACCCTGTTCCTCCCACTTCCCCCCATTTCTCCTCCTTCCCACCCTGTTCCTCCCACTTCCCCCCACTTCTCCTGCTTCCCACCCTGTTCCTCCCACTTCCCCCCTCTTCTCCTCCTTCCCACCCTGTTCTTCCAACTTTCTCCCACTTCTCCTCCTTCCCACCCTGTTCCTCCCAATTCCCCCCACTTCTCTTCCTTCCCACCCTGTTCCTCCCACTTCCCCCCACTTCTCCTCCTTCCCACCCTGTTCTTCCAACTTTCCCCCACTTCTCCTCCTTCCCACCCTGTTCCTCCCACTTCCCCCCACTTCTCCTCCTTCCCACCCTGTTCCTCCCACTTCCCCCCACTTCTCCTCCTTCCCACCCTGTTCCTCCCACTTCCCCCCACTTCTCCTGCTTCCCACCCTGTTCCTCCCACTTCCCCCCACTTATCCTCCTTCCCACCCTGTTCTTCCAACTTTCCCCCACTTCTCCTCCTTCCCACCCTGTTCCTCCCAATTCCCCCCACTTCTCCTCCTTCCCACCCTGTTCCTCCCACTTCCCCCCACTTCTCCTCCTTCCCACCCTGTTCTTCCCAATTCCCCCCACTTCTCCTCCTTCCCACCCTGTTCCTCCCACTTCCCCCCATTTCTCCTCCTTCCCACCCTGTTCCTCCCACTTCCCCCCACTTCTCCTGCTTCCCACCCTGTTCCTCCCACTTCCCCCCTCTTCTCCTCCTTCCCACCCTGTTCTTCCAACTTTCTCCCACTTCTCCTCCTTCCCACCCTGTTCCTCCCAATTCCCCCCACTTCTCTTCCTTCCCACCCTGTTCCTCCCACTTCCCCCCACTTCTCCTCCTTCCCACCCTGTTCTTCCAACTTTCCCCCACTTCTCCTCCTTCCCACCCTGTTCCTCCCAATTCCCCCCACTTCTCTTCCTTCCCACCCTGTTCCTCCCACTTCCCCCCACTTCTCCTCCTTCCCACCCTGTTCCTCCCACTTTCTCCCACTTATCCTCCTTCCCACCCTGTTCTTCCAACTTTCCCCCACTTCTCCTCCTTCCCACCCTGTTCCTCCCACTTCCCCCCACTTCTCTTCCTTCCCACCCTGTTCCTCCCACTCCCCACCCACTTCCCAGACCCCTGTGCTACAAGTCAATTAAGCCCCGTCCACCCATAATTAAGCCCTGCCTCTTTGTCTTGTCATTTATATCTCCAGTCGCACCCTCTGGGGGCTCAAGAAGACACTGTTCCCAGGAATGTGCATCAAGCAGAGATGCATCAAGCAGAGAATGAGAACCAACAAAGCATGAACAGCTGATAAGCAGGTGAATATAGATTCTTGTTTTTCCAGCTAGATGAGAAGATTAGAAAATGTTGCTATATCAAAGCAGAGATCAGAATTCATTTAGACCTGAACTGCTGCTGTGTCACATGACAACTCCAGGCCGCAGTCTTCTTATTGTCTGACCCACATCGTTGTTTTAGTAAACTGGCAATAGTAGATATTTAGGGCTGTATACAGCTCTAGAGCAAACCAACTGCACAATAGGGGACAAATGAAAATACCCATAGATTTAAATAGCGTTGTTAACCCCTTGAATGCTGGAGAGGCCTCCGGCCCACTGTAAATCAAATGCATTGCTTTGGAATACACTGGTGACCTCTTTAGCGAACCAACTGCACTATAGGTGAAGACTAGAAATTCTCAAAATTCCCATGGATGTTAGAGAGCTCTCTATTGCATTGCTTCATTGGGTGTTGGAGACCTTCATTACATTCAAGGTGTTAAAAGCACAATTTCAATAAATGGGAATGTAGCACCACTTTTCTCTATGCATTTAAATTATGGGAATTTTTAGTTTCCCCTATGGTACAGTTGGTTTGTCCCAGAATTGCTCCACTCTGCACTGTTCGTATGACCCACTGTATGCCAAAGTGACAGCATGGGCAACCTTAGGCCCTGCAGTTGTTGAGGACTACAATTCCCATAATTCCTTTTGGCTGGCTGGGAATGATGACAATTGTAGTCATCAACAGCTGGAGCACCTCAGGTTGGCCATCCTGATCTTAACAGTCTTATAGACGCAATGATGCCAAAGCCATGCATTCTATTCATACACTATTATCCCTGAACTAACGCCCCCCATATAACCAAGCACAAGCATTGTTCTGGAAAGGTAAACATACAATAATTAGCACTTTGTATGCCAGAGAACCAATCAACACCTTGCAATTTGTGTAGACCCCTCTGGCCCCCATCCCATAATGTAAAGTGCTGATGAGTTTAGGTGCCTCCTAAATGCATTTATTTTGGCATTGAGCTCATTAAGAATCTGAGACCATGAAAATGATTTACTAATCTGTGGATCTTAAAGAATTCGTAGTATCGTTTACTCTGTCACAGGATACAATATTTCTGGATAGAAGAGATAGGTTAGAGAGAGTCAGGCCAGAACAACTGCTGAAATAGTTAACTCCTTTGATGCCAGAGAGGTATCCAAAGCATTTCACTGTAATGCAATGGAGACCTCTCTGTCATCCAAAGGATTAAAGAGTAACTCTCATGTTTGACTAAGTTTTTCCCTACAAAACAGGGGCTGCACTGTGCAACCTTGAAATTTCTGCAGTCAGCAAACAGATAAATGGCCCCCTCAGTTGGAAGGGAAGTTGTGCTAAACCAGTAAGTCTATGACATAAGCCAAATTCTTCATGTACTGTGCTAATGGATTGCAAGGGTTGAAAAATACTCACTTGCATACTATTGCAAATATTCACAGCTGCATTAGACTGATCTGTCAGACTTCAGACTCTTGCTTACTCAGTGAGAGAGTACAGAGATCACTTTCTGATCCCTGATCTACCCTCTGGATCATCTGCTGGGGCTCACAATGCATCACAGCTTCCTTGTATCCCACAAAATGAGATCTGCCATGTCAGTAATATACACAATTGTTGCCCCTTAAAGGGATAGTAATGTTTCATAATAAAGGCAACTCTAATTAATCATCATAGTATTTGGACTTTGGAGAGTGTTATTTAATTTCTGTGAGAGTTGTAGTTCAAGAGTAATTCAAAGACAAAGTATCCCCCTTCCGCCCCTTTTAGTGATGTAACACTGTTCAGCCAGATCACAAGGGAGGTGCCCAGGTAGACTGCAGAGAAGGACAATCTTCAATTAAGATAAGGGAAAAACCTGAAAAACTTGTCAAGGGGGGCAGGGCTTTCATTGTTTTCACAAAAGACGATTGTCCTATGCTGTTATCTGTCTGGTCTATGGACTGGATTCCACATCTGAGAAGAGATGGCTTACACTAGGTAAAAGGGGCGGGAGAGGAAACTTTGCTTGTGAATATCTCTCAAACCATAAAGGTTTGAGAGATAAGACATATCGTTCTTCATGTTTTTTTAATGCCTACAAAATAAAATAAAGATAAAATGAATTATTACTATCCCTTTAAAGAGACACTGTAACAAGAAATAAAGTTTGACCAAGAATATTCAGTTGGAAGAGCAATGTAGTACAATTTAGCACATTGTTCTTCAATGCTCTTCTCGAGATTATTTAGAAATACATTTATGTGTTTAACCCTTTCAGTGCCAGATGGGGATGCAACACATTACTTTGCAATGTGTTGCGTACCCCTCTGGCATTCAAAGGTTTAAGAATAATCCATTCTCTGCCTATCATAAGTAATCATACTCTTGGCACAGAACTAAACAAAAATGAGACTTCCATATGAACTTACACTTTTTGTGGATGTGTACACTCTGCTGAATTTTAATGGGAATTGCCAGCAACCATCTGACAGGGATAGGAATTTTGCATTTGACATTAGTTTACCTTTGTACTGGCTCTTTGATAAATTATATTGTATAAACTCATTGATAAATATGCAAATGACAACATAAAAGAAAAAATAAGAATTCATTTCAGCCATTCATCGGCCACATTATCTAACCTTAAATAAAGCAAAAACTGGTTATATGTTAGGAAACCTGATCTCTGTGAAGTCTATAGTCCTAGAAACAAACTGTATTTTTTTTATCTGCAAGAATGGCTGCGATGTGCAATAAATGTTGTCCCTTACCCATCATTTTTACTCCATTGCTGGCAATTAGTGTGGTGTCAGTAAATTCACAAGAGAGCCAGCAGGTCAGAACAGATATAGGTGCAAAGTGACATATCATATCAAAATACTGATACAGTTTAAGGGTACATCTTTATTAATACCCTGTGTGGTGGAGTAGCAGCTTGGTTAAAGTAGTGGGGTGCAACCTGAGGCTATTCAAAACTACAATCCCATACCTCCCAAGTGTCCTGCTTTAGGAGGGATAGACCCTCTTTTAGACCCAAATCCATCTGTCCCTCTTTCCCACCCTGATGTCCCTCTTTTAGGAGATTTATTGCAGATTATGTGGTGTGTATATGAGTGTAAATCACATTGCTCCACAGCAATAAAACTCACATTATTGTCTGTTTAAATGGCATTATTTGTGTTTATAAATTAGTCTGTGTAAGTAAAATTCTTTGGTCTTGTTATGTCATTTATTAGGTTACACAAGGAGGTGTCAGTAGGTTATGAAATAGCCTAAACATTCTCAGTAATGCTCCACCCACCAGCCACTCCCCAGCAACACCCCTAAAACATAACTGTCCCTCTTTGGCAATTTGAAAAGTTGGAAAGTATGCAATTCCCATTATCCCCAGCAATAACTGGGAACTTTCAAAACCACCTGACCCTGAGATGTTTGATACCACAGAGTTTACAACTGAAATTATGCTACACTAGTGATATCATAGTGCTTACACTTGATATGAAGCTAAACTAATATTTTAGCTCTATTTTAACTATATATTATGTGGTGTCACTAATGTAGCTCCATTTCAGCTGTAAACTTTGTGGTATCACAAGTGTAGCTCAATTTCATCTGTAAGCTCTGTGGTATTATTACAATAACTTAATTCAGAAAAAGAAAAAATAGAAACAGGCACTCTTCCACTAGTAACATATATGAGGGACAACCATGTATAACCTACATAGGGTGCTCTAGTCCCATCAAATATTATCAAAAAACTAGAATAGAGAAGAACACAAAACAAAACACAGTAGGACTATTAAGAGCACTCACCCTCCGTTAAATAATTGTTTACCAAATCAAAAATGATATCAAATATATTTATTGGTTAGTATGCATATAATAAATTGCCAATAAAATTATATAAGATTGGGTTCATAACATCCTACACATCTCTTTGAGTCCAATGTGGACTGCACCCCAAAGGAGAGAACCCACTCAATAAATATCCACCCACCCTAACTAAAAACAAAAAACAATACTGGCACCAGTGTATAAGGCTAATGAAATAAAGTCATCACATAAATGGAGAAATGTAAATGAGATGATATGATAAATGGACAGTCAATGATAGACAATGGAGATGATGAAGATGATAAATGATGAAATGTCAATACAGTGCTTTGCAGCGTTCATAATGTCTATGGTCTCTGTCAATGATATATTAGCGATTGAGTCTGGCAGATAGCATATATGTAGTAGACATATCATGTCCCATTCTTCCTCTTAGATCATTTATTTCATACCCACATAGCCTTATAGCTTAACCGGGTACCTTCCGTTTTGTTCCGCCGAATCCACTGCCACTCACAAATCGCTTTACATAATCATCCAGTTCATACATCGAACATCCTTGTAACAGAGTCCCATGTCATCATCCCCTTAAGCACTTTCTCCCACGTAAGCCATTATTCATAGCACCAAACATTTCCTCAACATCAGGGTCAGTACTTCGTCTCCAGAGTCAACGCGTTTCGTCCGCATATCCGCGGACTTTCTCAAGACTATTCAACATGCTGCTTCCGGGTTACTTCCTTATATTCCATACAGACCCGGAAGTTTAAACTTTTAAAAGTGGGTTTCTATAGTAAGTATATTGGCTGTGAAGGCATTCCAACTGTTTCAAATAGATTAAAGGAACAAACAGTCCTCCATTTCCACACTTATAATAGAGACCAAGATTATAACCACTCTATCTGGCATTAACCCTCCGTGCGCCGGGATTGAACAGACTGCACCTAAAGAGGCGCTATATTCCGTGCATCCCCGGGACACTTAAAAGAGGAGAATCAGCCAGATAACATCATCAAATCCAATACATGGTAAACATCAAATCCCTCCAACTATTTGCTTCATAACAAAAAAATATATACATATATATACATGTGATTTCACACACATTGAATTCGGCATAAATCCTCTATGTACCGGAACCACACGGACCACATCCAATTGACACACTCCGTGTCCCCCCGGTACATTAATAGAGGAGAAGCCAAACAAGTACATGGATCAAACGAAGAGATCTATCATAAGTACTTCTTATAATCCTCCAGTTGTCCCCTCATAATTTCGTTCTTAAAGCATTTCCAAAGACTAAAATAAATGCTCAAAGCCTTTATCCTTAAGGTCAAGCAACAAATCACCTCGATCTCTTCGTATATCACCCACTCAAAGAAATGCATTGAATTGTAGTTCCTCATTTAATCCCTGGGGGGACAGAGAGCCCAACGTATAAATCCATTTGGATTCACATCTCAATAGCTTAATATCTAGATTTCCTCCCCTCTTATCATTTTTAATATGTACCATACCAATGGCTCTCAAACCACCAGGGTCACCTTTATGGAACTCCAAGAAATGCCTAGCTACAGAGCTCTCCAATTTTGAATTCTCTATATCACATTTGTGTTCCAATATTCTCCTTCTAAATTCTCTCTTAGTCTTTCCTACATATATCTTCTTACAAGGACATACTAACTGATATATTACTCCTTGAGTTCTGCAATTGATCATGGACTTTATTTTAAATTTCCTTGTATTATCAAAATTGTAGAAAACATCTGTTTTTTGAACAAACCTACAGGCCATACACATACCACAGCTGAATGTTCCATCCATTTGTTTTTTATCAAGCCAAGTTTTGCTACCTCTTACTGGATCATAATAACTCCTTACTAGTCCATCCTTCAAATTAGGTGCCCTCCGTGCCACTAGGGCTGGTATTTCTCCAACAATATTTTTAATACTCGGATTTTGTGTTAAAATATTCCAATGTTTCACCAGGATTGACCTCAAAACCTGCCAATGAGTGCCATACCGGGTTATAAAACGAACCCTGTTATCCTTCTGTTTTATATCTTTTTTCTGACCAAAAATAAGTGTCTCTCTATCTTTATCTAGGGCTTTCTTGTAACTACGTTTGAGTACTCCAAAGGAGTAACCTCTTTCCAAAAATCTCCTTGTCAAATCCTTGGCTTGATTTTTATAATCTATCAAGTCACTACAATTTCTTCTCAGACGGAGGTACTGTCCATAAGGAATGCCCCCAATCTGAGAAGGTAAGTGATGACTTGTTGCATGTAGCAATGTATTACAAGAGGTGGTTTTCCTATAGGTTTTAGTTTTTAGTACCTCATTTTCTACACAGATTTTCAAATCCAAGAATTCCACCTCCTTCAGGCTACATGAACATGTAAGTTTTATATTTAGATCATTATGATTCAAATCTTCCACAAATGTGTCCAACTCCTCTTTGTTCCCTTCCCACACCATAAATATGTCGTCAATGTATCGAATCCACAGGGCGACGTGCTCACCACACCCACGCACCTCCCCCACCACAAACTGCTCCCACCAGCCGAGGTGGAGGCATGCATACGTCGGGGCGCACGTCGCCCCCATGGCTACACCGCGACACTGCCTATAGAACCTACCCCCAAACAAAAAATAATTATGATTGAGGACAAATTCCAAAAGCTCAACGATGAACTCATTCTGGTGTGAGAGGTCCCGCCTCCGGGAATCCAAATATGCCTGACATGCTCGTATACCTACATTATTCGGGATGGACGTATATAAAGACTCCATGTCTAGTGTAACCAAATATGAACCACCCTGAACATTTAAGCCATTTATACGTCTAATAACATCACCCGTATCTTTTACATAAGAGGGAAGTGTGGACACAAAAGATTTTAGACATATATCAATGTATCTACTTACATTTTCAGATAAACTTCCTATACCTGATATCACTGGGCGTCCAGGAGGATTATTCATGGATTTATGAATCTTTGGCAAGATATACAACGTCGGGACTACCGGGTATTCCACTAACATATACTTATATTCATGTCTATTAATCAATTTCTCCTCTAATGCCCAATCTAATTTCCTCTTTAGTTTATGTTGTATCATCGACGTTGGATCCCCTGCCAAAGGCTCATAACATGACCTATCCTGTAATTGCCGTTTTATCTCCTTCAAATACATATCCTCATTCATCAATACTACATTACCACCTTTATCACTTGGTTTTATTATAATCTCTGAATGTTTTCGAAAATCCAAAAAGGCATTTCGCTCATCACTAGATAAATTATCCCCAATTGGCAATTCAAAAGATATTAACTGAAAATCCTTCTGTACAGCTTCAGCAAATGCCTGCACATATGGATTTAAGCAAAGCGGAGGCATCAGTTTTGATTTAGTTCTAATATTTGTATATTCAACCACTTCATTCCTCTCATCTTTCACATTCTCATTACTCTCCGATTTTAATTCCTCCAGCAGATCTAACATTTCTTGATCTCTAATCTTATTATTCTCCCGTCTTGAGAAAGTCCGCGGATATGCGGACGAAACGCGTTGACTCTGGAGACGAAGTACTGACCCTGATGTTGAGGAAATGTTTGGTGCTATGAATAATGGCTTACGTGGGAGAAAGTGCTTAAGGGGATGATGACATGGGACTCTGTTACAAGGATGTTCGATGTATGAACTGGATGATTATGTAAAGCGATTTGTGAGTGGCAGTGGATTCGGCGGAACAAAACGGAAGGTACCCGGTTAAGCTATAAGGCTATGTGGGTATGAAATAAATGATCTAAGAGGAAGAATGGGACATGATATGTCTACTACATATATGCTATCTGCCAGACTCAATCGCTAATATATCATTGACAGAGACCATAGACATTATGAACGCTGCAAAGCACTGTATAGACATTTCATCATTTATCATCTTCATCATCTCCATTGTCTATCATTGACTGTCCATTTATCATATCATCTCATTTACATTTCTCCATTTATGTGATGACTTTATTTCATTAGCCTTATACACTGGTGCCAGTATTGTTTTTTGTTTTTAGTTAGGGTGGGTGGATATTTATTGAGTGGGTTCTCTCCTTTGGGGTGCAGTCCACATTGGACTCAAAGAGATGTGTAGGATGTTATGAACCCAATCTTATATAATTTTATTGGCAATTTATTATATGTATACTAACCAATAAATATATTTGATATCATTTTTGATTTGGTAAACAATTATTTAATGGAGGGTGAGTGCTCTTAATAGTCCTACTGTGTTTTGTTTTGTGTTCTTCTCTATTCTAGTTTTTTAATAACTTAATTCAGTTTTAATCTCTGTGGTATCACTAGTGCAGCTCCATATCAAATTTAAGCTCTGAGATATCACTAGTGTAGCTCAGTTTCAATTGTAAGCTCTATGGTATCATTATAGTAGTTCAATTTCAAATACAACTCTATGTAATGACTTGTGCAGCTCCATATCAATTCTAAACTCTATGAAATCAGGTGTAAGCTCTTGGTTGTAAGCCCAATGGTATTTACTTGTGTAATTCAATTTCAGTTGCAAAGTCTGTGGTATCCAAGTGTAGCTCAATTTCAATTGTAAGTGCTGTGGTATCACAAGAATAGCTCCATTTAATTTGTAAGCTCTGTGGTACCAGTGTAGCTCAACTGCAAATGTGAGCTCTGTGGTATCACTAGTGTAGCTCCATTTTAATTGTAACTTCTGGTAGAAATGGGACACTTAATTGTACTTGCCCTCAGGCCAGAAGTTTCAAGGCCTCACTTGCCCAAAGTGGAGAAATTGTGAGGCAAACAAACTGCATCATAGAATGCGTATAAGGGGTTAAAAGTCCAATTAAATCAATGGGAATTTGTCTTTGTCACCTATGGTCCAGTTGGTTTGACACAGAGTTCTTTAGTTTTTCTTTCAGCACCAGGCCCTTTGTCATAAAGCCCAATTGTCTATAAAAAGTTTTTTCCATGAACAAGATTTTTTGAATACCCTTACATTATTTAATAGTAGCTAAACTTGTAATGATTGGGCCATATGTATATAATTAGAGTAGTGAAAATCTGTAGCAAACCAACTTATGTACACACAACACAGTCTGATCTAAAAAGAGAGACACCGGGGGTAGATACACTAAAGTGTGATATGAAGAGGTGATAAAGTGGAGATGACTCCTCCAAATCTTAGCGCATTGGTTTCATAGTATTAAATAGGATTTGTAGTAGTGATAGCACTGGGAAAGTTATCTCCACTTTATCACATCTTTTTCACACCTTAGTGCAGCCCCCCACCACCACCCCAGGTAGGAAAGAGGAGCAAAGGGATCTGGGTCTCAAAGGGACCCCTGGGGCATATGGAGAAATCCAGAAGGTTCCAAGCTGTGTTATATGACAACCAGAGCATCTCTCCTTTAGGGAGAGAACTGTGTGGGCTCCTTCCACCTAAATTATTTTGCCCTGCATTCAAAATGGATTTAAAAAGCTCAGGCAGATCCACTGCCTCTTGCAGTAATGATTTCTGAAAGCGCATTAAGCCTTTGAGTGCCAGATGGGTATCCATGTCCAACAAATTGACTTTCCTCTGGCACTCAAAGAGTTAAAATACATGGGGTGAGAGTCACTAAGCGGTGATAAAGCGGTGATAAAGTGGAAATTACTTCTCCAGTTTATCGATTTTCCAGTTCCTATGTTATTCTATAGATCCTATGCACTAAGATCTCCAGAGTTGGAGAAATCTTAGTTGATTGACCCCATAGAATAACATAGGAACTGGAGAAGTGATCTCACTGGAGAAGCCATTTCCACTTTATCACCGCTTAGTGAATCTCCCCCATTGTTCTGTAGTATGGGTTATAAGGGTAGAGGAGTTCCAGCCTAAAGCTTTACCAAGGTACCAGCTAATCTTGCACTGGGCAACTGTAGTCAATAATTTATGGCAAATGTATGAAGAAATAATGTAAACATCTTTGTAATTATTTCTTTGTGGGCTATACATTTTGACATAATTCAAATAGTACATACTGGGGCAGATGTAATAAGGAGAGCTGAGGCAATTCCGGAGCAAACCAAATGTGGCATAGGGGACAAATAAAGATTTCCCAAATTCCCATTGATTTAAATTGAGTTTTTGAAATGTTTGAATGCTAGAGCTGTCTCTCTCTAAGACATTACTCTGAAAGGCATTGCTGATATCTCTAGAATACAGGTAGCTAAAAGAACCATTTAAATCAACGGCAATGTTTACTTGCCCCCAGTTGGTTTGCCTTAGAATTGCTCCAATTCCTCTTAGAATATCAGCCTCCCAGAATATCCATATGTTATGGGCATAGCTGGGAACTCACCGGTTTTGCCCCAGAGACTCCGGTTTTGACTCTGAATTACCAGGTCTCTGGGGCAGATTCTGAATCTCCGTATGTGGGGAGTTTCTGATGAAACTCAGCCCACATCCGCTCCTCCCACTCCCGGCCTCTTCTCCTCCTTCCCCAGGCTATTCTAGCTATTTGTATTTTTTTGAAGTCCCGCCCCCCACACTCGCAATTAAGCCCCACCCCTTTTATGAAACAAATCATGTCATTTCTCTCACCTCATCAGCATCACAGGCCTCCCCTCCGGGGAGCCAAGACCAAGAAGTTCCCAGGTATGGCTATGAGGAGCTAGTAATAAAAGCTGGTGTTAATTGATTTGCAGTGATCCCCTTTGGCACTCAGATAGTTAATGGACTTCCATCTGTAATTCCAAGCAAAGAAAGCAAGTTCAGGCATGTTGTATTCTTATGATGAAACAGACAAGCAAATACTTATGAGTAATTGCCACATTTCTGAAACAAAATAAAAATGCCTTTCCACGTACTTTTACACTGAGGCTTAGGTGCTGCACGCTGTGAAAAACGTAAAAGTCATAGGATCACAGCCCAGTTCTGTTATTCCATGGAATGATCAGAACCAGAGGGTTCTAGACAAAGACTACAGCTCCATGGAGAAATAATGGAATTGTTGTTACTGGAAAATATATTCGTAAATTCTTAAATCAAGTAGCTGTATAGACAGTTTGGGGCATCTATTCAAATTATAGGAATTATATATTTAGCATCCAAGGGGACAAGGACATGTCCAACACATTATGAAGCAATGCATTAGTGTCCATGTGTTTAAATACAAAAAATATAGTTTTATATAATTACAGTAGGGCAGTAAGGTTGTGGAATCCCTTGCCTGTGGAAGCTGTGTTGACAGATTCAGTGCACGTGTTTTGTGCCAGTGTAAGAACCTAGGACACAATCACTCTGCTGGATTTGTCTTTCACAAGTGACTAGAGTGTATTGAGAATATTCCATCAACCAGCAAACATCCCAACAGTAGCAGCTCCATCACTGAGTGCAGCTTGCTGATGTGAGAACGGAGTGTGGCATGTATTGTGTAGACTAACAGATGGGCCATATACAGTCAAAATACAACACAATATAGGTGACATATCTGAACAAAGCATTGTAACTTATCGCAGATAGTTTATAGAAATGGACAAACTCATTGGGTTACACTTTACCCTGTTAAAAACAAGCACCTTCAGTGGGCACAGGAACCAAAACATTGGACTCTTGAGTGGAGAAAGATTGAATCCAGGTGCTAACTGTTTACTGCTATCAGCAGGACCAGGATATGCCAACAGCAGCATTGATCGATAGACCCATCAGGTCAGGTGTCAACATTTCGTGGAGTCTGTTTCTTGAAGACAGTAGGCTGCTCTGAGGGCCACAGGAGGCCCTATGTGCAAATAGGTGTGTGTGGTAAACTGGCTACTCGAAAGTTACCGCATGCGCGGCCGGCACTTGAGGACCACAGGGCTTTTTTTTATTTTCTTCAGGTTCAGGGCTTCTGGAGTGGCGTGCAGCATGCCGGGAGCCCTGAACTCCATGACGTGCCAGGACCGTCACTAGTCCTTAAGTGCCTGACCATGGCACGTCAGTGGTCCTTAAGATGTTAAGGACCACTTTGATCCATGCCGACACACCGGTACACTTGACCTGTTACACATACCGGTGCGCCCCTTTCGGGCCTAACAGAGATTGCTCCAGTCTCCCGGTAGAGCACTGTAAGTAAAAAGTATGTGACGTGCTATGACCGTTACCTGTCCTTAAGGGTATAAGGACCGTGACGGATAGCACGTCATCTGGTCCTTAAGGTACTGTGGGAGCTCTGTAAGTAAAAACGGGGTCTGAAATTGACCAATCCAAGACTCTCAGACCCCCGTTCTGTGCGCCAGTACAAGTAACAGCTCACGTGTGCCGGCGTGTCAGCATACATCAAAGTGGGTAACTTCCTGGGACTACTAGTCCTTAAAGCGGTGTCAGAGACTTTGTCCTGGAGAAAAGTAGAGAGTTAATTTTAAAAAGCAGAATTGTTTGAAAGTCTGTTTAAAATGTGTTTAAATTAACTCATTCTTCTAGACAAATGGGGCCTCTTTGCTTCAATATGAGGGCGAAATATTTGAACAACATTTATAATTATTGATAGCCAGTTGTAGACACAGTGTCTAGAGAAAACACCTCTAATCTTATGTGAAATCTCAGACATAGGATTATAGGTGACATGTTTACATGAAATATGTTGACCCGGGGAAACCCCTGAGGACAGAATCCAGACCAGGTGTCATTTTAGGTAAGAATTTTAATGTAGAGTAAGAGTGCCATTTTGAGAGCACATAACATTATTACTAGAGCTTGGAATTTTTTCCATAATTTATGCATGATGGCATAGGGAAATTAGGGATTAAGAGTATCCAATCAGATAATACTGATGATGTCACTGCATAATGAGATGGATCTCTAGCAAATCAGAGGAGATTCTGATAAGGGTAATTTTACATTATAAAAATGTAAGTTTTGAGAGAGAGAGGGCTTTTTCCTCTTGGTTTCCTGGCTCTTAATCCTGTTCTGTTTTCCTGAAGTGTACCTGGTTGGCTGTGAAAGAGATACTAAGAAACACTTACTGGAGTGGTAACTATATCTTTCCTTATTTTAATTCTGCAAAATTCAGACTCAAATATATATTTCTTCTATATTTGAAGAAACATAATTTTTCTTATAATTTGTCTTAATCAGACTGGCCACCCAATTGTGACCAATTATAATAAGCTATATTGGCTGTAGTAGTTCTGAATTAAGCAGAATTCATTAATTAATTGGTAAATTATTATATTTTACCAGATAAATGTAAATAGTTGATAGCAGCGAGACCTATATAGATCAAATTAGTTAATATCATCGTTGATATTTCTAGAATATACTGTGTTCCTGGAAAGGTTGTTATAGCCAATATTTGATTTGGGGGAATTCTTTGAATTTTTTTATTAACCCTTTAACTGCTATTTGTCTATTTATTTTGAGGTGTTTCTTTGGATTTCTTTTGTGTATGTTTTGGGTCTAAACTTTTGTACAATGAGAAGTTTATTTAAACCTCTTACTAGACAAAAGAAGTCGCCATCTTGGGTGTGGCATCATATATTACTAAGTGGATTAACCCTTAGAGTACCCTACAGGTTTTACATAAGATTGCTATGGTTATGTGTATGATATATGTTGCATGAAGTTTGGTAAACTGTCTAGACATATATTATTAGATTGATTCAGAGTATATTCTTGGTATAATCTATCATTGACTATATTAAATGCACTTTATATGTTTTATTCAGAAGGTATGCAATATTTTAAATCGGTAGATAATTAAATTATAGTGATTTCAGTCTGGGATTTTATTCCAGTTAGTTTCTCTAAATTGGGTTATTATATATGGTATAAGGAAATTGTCAGAGGACCTGGCTTAATATTAAAGCTGACTCACCTGACAACATACCTTAAACCTCAATTAGCATAGTTTATACAGTTTCCTGGGCAGAGGTATTCATATATGCTGCTGCAAACTGTATTTTAATTAATTATAGGATCAATTATCCTTTTCTATGCTGCTGAGTTGCTGAGTTCAAGTATGGTTATCTAATACCTCTGAATATACCTATGTGTGGTTAACCCTTCAATTGCTGGTAATCCTAATGGTGATAATTGTGGTTTGAGTTACTGTATATCTATTGTAATTGCTGGTCACTCATTTATATCATTGATGTTTACACTTTATATATAGTATATTGTATTTAATAAATTATACAGTATATATTTTTGCACAAATATGCGGGATTGATTATTTTAATCAATTATTTACTGTAAAGTAGCGTGTCAATACCTAGTATAATGTAAAGTTCTCAAATTTAATTGTATCTATTTATGTGAAGATATCCATCCTAATTGGTTATCCTATTAACCCTTTCATTTCTTGGATACCTTCGACATCATAACTACCACCCCCTCTTGATGTACTTTCTATCAATGGGTCTTCCATTGATATACTGTGCTGTATTTTATGTTATAAAAAAATCCGGCATTAAAGCATAAAATATAAAAGAAACGGTTTCCTGATGACGTGTTTCCCAGATAAATCCGCACTGCGCATGACGCTGTTGAACCGAACGGCTCTGTTGTAACTCCGATCGTCCTGAAGATGGCTCCTACGTCAACACCCACAGAGCCACATGACGTGGTGTGCTCCTAGCCTCAAGCGTGGTCAGGTCATTTCAGCATACTGCAAGCTCGTTCATGTCAAGCACTTGCACTATGCGTGCATGAGAAGAAAAGAAAAAAACGATGGCTGTGGGCAGAGACTTCGTTGGTGAGTAACAGGCCCAGAGACAACTCATACATGTGCAGTAACAAGGATTCTCCAAGATGGCTGCGGTCTTCTCAGTTGTGTCCCTTGTATAACGGGTCAGTTTTCACAATACACAAATACTTAAGGGATGTTTTATATCCTTTTTGATGTTCACTTGAGGGATATTTACCTTCCTAGATTATGTTACAACACCATGACAGTTCCGCTTTAAGGGGTTAATCCTTAAAACCTGACCTGGTGGTGTGCCCCGAGGACCAGAGCTGAGAATTACTGCTCTAGATTATCAGATTGCAGATCTAGAGAAGACTTAATTAGATGAACATTTGTCTTATTTTAACCCCTTAAGGTCCAGAGGCGGTGTTCAACGTATTCATTTGCAATCTGTTACACACCCTTCTAACCCTTAAGGCACAACTGTTTATATATAGTAGAGCTCAGGGTAGAAAGCTTTAATTCACCAATGAAACTAATTTCCTGTTCTTATACACAAGCATAAAAACTGGGGTATGTGCTTTGTGTACATTTGTACACACACTCAACCAACCTTAAGACTTCAATATGAGCAGGCCCCAAACACCACTCCTTAGCATGCACAGAGTGAGAACATTTTTGTTGAGAAATTGGGCACCCAGAAAACCTCAGTACATAGGCCTTAGGCAGATGCACAAAACATAAATTGGTCACTACTCCTTGTTTAGAGTAGTAGAGACTAGTAGAGTAAAAATGTTAACTTTATTGGCTGAGTGGCTCTAGGATGTAAGCTTTCAAGACTGTTCTTCAGGAGTAATAAAAATGAAGACTGAATACGCAATACATGGTCATGCAAATTGTTTTAACATTTAAATTCCAGTGTCAGTGAAAATTCGTATCAGTAATGTATATAACTCAATCCCTAGGCTCCAGCAGAAATTCTTTGAAGATCTGTAGCTTTATTACCTTTGACATGTATTGTGTATTCAGCCTTCATTCTTGTTATGCCTGAAGAAGAGACCTTGGGCTCGATATAATATAGCACAGTAAAACCGTCAGCATTATCAACTGTTAGCCATGTCTGAATAGTGTATCTATGCAGTAAGCAGTCTACCAGAATGGCTAAAAAGTGTAGGCCAAAAAAATACACTTAGCTTCAAAACGTGTGTAGCACCTTCTTTGACCTCACCATGCATTCATTTAATCCGCTAAACAATGGCAGATACGTCAACTTCAAAGGAAACAAGAAAACGGTCGATGTTATCTAGGGATGCTAAATGTCGTCAGGACGAATTCAAACTCACAGCCAATCACAACACCCCAAAGTAACAAGTACAATCAAATATACCTATATATACCCCAAAATAACTGATGCACCTTGCCTGTTTTGAGTTTCAGTGAGCTAGAGCCCTGTGCCCAGGAGAGTAGGTTAGCGATAGAGAGAGAGAAGCAGACACTTGAGTGAGGTAGACGGAGTTGGGAGAGGAGAGCATTGCACTAATGTCCAGAGATCTATAGTGACCCCTCCCACACGGCTTCACTAGAGCAAAGGACAAGAACTCTGCCTCTCTCATCTCCACCGTGTCCCTGAATGGCAGAATGGAAATAGGGGTACTTGGTAATTTAGGGTTATTCTGCTGATTTATATTATTCATATTTTAACCCAAGAAATTCAAGTTTGTAAACATGTTTACTGTGATTTTTTTACATGTAATTCACTTCTAGTTTCACATTAACATAAGTATGTTTACAGTCAGACAATCTATACCATTTTTTCCCAGCAGCCTCAATTTTTTCCTCTCTCCAAAGCAATAGAATATCTCATTGAAAGCAACTAACCACTTTACATCAATCATTTATTATGCTGTGTAGCTATTTATTCTACTCCCTGATTTGCTACATCAGTCAAATATATTTATTCATAGTAAACTAAAAGTGAAAGATCTTATATACATGAAAGAATTTATCTTTTTTTTCAAAATGGAAATGCATTAAAGACTTCCAAGGGAATAATACATTAAAGTGGACCTTTAGCTTTAAGAGACATTTAGGTAATTTTAAAGGGAATTAAAAACTGACTGTATGCTGTGCTAGCCGTATGTTTATAATAGAAATCATTTTTCATAAATTAACCCTCTGAGTGCCAAAGGGTTAAAATGTATTTGTTGGAGGCTCAGTGTGTTAGGCCAGTATTACCACACCCTCTGCTATGTAGGACTCTAGACAGAGACCACACACTATGGACATTTGTAATAGCAAAATGACCTTGAACAAAATGAATTAGCATACAGTGCAGGAAATTCCACACTGTACCAACAAATTACTAAGTTTACTTTCTCAAAAACAATATTTTAAGGAAATAACATATAGGAATATTTTATTTTCATGCAGAGCAAATTAAACTTAAGTTGACAGGTCCACTTTCAACCTTTGAGTTCCAGAGCGGTACGCAATACATTGCTTTGCAATGCGTCACATACCCCTCTGGCACTCAAAGGGTTAAAGGGAAACAATATCCAAAAAGGAGTTTCAACTTTTTTTTTAATAATGCATATCAGGCCTGTCCAAGTTCAGTCCTCAAGGGCCACCAACAGTCCAGAATGTAAGGCCTTCCCTGATTAAGCACAGGTGAATTAATCAGTGGCTCATTCATTCTGACTGACTCATTAACCCCTTAAGGAACAGTGGTCCTGGGAGTGAAGTCCCATTAAGGTAGAAGACTTTCAGCTTGGAGGCACACATGACTGATCACATGTGCTGGCGCACAGAACGGGGGTCTGATAGTGACCAATACACCGCTATAACTCACAGCATCCAGTGAGTAAAAAATGTGACGTGTCAGGACCGTCACTGGTCCTTTAGGCATGCACAGCGGTGACAGTCCTGACACGTCACTGGTCCTTAAGGGGTTAAGCAGGGAAATCCTTACATCCTGGCCTACTGGTGGCCCTTAAGGACTGAACTTGGACAGCCTTGGTGTAGATAGCTGCAATATTCTGAGTCTGTATATATAAAAGAAGAATTTGTGCCTGGCAAAACACACACCAAGGGGAGGCAGTAAAGAGGATTACTGTTCCCATTGGGTGATTCAATGGGGGTGTGATTTTTGTCCCGCCCCCACTATCCAGCCCGCCCACCACTATCTAAGGCTGAAAAAAAAATGGCTGCCACTCACTCCTACACCACAGACACACACATGCCCCCCCACACACTGGCAGACACATACAAACATATACACACACACTCATACAGAGACACGCATTCTGAGGATTATGGGAACTATGTTCAAGCTACAGCTGGAAGGCCATGGTCCAATATGTATTATACAGCTTCTTCATTCCCTGTCTGTGAGCCTGCACAGCCCTGCCAATTTCTACAAGTGAGCCGATTTCTAAACAATCAGCAGGCAGGATCCTGGGGAGCTGACTTGCTAGCACAGAGAAGCCGGGAAAGTGGAACAATGTGGGTATAAACTTCTGTAAATGTCTGTTAAATTAGTCTGTGTAAAAAAATACTTTCATCTTCTTCTAAATCATTCAGTTACAGAAAAAGTAACTTAACCATTTCAATGCCAGAGGGGTATGCAATGCATTGCTTACCCCCTGGCACTCAAAGGGTTAAACATTCTCTACAATACACCACCAGCCATGCCCCCAGTAACACCACCTAAAACACAAGTGTCCCTCTTTGGCCATTTGAAATGTTGGGAGGTATGTTGCTTACACTGCTCACACTGTATGTATGTATGTTCTGCTTTGCATCTGTGTGTCACTGTTTGTGTATGTCAGTGCATGTGTGTGTATGTATGTGTGTTGTATGCATCTCTGTCTATCACTGTGTGTCCCTCTGTATATGTGTGTGTTTGCACATGTCTGTGTATCACTGTGTGTACCTTTCTGACACGTACACCCTACTCTACATTTCACTATCATAACATTTATTAGAAAAAAAAAAATTCCCTGCATAACATGACCGGCAATGCCGTCCCAAATTGCTACTCATTAATATAAGGCATTGTGAGAATGACAGTAGATCCAGTTATGTTTTATTGCCAGATCAAACTGATAGATATCGACTGTGATTTACTAAAATGTGAGAAATTGTTTTGTGAATTCTAGTGTAAAAGAGCTCATATTTATTTAGGAAAAAAAACTGTAGAAAAAAAATTACTCACATTTTCCATTATAAAAATGGGTTTCAATTTAATGTTATTTATTTTTACAAAAACTGGTGCCCACAGTACCTTATGAGATATATGTATATGTTCAGTTTGTTTCCAGTTCATTCAGTACATTTTCATTTTTCTGTATGTCTGACAAAAAACACGATTGCAGGAAAAAAATACTGAGCAAATTCGTACATAATTTGCTCGATCTGTAGGGACTGGTAGTGCAACATTTTAACTAAGTTTGTCATTCCATTAAAAAGTTATAGGCATTTTCGAAATATCATAGCTCTCCCATCTGCCAACCATAAAATAGTTGTAGTTCATGTTAAAGTAACTTGGATTGCGTCAGGCTGCTGCATTTCCCTTTAAGACATCATTCTATGCAGGTTCCCTAATAAATGTACACAAGATGACAGATCAGCCATGAAGGCTCACTGGAAGTCACAGGAAAGTGCAAGCTAACAAATGGACCATCACAAGATTTGTTATTGTAAATCCGTGGTGCACGTTTTTGAAGGAAGCTAGAGCATGTACAGTAAAGCAGGCCACATCTATGAAGTAATTACTTAAAGTACACCTGTCACCAAAAATTCCGATTTGCATTTTTGAGAATATTCAAAACTGTATCAGGTTAGTCAAAAAAGCCAGCACATATATTTTATGAGTTATTAATACTTTAATTTCTGAAAAGTAAAGGAGATAAGCTTTTGTTGCAGAAAAGCATGAGAGTTTATATCTTTGCTGGACCAAGAGCTTTATTAGTATACAGTGCTGCAAACAGAAGGATCATTTAAGAAATAAAAGCATTAAAGGAGCAGTAAACTTTTTTTATGAATAAATATATATTATAGGATGTCTCCTGTTGAGTAAAATAAGCGTACTCCTACTGCTTATGGATGCATATTTCCAGAGTTATAACTGTTTAAACCTGTGTTTTTTTACATTAGCAGTGCCCTCTAGTGGTCAAATTCAAATCAGTTTTTCTGTTACATTCTAATACAGAAGAAAGTCAGTGACTTACAGTTCTTCATATAATGTGATAGAAACTGCCAAGTCACTTCCTGTCAGAAAGATCTATCAGGAAGTAAAAGCACAGTAAATTCACTTCCTGGTTATTTGAACTGTTATAAAGTTTGAATACAACAACTGACAGCAGTGGGAGTGCCCTTGTTTTACTCAGCAGGAAACGCTCTATAACATACAGGTTTTCATTAAAAAATATTTACTGCTCTTTTAATATCACCTAAAATATGTATCTGATGATCATTTGGCCAACATAATGCACAGGCAGTTTTCAATAAAGTTTTTGAATATTCAAACTTTCATTCAAATCAACAGATTCACTTTAATTCTTTAAAGACCATTGTTATCCCCCTGGTCCTTAACGAAGCAATGCGTTGCATACCCCTCTAGCACTCAAAGGGGTAAAATAAATAAATATTTTATGAAATAACTACATTAAAAAAACTATGCATGCATCACTGTTGCTTTCATTAATTCTGAGTGTTCAGTGTTACAGTTTGGGTGAGTAATACAAAGGGAAGTAAAGAAATGTGAGTTTTTACTCTTAGAGTTTCAGGGAGCTGTACAATGCATTGGTTTTCAATACGCTGGACACCATTCAAAGGATTTAAAGTGATAGTAATACTTAACATTCAATATATTTAGTTCTGTAGATACTTAAAAAATCAATTGTGCCGTTTCAGATCTCCCAAACATTTATGGTTTGGGAGATATCAGTCTGCAAAGTTCCCCCTTCCCTCCCCTTGTGATGACGTCAGCTTTCAAAGTTACAGACGGAGATCGCAGGCACACATTGTAGACCATTCAAATGAAGTATTTCTTTGTAACTACCGCAATCACGGCTCTGCTGAAGAGCCGCAGGACAGTCTATGGACTGCGATCTCTGTCTGTAACTTTGAAAGTTGACGTCAACACAAGGGGATGGAAGGGGGAACTTTGCAGACTGATATCTCCCAAACCATGAAGGTTTGGGGGATCAGAAACGGCGCAATTAATTGATTTTAATCTATTGAATGTTAAGTATTACTATCACTTTAAGTCGCACAGGTGCTGCAGTGATAACAACTGAGTCAATAATTGCACCACCCATGGTAAAGGAAGGCTATCAATAGCTCAAAAACCTGAACTGCCTGGGACCTTTAGGAATGTGGTTTAGGCACCCCTGGGCTAAAGCTGTACAGCTGGTCTTTTAGCAACTGTTGTCCAATAGATACATATGTACATCATGTTGTACGTACAACTGAATGTTATGATATATATTAACCATTGTATTATTATGGACAACAAAGGGGTGAAATGTTCACAAATGTGAGTTGACAGGATTGGCTGCCCAATTTGTTTGTTTATTGTTTATTTTGTGAATACATACAAGAAACACACATACACAATTGGGTTTCCTTTTTAGGATTAAAGGGATAGTAACATTATATATATATATATATATATATATATATATATATATATATATATATATATGAAGAAATTGAGCAACTCTAGACCAAACCATATGAAATGGAAAGGACAGATCAAAATCCTTATTCATTCAAATAAGGTCTCCAGCACTGTGAGGCCTCTCTAGCATTCAATGGGCTAAAAGACAAGCTTAAATGATTGAGCATTTTGGGGATTTTTATTTGGCCCCTGTGGTGCATTTAGTATGCTGCAGAATTGTATACCCCCCAACATTTCAAATTGTCAAAGAGGGACATTTGTGTTTTAGGGGGTGTGCCTGGAGGTGTGGCTGGTGGGCAGGGCATTACCAATACTTTTTTGGCTATTTCACAACCTATTGGCACCTCCTTGTATAACCGAGTAAATGATTTATAACAAGACCAAAGTGTTTTATTTAAACAGACCAATTTATAAACACATATACTGATGTTTTAACAAACAATATTGTAAGTGTTATTGCTGTAGAACAGTATGATACACTTATATGCACACCACAGTCTGATCTCCTAAAAAGAGAGACATCAGGATGGGAAAGAGGGACAGAGGGATTTAGGTCTAAAAATGGGACTGTCCCTCCTAAAGAGGGATACTTGGGAGGTATGGAATTGTTCAGGTTAATTTTTAGCATATCACCCACTTTATCAGGAAAGTGTTTAACCATTTTGGTGCCGCACTCTTGGCACTCAAAAAGGTTAATTCAAAATAGAAATGACACAATCAGATTGATCAGTGGTTGAGCCAACAGTAGAACAAATATAATTATATGTTTGTTGCATGAAAACATGCACAATCGCTAATAGGACAAAAATGTATAGCTTTCATTAAATAGCTAATGCTCCACTTTCTTGCATTCTGCCATAAAAGCTTTTTTAATCAAGCTAAAGAGGAGCAATTTTCCCATAGAGGGAAAATGGAAATTTTCATTGAAATCAACAGAGGTTTATAGAATTTTTATTTCTTCCTTTTGTGAAGCATTTTTAGCTTATTGAATAAGGTGGTTGCTCCGTTAAAATAAAAGATGAGCAGAAATGTTTTCTCCTAATTTTGCTCCTTAATAAATAATGGCCAGAAAATGCCTATTCACATGTGATAACACAGTGGGCCAGAAAGAGCATGGAATCCACAAACCTGACCCAGATTAAGAGCAGGAACCATCTGATTTGCAAGAATTTCAAATAAATATGCAATAACAACACTAGAAATTGATTTGTGTACTTCTGCATCAAAAGGCCAGAAAATGTTTCTTGGGCATAGACCAATGATTGACGTCTTGCTGCCCTCTAACATTTGTTGGACTACAGTATCCATGAGGATGTTGGGAGTTGCAACACAACAACAGCTGAAGGTTGCACAATGCCTGCACAACAGCAGCATGTGTATCTCATTCTTGGGAAGCAAGGCTGTCTCTTTGTGAATTGATAGGTGCAAAAAAATAAATTATTAAGTACACTTTCCACTTGTAAAAGGGGTAATTCATACCTTAAAGGAGCACCTAATACCTCCTAATAATAAATCCCACTTACCTTAATCTAGTCAGAAAATCCTAATGACCACTATGAATGTTTCTCCAAATTATCTTTAATCACTAACAGGTATCAGGTCCATGGAGACAGACATTAATCTTTTATGCAAGACTCCTGGGGCGAGATGCATTAAGGTGTGATAAGAAGGTGATAGAAAGGATATGACATCTCCATTGATATCACCTCTCCATTTCCTATGTTGTTCTATGTAGCCAATGCTCTCACTTTGGAGATGTTAGTGCATAGGCTCTATAGAATAACATAGGAACTAGAGAAGTGATATCACTGGAGAAGTCATCTCCACTTTATCACCTCATTATCACATCTTAGAGCACAACCCCCTGGACTCCAGACTCCTCCCACTGATTGATTCCGTGGGAGGCATTTGGGACCCTTCGGTACTGCAAAAAAGTATCAGAATTAAAGATTAATTTTGGAGAACAAATCCAAACAGAATAGATTCATAGTGGCCATTAGGATTTTCTGCCCAGATTACCCAGTATGGGTAATACTATGAAATAGGAATGCTCTTTTAAATGTGTTGGATAACTCTCTGGCACTCAAAGGGTTTAAGCAATTAGCTATGAGTCATTACACAATCATTATACCAATGACAAGAAAACAACAGTTATGAAGTAATGTTATATGCAGTAGTTAGCAGTTTTCTCTTTCTAATCAAACTTTGATCACACCGATTCTTAAAACATAGTAGATACTGTTTTGGGAATACCAGGCATCCTGTACTGAAAAATGCATTGCTGCAACATGATATCTGAAACCTTGTTGCCTTAAGGCTTTCCCCTCCCATCACTCACCCATTCTATGCCTGGGCCAATGAAAACACACAAGGTTACAGTAAAGCCAAAAAAAGACATTCCAAGGCATTACTCTGACAAGCAGAAGGTAGGAGCACTTGTTCAGATTCTATTTTACTGTAATTTCTTTATGGATTGATTTAACCCCATGATTCTTAACATTAGTTCTCTGCAAACATGCAAACGGCAATTGTTTTTAGGCTATCTGTGCTTGATCATAGGTGGGTAAACAGTGGATCAGTTGTTGTGATTGACCTAGCTGTGGTTTTTAAGGAATACCTATAATCCTTTGAATGCCAGAGGAGTACGCAATGCATTGCTCTGCAATGCGTTGCATACCCCTCTGACACTCAAAGGGTTAAAACCTGACCTTTTGATGTATCTGGAGGACTGGAGCTGAGAATCACTGCTTTAATCCTTTGAGTGCCAGAGGGGTACGCAACGCATTGCAAAGCAATGCGTTGAGTACCCCTCTGGCACTCATAGGGTTAACCCCTTGAAGGCATTGAGAAGCAATACCTTGTAGACATCTCTGGTGTACAAGAGGTTAAACATTTATTGGACACTACATTATAAGATAAAGAGATCTAAAGTTAAAATGCATTTTAATTGCGCAACATCATTTTGCTCAGTAAATCTTTTGCAAGTTTAGAGCTCTTTTATTATGTTAATGTATTTATATATGCGCCTGTGATGGAAACATAGTTATAACTGTTATTATTACAAATGCTTCTATACTTTGATTCCACATTGCACGACATTCACAAGCATTTGCTGTTCCAGTATAAGTAATAAATATTCACAATATTAAATACTAAAAAAAAAGGCAAGCCAGTTCTGCAGCATTTACAGCAGTGTGACAAGATCTAAGTTCACTGTTTGCCTAAAGCCAAATTTCTAAGCTATTTTCACCCAAAACTGTTAAATGTGCACTGCCTGCTAAAAGGGAAGGGCAGAGGGGAGGTAACTGAGGTTTCTGGGGGGTTTTCCTCTCTGTTCCTTGTTTAAAGGGATAGTAATGTGTCATAATAAAGCAGCTCTAATTAAGATAAGGGAAAAAGCTGAAAACCTGTCAAGGGGGGCAGGGATTTCATTGTTCTCACTGTAAGAATATTGACCCTCGCTGTGACCTGTCTGGCCTATGGACTGTATTCCACATCTGAGGAGTGGGGGCTTACAATAGGTAAAAGGGGCGGGAGGGGGAAACTTTATCATACAATTACTCTTGAACTACAAAGCTCACAGTAATGAAACAACACTCTCTATGGCTCAAATAGTATGAAGATTAATTGGAGCTGCTGTTTTTGTGAAACATTACTATCACTTTAATGCTAGGGAATAAGTAGACGCAGAAGAAATTGATGTACTCCATTTTCCTCTATATGCAATAGGGAGGGTTTCGGGGCTTGCCAGCAATAAAGTGTTAACAGTTGAGGAGCATGTGCTGGTATGCACTAAAGTTATCAAACAGCGACGCACAGACCCAAAGCGCAATCACATTATTTAAATCAAAAGAGAGTTTGAGGGATTTTATTTATGTTAACTCTTTATGTGCCAGGGGTAACCAACATGAAGCAATGAGTTGGGCACGCCTCTGGCACTCAAAGGGCTACACATTGGTGTTGTTGTGTATTCCAGCCATAGACTCCAATACAAACTGGGTAAGAGGCAGGTGCTATAGCAATGATTGTAAATCAGGGTTCTGCGGAACTTTAGTGTATCTCAGACATCCACTTGTTTTCTATAAAGACATTGACAAAAATGAGTTAAAAATGTATATTTAGAGAAATATTTTGCATAATATACTTGTTTTTGTTATTCTAATTGTGAAACAAGAATAACTATATATTACTTATTTGTAACCTTCTTAATGCTCTTGGCTCATGCCATAAAATGTGGGGTGCCTCAAAGAATCTAAATTGCATGTTAGGAGTACACTGAACAAAAAATGAGAATCACTGTGCTGTAGGGATCTTTATCTGCTATCCATTAACTTCTGATATTGTGAATGTTACTTAAGGGCAAGATTATAACAGGGTAAGACTGCAGGGATTAGAATCAGATGAAAATGCATTGAGGTTCTG
The DNA here is from genome assembly GCA_037306005.1 of Rhinophrynus dorsalis. Lineage (NCBI taxonomy): Eukaryota > Metazoa > Chordata > Amphibia > Anura > Rhinophrynidae > Rhinophrynus > Rhinophrynus dorsalis. The sequence goes on along the minus strand of CM074718.1, from coordinate 575,541,066 downwards.
TAAGAACCTGTAACGCAGCTTTCCCCAGTCAGGAAGTAGGAGAATGCAATGAGATGTAGCCATAAAGCAAGCGAATAGGAGTGAGGTATGATAGGGAAGGGTGGAGTAGAAGGGGAGGAAGGATGTTTGAGAAAGGTTACATAATACAGGGTCTCTCAACTCCAGCCCTTGAGACACCCAGCAATTCAGGTTTTATGGATATCCCTGATTACACACAAGTAGATCAATCACACTGAAAGGCATTGATTACATACCACTGATCAAGTAAGGATATCCTGAAAACCTGCCATGTTGGTTAATCTGAGGATAACGTTGACACACACTGATCTAATTTCATAATAGCAAGGAGTATAATTATAGTCAAACTAACATATCTGAACAACCATAGATTAAAAATAAAAATAGAATATTTTTAGGAGAAAAAGCTTATTTTTGAACTGAGAAATGGTTATTGCGCTTAACCCTGCTGATTCAATAAGGCTACTTTCCCTGGGAGATTTAGTCAAAACTTATTACAGCTTAAAATTATAATTTTCTTTTAAGCAAGACTGCTAAATATTGTGTTTTATAATGCACTCTAAGGTAGAGCCTGAGTCAGTGACTACAATAGTAAGTGAGAGGCACAGCACCACCTGGTGACCACCATGGAACATTTCTGTTTAATTTAAAGCAGAACATAGTTTCACAAAAATAAAACTCACATTGATACTTGTTTAAACTTTGGTATCTGTGTTTATAAATTAGTATGTGTAAATAAAATACTTTGAACTTGCTCTAAATCATTTATTTGGTTTCACAAAAACGTTTCAATAGGTCATGAAACAACCTAAAAATTATCTGTAATGCCCCGCCCACCAGCCACACCCCCAGCAACACAGTCTAAAACAAAAGTGTCCCTCTTTGACCATTTTAAACTTTGGGAGCTGTGCTAAATTGCAAGCTCTGTTATTTAATATGGGTCCTTATAGAT